>OZ038504.1:45013239-45055739 GCA_964036315.1 Acanthosepion esculentum
ACGTCTTGAAATCTTGTTCAAGTGGGATTTGATTCTTGGAAAGAGGAAAAAAAGTCTCAAGAGGCATGATCTGGGAAATGGTTATCGGACCTGAGTATTTTTGTCCTTGGCCAAAAACTGCTCCACAAACTGCGCAGAATGGACAAGTGCGTTGTCATGGTGGAGTTGCCACTCGCCGGACGCATGCAATTCTGCCTCTATTCGACGAACTGCATCCCGCAAACGCCGCAACTCGTCACGGTAGTACTCCTTGTTTATAGTCTAACCAGGTGGAGCATACTTCTGATGAACTATGCCCTTGTAGTTGGAGAAAACTGTAAACAGACTTTTTCCATTGCTTCAACTCGTTCGTGCTTTTTTCGGTCTCGAAGAGTTTGGGGCCTATCACTGCGAAGACTGAGCCTTATTTTCATAGCCATAGATTCACTATCCGTCACCTGTTATGACCATTTTCAAAACTATTTTTTGTGGTGTGATGAGACGACCACACTCTACACACTTTCCTTCCAAGCATTGCTATAACCAACGGAAGTGAGCGAGAACGTTACAACTTAGCGCGAATTCCCAACAGAGGTCAAGTTCAATCTGTGCCAAACTGCTTTACTCTGTGTACTTTAGCTCCGTTACCATAACAACAGTTCATATACTTTCTTTTTATCATACCTCGTATTTTCGTTTTCTAGCGTTGTGGACGAAATGATACAGATAGTGAAGAAGTTTAAACTATTTCTTTCAATGTATATATGTATGTATATATGTATGTAATTATGTGTGCGGGCCACATCATCAGAGTGGATGACAGCCGTATTCCAAAGCACTTGTTATATGGTGGGATGCGAACAGGGAAGAGAAATGCCATGAAACATAATACGCGCTTTAAGGACTGCATGAAGGACGCGCTGAAGAAATGCAACATTCCTTGTGAGCACTGGGAAGAATGTGCAGCTGATAGCAATAACTGGAATGAGGCTGCTCGGAATGGGAGGTGTCACTTTGAGGAGGAGGAGGAGGAGAAGAGGTACGCAAAGCTTAAAAGAGATGTGCGTAAAGTCGCCCCCGTTGAACTTCCTGAAGACCCTCGCAGGCAGCTCGATCTGACAGGTACAGATTGTGGTAGAGTGTGTTTGTCGATGGCTGGTCTAAGGAGTCACTTGAGAGCACACCGACGGAGGGTGACAACTGACTATAAAGCCGTAGACGTTCAGAAACTGAAATGTGATATTAGCGGTAAGATATGTAGTTTCCAGAAGCGGTTTTAGGCGACATTTTAAATTTCATGATAATGTAACACCAGCTGTTGCACCTCTTAAGTGCCCTGTTTGTGCCAGAGTATGTAGGTCCCTTGCTGGGCTAAAAAAAAAACACATTCGTTCAGCACATCGGTAGATATTCTCCAAAAAGATATGTAGTTATGGCCGTACTCGGGCACGAGTTGGCAACCACCATGTATGTATATGTGTGTGTTTAACTTAAAGACTAGAATTTTTATCTTTAGTATTCAGCACTGAATAACCCTGGCTTCGGCAATTCAATCGAAAACAAATGAATTCGACGGGTTTTCCCCTCAACTTGTGAACTTGTTTTGATTTGTAATAGTTTCATTCATATTCTCCATCTGTGGCATTCGATACTTGATAATATGTAAAGTTTCCGTTTCAAACACTGGTGTTACTTTTTCTTATCTCTTTACGTATTTACATTCCTGTATCTTCCTACGTATTGAGATCCGGTTCAGTGAAAAATTTGTTATTCTTTAGTGAATCATAAATTTTTCTATTGTCTAAATATAGCCATTGCGTGTGCTTACAGACGACAGATATGTAGGTGCGTGAGCAAAGGTTACCCATGGTCGACTTGCCATCCTGACAACATCGTCCTGTGGAGCCGATCCTAGTTCTCGAAGGAAATGCTTGAAAACCATAGTAAAAAGTTGATTCAAGCCTGGCGTAAGAAACTGGGTGACGAAAGTCGTCGATGACTGTGCTAGCACGAATTCATAAGTCATCGTGACCTAGGATTTGAGAGTACGAGCCTTGTTCCAACCGATGTTGTTTCTGCTAGAATCTCTATGTTACGCTCAGAGTAGTTCCATTATAAACCACCTTCCGGATTAGGAGAAAACTGGAAGCAGCAGAAATGTGGTTCTACAGAAGTATACTGAGAATTCCATGGATGGAGTGGATATGCAACAGGGATGTCTTAACCTTGTGTTAGTCAGCTCAGATTTCCGAAAATGGATAGTCCTCTGGCATCTCCCTCCTACAATAACTGAGCTACAAGTGCGCCACACTGCGTGCTACACAACCTTACTGAGTCAGGAAAGTATTAGGTGGGGACAAAAGAAACAAGTTGTCAAATAGAAATTACGAGTACTTTAAAACTTTGGCGGGTAACAAAACACCTCATAGGACTAACGTAGGGTTACCGAATTTTGCTAAATTCATCTAAACTATAGGAATAAACTATAATTTCGGAAAATGAAAATATCACTGAAATAAGCTTTCATTAACTCTTTTGACGCATGCAAAAAAGAATTGTGCTTTTTAACTTATCCAAAGCAATTCTAACATTCCCCTTAATGTCAAGAAATAGCGGCCATATAGAACACATATCCTCCTGTCGTCTGCTTAAACTAACGACTTTTTTTCTGTATATCTAAATTATATTTATAAACTACAATTTTGGAGAATGAAAATTTCACTGGAGTATATTGAAAAATTTTAAAATTTTCACTAACTCTTTTGTCACATGCAAGATAGAATTCTGCTTTTTAAATCAAGTAAAGTAAAATTATTACTCTTACTGTCAAAAAATGTCGGCCATATTTTCTTGAAGGTCTAATTATAAACTATAATTTTGAAAGGTGAAAATTTCGACGCTCTATGCTGAAAATCTTTCAATTTTCTCCACAAATCAAAGCAATACGAACTTTAAATAAAATTGCTATAAATTATGGACAAATTAAGGCGTTATTTAAATCCATATTATCCTGGCATCATTTTATAGTGACGTCTTCTTTATTGGCTATATCTAGACGATAATTTAAAACTATAATTTTCGAAAGTGAAAACTTAACTGAAATATCACGGAATTTTAAAAAAAATTTATTAACCAATTCGTCGCATGCAAGAAAGAATTTTGCTAAAATTATGTAAAAGGAATCTGAAATGACCCTGTCAAAAAAACTCGTGCATCCGCCTGGCGTCAGTTTCAACTGATGCTTTCTTTCTATAAACTATAATCATAGTTTTGAACATTTAAAAATTTCATTGAAATATGTTGGAAAATAATCAAGTTTTCACTTGAATCCAACAAAATACGAAATGTAGGCAAAGTGATCACATTATTTTGCAAAAAGAAAGCCTCAGATAAACCAAGGTCATGATGTCAGACATTTGAGTTTGAACATAGTTCGCCAGTGAGCAAACACAGGCGATCCCATAATTGAATGAAGTAGACCAAATGACCGTATAGGAAACGCATAAGTAGGAAGTCGCGTGACGTCTAGATTGAACGCTATTTCTATTCTATCCACTGTTACTATTCGGATCGCTATTCCTACTCTATACTCTATACTATACGGATCACTATTTCTAGTCTATCTTCTATTACTATACAGACCGCTATTCTCTACTCTATTCACCATACTATTTCTCTATTCGGATCATTATATGGATTTATATTGTAGCAAGTATTATCAAGTAAGTACTATTAGTGCGAGTGATATTCGAAGGCGTCTGTCACCAGTATTGTTCGACGGCGTACTATAGTTGTATCTGCGATTACAAAGTCTCTACTACAACGAGCATTACAAAAGTGACAACGAGTATTCGTTGGCATCTCAAAAGTCAGTTTAAACTTGACTTCTGTTTTACCACATATCTAAACTATAATTACAATTTTGAAAAGTGAAAATTTCACTGAAATATGTCGAAATGTTTCCAAGATTTCATCTGAAATCAAGTAAATACGAAATGCAGACAAAATGATTACAATATCTGTATATATAAAACAGTGGATGTCTGTGTGTCTGTCTGTCTCTCTGTGTGATAGCTTTCACTCGAGATCTATCCAATCGATTTTGACCAAATTTGGCATATACATTGTACAATGTAAGAGAGAGGTTCTTAGCGTAAAAAATCGATAAGTTTTAAAAACAAATCAATAATCGATAAAGCCGATCAAAATTCGATAAATTCAGCTTTTTTCCTCCGATTTCGTTCAAACTAGGTATGTAGGCTACGCACATCATGACGACCTCAACGATACCTCATTTTTATTTCTACGTCACTGCGTTTAGCGAAAAACCGCGAAAAACGAAAAATCGATTTTAACACAAATCTTAAACTAAAAACTTCCTCAATTGTCAAGCAATCTAATACAAACTTCGTTCAATTGTAACCAACCATAAGTTGATTAACAGTCATTTAACTTGATAATTGAGTCCACCCATATAGTGAAAACCCGCGTAAATAACCAAAAATGCCGATTTTTACTGATTTCTTTCTTATTTTTCGTTGATCTTTCAACCAATTTTCATCAAACTTAACAACACTGCAATATAAATGTATCCTCGTTTACATCTCTTGTAGCACACTGACAAATTGAATTTAAAAACTCCAAAATAATTGTGGTCTGAAGTGAGTCTTCACGTTGCTTGTTTTACCCCTTCATGTCCTCGACTAACTTCGATTGAATAAATACAGACTAATTCTGTTATATCAGTAACTGCATTAATTCAAAATGTTTTTTAATGAAAGTAACTTAAAGTAATTGAAGAAGATAGACTGTTACATATAAACATGATGCTGTTTTTGCTCCATTCTAATTGAACGCTTTTTTCTGATCGACCATCATGGTATGGCTGCTAGTTGTAAATAACCACACCGAGAATGGTCGTAGTAATTCTAAATTACTTCTTGCTCGTACCAACGAGACAGAAATACTAAAATACACTCGGCCATACAGTTGTTTATATAACACCGGAGGAGGTAACTTATGTCCTCCAGTGTCTGTCTGTGGAAGTCCCCCATTATCTAATGAGACCTTTCATCTCTACACTACAAATATAATGCAAAATGAAAACGTCCTTTAAACCAATGGCTTGGAGTCCGTTTAAACCTGACTCCTTTTTTCCATATGTCTAAACTATAATTACAATTTTGAAAATATAAAGTCTCACTGAAATATGTTGGAAAATAATCAATTTTTTTATTTTAATTCAACAGATTAAGGACTTTAACAAAATGATCACAATATATAGAAAAAAGATGGATTCGAGATAAAGAAATCAAAAACGGTTTTTTTACTGTGTATTCAGGCTCTCGTTTTTTAGAGATGATTTTTTTTTAAATTTAGCACCGAGAACATTTGAACACACCTCATATCCGTCTGATTATGTATGAATTAAAATTTTAAAATACTTACAAACTTTAGCATTTTACTCTCAAGGATTTTATATTCCTCACTGTTCTTGCTTGAGAGTTCATTTTGCCATTGGGCACCTGAGGTCACTTTTATGACCCCGTGATATCTTTGACCAGGAGTCAGACTAGCTGTGCTGCTTACACTGTACGAATTCGACAGGCCACCAGTCTCTAAGACGGCGTCACTTCCGGTTGTATCAGTACCGCTCTGTAACACTACTGACGATACGTCTTCCGATTTCGACATTTCATCCCATGAAGTCGAAATTAATTTATCCAGGCTTCCCGAAGAAAGTAATACTTCGGTCGTTCTCGAGGTGTCGGAGTTAAAAGTTAGATCCATGACGCTTGTTACAAAGTCCGTGGCGGAAGCGTGGACAGTCGTTGTGTCCGGGGAAGCTATCCACAGAGAGGTCTGTATTTCGCTTTCAGAGTACGGTGTTGATGAGAATGCGATCGAGGTAGGTTCTAAGATTTCCGTCGAGAAGGTATTCTGGGCCAGATAATCACTGAAAACGAGCGTCTGGAAAGAAATTTGAGTCGACCATGACGGATCTCTCTGAGATGGGATCATGTTTTCGGAGCCGACAGTAAAAATTGAATCTGTTATCAGCTGTAAACGAACACTTTGAGATTCAATATCCGATACACTCTGAGGCGTCACGTCAGTGGCTGATGTTATCACTGGTGCCAAAATTGATAACCAAGACGACGGCGGAGGCAAAGAGAAGGTACCGTCTGAAGAAATCCCAGAATAAAGTTCTAAAGAGCTGGAAGTAGAATCAGGAAGTAATGGCGACAGAAAGTTAGTCACAGCAAATGAGATGATTTGGGAGTCAGTCGAACTTTCACCTTGTATCTCATTTTGTTGTTTTGTTGTAAAAGACGCATCTGTGGTTAGCTGTGAGCTGACAAGTGGGTTCTTATTTTCCTCCTGTGTTAAAGCTGATGTAGCGCCAGGGGAGAATAAAGTCACGCCAATGTAATCTGAAAAGTTGCCTTTGCTTTTAGTTGCATTAGATTCGTCAAAGGCTTTCGTATTGGTCGATAACTTATCCGATGTTGTCGAGTGTCCGTTAGAAATGACATCAAGACTTGGGGAGGGGTCTTGGATTGACAGAGGGGACGTAGCTGTCGACGTTAAATTTCTGGTTACGCTGTCAACGGTTACAGGGGGTGGTTTTGCTGTCGTGTTTAAAATCTCCAGCTTCTGCGTTTCTTCTGAGATGGACTCTAACGAAGAAATGGTGCTGCCATCTGTACCCATTGTTCTAGTTCTCCTGTCTGCAGTGTTAGAAACCAGAGAAATGCTTTCGTTTGTTTGCTTTCCAGAACTTGGTTCCACTTTAGTTGTTGTTTTTGATAGAGGGGCCGATGATGATGACAATGTGTTCGTCGATGACCTTTTTACTCTTGACGATGAACGTGTTGCTCCTGTTGAGACTGTGTCCAAAAGGGGAGAAGAGGTAATCTGCAAAGGTGCCGTCTGCTCTGAGTCTAATTCTATTCCGGTAGCAGTCGATTCACCGGATGTTGGAGGCCAAAGGTTAATTGTGCTGTACATTTTCGTAGACAATTGTGTTGTCTGTATTTTACCTGACAAAAAAATACACAAATGTTACAAAAATCATAATCAAATACCAGATTGTAATAAACCTAATATATTTACAAAACAAACTAAACGTACTGTATATATATTAAATATATATTATATATAGATTAAATATATTAGGTTGGTGCAAAAATAATGTCGTTTTTTGACGTTCAACTTCATGTGAGAAAACGACATTATTTTTGCACCAACCTAATATTAAATATCCCAACCACGAGGACCAAATTTCCCGCTTGACATAATCCTAGGTTTATATTTTATAATTTATTTATTAATACAATATGGCACGCTATAATATTTAATATATTTAATAAATAATTTAATAACTTAATATATGAGGAGTGGTGGCAGAGGCGGTCAAGCAAGACGGCATGATTGTAGCAGCGGTAACAGAAGAGACAATAAGTGCAATAGTTTTAAAGCTTCAAGTTCTACAGTATTAAAAAGTTGCTTCATGAATTTGGTGTGATAGTATTTGTTCAATCCCACGACCATGTAGTACAGACTCCATGGAATTCAGTTCTAGACTCAGGACTGTCCCACGGAGCAGTAGCTTAGTGGATTAAAGCGTTGGTTCATGAATTTGGTGATATAGTAATTGTGATTTCAATCCCCATACCGAACTGTGTACTTGGACTCAATAGAAACGGGGTGAGTAATATGCGCATTTACTCACCTCCCCCGCCCCACCACCACCACCACGAGGTCAAGTTGTGATACAAAGATGGTTTTATGTGGGGAGCCCGAGCGCGTATACCTGGGCTAAGAACAAAAATTGCCCGCAGCCACCGCAACGCACGCAACCGTCTGTTGCGCTGGCCTCGGTGCGAGCACCGATCCCTCTTTCTGATGCAATGAGAGGGCGCGGCCCCCGGCATCTGTTCCCCAGGGCTGGGCACCTCTCACTATAATTTTCCTCATGAAAAATTGTATCAAAAAAGCAATAATGTAATGCAAGATGTAAGACATTAACATACCGATTAGTTTCGTGTTATTGATGTCGATAGTAATATTTTCGGTCAAATTCGAATTTTTCAGCGCATCCAGGAATGCATTTTGCAGATTGCTGGTTACTAAATCTGTGGAATTGGTTTCTAACTCGGTGTTCGATGAAATGTTGTTGCTTATCGTCGGATTGTCTTTTATTATCAATACGAAGTCCACTTTGACGCTTCCTTCTCTGAAAAAGAAAAAAATATACGCCAGCTACTTGAGAGAACAAATGAAGCGGAGGCTTGAACAAACAGAATTATAGTTCTACAGTAGGATGCTGAGAATATCATTGACGGAGCATGTAAGCAACGGGGAAGTTTTAAGGAAAATGGGCACGAAAAACGAAACTTGTACTTAGAATCAAAAAGAGACTATAAAAATTTCTGGGGTACTTAATAAATATTTTTTTTATTGATTAGTAGTTTTTTTACGGCTTATCAACCTTTTTCAGGCTATTTAAAGCCAGAAAATATTTTTAGATTGTAAATTTTTATAGATAATACTGATTTAGAGATACAAGTTTTACTAATTAACCCATAACTGGGGGGAGAACACGTGGATTCATACCTAATCAGATTTTGATTGGTTTGGTTTGGTTTACGGTATATCAACCTCAACCAAAATGCATTGATGCTAATATTTTTCCAAAAATGTATTGCTGTTAATAGTTTTTCAAAAAATCCTTCAAAAATTTATTGCTGGTAATTTTTTTTTACAAAAAAACGTATTGCTGCTATTAAAAATCTATTTTTACACTTTCATAGTGTTTTGATCACAGTTTGTGGGTTAACTAATTGCCTGGGAAAACCAGAAATTAAGAGGTGATTCCACTCTCCTCAAATCCTCCTGATCAGGAGCCTTGCTGTCGGATGTAGATTATCAATTCTATATTACAATCAATATATAAACTGACCCCTCACTTTGTGGCCATAGTACTTCCTATACATTTATATTCCAGAGAATGTGATAACATCTAAATATCATGCCTGTGTAGCTAATCAGTATTTGATTGATTGATGGATTCGTTTCCTACAGATTGCCAGCCTTTGCTTACTATTTATAGCTAAAAAATATTTTTAGATTGCAAGAAGTATTTTTGGGGCGATAATAATGATTTAGTGATACAAGTCTTACTAATTAACCCATAGCTAGGGGGAGAAGAGATGGAGTCATACCTTTCTCAAGAGTAAGTGAATATAACGAACCCGACTTGAATTGGAATTCGGCTCTCCAATTAACAATATCGAGCCATTATACATTACCCCATCAGCACATCCAAGTTTACAGCACCTGGCATTGCGAAGCGGTCACCCATCTAATTACTGACTAGGCTCGACTTTGCTTAATTTCAATGATCGTACGAGAACCGGTGTTTCATCGACATAATAAGGAAAGACAGCTTGGAGAATTTAACACTCACAGGACATATTGATGGCAAGAGGGACAGATGAAAGCATCGAGAAACCTACATAACGAAGTTTTTGCAAATGGATGACAGAACATGAGCAGGTAGAGATAGTAAGGGGACAAAAGTTGCTTAGTTCTAAAAAGATAGGAAGTTATGAAGAGCCATGACTATAACACATCCTGAAATGTCACGATACATAAAAGAAAATTATTATCTGTTATTTTTGCTGTTCTTCTTTTTCATAAATGGGAGACGACCTAATGTTACGCGGCCTGCGCTAAATTTTAACATTTTCTTTTGTCTTTCTAACATGTCGACACCTTTAATTGAGCAACTTCCAATTTGACACCCTGTGCTCTTGGCGCTAACCGCTAACCACAGCAACTCGGAGATAGCGAGCGTGTTGATAGATGGTTATACGCGGAACCCCTAGTGGTAACCACGATGATTAACAAGTTTATGTCATCTGTAATGACCCTAGGGGCTCGTATACAACGATTGTCATATCAACGTACTCGTACTTCTTCTCAAATAACCTCAGGCATGGCCGGTGCGTACTACTACCGAACCCCCGACCAGCGTGGGGGCCTAGCCCGATTGAGGACCCCCGGCAGTGCTTTGTGGCCCTTGCTATCTTATTTGCTTTTTTCTACCTACATTTATAAACGTTAAAAAATTAAACTAAACCCAGGTGACTATTAAAGGATAGGAAATTTTCGCGGATTTTGACGTCATTCTGGCGTCTTTTTTTGTCCAAATCCGTGAATTTGTTTTGCACCTGGTGAGTCTCGAAAAAGCACTATGTTGAATGTGTTAAAATTATTCAACTTTTTAACAAGAAAAATTTCAAGGTGCTGTTAAAAATTGCCGCAAAATATTGTTGATTTATTTAAGATGTATTTATTTATTATGACATGTCTCTAATTTGTATTTAGATACATTTTATTTATTTATTTATTCTTTTTTTCAGCTTATCACCCCAAGAAAGGCTGGAGGCCACTAGCACGCAAGGGGTTACAGAAGGTTTGGAGGAAGAGCAGATAGGAGTGGTAAAGGAGAGGATGTGGAGAAAGATAGTGGATCGATCAAGGCAAGGGGGTTACAGAAGATTTGAAGCGAGAGCAGATAGGAATGAAAGGTGAAAGGATGTGGAGAAGGGAACTGGAGATGTCGATTGACGTTACACTTAAATAGTTGGAGATTGTATTTGTCAGGGAAACCGGAATAAGGAAGGGAGTTCCACAGGCGAGATGTGCGAGACATGAAGCTATTGGAGTAGAAGAGACGTCTACATCTAACAGTTTCAACGGTGAAGGGGTGGGAACGGGATGTCAGCCTCGTAGGACGTTTAAATTCATGAGGCCTAGGAACCAGCGAAAGCAGCTCCTCGGTGCAATTACCGTGAAAGTATTTGTAAAAAAGACAGAGCGAGGCAACGGCGTGTCTGTGAGAGAGCGACTGCAGACGAGATGACAGATCAGGGCCAATTACATTGCACATCCGTCTCTGGATCTTATCAAGAACCCTGAGGCAAACAGCAGGGGCTCCAGACCATATATGGCAGCAATACTCCGTGCCAGGGCGAATGGCGATGCTATTAGGGAGATGTGATTAAATATACTTTAATGTTTAAAATAATTATTCAGTATTATTATTGTTTAGGTAATAAGCATTATAACATAGCACAAATTTTCGACAATAAACGCATTTTTTACGTATTTATGTTTATTTTTTAACTTTTATCAAAAAACGACATTCTTGTACATGCAGTTATGGATAATATTATACATTAATTACTAATTTTTTTAATTAATAACTGTTTGTGCTCATTTCTTGATATTAATAGCTATCTGCTGATGTGTTAAAATTTTGGAATAATGCAATAATAAAAATTTAAATTTCATCTCTCATGATAGATGTCGCGATCTGTTAATTTGAATTTTTCTAGTTGAATCGTTCATCTATATTGCATCTGATCCATTATTGTAGATAATTAGATTACAATAAAATTTGTATTTTATATGAATACTACCTTATAAAAATTGAGATAACGTAGAATGGGGGCCCCGTATCATTAGATTCAGAGGGGACTGTAGTATAAAGTCGAGGGGTGGCACAGGAACCTTACGCCGGCCCTTCCCTCAGATTTTATCCCACTCTTTATATCGATGTGCTAGACACTGTGGACAAGCCTTTTGAAGGAGTAGCTATACGTACTGCAATAGGATTGCTCCCTTCTATATAGTAGGTAACTCCAGTCAATTTTCGATACCTAAGGTTTAAAATGAATTTTAAAAAATGAAAAAAGCATTCTTAAAGATTTTATTTTAGCTTTAATTGAAAGCTAAAGGATTAAATTTAATATTTCCAGTAAGTAAAATATTCTGGTGTATTTCAGATAGAAATTATATAGATTGGAATGTCAAATAATTGCTCGATTTTTTAAAATTTTCTTAAAAGCGGCCATTTTCTTAAATTTTAAGAAATTTCAAGCAAAAAAACATATTCGATTTTAAAATTCTTCCTAAAATAAATTATATATTTCTGACACGTTATTTGAGTAAAATTAGAAAATTTAAAGTTAAATTAATCTGATTTGAAACAAACATTACTTATTTATAGCATAAAAAAATTGTATCCTAACATTTCTTAATGATGTGTCTGAATTTTCTCATGTCTTTATTGACGTTATCGATGTTATTGAGAAGTTACAAGGTGATGAAGGCTACTATGGATGACCAAAATTGACATAATTTTACGAAATGTAAGCGAACGCAATTTTTTGGTTTTTACCTAGTAAATTTTAAATATTAACATTTTTTCAGCAATTATGTAATATTTTATTTTTTATTTAATACTTTTTTTAGTCTGGGTTTCGTTTCTTAGGTTCTTAAACTTCTTATCTTATTTAATAACTTACTAACTTAAAGAAAAAATTACTTCAATGAAATCTGACCCAAACTAAAATAAATACCTAAAATGAAAATATTTAGTAAAAAAGTAATTAACAAAAATTAAAACTTACTTTGAAATTTTGAAAGGACTTTTTGCAAATACGATGTGAAACAGAACTGGACACTGAAGGGAAATAATTGCAGTGCGGTAGACGACTAAGATCACGTGACCTTTTTAAGGATTATGACATGTATAGATTCCCATAGATAGAAATTAGGAACGTTTTTTCACTAAAAATTTATTTTTAAAATTATTTTTAAAATATTCGGGTTCAAACGACTGTTATGAGCTTTTCAAATTTCAATTCGTAAATTTACTTTTCACTTAACGATATCATCAAATTGCATTTTTAAAAGCAATGAAGAATTTTAAACGATTTTTGAACTTATATATATAAATATTATAAATATTATTATAATTAAAATTTTTAAAAAAATGAAAAAAATTCTTGTAAAGATACATTATTCATCGAAAAAGTTTTATTTCTTCAGACAATAATGTCCTCATAGCCTATTTACAAAAGCAAGTAAAAGCTTTTCTAATTAAATAATGTCATAGTTCTTTTGCATTTTTTTTACAATTCAGAGCAGATTTTCGATGAAACAGGTAACTGTTTTACAAAAAAATTGGTGATTTACTTTCTCTATAGCGTCCTGTTTTTAACTAATAAAAAAAATTACACTCTTAAAAATTTAATTTCTCGAAATTTCATGAAAATATGTAAGGGGGTGGAAACATATGTAAAAAACAAAATTGTTACCAAGATTTTCTAAAAAACATTTCAAAAATAATTTCATTCATTTCTGAATATTTCCTGAAAGTTTCATTAAAATCCGACAATTATTTGAATTTTGCAAGAATTTCCAAATCAATGTGTGTTTTCCTCGGGAAAAGCGCAAAATAAGACAAACCGTTTTTTTCTCTCCTTGGTCGCTGTCGTAAAAAAAACAAGATTTTTAACCAAAGTTTTGAACGTGCTAGAAAGGTGTAAAAAAATTAAAAAAAATAATTTAAAAAAATACTTTGGTCTTTCCTCTTAATAATAACATAAATATTTTGATGACAAAACTTTGTTTTCGTTGAGTTTGGGGCCTTTTTTCATCATGCTATTCTGCTTTTTACGTGACCTAGTGGAGGTACCTACTATATAGTTACCCAGCATTGCCAGGACTTTCTCATCCTCACCATGGGATCCCTACCTAATTTGAATCCCCTACACTAGAACGCTTTAGTTGCCGTTAAAAGGAAATTCAATCAGCCGACCCAGAGCACCGTGAAATTGATAGGTTTGCCTATCGTCCGGTTCACACTCCTCCTCGATCTTTTGAACCGGAGCAGAGGTCTAACCCTTATTTCCTACATTGGGTTTCCGGTTCCAGTTAAAAGTCTTTTCTTTCTTTTTCACTTCTGGTGAGTCCTAGGGTATTGGTGACATTATCACCTTACATAGGTTGGTGGCTCATACTCTATAACTCGAGTAGCTCTTGAACCTTGTACGGAGTCAACTTCATTTTAATGTAACCGCAAAATCATTTCCGAGGTTCTTTTGAAGCTTTAATCAGCATTCTTTTTCCAAAGTTGAGCGTGTAAAATTTGTTTTTAAATGTAATGAATCTTTTCCATTGAATATATTTTTCTTTGTATTATAATTTGTTCTCGGTTGCCCAGTTCACAGAGGACGAGTGGAAGGTACAACGAAAGAAAGAAAAACAGACATCTTCTAAATAAATAAACGGCAAATTCTGTTTGTCCCTCCGTGTGCCTGAAATGCCTCTAAGTCGGGCCACACTTGCCCTATATAGACATATTATACCTTCTTAGAATCAGGACGATCCCGGGATTGAAAATCTGCCTTCATATCGTGCTTGAACATCCAGCATTGGGATTTGTGTCCGGATGAGGAGGGGGAACAGTTACAAATTCTATTTTAAGATAACTGAATAAAAAATAGTGATTTTAAAAAATTTTTGTTTTAAATTCAATTTAAAATATCTCCAAAAATTGAGGAAATCAAGTTTATTTCTTCAAAATGCCAAGGAATCAGAATTAAAGTTTGAAGTTTCGTGACGTGGTGTTTTGAAGCTCCGCAGAGTTTGTGATTTGAAGAATTCAATTTTCGACCTGAATTGGAATTTCGTCTCAAATCGGAGTTTCGGCTCAAATCGGTCTATAGGCCGGAATTGGACTTATAACCCGAATCAGAGTTAAAGTGAGGTTTTGAAGTGTCATGGAGTGAATTGAGGATTTCAAAGTTATTTCTTCAGAATTATCATTGCTTTTTTTTTGTCTAAGTTGAACCAGAGGTCCCTTTAGTTTTGGCCCGGAGACCCAATTAGTCCTCCGCAGGAGTTCGCTTTAAAGTCCGCACCGAGTTTTTCAAAGACTGATACAGAGCAAAAAGAAACATACAGAGATTAAAAGAAAGAAACAAAGAAACAAAGAAAGAAACAAAAATAGTGCAGATGAACTGACCTAAAGCCGATAATCTGAACGTCCACAAATCTTTGGGCGAATCCGCTGCTGCCATTCAACACGTTTATCAACTGAAAAATAAGAAGTAAGTTTTCTTTATTATTTATTTACCTATCATCTTGAGTCGCAACAACTGTAGTCAGTAACCTTCAATGTGTGTATTTGGCCTTCTCGTATATTCTATACTGTGTTTCCTTTTTGAGCCTTTTCGCGCTAATTTCTTAGGGTGATAGACGAGTTGCTTGCGTAGCGAACAGTTGCTACATATTGTAACGGAAGACGTTGCTGTTGGCCAACAGTTTGCACCAAAGTAAATGAATACACCGTTTTCAAAAGAAATTCATTCCAACACGAAATATATATTTTTATATAATGAATAAAATAATAGACAAAATATACTTGCGTGTACACGGATAGCTGAAAAAATAAGAAAAACATAGACATTGTTGTTAGAAAGTGTGTGTATGTGAGTGAGTGAGTGAGTGAGAGAGAGAGAGAGAGAAATGCGCCACGTGGCTGGATGAACTTAAGACAGCCTGCAGGAAGAAGAAATCTCTGCAGGCGTAGAGAAGTCCTATTGTTTTCGCTACTACATTCCGCTAGTTTGTGGAACCGACTCCCAAGAGGATGCCTCCCACCCCGACCACTACAATCTTGGCCTACACCCGGCAGCAAGGCCTCTGATCGGGAGCTTTTTAGAACGTGAAATCACCTCTTAATTGCTGGTGTTCCCAGGTCCACTCTGAGCCAGGGTGATAGCACCTGTTAGGGTCCCAGCTATGGGGGAATTGGTAACCCCCGAACTGGGGTCAAAACACTATGAAAGTGTAAAAATAGGATTTAATACCAGCAATACGTTTTTGGAAAAAATTATTACCAGCAATAAAAATCCTGTCGGCATTAAATAACCCGATTGAGGCTGATATGCCGTAAAACAAAACAAACAAAACAATCTTGGCCTGTTCAAGTCTAGGGTTAACCGTTATCTTCCTCACATATGCCCATCAACTTTGTTTCTTACTCTGTAACCCTCTACTTCGACTGGATCTTGGGTATTGTACAGAGTGTACATTATTGCAAAAGCTAAAAAAAATAATAACTTTCAGGGGATTTCGAACCGACCTTTCGTTGTCCATGTCTCGTATATCTCGTGTACCACTGTTTCCACCGAAGTTAAATTTGTAATCCCAGTCAGTGGTTGCGAGAGGGGGGGATACAGCCAACACAAATGTGCCCGGCCTCGAAACCAGAGGTGCCTCAAGAAAATAAGTTTAGGAGTTGGGAGGGGAGTTTCTTTACAAAAAGTAGCGAGCAAAATTACGAATCGGTATTTTTTATTATTGAAAAAAATACGAAGACTAAAACCAGTTCCAAAACAGAAGCAGCTTAAAAGTGCATTTTCGAACTAGTACAGTCTACACCATTGAGTGAAATAAAGCGTTCAGTTCGACATTCCAACCACCTGAAGAAAGCCGGAGCGTACAACGGCCGAAACGTTGTAATAAATATGGCGACAAAGATGAGGACAATAGTCCGAATAATGTAAATAGTGAGAAAGATTTTATATTAATTTTCAACCCTCAGTAGCAATGGCTGTTCGTTAAAAAGTGTAAATATTCATCGAGGTGTTCATTTTTAATAGTTTTTATTCCCACCCCACAGACAAATTATACATATGGGTACATATTTTGAGGTATTATGTTGGTTCTAGTAAGAATAGTAAGAATTTTGTGTTTTGGTGCAAGAAATATTGTATTGTTTGTTTGGGTCAGTGATTGTTGCTAAGTTTAAGGTAAGACAGATGAACACCAGCTTTTCCCTACTTTTGCCCTTGTGTCTCATTTTCTGTTTTATTCAAAAATAAATATTATGGCTGTTCGTTAAATGAATTTTGAATGTTTCCATATAAGCTAAACGGCTAATATTAACATTATATTACGTAAAATATACGTGACATAAGGTCACGTTTTATGGGGTACTTAATGGAGAATGAATTTGCAGTTAACAATGGACCAGACTGACTGCTTCAAGATGAAAATGTAGCAATAAACATATGTCCGTAACCTAAGAAAAAAAAGAAAACGGAATTGTTTGTGGATATAAATACGCGGAATCGTATTTAGTCAATTACCCCCTTTTAATGGGTCGTATTGGTGGATGCAGAGGCCGTATCCCGTTGTGTTTTAAAGTCGAGTCTATGTCGCAGTTTGACTTATGGTCAACCATTGAATGCCGTGTCATTTAAACCCCGCGGTTTAGTTATTTTACTAAATGCGACACCGGAAGTGGAGTGTCGTCTGCTCGATTCGTGTTTCCGTCGACTGTTAGAAAGGCGGAAAACATATTTTCCTGAATTGCGCATTATTTTGAATGGAAACCGACTTAATTATTTTCCCTTTTTCTTTTCTTTTCTTCCTTCCTTTCTATGCGTATTTATGTGAAAATAAGTGGGGTTGGACGCAAGATGGCATATTGATTTTACGACATGTCAACACTTGTTGAGTTATTTAATGCCGACTTTTTATGGGATACCCAGTGTGGATCGAACCCACTACTCAATTGTAAAGGTCAGACAGACATGATCCGCTAAAATTTACCCGACACTGAGGCGCCTACTTTAAACATATAGTGTAAAATTAAAATAAAATAAAGAGTAATCACTTTACTACTTGATAGCAATAAAATATCGATCCCCCATTTTATATATAGACAAATCTTATATTCACATTAATTTACCTGTCCCATCAAAAATATTTAACTAAGTCCTTCCTATTCTCGTACTAACTTAAGCAACGTCGAGCCTCGTCAGTATCTAGATGGGTGACCTCTTGGGAATACTAGGTGCTGTACTCTTGGATGTGAGGGTGAAGTAAAGTGCTTACGACCATATCACATTGAAACACCTTTTCTTGTACGATCACCGAAGTTAAGCAACGTCGAGCCTGATCAGTACCTAGATGAGTAACTGTTTGGAAATATCAGTTACTGCAAGCTTGGATGGGAGGGTGGTGCAACTGATAACCGCTCGGAATTGGATATCGGGAGGCCGCGTTTCAATTCTCGTCATGTTTATTATATTCACTTACACACAAATACCCTTTGGAAAGGTATGAATCCACCTCTTCTCTCCACCAGCTATGGGTTAATCAGTAATTCATTATTATCTCTCAAAAATGCTTAGAATCTAAAATAAAGATTTTCTGGTTTTAAATAACCTGCAAAAAGCCGTAGAAACAAATCAAAAAATTAATCGCAGTGCTTATTCAGTCATCTTGTATAAAAAAAGCATTGTTCCCCAAATACACAATTTTATATATATATATATATATATATATATATATATATATATATATATATATATATATATATATATATATATATATTATTATTATTATTATTATTATTATTAAGAAACAGACAACTTTAAACCTTTAAAGTTGTCTGTCTCTTAATATAATTAATATTTGCTCTGTTTTTACATTGAGCTCTCTGGATTATATCCTCCCTGGAATTATCCATACGGACTACCAAAAAACACATCTTGATATATATATATATATATATATATATATATATATATATATATTCTTTATCATATTTTGTATATATGATAAGGATACATTTGGTATTTATTGTCGGTTGAAATTCATAAAGGCTTCTGTACTAAAATATTTTTTCAGCAAAATATATTTCTGATGTCCAGAAGCTGACAAGCCTATTTAAGAACATAACTCGAGATCTTAGGTTGGTGTTTTGGTTTTATAGCAACCTGCGGTATTGGGCGAAACTACCCCAACGCAGCCTATTCTACGTACAGTTTCCTTATCTCCTATGTATAAATAGGTATTTCTTTATCTCTTGAGATAAAAACAGCGCCCTGTTTGGTCAAAATTCAATCCTTTGGTGGTGAAACTAGAGTGACCTCTCCAGGGCGAAGGCATGGCCGATGGTATATGGGGGGACGTGCGCTGTCCAGACTACATGCCCCACTCATTTTCAGTCGTATCGACAAGATGCAAAGGAATACAGGGGAATACATTTGGGGAGGGCTTGGTTGCAGGTTTTGCTGTAAAATTGCCACTGTTGACAGCCAACTGCCCTCGAAGCTCCACTCCAGGTTTTCTGTCTAGATTTACTTTCATAGCCTTTTCCGTGTTTTGGATATGACCGTAAGGCGGTGGAGATTTACCATCAGAGTATCCCTTCCCCTATATGGACTGCTTTCCTGGTCTGTCGAGCTCTATCTATGTGGAGATTATATAAGACATCATAATTAATAACCCTAACCCTCACGCGCCTGTGTGTGTGTGTGTGTGTGTGTGTTAAGCATTTTGGCGCACCTTGGGATTACGGTCCAATTTCATCGTGCAATGTACAGTGAAAAGAAGAATAAATAAACAAATAAAATTTTCAAACTTTCTTTTTTCGGTATCAGGGAATAATAGGCTTGTGTGAGGATTGTCAAGTTAGGGGTTCGTCAAGGTCGACAGCGATCCAATCCAGGTGTATTTGTTTGTGAAGAAAGTACCGTTATTCCGAAAATCAAGAATTATTTCAATCCAAACTTGAAAAGAAAAAAATGCCTCAGCAGAAGTGGTTGTTTTTGTTTCATTCACTTAGTTGTTATTTTTATTCAGACTTTCGTCAAGCGATATCCAGGACTGTGGCATTTATGAGATGATTGCAAAGTTAGAAGTTTGCCGAGGTTGACATCGATCAAATCCAGTTGTATTCTCTTGCTGTGATAATGTTAAAACCATTAAGGGATTATTCAGTAAACATCTGTTTACCTCGCGAGATAAAGGTAGCACTCTGTTTGATCAAAATTCGGTGGTGAAACTAGAGTGACCACTCCAGGGCGCACGCATGGTCGATGGTATATGGAGATCGTGCGCTGCACAGACTACATGCCCCACCCATTTTCAGCCTTATCGATAAGATCCATGGAATACATTTGGGGAGGGCTTGGCTGCAAGAGTTGCCGGATACTTCTCAGTGTTGACAGCCAACATCATTTGGGGTCTTCACTCCGAGTTTTCTGCCTGGATTTTGCTTCCATAGCCTTTTCCGTGTTTGGATATGGCCGTAAGGCAGCGGAGGGTTTCTCTTCCCCAAGATGAAGTCCCTTCCTGGGCTGTCGACATCAATCTATCCGAAGCAACTGGTTACTAGTTGCCCGTTATTCGCTTTCGCCCATTCGCCAACTTGGAGCTGGACTTAGTTGTTAGAAGCGATTTGTTATGCATGTGACGAAAGCATTTATAGACGATGAAAACTATCACACCCGCCAATAACAAGCTTAAGACATATATATAATGAACGTGTATATATATTATATATGTTACGTGTTTTAGAAGTTAGGCCCAAAAGTAACATTTTTTTATATAAAATATTAGTCTCTATGTATGAGATGAGTTATTGTAAATATTTACCCTATTCCCATTGTCCAGACTGTTGTCCCCATCTTTATTGCCATATTCACCTTCAACATCTGTCTCTATTTCTTAGATGAGGTATTGTAACTATTTACACTATTTACATTGTTCGGACTGTTGTCCTCATCTTTATTGCCATATTCACCTTCAACATAAGTCTCTATTTCTCAGATGAGATATTGTAACTATTTACATTGTTCAAACTGTTGTCCTCATCTTTATTGCCATATTTACCGTCAACATAAGTCTCTATTTCTCAGATGAGGTATTGTAACTATTTACACTATTTACATTGTTCAGACCGTTGTCCTAATCTTTATTGCCATATTCGCCTTCAACATCTGTCTCTATTTCTCAGATGAAATAAGTGAAATAAGAACTTCTGTTGGTTTTTATAAAACTTGTATCAATGAATATCTGGTGCTAAAATATTATACATATATATATATATATATATATATATATATATATATATATATATATATATATATATAGAGAGAGAGAGAGAGAGAGAGAGAGAGAGAGAGTAGTGGTGACTCCGGGCTCCGACTTGTCGGGCTTAGTTCCACTGAGTCAACAATAAAGTATATCTATTTCAAAGCAACAAAAATCTTTTGTAGTGCTTCGTTTTCATTCTGGACTTCATTTTGGATAAAAAATTAACAGTTTTAACTACGTGCGTCAAAATATTGACTGAAATGCATTTCGCTGAAATTGTTCATAATAAAGCAGAAAGAAAAACAGAAAGAATGAAAACAAAGAAAGAAAGTAATTAAAGAAGAATGAAATAGAATTAACATGGCTAGACGGGCTACGTAGAACTGAGCCCTCTCTGAGCTGGAGACATTTAATAGGCAATGTATTTCATGCTTTAATTTTATAAATAAACTTTTTAAAATCTCTTATGACTTGTATGCCCTGTTTTTCAAAGAACAGATTTTTATTTCAATTTACTGTTTTCAAATGTCCATTTTATATAATTTATTACATACAGTATAAGGTTTTTTAGCGGAATGTATCAATTGGAAAAAGACAAAGTAAATTTAGCCCGACATAAAGTCGGTGAAAATCAAAGACAGTGGCAGCTTTAAAACGTCTACTGGACGGTTGGGGTGAGGAGCCTGACTGGGGTAGTTTTGAGGAAATATGATATCAGTCAACATATCAAAGACTTTGTCCTCACTCTTTTTTCTTACATCTATGGAAAAAAATTTAAATAATTTTTTTTATTTTTATAGAATTATTACAATCAATATTAAAATACCAATATGCGTTTTTTAATTTCATGCACTGAGATTTTTCTTAATTATATATTTTAGTTAGAGTAAAGGAATCATTTTAGTATCTAAGTTATGCCAATAGTATATTTTGTAAAAGATTGTAATGCGGCCAAAAAACATTGATGAACTAGAGTCACCACTGATAGATAGATAGATAGATAGATAGATAGATAGATAGATAGATAGATAGATAGATATGAAATGCTAAGAGATTGGTGAATTAAGAAAAAAATAATTAAAAACGTCTGTTGGTCTTTATAAAACTTGTATCAATGGAAAACTGGTGCTAAAATACACTTCATTGATAGATATTAATAGGCCGTGAGACAGACAGATAGATAGATAGATATGAAAAGGCTAAGTGATAGATAGATAGATAGATAGATAGATAGATAGATAGATATGAAAAGTCTGTGATAGATAGATAGATAGATAGATAGATAGATATGAAAAGTCTGTGATAGATAGATAGATAGATATGAAAAGTCTGTGATAGATAGATAGATAGATAGATAGATAGATAGATAGATAGATATGAAAAGTCTGTGATAGATAGATAGATAGATAGATAGATAGATATGAAAAGTCTGTGATAGATAGATAGATAGATAGATAGATAGATAGATAGATAGATAGATAGATAGATATGAAAAGTCTGTGATAGATAGATAGATAGATAGATAGATATGAAAATTCTGTGATAGATAGATAGATAGATAGATATGAAAATTCTGTGATAGATAGATAGATAGATAGATAGATAGATATGAAAAGTCTGTGATAGATAGATAGATAGATATGAAAATTCTGTGATAGATAGATAGATAGATATGAAAATTCTGTGATAGATAGATAGATAGATAGATAGATAGATAGATAGATAGATAGATAGATATGAAAAGTCTGTGATAGATAGATATGAAAAGTCTGTGATAGATAGATAGATAGATAGATATGAAAAGTCTGTGATAGATAGATAGATAGATAGATATGAAAAGTCTGTGATAGATAGATAGATAGATATGAAAAGTCTGTGATAGATAGATAGATAGATAGATAGATAGATATGAAAAGTCTGTGATAGATAGATAGATAGATATGAAAAGTCTGTGATAGATAGATAGATAGATAGATAGATAGATAGATAGATATGAAAAGTCTGTGATAGATAGATAGATAGATAGATAGATAGATAGATAGATATGAAAAGTCTGTGATAGATAGATAGATAGATAGATAGATAGATATGAAAAGTCTGTGATAGATAGATAGATAGATAGATATGAAAAGTCTGTGATAGATAGATAGATAGATAGATAGATAGATAGATAGATAGATAGATATGAAAAGTCTGTGATAGATAGATAGATAGATAGATAGATAGATAAATATGAAAAGTCTGTGATAGATAGATAGATAGATAGATAGATAGATAGATAGATAGATAGATAGATAGATAGATAGATATGAATAGGCTGAGCGATAGATTGATGTATGCCAGTGTGTTTAAATAGATTGAGATATTTCATATTTGCGGATACAACGGATACCTGGAACAACTAAGTTACTTTTTGTGATCACTCTGTTAAATTTTTCTCTTAAAGTAAATACAGGCGGTCGGAATAAAAGAGACTTCTGGAATTATATATTTATATATTACCTTTTAATATAATTTTAAATTAATTAATGAAATGCTTTGTCCTAGAATGTTTGAGGCCTAAATTAAAGTATGGGAAGAAATTTCCTAAATAATTAATAAAAAGGGCGTCTGGGGAAATTAAATAAAACCAATAAATAAAATAATAATAAAGAATAAAAAAAGAAAAAGAAATTAATTTTCCCATGATGCAAGTTATAAAGAAATCGGAAAATGTTTCTGGTCACATGCCCGATCTTATGACCCCACTTCCAGAAAGGACAGAATCTTTCTCTTTTCCACTTTCCAACAATATTGTTTGGGTGTGTTTAGGCAGCCTTACTCTATAAATAAGTGAATTGGTCGTTCCAACTCAGCGCAATGCTGACTTGAGCTAGACCATTTTAACCATTGTTATCCTAACTTACTTCTGAACTAAAAAAGAAAAAAAACGGACATACCCAAGAGACATTGAGAACTTTGTTTCACTACAGTAACTATAATAAGAATAAACGCCCAGAGTATAAACTAAATTTTTTTCATGATTCTTCTATCTTTGTTTACATAGATATGATGGACAAGCACCATCACCCAAAGTACACACAAACCCTACAATTTGTTAACATCTGTAGGTGTGCGGAATAAAGATGACACGGGTGGATTTTTTTACAAAAAAGTATTTATCATCCCAGCTTGTCTATTTGAAACAGAAAGGTATTATGAATAAAGATTATTTTTTTAATTCATCAATCTTATTATAACGTTTTATATTTTAAAATAATCAAGTTACAAACCATATTTCTTATGTAGGCTTCAGCTTGTCCAAATTCTTCTGTGTTTTTTCTAGCGAGACTCGAAGACCATTTCAAACCGTTCGTAATTCGGATGACACCTTCAAATTCAACGTACGTGACGCTCACATTGTTTGGTTCAGGTATCACTGAGGGGGTATTCGTCTTTTGACGTATTTCCGAGGGGGTGGAATTGCCTATTACCGTATTGGACACCGGAATCGATGCAGTCACAGGTATGCTCCGAGTCATGCTAATACCGTGGTTTGTCACGCTCTGGATTGCAGTGGAAGTTAGCTCTTGGAGGGCGTCAAAACTTTTTGTAGACGACTCACGGGGAGCACTTATTTTAACCGTGCTTGACAACTTCCCGCTCACTTCCTTGGTCACGTGATCGGCAAGATCACTTCCGGTCGTCTGCGGTTCTCGAGTTATTGAACGAGGAATAATGCTCGGTTCGTCTGTTGTGTTTTCAATGGCTTCCGATGTGTTCATTTCTGCGCTAACTGTCGTCTGCTTTTCGTTGTCATCGGTAGACATGTTTATTTTACTAATAATGGTAACCGAGTTTGTATAATTTTTTTCTTTTTCTTGTGTCGTCACAATCATTGCATCCTGTGTCGCCATTGCTTTTTCAGTTCCTGACGTTTTTAAAGCCAACTCAGGAGGTAATGTTTTAAAATCGTTCGGAATCGTCGAAGAGGAAATTGGCTGATTTTTTGTTTCTGTTCCTGCCAACGATTCGGTTGTGAACAATTCGGAGATAGTATTTCTTTCGTCACTGGTACTCTTTATAGGAGACGTAGGAAAAGTCGTTTCAGTTGTTTTTTTATTTCGCTGCGTTAACGATTCTGTAAAGGAAGTCACATTTTCAAGCGAAGTTTGACTTATACTCTCTTGAAGATTGAAAGAAGACAATGGGTCGTGTCTTGCCGATGACGTACTTTGCGTATCGGTTGTGGTTGAATGCTCTGATAATTGTTTCAAAAAATTAATCGTTGTTTCATAAGCAGGAAGATTTTTTGCTGACGGATCTGTACTACGAATAATGACTTCGTTTTCCTCTTTAGCTCCTGGCGCGAGAGTTGAAACGACAACTGAATTTTCTGTTAGCGTTTCCAATGCAGTGGCTGTGTTCAATACTGTTACAGGCGTTTCGGTTTTCGAAGGCGGCGAAGAAGAAAGCCGAATATACTCGTCGGAATGGTTCACTGCTTTAGGAATATTGTTGCTTTGTGTGGTTTTTGTAACAGAGTCGTCTCGCTTATTTGTCGACGAAGAATATACAACACCCGAAGTCCTACTTTCGTCAAGCCGAGATGACACAGTTTTATCTGATGTATAACTCAATGTCAGTCCACTTGATTGCATTTCTTGTCGGGATTCAGTTGCAGAAGCAGAACTTTCCTGGATTTCTTGATTGATTGTAGAAGCAGTTTCCACGCGGTCTTCACAACAAGTTGCTGCTTCCGTGGACGGAGTCAGAATTAGCAATTCAGTCGAATTCTCCAAAGATATCTTCTTTGGTGAGGAATTAGGCAGACTAGATGTTATTAAAGTTTCTTTTGTGATTTTTTCTGTTCGCTTCGTTTCTATAGTTGGCACTAAAGGTGTTTCCGTCGGTAACCTCGAAGAGAATAGACCTTCGGTGACATCCGGAAATCCTGAGATGTTATGGGATTCTAATTCAGTGACACTGACTGTTTGTAAAACAGGGCTCGGCGTCTCCAAAATATCCGTATTCCTGACGGCTTGAGTCGTCCAAAATACCGTCCCCTCTTTTGTGCTTTTCGTTTGCTGGCTATCAGTATCTGAGAGCATTTTGAAATTGTCTGTTTTCCAATCGTTCTGGAGAAGTGTGTTTGAAGTCATTATAGTATCTACCAGATTGTTTTGTATGGTCGTTTTCTCATCTGATTCAGTTTCTTCAGATGCATGAGTTGACACTGTTTCAATTTGCTCACCGGTATGGGAACCTTCAAGGGAAGTATTGATTGCCGGTTGAATCACTCCCTTCTTTGTCATGAGTCCATTCATCTCCGTTACAGACAACGAGATTGTAACTGCTTTCTTTTTAGCAGGAACCGAAACGTCTCCATTGTTATGGTTTGCGAGGGACGTTAACAGTGCCTCGTCGTCCTTAGTGACACCGATCGTAGACATAACGCTCGTGACAATTCTTGATTGATCGCTTTTGCTTGCGGGAATGACAGTAGGATTTGAAACCGTAACCTCTTTTTCAGTGCCTACTTTCGTCGTTGATTGTTCTACATCGTTTGTGCTAAAAATATTCGATCCCGACGAAACGTCGACTGTCATTAGCAAATTATCGTCATTACTTGAAAATATTTGTCCACTGGTGAAGGAAGCTGAATGCCTTGAATTTGAATCGGTTTTCTCAGTTATCGAACCAGGAGTTGCTTTTGACGTCATTGATAACGTAGTGTATACTTTGTCTGAATTTAAAATGTCTGATTTTTCGGATGTTGCGAGATTCTCGAAATTCCATTGAGTCACTGTTGCTGGTTGAGAATTTAATGACGCTTCTGTTTTCGTGACAGGCGTTCTTTTATTTGTAGGATTTGTTGCGTACTTTGCAGTGGTTTTAGTGTACGACGAGATAAGATTATTGCCTGTTTCACGAACTTCTTTGTTAGTTTCTTTCGGTTGAGAAGTAGAACTCTCCTCTAAAGGAAGATAATCAAAAGAAGACCGCGTATCCCAAGTGGTGATAACCGGTGTACTATTTAAATCGTTCATTGTCACGTGTGTAGTTCTAATCCAATCGTCTTTGCCGGTTACGAAGGATTCTTTGGTCTTTTTTAGTGTTTCATTTAAAAACATATCGAACGACAGCGAATCGTTCGTTGATGACCGAATTATTGAATTGGTTGTGAATTCTGAGATCGGATCAGTTATCTTACCAACGTCAACGTTATCAAACTGAGCTGATGTAGATGTTCCCTGTTTATCATTTAATGTATAACTAAACGTTGTCTCATTGTTATCTGTCAAAGGTTGAAACTTGCTTACTGGATTAGTTTCAACATTGGAGTTCACTGATGAAAATGTACTCTGTTTATCATTCAATGTATAACCGAACGTTGTTTCAAAGTTGTTATCTGTCAAAGGTTGAGACTTGCTTACTGGATCAGTTTTAATATTGGAACTCGTTGATGTTGATATTCTCTTATCATCGTTTAATGTATAACCGAACGTTGTTTCAAAGTTATCCGTTTGAATCTTGCTTACTGGACCAGTTTTAACATTTGAAATCACCGTTGAGATTTTAATACTTTCGTCTTTAAATGCCACACTTTGAGTCGCGAAGTCAACTGTCGTAATTTTTGATTCCCTTTTCGTTACTAACTTTTGCCCTTTTGTGTGATTATTTTCAATTTCGGTTGATACGCCGCTACTATCCGTCCATAATTCGGGGCTCTGACTACTGCTTACAGGGTTGTTTTCCGGGCTCCTAACTTTTAACGCATCTATTCCTGTGCTTTTTTCGATGTTATCTCTTGTTATCAATGATATTTGGTTGGTAAAATCAGTTTCTGAATCGAGACCGGCGAAATTGGTTGATATTTTTGGTGACGGAGTTGGTGAGTTTAAAGCATTCGATTTTGTGATATCATCGTCTGAGTGCGCTGACGCTGAAGATAAACTGGAAGTTTCTCGTCCTTTGGGATACACCTGACTTGACGTCATTGGAAGAAAGTTGTCCGTCGACGTCAATATTTCTGACGCAATTTCTGGTGGCGGTAACTTTGATGTAGCGACTTTCCCCGTTGGTATAGTTGTCACCGAACTATCAACATCCGAACTGGAACCAGTTTCAAACAAGGAATCAAACTGGCCTGTTGTCTGGAATCTGGGATCTGGAATTGAATGACCGGAAGTCTGCGTGTTTTTTCCATACATCTCAGTAATTAAGCTTTCTTCAGTTACTATTTTCGCGGATGTTGAGGCCACTAAGTCTGCTTCACTGTTCACTCTGATATCAGTTTTAGACTCGTAGACCGGCATTTGTGTTGATGTAGCCGATGCGTTGGTTTGTATATGATCTTGCAGATATGTGTCCGATATTAAAATCTCCGCATTGGTTGGGGTTTCTCTTGACGTCGACTCTGGCAGCGGATTGGATGATGGTGAAGTTAATAAAGGGAATAAAGATTGTTCTGCTGACGGGGAAGATGAAAGATAGACGTCTGCAGAAGATGGTGCTGTTCGGTTGAGAGGTTGAACGTCAGAGTAAGTTGAAGAATCGTCGGGCGTTGTCTCCAGAGAACTCGATTTTTGGTTTGTTGAATCTGTTGCCATGATAATTTCACCGCTCTTTTTTAATTGACTAATTGTTGTTGTTGCAATGCTATTCAGCATCTGTGGGGGTGATGATTGCTTGGGAGTCAGGAATGTTTCTGAAACTGATACGCTAGAAAAGGGCGTTGCCGCTTGGACTGGTAACGGAGGAGCTGTTTGTAATGGTGATAGGGACACATTGGTGAAAAGAGAGGAAAGAAAGGTAGAAGGCAATGATAATAAGGAAGCGGAAGATAATGAAGAGCGGGAAGAGGACAAATCGGAAGAAGAAGAGAAAAAAGAAGACGAAGGGAAGGATGATAAAGAGGAGGAGTGGGGAGATAATGAAGAGGAAGGGGAGGAAAACAAAGAGGATGTAGTGGAAGACGATAAAGAGGAGGAGGACGATAAAGAGGAGGACATTAGAGAGGCGGATGGTAGAGAGGAGGAGGAAGTTAATGGAGAGGAGTGGCCAGAGGATAAAGATGAAGAGGAGGACAATAATGAGGAGGAAAACAAAGACGAAGAAGAGGGGGACGATGAAGAGGAGGTGGGGGAAGCCAAAGAAGAGGAAGAAGAGAACAAAGAAGATGAAGAGGATGAGGATATAGGGGAGGAAAATAAGGAAGACGGGGTGGTGGACGCGAAAGAAGATGAAAAGAAGGGGGATGATGATAATGAAGAGGAGGAAGATAAGGAAGAGGAAGGAGAGGAGAACGAAGATGATGAAGAGGAGGAAGCGGAAGTTAAGGGGGTGGAAGTTGATGAGGAGGAAGCCGCTAATAAAGGGGAGGAGGAGGAAGAGGAGGAAGGGGAGAACGATAAAGAGGAGGAAAATAAAGAAGAGGGAGTGGTGGTGGACAAAGGAGATGAAGAGGACGACGTGGAGGAGGAGATTAATGAAGAAGAGGGAGTGTAAGGCAAAAAGGTTGAGGAAGAGAACGATAAAAGAGAGGAGGGGGAAGACGAATATGTAGAAGGGGTTGCGGAGGATAACAAAGATGAGGACAAAGAGGAAGAGGATAAAGAAGAATAAACTGGAGAGGAGGAGGGGGAGGAGGAGGAAGGGGAAAAGGGAGAGGAGGCTAAAGCGGAAGTGGGAGAAGATAAAGAAGAGGGAGGAGGGGAGGATAAAGAATAAAAGAAAGGTGATAAAGAAGAAGAGTGGTGCGTAAAAGCTAAGGAAGAAGCTGAGGAGGATACAGTAGGGGAAGCAAGAGAAGAGGAGGAAAAATAAGAGGGCGAAGAAACGGAGGATGGTAAAGAAATGGAGGCAGACAAAGAAGACGGGGAAGAAGAAGAAGAATCGGAGGAGGGTACTGAAGAAGAAGAAGAAGAAGAAGAAGAAGAAGAAGAATCGGAGGAGGGTGCAGAAGAAGAAGGGGAGGAGGAAGCGGAGAAGGATAAAGAAGAAGACGCAGAAGAGAACGAAGAAGCGGAAGAGGTTAAAGAAGAGTAGAGGGAGATTGAAGAAGAAGAAGAAGAAGAAGAAGAAGAAGAAGAAGAAGAAGAAGAAGAAGAAGAAGAAGAAGAAGAAGAAGAAGAAGAAGAAACGGAGGGCACAGAAGCGGAGGAGGTCACAGAAGAGTAGGAGGAAGAAGAAGAAGAAGAAGCAGGAGAGAACGAAGAAGCGGAGGAGAGTGAAGATAAAGAAAAAGGGGAGAGAGAAGACAATAAGGCGGATAAGGGTGAGGAGGAGGAGGAGGAGGAGAAAGGATCTGGAGTGGAGGAAGATAAAGATGGAGGGGCGAATGAAATGGCGTTTGATGAAGAAGCTTCTGTTGTCTCTTCTTCAACAGTCGAACTATGCGACAAGCCATTATTTAACGTCGTGTAACGTGTACCAGACTTCGAGAATCCCGTCGAAACACTCCGAGGCATCATGGTTGACGTTCTCTCCAACAGATCACTCGAACTCTCTTCGCTTAAAATCTCACTGGTCTTCGAAGAAAACGTTTCGCTCTCTGTGCTCATCAAAGAAACGCTATCTTGGCTTTGATTGCGATTTGGATATGACTTTGAGACGCTCGTGACTGGCGTGTCGCTGTCGCTGAAAGGGTTTAGAGTTGCCCTTGTATAAAGATTCAAATCATTACTTTTTGTCGATTGTGTTTCCGTATCAATTGCAACAGGATCGTTAGTTATCTGCGAACCATGATCACTCGTGACTCCAACTATCGAACGTTTGCGACGAAATATCTTAGCACTTGAAATTGTATTGGAACTTGATCTGTTCGAAGATAGGGTTTGGTTTTTATCGAAGACATCTTCTGGTTTTAGAACTGGAGAGTCACTACTAAGAGTAGAAATCATAACATTAGCTTTTCTGGAAGAATAAAGCCTAGACAAATTATTCAAAGTCGATATATTTTGGTTAAAGCGACTTGGAACAAATACTCTTTGATTTAGTCTTTTAAACAATGGCATTTTACGGGTCATTCTATCATATGTTTTCCTTTCTTTAAATGTTAAAGGGTTTTTCTTTCCTTTATTCAACAACTTGTTTGTGGATAGCGACAATGAATTCTTAAGCTGATCGTTGATAATAGGCATTACTTCAAGTTTGGTTTTATTTCTACCTGATGAGATATTCAGAAAAAAATCCATTGGTTTTGATGTTAATTTTTTCATTTTCTCTAATGGCTTAACCTTCAATTCAGTAACAAAGTCCTCAACAGACGCAGAATTCGAGATTAAAGAAAATTTGTTGCTTTTTTCAAACATGGCATCACTCTGGATCAACATCCGGTCGCTACTTTCAGAATTTGTGAAATCGTTTTTATTTTCATTGCTATCGACATCTATGGTGTACTGCCAGTTAGTCGGTTGGCTGTTTTTAAATTCTTTTGTCGACGCTTGGAAAGTGTTTTCACTTTTTATCTTTCTAGTTTCAAGTCTCGGACCAAATTCGTGAGATGTCAAAGTCTGTGAATCCAACTTTTGAATTAATCGGTCGTTTTCGAGAAACTCTTTTGGCCTTTCCGTCCACCTTGCGTCTCTGATACCTAAGACACGGTACGCTTTTCTGTCGGCGAAACCATTTCCTAGAATGGAGTATAGCATTATATTAATATTATAATATTAATGAACATATATAATTAGGAAAAACACTGGTCTAACGAATTACAATTTAAAAAATAAAGAAATTTTCAAAAATAAACATCGACAAAATTCTCTTTGTAAATAGTGGAATGATTTCGATAAGACTGCCTTTGAAAAAGCTTGAATCTAGAACCAAACAGATTCTGTGGTTACTGCTTATTACCATAACGTAATATAAATTAATTACGTTTTACCAGAAAGGATTTAAAAACGAATGTGAGTTAAATTTATTGAAATGTTAGTTTTGCCAAATAGTAACTTTTTACAAGAAGAAGTATAAAAAAGGGTAAGTTAAATTTATTTAACTATTATTTATCAAACGTTTAATTTATTTTCTTTTCGACGACTAGAGTCAAACAAAGAGGAAAATTTTCAATTTCAATTTTAATGAAATCTGTATTTTTCCCAATAAAAATGTTGGAAAACTTTTTGTAACTACTTTTTGTTGTTACTGAATCTTCTGCCGCTTATGCAATATTCTAGTTATCGAAACAAATGAGAATCTGTAGGTGCTAAACTCTGGAGAGTATTGAGGATGGAAAATAACTTCCACCATATCATATCTTATATTTTCTTTGTTTTGTTTTGTTTTGTAAAGTGTGTTCGTCATGTTGGAGAATAATACATTTTCTGTTTACCAAAGCAAGGTATTTTGAATATAATATTACATATACCGATCAGGTTGTTGTCAGTAAATGTCTGTAGTGGTCCTTCTATGTTCCATTAGCTCGTAATGGAAAACACTTTTTGCAACTTCTTCTTTGTTGGTTCTGAATGTTCTGTCACTTATGAAATGTCCTACTTAACGAAACAAATAAAAATCTCTAGGTCCTAACTCTAGTAAGCACTGAGGATGTGGAAGAACCATCTTATCTATCTACGTCATTCTGTTTATATCTATATCATTCTATTCATATCTATGTTATTCTGTTTATATATATATATATATATATATATATATATATATATATATATATATATATATATATATATAGAATGGTGGAAATAAGACATGAAATTGTTAATAATTTTGTTATTACTGCACAAATTACTCAAAAGATTTGTGTGTGGTACCTGGATCCGATAGTAGTAGTATACATATTCGATTTTATAACAACTTTCCACCAAAAAAGTTATTAAGAAAGTTGTTAAGAATAATACGTTTTCGAGGGTGGAAATAAGCATAAGACAGTTTTTAAAATTTGTATTTAACAGCAAAATTGTACCAAATTCAATATTTACATTTATTTCCTTTCAGTTGTAATACTTCAACACACCTGTTTTGCATTGAATCAATAATTCTGAGAGTTTCAGATGGAATTTCATGATTAATGCAAGATTTTAAAGTTTCGCTATCTTCAAATTAACACTTATTTTTATATACTCTTCTTGACAAAATTCCCCACAAAATTTCTATTGGGTTTAAATCTGGAGACTTAGCGGGCCAGTCCAAAACTTCAATATTTTTTTTGTTTTAAACCAGTATTTCGTGAGCTTAGAAGTGTGTATGGATGCGTTGACCTGTTGAAAAATGGCATTATTGGTGTCTAGACGATTCATAAATGGGACAAGACTTTTTTCCAACACATTGATATATCGAGCAGAGTTCTGTTTCCCTTCCATCACTAATAAATCAGCCTTTCCAGACGCAGAAAAAGCTCCCAAAACCATAACAGATCTTCCTCCAAATGGTCTTTTGGAAAACAGCTGCTTCTCCTTTCAGAAATCATGCCAATAACACTGGTAGCCGTCGGGCCCATCCAAATTAAACTCTTTCTCTTCAGAAAATACCACGGTTTCCCATTTCTCCTTTGTCCATGTTACTTTTTTGTTTACCCAATCTACGCGCATCTTCTTGTGTTTAGCAGTTAAAACAGGGGCTGTCTTCCTGTTTCGATACACGAGATTTGGCGATTCATGGAGAAGTTGGCGAACTCTTCTTAGAGTGATGGGTAAATTCTGAGATTTTTGCAGATCTCTTCAGCTCGATTGTCCTTTAGAAGCTTCTCGATAAAGTCGATGTCTGGCTGCATTTGTAATTTTAGGCGGACGACCTGAACGTTTTCTGGTGCCATACGATTCAAGGTCCTTTACATAATTTCTCACAACTGTTCTGGACCTCAACAGTTCTCTCGCAATGAAACTTATAGATTTTCCTTCCAGTTTATAGGCAGAAATTTGCCCTTTTTCATTAAGTGGGGAGTTCCTAGGCATTTTGCAGTAACTGTATTCAATTATGAAATGTTTAAATAGGACTCACGTAGCTTAAAATCATGATAAGAGTCTTTTTTTATAATCTGCGCATGCACTTATTCTGAAGTAAACCAGATATGCAAATTTTCAAAACTGTCTTATAATTATATCCACCGTCGAAAACGAAGTTTTGTTAATAACTTTTTTGGTGGAAAGTTGTTATAAAATCGAATATGTATACTAATACCCATCGGATCTAGGTACCACACACAAATTTTCAGAGGAATTTACGCAGTACGCAGCAATAAGGAAGTTATTAACAATTTCATGAGATGTCTTATACTTATTTCCACCACTGTATATATATATATATATATATATATATATATATATATATATATATATATATATATATATATATATATGACTTTTTTCATATCTATATTTATATATCTATGTCAGATCTAACTATATATTTATGTTATTCTGTATATATATTTCTATCTCTGTTCATTATCTGAGTCTGTTAATCATTTATTACATATGAAGAAACTACGATAGACAGATTTGAACAGAGCTACCTAGATAGATAGATAGATAGATAGATAGATAGATAGATAGATAGATAGATAGATAGATAGATAGATAGATTTGAACAGAGCTAGCTAGATAGGTATGTAACTATATAGATAGATTTGAACAGAGCTAGTTAGATAGGTATGTAACTATATAGATAGATTTGAACAGACCTAGCTAGATAGGTATGTAACTATATAGATAGATTTGAACAGACCTAGCTAGATAGGTATGTAACTATATAGATAGATTTGAACAGTGCTAGCTAGATAGGTATGTAACTATATAGATAGATTTGAACAGACCTAGCTAACTAGATAGATTTGAACAGAGCTAGCTAGATAGATAGATTTGAACAGAGCTAGCTAGCTAGCTAGATAGATAGATAGATAGATAGATAGATTTGAACAGACCTATATAACTATATAGATAGATTTGAACAGACCTAGCTAGATAGGTATGTAACTATATAGATAGATTTGTACAGACATAGCTAACTAGATAGATTTGAACAGAGCTAGCTAGATAGATAGATTTGAACAGAGCTAGCTAGCTAGATAGATAGATAGATAGATAGATAGATAGATAGATAGATAGATAGATAGATAGGGATAAAGAGAAATAGACTATACTTTCAACAAAGGAAAAATTTTATGATGGACATGGATTTTGTTATTTAAAGGCTTGCACTAACTGACCGCTACCAGTAGAGGGCATCTGTTCTAATGGAGCGCATCAATCATAAATGGGACGTCATTTCTTGTCGAATGTCGCCTACAAAGTGAAAACATGTCGTGTTGAGTATTAAAAACTAATGTTTGTCTTGTAGTTGATATTGGATGTTCTCCCGTTGCCTTTTTTTTATTATTTTGCTTTCAAGTTTTTGCAAGATAAAGACAAATCCGTCAAAAGGAAACATGTCGGTGACATTCTGTAATAAACAAAAATTATTATCAGTAAATTACGCTCAGTTCCAGCTGGTACCAGGTATTTAGTATAAAATCGCTAGGTATGATACAAATGACAACATTAGAATCTCATATCCTATGAAACAAGTCTTAAACCATATAGAATAATGAAACCGGTATCAAAACATTTATTTCTCTTCATAATCACGAAAGTTGATGGATACGTAAGGTCTCCAATCCTATTAAACAGGTCTTAGCCCAGACAGAATAATAAGACAGGTATCAAAATGAAGTCCATTTATTTTCTGTTTAAAATTACGAGAGTTGATTGATAAGTAAGGTCTCGAATTCTATGAAACAAGTCTTAGACCAGATAGAATAATGAAACTGGTATCAAAACGAGAGTAAATTTATTTCTCTTTAAAATTACGAGCGTTGATTGATAAGTAAAGTCTCCAATCTTAGTAACCATGCCTTCGACCAGATAGAATAATGAAACTGATTGCAGAATGAAGTCCATTTGTTTCTCTTTAAAATTACGTGTGTTGATTGGTAAGTAAGTACTAAATCTTCGAACACAGGTCTTAGACTAGATAGAATAATGAAACAGGTATCATAATGAAGTCGCTTGATTTCTCTTCAAACTTATAAAGGTTGATTGGTAAGTAAGGTCTCTAATCCTATGAAACAGGTCTTAGAACAGATAGAATAAGGAAACTGGTGTCAAAATGTAGTCAGTTTATTTCTCTTCATAATTACGAGGGATGATGGATATGTAAGGTCTCAAATCCTAGGAAACAGGTCTTAGACCAGATAGAATGATGAAACTTGTATGAGAATGAAGTCAATTTATTTGTCTTCGAATTTAAACGACTTGATTGATGAGAAATGTCATCAATCGTATAAAACAAGTTTTAGATAGGATAGAATAATGAAACTGGCAACAAAATTAAATCAATTTCTTTTCAAATTTAGGATGATTGATTGATTAAGGTACCCAATCTTATGATTATATATATTAGACGCCTTAAAATCTTAGAGGCATTACATATTAAAAGCAAAAGACCTCTTATTAATCGTATAGATTGCAATATTTCTGGTAACATATTACAATGTTTATAATATATTTAAATTTTGTAGAGTATTCTTCGATCTTTTGGCTTGTGTATTGGAAATCTTTTTCACGCTGTCACATGATAAAAAATCTTCGCCCTGCACGTGATAACATCATCGCGTCTTTTGAATTTAAAAGGATTTTAACGTTTATTTAGTTTGTAAAAAAGTAGCAACATGATTACGCTACAAGATAATTGGCAAATGTTTGTTTAAAAAAATTTTGACTAAAAACATTGACCCTGAAGATGAACAATGATGTTCTAAAGCGCTAGGTCATCGTACGGACAATACTTATTTCGAAATCATTTTCAAATAAAAAGTCTCATTAGAGAATATGAGAAAATTCAAAAGAAAATATGCAAGACTATGTTGTCTTTAACATTCAATACTACATGTTTAAAAGAAAAGTTGCTGCCAAATTACACACACACACACACACACATATATATATATATATATATATATATATATATATATATATATATACCAGATATAATAATAATAATAATTAATAAAACTACTGAATATGAAAAATCAAGTAAAATTATCGTCAAAACTCGTCAGCCCATGTGTGTAGTCCATCTAAGAGAAGGAAATTTTAAACCTCTGCTGCCTTGCGGCCATATCCAATCACGGAAAAGGCTTCGGGAGTAAACGCTGAAGAGAAATCTGGAGTCCCTAAGACAGTCCGATGTTCTGTTCAATTTCATTCTGGCAATTCCTGTGACGACGCTTGTGCCAAGCTGTAGTGGGCTCTTCCTTTCCATTGGACAGCATCGGTGGCATGGAGAGGAGAGACGTTCTACACGGGAAACCACCGATCTCTCATAAAACTCTGTCCAGGACTCCGCCCTGGAGAGGTCACATCGTTAGCGTGCTGCCATACGGCAGCGAGACTTGTAGCATCTACTTCAAACTAAAGCAAACACCTCGGCGCCTATTCATCTTCGCGTTCTGGGGCGCATTCTGGACATCAACTGGTCCGACCGAATCACCAATGCCGTAGTTCTCACCCGTGCCCAGTTACCCAACCTATACCCACTTCTCCAATAGCGGTGGCTCCACTGGCTTGGACATGTACACCGTATGTCGGAAAGAAGGATTCCGAAGGTCCTTCTGTACAGGTAACATGCCACCAGCAAGAGGAGACGAGGATGACCTCATCTTCGCTTCAAGGACGTCTGCAAAAGGACATGAGGGCGGTGGAAATTGACATCGAGATGTGCGAAGACGTCGCCAACGATCGCTCACACTGGAGACGCGATTTACACCGAGAACTGTAGCGAGGAAGGGTAAAACGGAGGCTTGCCGCCTGGGAGAAGCATGATCGACGAAAAGAAAAGAATACGGTGACATCGAGAAAGCGCGTCTTCATATGCATTCATTGCAATCGAGACAGTCACACCTGTGTGGGCCTGTACAACCATAACAGATTCCGCGTCACCATTATCATAGTACTTTGGGCGTAGATCCATGGGGTGTAAATCCATGGTCTGTCGCGACTGACAGATGCAACATAAACAATAAGGAACATAAATTTGGCATCGGATGATAAAAGACTGACATTTAAACACATTTTTAATAATTTCAGGAACGACCAGAAGTGTGATGTTGCCAGATAAATACTGGGCCTCAAGAGGAAGCAGCAGTGAGTCAGTGAGTCAGGCAGTCGGCCAGTCAGTCAGAGACAGAGTCGCGTCAGACGATTACAGTAAGACATTGGAATAGTGATACTGGTCGAGACAACATAGTTCTCTCTAACCTAACCTGATTGTTATTACTAACACTTCTACTTCTTTTGTACATATTCTGTTTGTAATATATCTGTGTTATTTCATACCTGTGTTCGTGTTATTCTTCATTGGTTCTACCTTGGAACATCAACGTGGTACAAGGTACTTGGACCATAACATTTTTAATTTCAGGAACGACCAGAAGTGTGATGTTGCCAGATCGGTGCTGTATCAAATGTATTCAACAATTTCATTTCAGGTTTTTCACCATCAGACTGGTTTTTCGGTTGACGTGGTACAAAACAACAAAATTTCTTCTTTTTCGAGTTTTATTTGGTGGATGAATTGTTCGAGTACAAAATCCTCGGGTGAATAAAAATAAATCTGTCGAAATCTTTTACATTTTAGGGTGGAAAATAATTCATCACCCACAAGGACGCGGAAGCGCTTTTGAGCTCTACCAAAACTGGAAAGCGAAGACTGTGTAGCTCCCACCCATATACAGGGTGCGATGGATAAATTGTCGTCTAAATTACGCAAAAAATGAAAATAATGCTGACATCTCATTTTAACAGATATATTTACCAAAATTACACAAAAATATCTTGAAATACTAAACAGTAAATTTACTCAATAAAATCGCCATTGACTTCAACCACGGCCTCCAGACAACTTCAGAATCTCCGGCAATTCTTCTGGACAGTCTCCTTGTTTAAGTTAGTGAACGCTACCATAATCCTAGCCTTCAGTTCAGCTTTGATGTTACAAGGAGTGTTGTTGGTCTCTCACTCAACTGCCCCTCACACATGATAATCAAGGGGGGTGCAGTCTGTGGAATTAGGTGGCAAAATGCAGAGTTAGGTGGACAGATGTAGGGGGTGATGTGATCGCAGAAATTGTTTAATAACTGTGACTGCGTTCGCCTACTTGTGTGGCATGGTGCAGAGTCCTGTTGCCAGATATAGGTTCTTTCAGTCGCCACTCTATTGATCCAGGGCAGCACTACCTCCTCAAGGCACTTCATGTAGGCCTCCGTGTTGAGTCTGACGCCCTATAGACCCTATTAATGAAAGCATAACTTCGCCATCACTAGTAATCACACTAAACACCTCCAAACACCTTCGTAATCATTAGACTCATCTAACTCTTTCCAAATCCTCTGCACTGTCCCCAGATTGACACCCAAAGACTCTGAAATCTTCGCATTCGAGCTTTCGGTGCAAATGTCAAGCGGTGAATCATGCCGTTTCCAAATTTCAGGCGGAGTAAATTGCGTCATGGTGCTCTTTTTCTCACAGACGATGCCCAACTGACTTTACTGTGCACTCGACAAAATCAAAAACAAACAACGTGCATGCGCGAAATTAAATATATAAAATGGCGACAATTCATCCATCCCACGCTGTATGTCAGCAGTACTCCATTTTCGGCTTGACCTCGCTCTTTTAAAGGTAGAGGATAGTATGAAGAGTCAGGTACTTACTAGAGCGGTACAGGGGTCCGATCAGTTTTTCAGTATATTTAGCGATGGGTCGTATGCACAAGTTCCATGAGGTCTAGGTTGAGTTTAAGTCCCAATAGGCACTCAAGGTACGGAGCACACTCTGAGGGAACATCCATTTATAATGACTGATGATAGTTCAGGGTCTTCTCTTTGCCTGTGTACTACCAAAATAATTCACTCAAAATCGTCAAATAGGTTTATATTTATATGTTTATCATTCGTTCTTGCTTCGAATATTGCTGTCACATCTGGTCTGGTATTCCTACGATATATTTAGAGATTCTTGATAAAGTCCAAAGAAAAAAAATCTGCAATGTTATTGATCCTGACCTGGCATCTCGGCTTCATGTCCCAGGATTTTCAGCTGTCAGTTTTTTTTATTGTAAGCATACTTCCTTGTACTTCATATTCTCTCTAAATCTTCATTTCTCACATTCCATGTTCACGGTATTCTCATCAACTTTCTGCAGAAGCACATGACTGTCACTTCAATTCTCTTCTTTATATGTGTGGAAACTGTCCAGCATTCTCTGACACATAGGAAATTAGATAGTTAACAACGATTAATAATAGTAATATTTATTTGGACGTTTCTTTGTTATTTTCCTGTTGTGTCATTATCTATAAAATTATATACAAATTTTATAGTACATTTGTCTAGGATTCAACCAGCAAGGATCAATAAAAACTATCTCAGGTGAATCAATAAAAACTATCTCAGGTGAATCAATAAAATCTGTCGAATCTTTTACTTACCAAAGGAAGTGAAATAAATTCTACTGAAAAGAATGTGAAAATTCGTATAGCTAAAACCTGGGCCGCCTTGAATAAAATGGATGTGATCTGGAAATCTGATCTACCAGACAATCTCAAACGGAGATGCTTTCGCGCCATTGTAGAGTTGATTTTAATGTATGGTGCAACTTCTGGGACGTTAACTAAAACCCTACAGTCTAAGGTTGATGGAGCCGACATTCAGATGCTGAGAGCTATACTTAACATCTCTTGGAGACAACATCCAACACAATCAAAGCGCTATGGACCCGACCCATCCTTGATATTTCTACAATCTTACGCGAATGGAGAATGTGCTTTGCAGGCCACTGCTAGAGAGCAAAACAAGAACTTGCGAGTCATCTACTGGTCTAGACAAATAGGCATGGAGCAAGACGGATTGGTCGACCAGTAAATCACCTACTTTGACCAGCTATGTTATGACACAGAATGCCACTCTATTGACTTTCCGATAATGAAGGTTGGCGTGATAGAAAAAAAATAAGAATAAAGTTTCGAGTGCTAGCAACGTTAAATTGCTTCTAATCGTTCGTAAATTTCGATTGGGACGTGCAATATTCCCGATCCCAAAATTCTATCACTGATCGCTGATTTATGCGTAACACGGAAGTGGGACACATGACTAACGAACACCGTAACACAACGAACTAACATTATGCACACATGAACGTCGATCGACACTACTCGGTAGGAGAGCATTATTATCGTTCAGTCCTCGATTTATTCAATGTCATCACAAAATGAACTGACATTAATCACATGTGAATATTATCACTATTAGCCACGTCACACAGTAGAAGAGCATCGTCGTCGGCACCACACGTGTCCGAGTTTAGTTCATGCTTGTACCTGACATGGCTCAGGAGGCCAAGTCGCGAATGGAACGGTCTTGGGCACTAGTCACATGGTAGTGTGGGTGATGATCTTGCCTAGAGTTACCGGGCCTTGTGTTACCTTCTTTTTACTTCGTCTCCAGTCTTTCATCTCTCCCCGAAAATGGAACAACCTTCTAGCTATCGGCCTATTCCCTCTTTTTGGTAAATACATTTATATAATGCCCAAAGAAGCCTTCACCAAGTACATGAGAGTTCACCTCTAATCGAATCGACTGATTGATTTGTTTTTTACGGCTTATCAACCCCTTGCAGATTTTTAAAACTAGAAAATATTTTTAGATTGTAAGAATTTGGGGGAAGATAATGATTTACTGAAACAAATTTTACTAATTAACCCGCAGATGGGGGATAATATACGATCAAGACCTTTCCCAATGGTATTTGCACCTAAATGAAATGCAAGGAATCCATCCGCAACTGGAATTCGGTTCTCCAATTTCCAATTCTGAGTCGTTATCCATCACACCACGCATGCACATCCAAGCTTACATCAGCTGGTATTCCCAAGCGGTCACCTATCTAGGTACTGACGTTGCTTAACTTCAGTGATCGTATGGGAACCAATGTTTCAACGTGATATTGTCGTAATCACGCCTCGAATCGAACGAGCATAAAAATAAGTTTATTTTTTATTTGTCCCATTGACTTGCAACCAGAAACAACTTGAGGGCGGGTAAATTAATAAAGTGAAAACGTTTTACTCCTCGGACAGCTTTCCTCACGAAAAGGCCGACAAAATAAGCCCAGGAAACGAAGAGAGATATATTTTTTTATTATTTTGATTGGATTCATTTGCTTTTTTTTATCATGAGCATATCATTAATAATCTCTCAATCGAGAGCAGGTGTTAATAGAACCGCCTGAGTTGTCATAAACGGGACAGGTAAAAAAAAAGGCGCGGTGCTATTTAGTGCGTGGATTTGTTGTGGATTTTATAAGAGGTCGTAGGAAGAATGAGTTTCTGAAGTAATCTTTACAACAGAAAGGCCCGAAAGGGTAGATAGATTTCAATAGACTGAGATAGATAGATAGATAGATAGATAGATAGATAGATAGATATGAAGAGACCGATACAGATAGATAGATAGATAGATAGATAGATAGATAGATAGATAGATAGATAGATAGATAGATATGAAGAGACTGATACAGATAGATAGATAGATAGATAGATAGATAGATAGATATGAAGAGACTGATACAGATAGATAGATAGATAGATAGATAGATAGATAGATAGATAGATATGAAGAGACTGATACAGATAGATAGATAGATAGATAGATAGATAGATAGATAGATATGAAGAGACTGATACAGATAGATAGATAGATAGATAGATAGATAGATAGATAGATAGATATGAA
>OZ038504.1:45058239-45065739 GCA_964036315.1 Acanthosepion esculentum
GTAATCAACGGACAACTTTACAAAAGGTCAAAACTCCAATAGTTTCATGTCTCGCACATCTCGCCTGTGGAACTCCCTTCCTTATTCCTGTTTCCCTGACAAATACAATCTCCAACTATTTAAGTGTAACGTCAATCGACATCTCCAGTTGCCTTGATCTATCCACTTCCCTTCTTCACATCCTTTCACCTTTCTCGCTCCAAATCTTCTGTAACCCCCTTGCCTTGATCGATCCACTATCTTTCTCCACATCCTCTCCTTTACCACTCCTATCTGCTCTCCCTCCAAACCTTCTGTAACCCCTTGCGTGCTAGTGGCTTCCAGCCTTGCTTTGGGTGATAAGCTTAAAAAAAAACACCCCTAAACAAGATAAAATCTCGAACGAGGATAGCATTAAGAAAAAAGAAAAAAGACAAACACCTACCTACTCAGTAAAATGCTCAATGCCTAGATTAACTACACAGAGTTAAAAACAATCTAGGAATAGGATAGGAAGTGAAGATAACGGTTAATCCTAAACATGAACAGGTTAAGACATGTAAACATCCGTTCGGAACTCGGTTCCACAGAGCATTGGTTCGCGGGAAGAAGTTACTCGGGTGGAACTTACTTCTCACCGATGGAATACAGAAGTAATATGCGTGGTTTACTACAATGAGAGTCGCATCGAGGGTACTAGCTGTGAAGGTTAGAGCTGGCGGAACCAAGGAATGTAGTTCGTCCGAGCACTTTCCATGGAAGTAGCGATAGTGCCGTGAGAGGCTCGCTACATCCCGCCTGTGAGAGAGAGCTTGGAAGGGGGAAAATAACTCGTCATCCAAAAGGATTCGGAGACGCTTTTGAACTATATCAAGGCTGGGAAGTTAGGACTAGGAAGTTCCCGCCCAAACATAACAACAGTACTCCATCTTCTGCCTGATCTGACTCTTGTAAACGTAGAGGATAGCATGATGAGCCAGGTGCTTACTGGAGCGGTAAAGGGACCCGACCATTTTATCTGCATCTTTAGCGATTCATCGTATATACGAGTTCCACTTGAGGTCAGGTCCAACCTTCTCTCAAGGCACGTAGCCACACCGAGGACAAAACTGTTCAACGTGCTGTCTCATTTTCGTTTGTATTCTAATGGGGGAAACTGAATTTAAAAGTCAATTTTCGAAAAGGTAGAAAACTATAAATATTCACAAAGAATAAATAAAACAGAACTCCGTAGCGTACGAGGGTCTGTTATGAAAATGGCTGACAAAATCCCTTGAATAGCCAAAATATTTGATACCGTATACGGTCTTTTTTTATTTTGTATTTTCTACTAATATAATGTTAATAGTCACATTTTGTATGTTTGTGATGTGATGGTCGATATGCGTACAAAATGCATGAAGTTTCGATAAGTTGCAAGTTAACCTACGAGAGTGTGTAGTGGTTGTGTGACCAATGTAATAATTTAATGTTCTTTTACTATTAGTGTTAGAGATACAATTTCCCAAGGGGCACGAGAATTCCTAAACAACACTTTTCAAAACAAGGGGGATTCTTGAGGACCGGTGTTATTATTAACAATTAGGATAGACATTTTAATCTTTTTTATAATCAATGATAAATCGTAGATCGTTGTAACGCTTATTAAGTGATATATTTTAATTTCTTTTTGATTTTGTTTATAGATAATATAGATCTGGCTACAATAAAAATAATGATGTTTTTCATTTTTACTTATATCAGGATTTTGCTTCTGATATTAAACAAACTCCAGTTACATTTAGAATTTTAAATTAAAATCAATAGAACAAAAAGAGTCTTCGTCCTGGGTATGGCGATAAACTACATCCGGCAGCAAGGCCTCTGATCAGGAGGTTTTGATGAGCATGGAACCACCTCTTAATTGCTGTTGTTCCCAGGTCCACCCTAACCCGGGTTGGTAGCACCTGTTAGGGTCCCAGCTATGGGCAAATAGTTAATCCCCCTCGAACTGGAGTCAAAACATTATGAAAGCATAAAAACAAAAGATTTTAAAGTAAAATTACCATCAATACATTTTTGAAGAAAAGAAAATATTACCAGCAATACATTTGACTCTCGAGAAAAAAACCTCTTTACAAAAATAGGTCAATAAAACCGGATCTATAGATTGATTTCTTACAAAGAATACACATTCTATTCTTACGAAACTATCCTAAAAATCTTGTCGGCAATAATTAATCCATTGAGGTGTTGATATGCCGTAAAACAAAACAAAACCAAAGAGTTCGCATTGTTAACATGCAATAATAAAACCAGTCTTTCATATATTACTCAAAAATAGCTTTTCTAACATTAGCAGTAATATGTGATTTGCATGTCAGTTTTTAAAAGCATATTTTAATAAACTAGAAAACCCGTGAAAATTTTACGGTTTTCCTATTTGAATTTTCTGATTAATTTTAATTCTTAAGTTAATGATTGAGTAAGCTCATGGCGAGTTCTATGACAATAAAATATCCGTGGAAATTTTCCTATCGCATCGTTATGTATTTGAGTTTAACTTCAACAAAATATTGCAATAACAATCAGAAATATGAAAGCTGGTCGTTATTTTAGAAGTGGGTCCAACTGAAAAGATTTGAAATCGTTAACTTTTTCCATTTCACTGATATAGACATTAAATCTTTCATGCTTTCGTTCATTTTTTTCACTGAAAACAAGCAATGTCTCCCCCACTTCCCACTCCCATTATTTATGAGGTATTGGCAGGAGACGTTATCTGCATCCATCTATCTATCTTTCTTTCTTTCTTTCTTTCATTCTTTCATTCTTTCTTTCTTTCTTTCTTTCTCTCACTGAAACCAAGTCGTATTTTACCCTCTTTCCACGCGATCAAAACAGAATAGCCCATTATTTATGAGGTGATGACAGGGCACGGATTGAGAAATCGGAGAGCCGAGTTCGAATTCCAGTTGAAACCATTACATTCACTTCCGTGTTAACATCCTTGGGAGAGGTATGAATCCTCTTATTCTCACCGCTCCCAGCTATAGGTAAATAGCAGGAAAAAATTCTATAGCCTTGGATGGCAACTGGTCTACCGCAGAAAGAAATGGCAACCTACTGCGGGGAAAAAATCTGCCTCATCAGTCATGTATCGAAAGATACATGATCACCTAAGCGTGTATCACGCATGGCACATAACTGATTGAATGGCAGGGCGTAACGGTCATGCGAACTAACGAAGGGAGGTGTAAGCACAATTATAATAGGATATTTCTTTTATATTATTTATTTTTAATTCATATTTTAAAGTTTGCCATATACGAACAATGATTTAGCAACCCTACCTCTTTAGTGCAATCCCCGTGACCAGATGTCCGTCAAAGCCTTTCCACGAACTATCCGAAGACACGGCGGAGAGGTCAAAAGCAGATATAAGGAGATATGGCACAATGTCGATTTAAAGTGGAGAGCCCAGGCGCGTGCACATGGGCTAAGTTCCCAAACTGCCCAGTCCCTGCAACCAACGTCGCGCTGGTTTCAATATTCCGTCGATCCCCTTCCTCGGGGAGGTGTTGCTGACGAGTTGGAATCTCCGGGACCAAGCATCGCTCATTTATTTGTTGTGTTCTGCCCGAAGACAGAAGCACGATTGAGAGATAAAATGTAGTTTGCGTTGCCAAAAAACAGTTACAGCAGTAGGCTTAGGAGAGACAAGCACAATTATAATAGGGTATTTCAATATTTCGCTGCCCCTCCATCTCTGGTGCAATCAGAGAGCTGCTGCTGATGGGTTGAAATCTCCGGTACCAAGCAGCTCTCATTTACTTGTGTTCTGACCGAAGACAGAAACACAATTGAGAGATAAAATGTAGTTTGTCCACTCGGAGGTATATTGTATTTACTTGCCGTCCCCTGATGGCAGAATGTGACATAAGGCCAGTTTAATTTGGGGAGCACTAGAGTATGCAACAGGGTCAGGTCAAAAAATAGCCCGTCGGTTCTGCTAACATCAGTACTACTACCGATCCCCTCTCTTTAGTGCAATCTGGGAGTTCCTGCCGCAAGCAGTTGTTCCCCGGAACCGAGCATCTCAATATTTTAGTTGCGCTCTGCACGAAGACAAAAACATAATAGAGAGATAAAGAGTAGTTTATCGGCCCCGAAAGCAGATACTACACTTTGATCGAACCCCGAGGCCGAGAAAAAAAAACTTTCCAATAACATTTAATAAATTCGCTTGGTCTTTTATAAATATATTGCTAACAAATGGAGTTTACAACATAAAAGGTAAACATTTAATTTGCACAACAATTTTAAAAAGCAAATTTTTAATAAATATTTCATCCGTTTTATTTACCTTTAATTCAAAATTTTAAAATTACCATAAATAATAAATGTTTCTGCTGATAAAGTTTTATTTTCATATTCACCGTGTTTGCATGGAAAAAATGTATATATGCCTTGACAAAATTCAGTCGTAAGTTGGAAAAACAGCGTTCATGACAATCACTGTTGTCGTCTGCTCTTTTATATTACTACAAATTAGTCGAACGCGCCGGAGAAAAACAAATGGAATTATCCAGATAAGTCAAAATAATATATTCAATTAAATGTTATTAAAACTATACTAAATTATTTAATCGGGTGAAAAATATAGTAAGTTTGCTGAATTATTTTTTCTTCTTAATTTTATTAATATAAACATTAGAATGATTTTCTCTCGTGGCCAGCAGATGTCTTGCTGAAAATGCTGTTTATACAAAAGAATAAGAGAACAACTTTTCTTTTTCGTAGGACGGGTAATTAGCTAGTATTATTAAAAATTCACAATACTGACCTAACTGCTACAAGATATCTTGATATAAATCTAGACAGTCCTGATGGTCGAATTCAATATTGATAGCTTGTAAGACGAGATTACAAGACTTTGTAATTTGTATGAGTCTGGTGTACTGTATATATATATATATATATATATATATATATATATATATGAGCCAGAAAGATGGAAAGAGCTTTGATATGTGGGTGACCACGGGTATGTATGTATGCCTGTACAAATAAGTGAATATAAGTGTGTATACGTTAAAAGAGAATAGAGAAAGCTAAATATATTTTTTCGCTGATCTACATATCTCTTTTTTCAAGATGGAAACTCCTAAAAGAAAAGGAAATTTGTTTTTCTTACCTGAACAAAATAGGAAAAGGAACCACAACGACAACTTTCTGACGTCCATCTTTGATGCTTCGTCGAAAACCCTTACCATGTGTTTTGTGTAATCTCGCCTTCTTGTTGCCGACTTACTTTGTTACGTCTAGATATTCAGCCGATGAGGGCCAACGCATTGATTTCCCACTTTAGCATCTATAATTCAAAAGCTGACGTCTTGTACGAGATGTACGATGTTACTGGTGGTCGTATACCCAGCATATATGGATTTATCTGTTCCTTTTTTTAAGGAAATATCCATGACTGTTTCATGACATGAAATGTTCTTAAGATTATTACAGCCAAAAAATATTCTCAAAATTATCTATTATATTGTTTTCCTAAAAAGCCAGCATTTCATAATGTTACAGGTATTTGGAATATTATTTTATATTAATATTTCAGAAATTTCAAATCCAAATTCTTCGTGCTTGTATCCTGTGCGTTTCTTCGCGGTCATTCATAAGGTACTTGATTTCATATTGAAAATATGGCGTAAAACGTTCTCTCTTCTGATAGCTGTAATAATACTGTCAAATAAGAAACGCTCTTTTTTAGCTTCTTTTCAGGAGAGCTCTTCCTCTCATTTGTTTGTTATCCAGTATGGCATAAATCCTTATTCTCTTAAATGTACTTTTTTAAAATTAATTAAGACATTTTTATCGGTGAAGTCATTACTTTGATGGGAGTTAATAAATATTTCAAATTGAATATTAAATTAATTTAAATTTATTACAATCAAGAATTATCGAGAATAAAAAAAAAGAATCGTGTCCCACATAAAAGATTTACATTCTTAATTCTTTTGGGTACTGCTTTTGTCTTCAATCGTTTTGTTTTTCTCTCTTTTCACTCGACGTATGTTGAATATTGTCTCATAATATTCAATAGTGAATTAGACTCTATCCACGTGTAACAAGGGTCGCACTAAAGATGTCTGTAGACTCTTAATAAGCAATATTGTCATAAAACTGAGAATGCAAGGTTTAATGACCAATACCTTTGTCGAACGTTTTTTGCTCCTTCGTTCGATGATTGGTCCACTTACGTCTAGTGCCCAAGGTGTACGTTTGGCAGATGGTCAATGTAGGTGTTGCCCGTCATCTCCGACAGGTTGCATAGGTAATATCGGATTCTGCACACCTCCAACTGTAAAAGGCAAACCGGATGGTTGCAGACCGGAAAATGCATAGCGGTCGTTGGAATGGTGGTCGGGTTGGCCGGTCATCATCACAGAAATCAGTCAGGCATGATTAACAGCTGCAATAGTTTATATGCGTGTATATATATATATATATATATATTGCTGTATATGTGTATATGTATATTGTTGTATAGGTGAGCGAGAAATTATCTTTCCTACTCTCTCTCTCTCTCTCTCTCTCTCTCTATATATATATATATATATATATATATATATATATATAATGTTTCTTTTTATCTTCGAAATTAGTTTTTTCTTTTATGCGGACATTTCTATTTTATCTTTATTTTACCGATTGGGTTTTATTTATTTCTGTTTCTTTCTTTTTACTTCTTTCCTTCCTGCAGTCTTTCTTTCTTACTTACTTTCCTTCTTTCCTTCATTCTTACTTTCTTTCCTTCATTCTTTCTTTCTTTTATTCCTTCTTACTTTCCTTCCTTCTTTCCTTCCTTCTTTCTTTCTTTCTACTTTCACTTTCCTTCCTTTCTTCATTCTTTCTTACTTACTGTCCTTCCTTCCTTTTTCGCTTCTTTTTTTTTACTTTCCTTCCTTCTTTCTTTCTTACTTTCTTTCCTTACTTCTTTCTTTCTTTCCTTTCTTCATCCAATCATTCTTTCATTTTTACTTTCTTTCCTTCCATCCTTCATTCATTCTTCTTTCTTTATTCCCTCCCTTCATTCTTTCTTTCTTACTTACTTTCTTTCTTTCATTTTTTCTTTCTTACTTTCCTTCCTTCTTACTTTCTTTCCTTCTTTCTTACCTCCCTTTCTTCCTTCTTCGCTTCTGTCATGCTTTTCTTCCTTCCTTGTTTCTTTCTTAGTTTTTTCCTTCTTCCCTTCTCCCTTCCTTCCTTCTTTCTTTCTTACTTTCCTTCCTTCTTTCTCTGTTACTTTCCTTCTTTTGTTTTTCACTTTTACTTTTTCATCTTCAATTTTGCAAATTTGCGCTTGTACTTCTCTCCCTGTTCTTACTCCGTTTCTTTCTTTCTGTATTTTTAGCTTACTTCCATTCTTTCTTTCTTTCTTTCTTTCTTTCTTTCATTCTTTATTTCTTCTTTCTTTCCCACATTTTTTTCTATTGCTTTCTTACATTCTTAACTTCTTTCTTTATTTCATTCTTT
>OZ038504.1:45073239-45153239 GCA_964036315.1 Acanthosepion esculentum
ATTTTTTTTTCCTTTTTCTTTTATTCTTCCTCGCTCGCTTTCTTCTTTTCATTCTTTTTTCTTCTCTACTCCCATCTTCACCTCATCTCTTTCTGCTTTTCTAACTTACTTCCTTTCCTCTGCAATTTCTTTCTTGTTTCCTTCATTCCCGCCTTCATGTTTATTACTTTTGTTTCTTTTTTATCTATATCTTTTCCTTTCATTATTTTCTCTCTTTCTTTCCTTTCTTTCTCATATTTTCCTTCCTTTCTTTCTTTCTTTCTTTCTTACGTCCTTCCTTTTTCTTTTTGTTATTCTTTCCTACTTTCTTTTAATTTTCTTTTTCCTTTCGTTCTTATTACATCCTCTCTGTCTTTTCTGTCCGTTTCTTTCTTGCTTGCTTCCTCCCTTCCTTCCATCCTCAGTTTACGTACATTTTTCTTCCCTCTCTCTCTCTCTCTCTCTCTCTCTCTCTCTCTCTCTCTCTCTCTATTTCTTTTTCTTTTCTCCTCGCCTGAATTCGCATACAGTTTCCATCTCCTTGTCATACTCCTGATGGATAAAAAAAAAACAACACAGATTATATCTTCCCAAAGAATAAATAATTAATAACTTTAGGTTGGACGTTTCACTTGATTCTCTAAAAAAAATATTTAAAAAATACCCTGAATAACGAATGTACTCTGAAGCCAAAGTGATTTGGAAAGGTGGGTGTCTAAGTCATCAAATATAAATCTTTACTTTTTACTGACAAACATTAGACTCATATGTCAATACACCTTTTTATTTTCCCTATGATCGTCTGCTTATTGATGTCCCCCGACATCATGGGCTGGATCTGCTTCCATCTCGGTCAACATATGTAACTTTACCCATAGAATGTTCTACATGGGATTTGCTTTCACAATTTCACATCATTCTGTCAGATCGACAATTTTATTTCCATTTGATGTCTTACACCCAAACCAACCATCGTCCCGGACATGACATTAAACGAGAAACGTTTTATACGCATCGGCTTTGTTCTTAACCGACATCAAGTATATGTTTTTGCTGTACGGGCGGTGTAATGGATATCGGTTCAGAATAAGAAATCACCAAGCCGGGTTCGAATTCCAGTCGAGTTTCGTCGCACAAATACCCTTGGGAAAGGTAAGAATCCATCTGCACTCCCTCAGCTATGGATAAAATTACAGATTAGGCTCTTTAGTTGTGATGGGCAACCGGGATAGGAGATGAACAATTCTGAATTTATAACTGTATGTATCCCTGTCGCTGTACATACTATGCAACCATCGAAAGGATTGTGCAGTTCAAAATGACGTTAAGATCCTGACTGCGGTCGATGTGATGGATGAATGCGAGTATCTCCTTGTACACCGAGAAGAGTGTTGTAGCTATATTTGGGCTGGAGCTATACCGTCTTCATTTTCCAGCCATGAGAGAGTTCAAAGGTATTTTACGTGACTTCTTTAATTTCGACCCTATAACTACGGTCGAGCTGCTGCTAGCGTCCTGTTACACTGTTGCTATTCACACGGCAAATGTTCAGACGAGATACGTTCCTTAGTTCCACCAGCTCAGATCTTCGCAACCAGGACTCGCCATGCCACATAGACATAGTTGACTCATCCTCATTCCGCTTCGTATTACATTGGTAAGGACGAAGTTCCACTCAGAATGCTTCTTCCCCGAAATTGTTACGCCAGAAAGGATGTTTCCCCGATCACTACCATTTCCCGGTTAGTTGGTTGGTCGGTTTTGTTTAGTGGTATATCAACCTCTATAGGTTATTTAATGCCGAAATCTAAATATTTTGTTTTTGGAGATAATAATGCTTTAGTAATACACAGCATACTAATTAATCCATAGCTGGGGGAGAAGAGGTGGATTAATAACTTTTCCAATGGTATTTGCGCGGAAGTGAATATAACGAACCTAACTGGAATTTGAACTCGGCTCTCCGATTAACAATTCCGAGCCTTTATTCATTACACCATCCGCACACCCAAGCTTACAGCACTTGGTATTCCCAAGCGGCCAAACACAACGATCTTAAATTCTGGGGTCAACCTCATCTCCTTTCCTCTTACTCTTCCAGATCTATATCCTTTTGCTTCTACTCTATGTCGACATCTATGCCCTACCCTTCCAGATGTGACTCCTACCCTTCTAGATCTAACCCTATCCATTTCTACAGTTCTTCCAGATCTACCTGTTCTTCTTTTGCTTCTAGTCTTTTATGATGTCATCTATGTCCTCCCAGCCTTTCAGATGTGCTTCCTATTCATTATCTCCTGCCCTTCCAGATATATGTCTTATCCTTTTCGTTCTACTCTTTCTATGACGTCATCTATCTCGTTATCTCCTACCCTTCCAGATGTGCCTCCCACCATTCCAGATGTACCCTTTCATATGTCGTTCATAACCTTCCAGATGTTGCTCCTATTCATTCCCTCCTACTCTTCCAGATCTACCTTCTACCCTTTCCTCCGGCGTTTCCAGATGTACCACCTTTTCTTTCGCTTTTGCTATTTATATGCACTTCACTATGTCCTCTTATCCTTCCAGATCCTTCCAGATCTACTCGCATCATTTTCTCCCACCAATATTTGTAAACCTCGAACAATCCGTGAAAAAGCCCCACCCCCTAAATATGAAAGAAGGTAATTACTAACATTATTTACATTTTTCTGATTGTTATCCTCATCTTCATTGCTATATTCACAACGTTTCGGCCGTTGTACGCTCCGGCCTTCTCCAGGTGATTGGAACCCTTTATTTCGTCCACAGGTGTAGATTGTTCTAATTCCAAGTGTCATGCCTCTTCAGTATGTCTCATTTATTTCCCTTTAACTCATCTCTCCAAGTTTTGGTTCACCACTACTTTAGCCTGGTATTGAACTCACAACTTTTTTGGTCTATTCACTGGAACTAACCAACGTCTTTATCCACTGGGCAATGTCTCCTTGAGGTTAATTAATCAGAAAATTATGATAAAATCTTATACAATTCCCCCCCCCCATCGATCGAAATTCGCGCCCACGAGAAAAAGATTATCAAAATACTACTCTTTGGGGGCGACGGACATGGATGTCGAGAGGTGGGAAGACGTCACCAACGATCGCCCACGCTGGAGACACAATCTACATCGAGGACTGGAGCGAGGAGAGGAGAAACGAAGGCTTGCCGCCTGGGAGAAGCATGTTCGACGGCTACGAAGCATACATCTTTGGGCGCAGAACCATGGTCTATCGGGACCGACGGATGCCACATAAGACTTTAACAAACATAGACAGGAAAAAAGGAGTAAAACCTGAGTTTTCTTCGTATAAAAGAGCATCTTCCACATCAGAATCACGAACAGATTTGGCATACGACCAAAGTTCTCAACAAATTATTATTAAAACTGCTGCATAATCCCTGCAAATGAACAACCAACACGCAAGCAAGATTCATTTTTTACTTTCTTTCAAGCTTCGGCATTTTTTGTCAATATCTACCTGATAAAATATTCATCATCTTTTTTTTTTAATTTCGCCATAGACTAGTAAACCTCTGGCGCTGCATTTGGCTTCATTGAACTTAATAACCATTTAAAATTATGAGGACTTTATTTATCACGAACTCCAATGATTATTCACAAGATGAGAGCTTCACAAAAAGTGAGAATAGCCAGTTAAACAAAATGGTGATTTCGTTTTTGTTTGCTTTTTAAAGAAAAGACTGTTGATTGATTCGTTTTTTACGGTTTATCAACCCATTACAAACAACAACATTTAAAGTCAGAAAATATTTTTTAAATTGTAAGAATTTTGTTGTTTGGTGGAGATAATAATGATTTAGCAATACAAGTTTTAATAATTAACCCATAGCAGTGGGGTAGAGTTGGATTCATGCATTTCCCAAGGGTATTTGCGCGTAAGTGAATATAGCGAACCCAAATGGAATTCGGCACCCCGATTAACAATTCCGAGTCATTATCCGTTACACCACCCTCACATTCAAGCTTACAGCTCCTGGTATTCCCAATCGATCACCCATCTAGGTACTGACCAGGTTCCACGTTGCTTAATTTCTTTGATCGACGGGCACCGGTGTTTCAACCCGATGTGTCCGTAAGCCCATTATACCACTCGCACATCTAAACTCACAGCAACTGGAATTCCCAAGCGGTCACCCATCTAGTTAGTAACCAGTTTCAACGTAGCTTAACTTCTGTGATCGTACAGGAATCGGTGTTTCAAAGTGTATAGCTGTAAGTCCTACAGGAAGAGAAACCTAATCGATGTTGATTAAACGCCGGCAGCAGTAGTTCTCTCCCTGTAGTCCATGGTTTCCTAAACCGAGCGTCGTGGCATACTGGCGTGCCTCGAGATAAAGTTAGGTGCGCCGCAAAAGAGCAAGATTATAGTATTATATCAAAATAGTTGCGGAAGATTCAAGCGTTGTTTTGTGAATTTGTTGGCATAGTAATTGTGAGTTCATACCCTGTCACGGGTAGTGTAGACGTAGACTCATTGGAAACAGGGCAAGCAATAACTGAGCCGTATTAAATGACTAAGTAAAATTGTTCGTTTCGTTTTCATTTCCCTTCAAACTTCCTGGTTACTCACACATTCAGTCTATGGTATTCTTAACATCTATCTCCAGAACAAAACCTCTTGTCTCAAGTCTCGACTTCCTCTGGCAGGAAGCTGTCCAACAATTACTGTAATATAGGGGGATTGGTATTACATAGAACTTCAGATTTTGTTTCTTAATAATTTGTTTAGATTTTTGAAAGGCATCTTTTGCTAATTCCAGATTCAACTTCGGATTTCAGTGTCGCATCTTCCGTTCTCCGTTAAAACGCTTCCCAGTTACTTAGATTTTCAAACTTGACTGATTTTGACACCTCCAATTAGTAACTTGCGTGCTGAGCTGTTCCTCTTGCTGACAACCATATATTTTGTCTTCTTACAATTGATAGACCTTTCTTCCCCCTTTCCTTTACTCACTTTCCTAGAGTTTTCTTTTCGTGTTTACGGTGTCATCTGCAAATCCGATAATCTTAAGATTGTGTTCGCCAATAGAAATCATGATAGAACTTCTAGTTCTTTCAGGATCACCTCACTTTAAAAATTGAATCCGGTTTCTTTTGTTTGTTTTGGTGTGTGTGTGTGTGTGTGTGTGTGTGTGATATTCATTATCTATCCGTATACGGATTGTTTGCTTCTAAAATACGTTCTAGATTATTGTAATGTCTTTCGCAAATAAGTCTTCGTAGCAGTTTAAATAAAACTTTGTATGTTCTAAAGTTCGCTGTGAGTAAAAAAAAAATTGGGGAATCACTGCTGTACACTGTCGATTACCAAGCTAGTCTCACAGGACATTACGAATGTACTGTTCGATTTGTACAGGAACTTTGTATCCGAAGAAAACTTATGTAGAGAGTTAAGGCTATGATATCTACATGAATGACTGTAGAGAAGATACATAATAATAGCAGCAGTAGGCCAGCGTCTTTAAAAACTCACTCTTTCAGCGTAGGGTCACATACCTAAAGGGAATTGATCCTTTCCAACTCACCAGTAAGTAATAATTTTCTGTGTTCAGAAATGTATACTTTTGGATTCGAACTCTGTCAATGAAAGGCATAACTTTTTCCATAACCAAACATTTATTATTTTATTCCTATTTTATGGAATAAGAATATTTATAAAATTTCAACCTGTCGTGTATTTACTTTCGTTTTATTGAATATAAATATAGGGGGGGGGGGGTGGAGAGTATGACAGTATAAATAAGTTTTCGTGTGGCTATTACGCATGCGCACGAACGAGAGATGCTGGGACATTTTAATTTTTTTAAATTTGGAATACCCAGCGTCCCTCGTTCGTGCGCATGTGTAATTGCACCATCTTAACAAATTTAATCCGATGAGGTCCTAAAAGACGAACCGTATCACGAAAACTTTTCCCACTTTGTCATATTTTTTTCTCCAATATTGTTCTTGATGTGTAAAAATTTACATATCGTTATCTCATATATATATATATATATATATATATATATATATATATATATATATGGGTACGATGGGTAAATTGTCGCCATTTTATATTTTCAATTTCGCGCATGCGTGTTGTTCGGTTTTGATTTTGTCGACGGCACAGTATAGTATGGTCAGTTCGGCATCGTCTGTGAGAAAAAGATCACCATGACACAATTCGCTCCGCCAGAAATTTGGAAACGGCATGCTGTACTGCTTTCCATTCGCACCGGAAGCCTTTCAGACTTCGTTTGCAACCAGTCTATTAAAAGAAATATCCTGAAATCAAAACTGTGGGGAAAACAAAAGCAATTCACGCCAATATATTTGGAAAATCTCAGTTTACAGATATCAAAAGTAAAAGGAAACAGTGGAGAACGATGATCCCATATGTTTTAGTAGAACATTTTAATATGGTGCATTGAAATATGAGAATGGGTAAAATAATTGATACAATATACAACATAAATCAAAATTTACGTAAATAACAAAGAACACAATTTTTAATAGAAAATATCTCAATATTTAATTCACATAATTTTTTTGTTATTTACAATTGTATTATTTTTATTTTGTTGTCCATAGCTGCTTTTTTTGGCGGGGGAGGGTTTGTCCAAGTTTAGAATTAAAAGCAAATATTTTTGCCAGTCGTCTCGGAAAGCGCGCTCTCCAGTGTGTGTGTGTGTGTGTGTGTTTGTGTGTGTGTGTGTGTCTGTGGATAGGTGTGCATGCGTGTGTATGTGCATCTTTTTTGATTGATTGATTGCTATTCTACGGTTTATCAACCCTTTTCAGGTTATTTAAAGCCCCCAAAATATTTTTACATTGTAAGATTTTTTCGATAATAATGATTTTAGTAATACAAGTCTTATTAATTAATTAATCCATAGCTGGGGAGCTGGGGGTAGAAAAGGTGGATTCATACCTAATCAAACAAACAAGAAATTATAATATGGATAGAAAGTGGGGGATCAATTCAATACTACAGCCAATATATAAAGTGGTCTCTCACTTTGTCGTCGTAGTAGTTTCTACACATTAATATTCCTGAGAATGTAAATAAATCTAAAAAACATGCCTGTCTAACTAATCAGTATTTTATTGATTGATTGATTCCTTTTCTACGGCTTATCAACCCTTTTCAGGTTATTTAAAGCCAGAAAATATTTTTAGATTGTAAGATTTTATTTTATATAATAATGATTTTACTGGTACACGTCATACTAATTTAATTAACCCATAGCTGAGGGGAGAGGTGAATTCATACCTAATTAGAATTTGATAAACAAACAAGAAATTATAATGTAGTTATAAAGTGAGGGATCAATTCAATTTTACAATTTATACATAAATTGATCCCTTACTTTGTGAATACTGTAGTTATGGATGACAGTGTAGGCACACAGAGGGACCATAAAGCGTCAAATGTTGCTTAGAGCTACAAGGGGCAGAAAGTTGTGGAGAGCCATGATCGCCCATGAGTTTGAGTGAATGGATGGCAAACAGGGATAAAGATGGATGGTAAAGAGACAAAAGAAGCTTAGAAATATCATGGACAGGAAATTGTGGAGAGCTGTGATCGCCAATGAGTGTGAGTGAATGGATGGCAAAACAGGGATAATGATGGATGGTAAAGTCAAAACATGCCTAGAAATACAAGGGACAAGAAATTGTGGAGAGCCATGATCGCCCATGAGTTTGGGTGAATGGATGGCAGAACAGGGATAAAGAGGGATGGTAATGAGACAAAAGATGCTTAGAAATATCATGGACAGGAAATTGTGGAGAGCCGTGATCGCCAATGAGTGTGAGTGAATGGATGGCAAAACAGGGATAAAGATTGATGGTAAAGTCAAAACATGCCTAGAAATACAAGGGACAAGAAGTTGTGGAGAGCTGTGATCGCCAATGAGTTTGAGTGAATGGATGGCAGAACAAGGATAAAGAGGGATGGTAACGAGTTAAAAGACGGGTTACTGAATATGTGAAAAATATCCTATTAAGGTGAGAGAGGACAATAAAAGAACGAGTATCAAGAAGACAGAAGATAACGATTGACATTGAATTTAAATTTTTAAAGTTCAAAGTTTACTGTGAAGCCAGAACCAGGAAGAAAGTTCTACAAGCGAGAAGTGCAATAGAAGAAACTGTTAGCATAGAACTTACGGTTGCATGTAGCCATTTCAACTATAAAATGATGAGACCTTGCCGCCAATCTAGTACTGCCATTAAATTCATAAACTCTAGGTACCATAGAGGAAAGTTCATCCGAATAATTACGCTGAAAGTGTTTATAGAAAAGTCACAGGGAATCTATATTACGGTGGTAAGAAAGTGACTAAAGCCGAGTTACTAGATCAGGACCAATAATATTGTAGATTCTTTTTTTTTTTTGCATTTTAGCAAGAATCTCTAAATATGTCGCAGGAGCACCAAACCAGATGTGGCTGCAATATTCGGAGCAAGGACATCTAAATATATAAGACAGATTCATTATATCAAAAAACATCAATGTAAAAATAGTATAAAAGATACGTTTTGATTTAAATACTCACAAATAAATAAGAGCAACAATTCTTAACCTTTCCTTTTTCGTCACCCTCCCCGTTAAAATTGCACTGGTAAACGAAGCAGAGTTAATACAAAAAAAAGATACTGTCATGTGTTTACGCTTTGTTTCATTGTCGCAACGCTAATCACCGGAAGTAAACTGTGACGGAAATATCTAATCTGTGGTCACCGGGCCAGACTTCAGCTTGTAGGTTTTTACCTTTATTTTTTTTTTAAATTTAAAATTCACCCAGTACAAGGTTTGAGACGTACTCAAAGTAGGTTACTGTTCAAATGTTTTTTTATGAATGAGGTGTGTGATATGAATGACAGAAAATGTAGTGGAAAATGACGTTTATCAGGATAGGGAGGATAGATAACGACCGACTTTTTGCTTGAGATTATAATAATTATAATTTTATAATAGTAATGCAGTGGATATTTTTAATACAAAATTTCACCCATGCTCGAGAGTCACTCAAGGTACTGTTAAAATGCTTATGATGAATGAGGTATGTGATATGAATGAAGGAGGGAGTAATAGAAAGGGAAGATTATGAGTATGAGGTGGATAGATTATGAGAGACTCTTGATTGAAGAGGCTGATAATAATAATAATAATAATAATAATAATAATAATAATAATAATAATCATCATCATCAGACATCGTGATCAAAGGCCACAAAAACAGATTTTGCTTTCATATTAACATAACAATCCCTGCAGACTGTAATGTGTCTTTGAAGATCTTCCAAAAAATAAAATATCAAAATACAAGGATCTTGAAGAGAAAATCTAAAAAATGTTGCACACGGAGGCATCAATAATTCCAGTTGTAGTTGGAGCCCTCGGATTGATTGGAAAAGGATTCCTGGTAGCCCACGCCTTAAAAAAATGCAAAACATTGTACTCACAAGTACAGCTCACATATTACGAAGGGCTTTATCTTTGTAAAATGTTTGTGTTCTTAGGGGGGGGGGTTATACAAAAATGATCAGGGAAAAATGTTATGAAGGCATTTCTGGTCTTAAGTCTCTGATTGGGACCCAGAAGGAAATGTGTATACAAAATAAATCAAAGGAAATAATAATAATAATAGTTTTACTAGAGAAGTGCATTGGAAACAGTACTACACTAAAAATATATTGGAAAATGTGTTTATACTAAAGTTCACCAGATACAAGGCTCAAGAGACACTCAGAATAGAGCGTAACTGAAATAAGGTGTGTGGTACAATTGAAAGATGAGGTAGTAGGGAGTGACGATTATAAGGATAAGGAGGATAGATAACGGTTGACCTTTGAGCTGAAAAGGTTAAGATGGTAGTGTTCAGTATGGAACGAAGAAAATGTCAAATGGACAAAGTGCCGGACGGGAAAAGAGTCGAATTGAATACATGACAAATGGACATCATGTCGAAAAGACAAAGTTTCAAAAGAACAAAATGTTGAACAAAGTAAAAACGAACATGATTTAAAAAAAAAAAAAACTCGGTTCAAATAATCAATTAAGATATTCTAAACTTTTTATTGCTTAGCTTTGGCATCATTTAATAAATATTAGCCTTAAAAGTGAGTAAGCCTCCATAATCATCAGTTAGTAGTCCGATTTTGACGGTCGTTTATTACGCTCTGTTTTTTACCAGATTGAATAGAGAGTTTTCTCATATATATATTCATTAGGGACTATAAATCGGTGCCTACTTCAAAATCCAGTTTAATTACTAAATTCAATTACTTCTTCAAGTTTTAAATGCCATAACCCGGATCTATATTTTGCCATACACTTCATAATGGTAATTATGAAGAGGCAAATACAACTCTCTTATATCCGGGTTACACTGTAGAAGAAAAGAAACTCTTACATAAAGAATAATTATTTACCGGCGTGATACTTGTACGCTAAAAAGTATTCTATTGTTGCATATTTCTAGCAATACGTCATTTAGTTAGTTCGACTATTTTTCTGATCGACTATTTGTCCATTCGACACTTTGTTCGTTCGATACTTACTCCGTTCGACACTTTGTCTGTTTGACATTTTATCCATTCATCATTTTGTCCTCCGACACTCTGTCTGCCAAGATGTTTGTTTGTTTTTTTGTTTTTGTTTTTTTTTGCGTGTACGTTTAAATTATTTTTATTTTGTAATCTATTGGTTTTATTTTTAATTACTTGTCTCTTTTTTTTTTAAGTGGGAGTATCATCAAATTAAAAAAAAAATGGACCGGCATTCCTAGAGAAGATCTGTGAGTCTCTTTAGAGATAATCGTACGGGCTGTCACCCTCTATCATAAAATTCTATTAGTGAATAGTTAATATATTCTATTAGTAATTAGTTAATACAAGTTGTTGAATGTCACATGCTTACAATGTGTCGCATTATAGCATTGTCAATCGCCGGAAGTAAGCTGTGATGGGAACAGTCAAGAGGCGGTCACCGGATCACACCGCAAAAACCGACAGACTTTAGCTAACAGGCTTTGGTTTCATAGACATATGGCAATTGCAGTGAAATGTTTAGAATATCTCTAAAAACGTAAATATATATATATATGCAAAAAGATAAACAAATGCGTATATTTTAAATTTGCGACGTTCCGGCCCGTCTTGTATATTGCTGCTGAGTTCAAATAAGGCGACGAGCACTTATCAATATCTTTATTGTTCCAGATGGCGAATGGGTAGAGCGGGGAAGAATCAAAGAGGTTACGATTGCGCACAGTGGAATCGCCACAACTTCAGCATTATTTGTAAATTGCCATAGTTATTTTCGTGAAATACAATGGAGAAGTTTACTGTTGACTTCTCTCCAGCTTGGAATTCAGGGTTATGCAGTGTAACCCGGATATAAGAGACCCTGATATAAGAGAAACCCGGATATAAGAGAGATTTCTCTGGTCCCAAATTAGAGCCTATGTTAATGCACAATTTAACCCGGATATAAGAGAAACCCGGATATAAGAGAGATTTTCTCTGGTCCCAAATTAGAGCCTGTGTTAATGTACAGTGTAACCCGGATATAAGAGAAACCCGGATATAAGATAGATTTTCTCTGGTCCCAAATTAGAGCCTGTGTTACTGTATATAAAATAGACCAAACCCGGATATAAGATAAACCCGGATATAAGATACTTCTTCTCCGGTCCCGACAACTCTCTTATATCCGGGTTACACTGTATTAGCTTTTAATAAACACGAAGGTAGATAAACAATATTTCTTACTTTATTGTTGTTATTATTATTATTAAACATCGTGTCCCTTAAGGACACAGGCGATAACGGCTCGCCACAGATTCTGTTTCTTTATTATCTGTGAAGTACATTGCATTCTTTGGAAAGACGGTGGATTCTTAGACTATTTGTCATCGAAGCTTTTTAACCGATAGGTGGTGGGGAGAAAAGGCGGATTCGTGTCTTTCCCACGGACATTTGCGCGACAGTGAACGCAGGAGGCTAAACTGGGATTTAACTCGGCACGCCAATATCCATAACCCCCAGCCCCGCCAAACAGTGTCCTCTTGAGAGCTCATAGCGCCTCTGGGTGGTATTACTGCTAAAGTTAACCTTAGTTACAGTTTCTGGGAGAGAGCGCATTATCCGGCGTAATCAAAGGTTTCAACAAACCCAGCACGCAGAAACCCTCGGTCACGCTGACTTATCAATTCGTTCTAGCACAACCATCAACGGCTCCCAAATAGTTTCGTCTACGCAATTCTAGTTACAAGACTGGGGTCAACCCGTGGTATGGTTTTCAAGCATTTTTTTTTACCGATATAACATCAAGAAGTCGCCTTCCTGATTAATCAACCATGATGAGATTCGAACCCTTGTTTCATGGGTCTCAGTAAGCGAACATTCTAACCACTCGGCCACGGTAAGCTCGTATTAACGTAAGATTCTACTGGACATGAAATGGGGGAACAGTTTCTTATTGGGATTAAGTAATAAACCGACTCCCCACACAATTACTACATACTAATAAATGCAGAAATATATTTAAGATAACATAAAAAATCTAACAGTTGTAAGCACTTAACAAAATATACCTATGATTTTGGCAGCACAGATAAGTTGATATTAGTATATGATTCTACAAGACATAAAATGGGGGTTGGTTTTCTATTGTTAACAAGTAATAAACTGATCCCCCAATGAATTAGAATATAATAATTGATGCCATGAGTAAACTAGTATCAATAGAAGAATCTACAGGACATAAAGTGGGGAATCGTTTTTCTATTAACAATAAACTGATCCTCCAATGAATATTACACTATAATAATTGATGCCATGAGTAAACTAGTATTAATATAAGATTCTACTGGACATAAAGTGGGGGATCGAATTTCTATCGTTACCAAGTAATAAACTGATCCCCCATTGAATTACAATATAATAATTGATGCCATGAGTAAACTAGTATTAATATAAGATTCTACTGGACATAAAGTGGGGGATCGGTTTTCTATTGTTATTAAGTAATAAACTGATCACCCAATGAATATTACACTATAATAATTGATGCCATGAGTAAATCGTCCTGAGTATGACGATAAACTACATCCAGCAGCAAGGTCTCTGATCGGGAGGTTTTGAGGAGCATGGAACCACCTCTTAATTGCTGTTGATCCACCCTAACCTGGATTTGTAGCACCTGTTACAGTTCCTGTTATGGGAGAACAGTTAGCCCCCAAACTGGAGTCAAAACACTATAAAATAGTGAAAATAGATTCTTATACTAAAAATACCTGCAATACATTTTTGTAAAAACAAAATATTGCCAGCAATGACTCTCGACTCTCGACATATGGTGATTTTCATGCGTCTTTCAATGATAACGTTATTAAGCTTATCAGACGATATGAAAGGAATTTGCTAAAAATAAATAGACAAAACATTTTTATAGATAATATCCCACGCCGATAGCACGAATCGGAGTTTCATGCAAATATGCAATTTTCTAGGTGCAAAACACATCCTGCCAGTATATTATATATATTCTAATAATGAGTTTTCCAATAATTTGAACCGATTTTAATGTGAATTAAGTTTAAGCGTCTAAGTTTCTTTTTCTTTCAGATTTGGCAGACATTTGGGCGATATTATTTTTCACACATAATTGCCATGACTTAAATGACATGATCCATTAGAGAAATAAATGAATTTTCGCCAATAACACTAACTTATTTACTGCTTACTATGTTTTTTTACCATAACTATATATATATATATATATATATATATATATATATATATATATATATATATATATATATATATATATATTTATATATTTAGTTGGATTGATATGAGATTGTGACCTTGGGTTTCACGCTATTTACGATCGTCAGCGATCGCAAATAGCATGAAACCCAGGGTCACAAACTCACATCAATCGAAGTAACTATGTTAACTATATCACTGATATTGAGTGCTTTCCAATAAGTACCGCGCATATGTCATATATAATATATATTAAAAAAATTGCATATATATATATATATATATTTATATACCTACACATTATATATATTATATTTATATACCTACACATTATATGTATATATATTATAGTTATATACCTACACATTATATGTATATATTATAGTTATATACCTACACATTATATGTATATATATATATTATATTTATATACCTACACATTATATGTATATATATATATTATATTTATATACCTACACATTATATGTATATATATATTATATTTATATACCTACACATTATATGTATATATATATTATATTTATATACATACACATTATATGTATATATATATTATATTTATATACCTACACATATATATATATTATATTTATATACCTACACATTATATATATATATATATATTATATTTATATACCTACACATTATATATATATATATATATATTTATATACCTACACATTATATATATATATATATAATATCTATATACCTACATATTATATATATATATATTATATTGATATACCTACATATTATATATATATATTGATATACCTACATATTATATATATATATTATATTGATATACCTACATATTATATATATATATATATATTATATTTATATACCTACATATTATATATATATATATATTATATTTATATACCTACATATTATATATATATATATATTATATTTATATACCTACATATTATATATATATATATTATATTTATATACCTACATATTATATATATATATTATATTTATATACCTACATATTATATATATATATATTATATTTATATACCTACATATTATATATATATATATTATATTTATATACCTACATATTATATATATATATATATATATATATTATATTTATATACCTACACATTATATATATATATATATATATATATATATTAATATAATATAGTATTATTTATAATAAAGTAGGGGATCTGTTTTCTATTGTTGTCAAGTAATAGAATGATCCTCTCCCCCATTATTACCTCTTCTTAAAATAATAACTGGAAAAATATATTTAAGGCTCGTATATGAGAACCTTCGAATAATAGTAAAGACTTAAAAATTTCCACTTGATATGGATATTCTTAATTATTCAATAATAATAATAATAATAATAATAGTAATGAAAAAGCATTTAAATTGAATATCGTAATCTGGACTTTTTTCTCATATACTATTATCAATTAAGAGCTCTAGATTAATAACTTTAACAAATTCCCATTATTTTTTTTAAAATAACGTCATTTGAGCATATTTGGCTTGCGTGGAGGGAACAATTTACAAATAATTTTCAAATAATTTACATAGTAAACTGGACACACACATTTTAGACTTTTATGAAATTTGATAGTCAAAAACAAAAAAAGATTATTTCTGGTCGCAAGACCGATTGTACAGGGTGGTCCGAAAGTCGTGTCACCCATACATAATATTTTCTATTTCAAATGGCTGCCACGAAAATGATGGTATTCATACAGACCTTCTCGATGTGTGACAGCGTCAATGAAAGTGAATCCAGTACATGTGCTTTGTATTACTGTATGACTTCTATTGTTCTCATTACTTTTGGGTAGTGGGTGACAAAACCTTCCGACCACCCTGTACAATTCCACCTAGTGGAGGATTTGAATTCTTTTGAACTGACCTACCTCACATTATTAATACTATTTTTATATTAATACAATATAAAACAGTATTAATAATGCGCACGATTTTCTTTTTATTGTTAATAATTAAAATTACTGACCATACAACATTATTATTTGAGAAAATATATTTGAAGACGCATGAAAATCTATTAATAGCAATATCTTAACAACTCGGCTCGGTAGTTTCAAAATAATATTTAGCCCCCCTCCTTCCTCCCCAAATAGTACCACTCCTTTGGGAGGGGTCTGGGATCATTACACGGCGCCTGGAGCGACCGAAAAGCGGAAGTAACGAGGTGGATTAAGCATTTTTTCCATGATATTGCCGTTAAACTTATTTTAAACTTCGAGCTTTTGCCACATTCAATAATGACGTGGGCACGCTAAAAAAAAGTCCACTTAACAAAATACGCCGGCACGGATAATCTTGTATAATGTAAGATTCTATTGGATTATCTGTTTTTTATTCCTATAATAATAATATACTAATCCTACAATAATTACTACATATTAGTATAATAAAAAAATATATACATTCAATGACTTACGTGAAATCCTTCTAATAATGGAATGGTTTCAATATGGCGTCAATTTTTAAACCATAGGTAAATATTAATATGTGATTTTACTGGTTATCCATTGTTATAATCTGCCCCGCTTTAGAATTAATACTTATCAATATAATATTTGGAAAATATATATTCAAACGCTCATATAGGGAAACATTCTAATACTAATAATGAATTAATCGTATGAATGAATTTGTTGATTTCACTGGACAAACAACGGAGGATCGGGTTACTTTTGCGATTAAGTCATGAGTTGATCCCTCTAGAATTACAATAATTAATCTAATTGGGAAAATATATTTAAAGACTCGCAACCTTATAATAACAACTGAACAAAGTGTGCAGACGTTGGTAAATTTTTACTATTATACTCGTTACAGTAGAGTATTTTCTTTTGTTTTAGACTCAGCATAAAATAGTAGTCGGAGCTGAGACGGATATCATAGTAAAAGAAAACCCATTCGTTTTTGCACCAGCTATACTCGACGGCATCAGTAAACTGATACTACTAGACATAGATTTTTTTTTTCGCATATTGAATAATAGGCAGAATCCTTGTGGTAATAAAATAAGCAGATCCCATCTCCCCTCTCGCTTATAATTATCCATAACAATAAACTTTTTTTCTCAGCGCAAAAATTGAATTAGTCAAAAAATAGCTTCATAAGCTGCTACCTAGAGCTGTTACTACATTACAACCTTCTTGAATTACTACATATTAAAATTGGTTTTGATTTATTTATTTGTATGTTTAAAGGCATATCAATTCTTTATGGGTCATTTGATACCGAAATTTAATTTTCTTGGGAGCTTTGAAGTAATAAAATTACTATATTTGTTATTCTGCTTTCACAATTGAATATATGGTAGATGATACTCAGCTTTTGTGCCTATACATGTTTGTGTGGACATAATTACTAGAGGTGTTGATATGTGTGCTTTATGTTGTAGATTTGTTGAAGTTATATTTTGGAATACAGTTTGATTTCTTTATGAAATTGTAGGATATTATATGGATTAATGTAATGAAAGAGTTCTTTGATGTTGTCTGTTTAGTTGATGTTGTCTGTTTAGCATATCAACCTCTATGGGTTATTTAATTCCAAAATGTAAATAATTTTATGGCTTCAATTAAATATATATTGCATGTCTTCAACAACAGATAAAGTGTATTTGTATTATTGGTCATGTTGCTTTAAAAATATATTGTTGCTAATTTTACTATAAATAGGTATTGTTGCTAATTTGTTTTGTTTTTTACAATGCTATTTTTACAATGAAAATGTATTTTTATACTTTCATAGGGTTTCGTTTGGGGTTCCACTATTTGCCCATAGTTGGGACCCTAACAAGTTACCATCCCATTTCAGTGTGGACCTGGGAACAACAGCAATTAAGAGGTGATTCTACACACCTGAAAGCCTCCAATCTCCCGATCAGAGGCCTTGCTGCCGGATATGCTTTATCGTCATACCCAAGACTGTATTAAAATTGGGAAAATATATTTAATAATTCACAACCTTCTCGCAATGACATAACAAAATATACCGTCATTTTTTGCGACGTGAGTACACTCGTTTTTACGCTGGCAAAACTCGACTAAACCAGGAACTGTATCTACGTATTTGTGGTGATTTTCTAAGCGTAGCTTAGTTGTGGCACAAGGTTGAGCGCGTGGGGCATCCAGTGAGGATCGAACTCACTACTCAGTTGTTATTGTTCTAATACCCTATTGTTCGAAGTACCCAAATGATTTTCTAAGCGTAACTTAAACGTGGCACAAGGCCGCAAATAGTGAGGATCGAACTCGCTACCCAGTAGTTATTGTAGCGAGACAAGCTTGTTAGCCATTACCACACGCCGAAGTGCCCAAATGATTTTCTAAGCGATGCATAGTTGTGGCACAAGGCCGAAAGTATGAGGCACCCAGTGAGGATCGAACTCACTACTCCGTCGTAATTGATCTAGCGAGACAAATTTGCTGACCGTTACATTACGTCTAAGTGCCCCTGTGTATGTATTTGTGTACGTGTGTACGTTTTAATAGTAAAGTTCACATAATACATGCTCGATAACCACTCAAGGTAGAGGGTTTCTGTTAACATAGTTACTATGTATGATGTGTGCGATACGAATGAAAGAATAGGTGGTAGATGAAGTGAAGGTTATGAGAATAAGGAGGCTATATAATGATTAACCTTTGACGTGAAAAAGTCTCTCCCACAAAGTGGCAGTCTTTTAGAAAAGATCCTTCTGTAACTATCTCCTTACATTTAGAATACGGGGTTAATGAGGAAGCTTCGGCTCTGTGGATATAACATGACATGTCCTAGCTGTAAATATATGAGCTGGTGATAAACAACTGATGTCAAATGGCCGCACAGAAACAAAAATCGAAATGTGTGAGGACTGGTGACCTCGGTGGTCACTCAAGAGAACCTATCAAAACAAATTGGACATTTAAAACATGATTAATTAATTAACACTTATGGTGCGTGAATTTTGTCTCACCATATATATATATATATATATATATGAGTACCACTTGAGGTCTGGGGTGAAATTTTTTAAGCTTCATATGTTTACATTTGTGTGTGATGAACGGATGATTCGGAAATTGTTTAATGACTATTTTACGTGAGTGTAGAATTAATGATAACAAAAATGGAGGCTTTCATGTCGGGTGAATTTTTGTGACGATATTTTTTTTTTAACCAGTGTGTGTAAAGATGTAAACATCATATGAAGGGCTACAACATTGCAAAGCATGTAGTTTTGAATATCTTATCAAACATCGCTGTCTATATTTTTGAGATGAGGTATTGTAACAATTTACACTATTTACAATGTTCGGACTGTTGTCCACGTCTTTACTGTCATATTCACGACGTTTCGACCGCTGTACGCTCCGGCCTTCTTCAGGTGATAATCATGACCATATATGGAGGGAAAAGGGAGATCACCGTCCTCTGTGTGATGAAGTTGAAATAAGAGAGAGACCATCACTTAAGAAAACTTAAGGAATCAGCATATATACAAGGCAAAAAAATCTCGTCAGCCGGCCAAACATAGACATGAATACAATATGGAAACCAGTAATACAGAGAGCTAGAGTAAAGCAGTAACAAAAACTGTAATATGAGCTCTGGTAAAAAATGATACTGAGACATTAGGTTTATAAGTCCCAAAAGTTCATACACTGATATCTCCAAGGACACGTGGCCCAGTGCATAAAAACTTTGGTTGAAGTAATCCATTGACTTCACCCAAAAGACTTGTGAGTTCACAGCAGGGATGATCAAAAATTTGGAGAGTTGAGCTACTAAAAGAAATTAATTGAAATTGCGATATCCAAAATAGGTATGGCAAGTGGAACTAGAATAATCTACCTCTGTGGACTAAATAAAGGGTACGGTTTGAAATTCCAACGTATATCACCTAAAGAAGGCCGGAGCGTACAACGACCGAAACGTCGTGAATATGACAATAAAGATGAGGACACCAGTCCGAACAATGTAAATAATGTAAGCATCTTACCAAAGACTTGTCAGATGTGAGATAATGTTTAACACTTTCACTATTTCACTTGACTAATTCTTTGACTGTCGTAATTACGGCGTACAAGTCGAGTTTTAAAGCTTAAAAAACATCTTTCCTGAACTAGAGATCGACTAGATATCGGTGGATATAAAACGCAAACCTTTACCACCGAGTTGTAAACAAGTGGGATATCAATCCTAACAATTACTGTACACCACTTGCCGTGGCAGGCAACCACCGATATATCCCATTAAAACTTGTGTTTGGGGAACATATTTGCCATATTAACATAGAAATCAAGATAAAATAATAAAATTGTAACACAAATTCGGTATTCTATTAACACCACGGCACACATCACGTTAAACACCTGATACACTAAGTGTGATTGTAATGTAAGCGTCATTGGTTGTCTGTTTACATCACTGATGCAAATGGTGGATGAGTCATACTGTGTTTTACAAGAACATTTTTTTACAGTAAGTTTCACTCTGTATAAGGCCCGCGGGCCACTCGAGGTAGAGAGGTACATTAAGAGACAGTTTATGTGGATAGAGGAGGAAGATAACGGTTAACCCTAGACTTAAGTTAAGATTGTAGTGATCGGGGAAACATCCACTTGGGAGTCGGTTCCACAAGGCAGTGGTTCGTGGGAAGAAGCTGTTTGAGTGGAACTTACTTTTCAACAATGGAACACGGAGGGCATGTCGGTGGTTTGTTATAATGACGAATCCTAGCCGTGAAAGTTTAGAATTGCCGGAACCAAAGAATGTAGTTCTTCCGAGCACTTTCCATGGAAGTAACACTAGAACATTGCTAGGCTCGCCACATACCGTCTGCGAGAGGGAGGTTGGCGGGTGGAAAATACATACGATACGGAGCAGTACTATCATCAAACGACCTGGTGTGATGTGTAATTTGCGGTATTAATATTTTATAGAAGCTGATTTTGACGTTAATGTGTTTACCAGTGGACCTGACGAATTTTAAATGTTCGCTGAATTAGAAAGATAAAATATACGGTATCTATCGGTGTGTGTGTGTGTGTGTGTGTTGTAAGTTGTTTGCTATACAACGCATATAGAAATATATTACTGCTAGTGTCTCAATATACGGGTAAGTGGTGTGATCTTGTTTGGTAGTTTTGATACAGTTCATCACATACTGTAGCTTAACCTCATTTACCGGTAGGCGTAAGTTTGGGGCAACTGGTAGCCTAACGTATGTTTGAGAGTCGACATATACGTTAGGTATAGTTCTAACACAGAATATTGAGCTAAAATCTTCAGGTCGAGCTGTACGCCAGGTCGAATTCTATGTTGCAATTTACGGTATTTCAATATACTTGTAAACGGCTCGTGCTCATTATAGAGGTGTATATAAATAGGGATGGCGTTGAATTCTTCGCCCAGCTCACAAAACAAGCTTCAGTTTGAATTTTCTGTAGGCTTAAATGATTCCGTGTTGCTGCTGCCGTATTTAGTTAGTTTATACTTTTGTTCTATTCATTTCACGTGATTGAAAATACAGACTTCTGCGCATGTGTCGACTTTAGGATTAAGCCGTTGGCGGTCTCCTTTGCACTGGCAATTTTTTTTTCGGGGTTCGTTTTCTGAAAGGCAGGCGGAGGTATAGACCGATAAAGCTTCTGCCAGAATAGGGGATCGTCTTGGAAAATAATCACGTGTGTCGACACAAAAGCCTTCGTCTCCGGGTCCAGTGTATTCAGGTCAACGTTTGGCGCTATCATACAAAGTAAGTAATTGGATGTCTGCTTTAAAGAACGCTCGATAGCCGTTCTCAGAGTAAACAGTTGCCACTCGTCGTCCACATGATTCTCCGTTAAGATGACCAAAGTCCTTCGCGATAGTTCTATAGCATTCAGAATATTCTCTTCTTTGGCAGTTCCGACCATGAAGTCTCGATCGGGAAGACAAACCACATAACCGCGTGCGTGCAGTGCTGGGTAGAGGACGCCTGTGGCGAACTGATAGTCGCGGTCCGGATAGCTGATAAAGATGTCATAGCAGACGCAATCAGGTGGGGACGGCGTATGCATGATTTCAGGAAAAAATATCTTGTAGGACTTTTTACGGCGGAGTTCCATATTTTGGGCTTTAGCATCATTGGAACCTGTCAGCATGTAAAGCATTTTTTGCTTCAGCATCGTATCTCTGGTACGGATGAAGCGACCACTGCTGAGGTACTTCTTCAGGTCCTGGTTTTCGATGACGCATTTCTTGACGTTATGCAAGAACAGTACCATATACATAGGCCTCTCCCTCAAAACCTTTTCATGGGTAAACGTCAGCGCCAGTTGGACGATGGGGTCTTTGAAACTGTCTACCGATAGAATAACAATGCTACGCTTGCTTCGACAGACCGCCATTCTCATGTTTTCACGGATGCTCATACCGACCAGGAAGTCTCGGTTGATATCGAGTACATTGAATCGAAGAGACTCGAGCGTATCCGTTACATTAGCTGTCACCCATTCGATCATCGATTTCGAACAAACAACTAGCGTGTCGATCGGTTCCTTTTCGTCGTCTATCTTTTGTGGGTCACAGTCTAAAGGATGTAAGTTGAAATAGATATATATCAAAACTTTAACTTCCAGTCTGTAATAGAAAAGCAGGTAAAGACAGACTAATATGAAGAGAATCGCGAATCCGAGCGAAAGGCCAAGAGCTAAGGTCTTCCTAAAGTCCGCCGCTTCAATACAAATGAAGTCTTCATCAGCTACCTTTACAACACTAAATACTTTATCTTCGCTGGTGCTGCAGGCGATTTTATACCAGTCATGGACTCTGCTTTGAACGGTCAGTAACCAATATTTCATCCACTGGTTGTGACAATCGCACACAAAATGATTCGTGTTGATGACCAGCAGCTCAAAATTGACCTCTTCAATTTCTCTCGGCAAGGTCGTCAGAAGGTTTGCGTCAAACCACAATCTCTTGATACGCCTCATTTGCTTCAAAACCGGGACGCTCAAGCTAGATATAGAATTCTTTGTCATTTTCAAGATTTTAATCCGTGGTAGATAGCTTCTCGGTGCCAGTTCACTAATGTTGTTGTACTGCAGCCATATTTCGAGGTTCCCGTCGGGCATTTCGTCCGGAAAAGAGTTAAAATTGCTGTGTGAGCAGTTCACAACGATGACCCGATTGATGTAACGCCGATAGCAAATGCAGCCTGTTGGACACCCCTGAATTTCATCACGGCAAAATAAATCGGTTTTCTTTAAAGAGAGCAGAGGACGGCCCCGGAATTCGGGAGGCCAGTTGCACAACCATTTCTTATAAAAGTATTCGGTTCCGTCGAAAAATTTGTCTAAGCGAGCCTTTGCAAAGAAGTCGAGAAGGGAGACTAGATGGCAATCGCAGTCAATTGGGTTATCCTTCAAAATTAACTCGTAGTTATTGAGAATCAAAATCATTTTTTTCTCGTGGATTTTCGAGAAACCTCTGAAGTCCAGTCGACGGATAAGATTGTTAGACAAGTTAATCTTTCTTTTTTTCTGTCTTTTTGCGTACAAGTCAATATTTGCATTACTAGCAGAGACTATAATGCTATCAATGAAATCCGTTTCCGGGATCGAATCCAGAAATACGCTCATCCTGTCGATGCTGATTTGACAATGGCTGAAATCGACCATCTCCAGTCCGCGGAGCAAAAAAAATAACATTGGCAAAATTTGAAATTTGTTATGACTCAGATTGACCACTCGGAGATTGACAAAGGAAATCTGCAGAACATTTTGGTCAAATTTACTTATGTTGTTGTTTTCAAGTCTCAGTATGCGGAGCGAGGTCAAGGGGTAAAACGTTCGTGATTCTATCACTGTTAGCTTATTGGACGACAAATCTAACTCGTTTAATTTGGAGAGCTGACGAAACGCTTGTCCGTGTATCCTCTCGATTTTGTTCTGTCCTAACTGAATCTTCAATAGATCCTTACACGGGCTGAATATTTTATCATTAATAGAAACAAGAGAATTGTTTTTGAGAGATAACGACTGTAAGCCGATAACTCGATCGAATGCGTGGTCCGAGATATTTCTCAGTCTGTTATTGTTTATTGAAATTAACTGGAGCGTGCCGTTTATAATATAATCACCCAGGTAGTTAATGAAATTGTTGTTGAGTTGCAGAATTCGGCGGAATATATCTGTTCTAATGATGATGCCGATCGAATTCGCATAATGGTTCTGCATGTTTGGCGTCCGGCTGAGATCTAAAGGGAGAAAACTCGGCTTTTCCGTGTAAGGGAAAAACGGCACCTGTGTAAATCGGTTCCAGTCGAGACTGATCGATTGCAAATTGGGGAAACGCACGCTCATATCCGGCGGAAGTTCGGTCAGCCCGAGTCCCGTGAAACTCAGTTCGCTGATATTGGGGAAAGTCGCGTTCGTTTCTAATATCCACGGTACTTGATCTGAATACTGCCCGGTGTTTATCGTGTAAGAGACGACCTCTTTAATACTGCTCTCGTTACTGGCCCCCGAATTATTTCCAAGCCACGACTGACTGCTCGGAACAGATTTGAGAAAACTCAATACTTTCAGGTCATACAAGCGTTCAAATTTCGAGATTTCGGTGTTGTCCATAAGGCACCTTTCCACTTGTAAATAGACAATGTTCTCTGACAGAGTCGTTACATTCTCCATGTCCAAGATGACTGGGTGTGGGTTCATGCAAAGAAAATAGTAAATTAAAAGTTGTCTGCCAACAGGCTCAAATGTGTAATTACTCATTCGCATGACGCAGCTGGTTTCTGTTGATGATTTTATGATGAAGGCTCGTGATTTAGTAGGCAGGTCTTTACCGTTCATCTGGAAGAGTTTTACTTCGGTCATTGGATTCAATTCAAAACGGCATTCCGGCACTTCTGTGGTCTTCTTTTGGGAAGACACGTCGCCGATGACTGAGAAGAGGACAGCGCACACGGACAGGAAATTGGTGAGCATATTACTTTTCGGCCCCCAACGATACCTGAAAGAATAAAACAAAATTAAGGTTAGACCCTCTTTCTCAAAAGTGGGGGTAATTACTCCCCAAATGTGTGATTTGAAGGTAATAGCGGCAACAAAAAGGTACTTCTACAGGAGGATATTCAGAATTCCATGAACGGTTGGTTGGTTGATTTTGTTTAGCGGTATATCAACCGCTATGGGTTATTTAATGCCGAAATCTACATACTTTGAACAAACTTTATTGCTTCAACTAAATATATTTTGAACGCAATTGTGATAAAATATATTGTTGGTCATTTTGCTTTAAATAGGTATTGTTGGTAATTTTACTATAAATAGGTATTGTTAGTTGCTTGATTTTGTTTCGCGGCTTACCAACTTCTATGGGTTATGTAATGCCAAAATCTAAATATCTCGCACTCAATTTTATACTTTCAACTACAAATATCTTGTACATAATTTTATACTCTCAGGAGTAAGACATGACACAGATAGGTAAATTTCTACACCGGCTACGTAAGTCACAAAAAGCAAAGATTAATTATGCAATAGACACCGAAAGTACAGGAGGCGGTCGAAATACCTTTCACATTGGAGGTATGATAAAAAATAAAATGATAAGGATTGCTGCGCTGGCAGCAGAGCTAAAGTACGCAGAGAGAAGCCTCTTGGCACAGTTTGACCTTGAACTCTGTCGCGCATGCACACGAAGTTATAACGTTCTCTCTCATTTTCGTTGTTTAAAAGCAGTGATTGGAAAGCAAGTGTATAGAGTGTGGTCGTCTCACCACATCACAGAGTTTCCATCAGAAACCCATGGCTTGTGCAGCAGTGTTTTGGTCAAGAACAATATTGCCTAGGTCCGACAACCACCATACTCCCCAAATCTTATCTTTTGCGACTTTTAACACTTCAAAAATCAAATCCCACTTGAAAGGAAGCAGATTTCAAGATGTCCAAGAAATCCAAGAGAATGCAACGAGGCAGAAGCTCGCTACCCCAAAAAGGACTCCCAGAAATGCTCCGATCAATGGAAACGATGTCGGATAAAGTGTGTGGAATACTTCGAAAGAGATTAAATGCCAAATTGATGTGTTTCAGTTTTATTTTTATGGCACTTTCGGATCAGACTTCCCATATCTCCCAGAAATACTTCCCATATAATTATAAGGCATTAGCTAGATTGTCACTAATGTCTTACCATTATGTGGGAGGTGTTTCGGAGATGTATATGTGGGAGGTATTTCTGGGATATATATGTGGGAGGTATTTCTGGGATGTATATGTGGGAGGTATTTCTGGGATATATATGTTGAAGGTATTTCTGGGATATATATGTGGGAGGTATTTCTGAGATGTATATGTGGGAGGTATTTCTGGGATATATATGTGGGAGGTATTTCTGAGATGTATATGTGGGAGGTATTTCTGGGATATATATGTTGAAGGTATTTCTGGGATATATATGTGGGAGGTATTTCTGAGATGTATATGTGGGAGGTATTTCTGGGATGTATATGTGGGAGGTATTTCTGGGATGTATATGTGGGTGGTATTTCTGGGATGTATACGTGGGAGGTATTTCTGAGATATATATGTGGGAGATATTTCTGGGATTTATATGTGGGAGGTATTTCTGAGATGTATATGTGGGAGGTATTTCTGGGATGTATATGTGGGTGGTATTTCTGGGATGTATACGTGGGAGGTATTTCTGAGATATATATGTGGGAGATATTTCTGGGATTTATATGTGGGAGATATCCCTGAGATGTATATGTGGGAGGTATGTCTGGAATTAATATGTCGGAGATATTTCTGGGATGTATATATGGGATATACTTCTGGGATTTATATGTGGGAGGTATTTCTGAGATGTACATGTGGGAGGTATTTCAGAGATGTATATGTGGGAGGTATTTCAGAGATGTATATGAGGGAGGTATTTCTGAGATGTATATGTGAGAGGTATTTCTGGGCTGTATATGTGGGAGGTATTTCTAGGCTGTATATGTGGGTGGTATTTCTGGGATGTATATATGCCGCACTATGTATTATCAAGAAAGTCGGTGTATCACCACAGCGAAATATGCTTTTCACGGGTTGCAAAAGGAATTTAAAAAATGTCTTTTAAAGGGAAGAAAAGGGTTTGGGATAGTGAATGCTTGACAATTTCGTCCCAAATGAAAAAGAGGCTTGAAGCAGTAGAAGTGGTTCTACAGAGGAATAGTGAAATTTTTTATTTACTCGATAACGTTTTGTAAATAAATAAAGGAACAATTTTAGTTTGGATCAAATATAGATTAAATGTGAATTGGAATCCAACAGAATAAGATAAAGAACAAATAGGAAACGTTTATCAATCTAACGTGTTTACTTTTCATTAAGGCTTCATTAGAGAATGAGATATAGAGAAAAGAAAGAAAGAAATTCAGTTATTTTTACTTTTGTGTTATTTTCATTGGTTAATCAGGTTTTATGTGCATTCGACTTGTTAAACAAACATTAGTATAATTTATGGCGTTCCGAATTTAGGAAGAGACAACACGTACATTCGAAGTTCCAAGAAATTAACGGATTCCAAGGCTATGTCTATGTTGGATGCAGATGGTAATGTATATTCGTAAGTGCGAAATGTCGTGAATAGGACAAAAAAGAAGAGGACAACAGTCTGAAGAATGTAAATGGTGTAAATAATTACAATATCTAATATAAACAATTTTCTTGATGTTAAAATAAAACTCATCAATGAGGCCGCCGTAGTTTGTTTTTTTTCTCTTCTCACTTGGCGCCCCATAATTTTATGTCCCTGTGCCAGAACCAAGCAAAGCTTTCTATATAAGTACATAAGTTTTATAGAGAAAAATTATGAAATATAAAAACATGTGGTAATTGTAAACCATATCCTCGACAGTGACGGATAACCAGCTTGTATTTGACGTGTGCATGATGTGAAGCAATGTAAGCTAATCATGCTAACCAATCAAAAATTATCATATTGAATGTGTCAGCTGGTTGAAATATTGATCATGCCTGAGGATAAAAGTCCGTATATGGTTATGAGTAAACCGTATCCAAGACGACAATCACACACACACAAATATATATATATATAAAATAATGTTTGAAGTAATACATATATATATATATATATATATATATATATATATATATATATATATATATATATATATTACATCAAACGTTATTTTTATTGGATACCAATATTTGAGTAGAACGTCCTGTTTTTTAAACTGATTATTTCGTCTACCTGTTTGCGCGTTCGAGAAAAAAGCAAGACATTCTACTCAAATATGCGAAACAAGTAGAAATAATGTTTGACATACTAAAACTATATCCTATCAAAACTAATAATCCATTAACTCTTTAGGATATATATATATATATATATATATATATATATATATATATATATATATATATATATATATATATATATATATATATATATATATATATATATATATATATATATATATATATTAATATATATATATATTAATATATATATATATATTAATATATATATATATATTAATATATATATATATTAATATATATATATATTAATATATATATATATATTAATATATATATATATTAATATATATATATATATTAATATATATATATATATATTAATATATATATATATTAATATATATATATATTAATATATATATATATTAATATATTATATATATATATTAACTCTTTAGGATATATATATATATATATATATATATATATATATATATATATATATATATTAATATATTATATATATATATATATATATTAATATATATATATTAATATATATATATATTAATATATATATTAATATATATATATATATTAATATATATATATATTAATATATATATATATATATATATATATATTAATATATATATATATTAATATATTATATATATATATATTAACTCTTTAGGATATATATATATATATATATATATATATATATATTAATATATATATATATTAATATTATATATATATATATATTAACTCTTTAGGATATATATATATATATATGTCTTTTCCTGTTGACCTTTTTTGTGTTTTGTGGTGAGTGTTGCTGGGAATCCGCTATCTTTTAGGGCTGTTTCGTATTCTTTCTTAGCTTTGTTAAATATAGATTCATTTTTACTACGTTAATAAAAACACCGATCAAAAACAAAATTTAAAAAATAAATAAATATATAAGATAAGAAATAAAAATAAAAAATAAAAATAAATAAAAACAAGCTAAATAATGTAACCCAAATAAATAAATAAACAAATAAACGACTTCCGGTAAAATAACCGCCAAAATAGACTACTCACAATGCACCACTGACCCGTATATATAAATAGCCGAGAAAAATAACAGCACTCGTGGCCTGACGATTGCATCAAACATGAAACAGACTGTCGCCTCTAAGTGTTGACTTCTATGTTCACTTCTCTATTTACACACGCTCTATCTCTGATATTGAGCACTTTATCCCATAAATATAGCACACTTTAAGACTATATTTCTTCATATATATATATATATATATATATATATTGACAAAAGTATTTGACGTCCTGGGTAATACAATAAACTACGTCCAACAGCAAGGCCTCTGACCCTCGGTGGTAGCGCCTGTTAGGGTCCCAGCTACGGGCAAATATTGAACCGCCAAACTTGGGTCAAACAAAACACTATGAAAGTGTAAAAATAGGTTTTAATACCAGAAACACTTTGTAAAAAAGTTATTACCAACAATTAATTTTTGAGGGAAAAATTATTAACAGCAATACATTATTATCAGTAATACATTTTGAGGGGAAAATATAACCAGCAATACATTTTTGAAAAAATTATTACCAGGTATACATTTTTTTTTAAATTACCAGCAATACATTTTTGAAAAAATTATTACCAGGTATACATTTTTTTTTAAATTACCAGCAATACATTTTTGAAAAAATTATTACCAGGTATACATTTTTTTTTAAATTACCAGTCATACATTTTTGAAAAAAATATTACCGTCTATAAAAGTTTTGTCGGCATTAAATAACCTATTGAGATTGATATGCCGTAAAACAAAACAAACAAAACCAAACCAAATGTATTTGCGTTGACAAGTCCAGGGAAACGGTTTTTCTCATGGACGAAATGGCCATCTGTATGGGGTAATTTGTTTAGGTTTCATTGATTGTAATTCACACAAACAAGCACACACACGCACACACACACACACATATATATATATATATATATATATATATATATATATATATATATATATATATATATATATATATATATATACGCCAGAGTAAACAAACAGTAATTTTTTTGTTAAGATCGTACGCATTAAAAGTGCTCATTATCAAATTGGAAGACCAGACTTGCAGAGCTATTAAATGTTTTCAAAAAATAATTCATATTTTTTGAAAACATTTAATAGCTCTGCAAGTCTGGTCTTCCAACTGCTGTCTTTCAGCAAATCAACCAAATGGAATTCAACAACTTAAGTACTTTCATTCGAAACCGGAAGTAGTGGGAGGAATGTAGCAACAAAAAAACTTATCCGGGTTCAAGCAACTTCAAACTGAACTTCTAAACATGTCTACACTTAGTCATAACCTCTGACCTCCCTGTTCAGTAATTCGCTGCTGTACTTATACGTTGCTTTATCTAGTTCCTCTTCTTGGCATAATTCTACACGTATTCCAGATTATTATGTTAGTCTTTAGATTTCGTAATATACTCCAGTTAATGTTTGGACTTTTGTTATGCCACTTCCTAAAGTTCCAATAGTAGCTTGCTAGCTTCGTGTTGTACCTACGTATATATATATATATATATTAAAGAGACATGAGAAGCTGCAGACGTTTTTGGTTATAATGTGGATTTTTATTAAATTTACATATTATACTTTATGAAAAATAAAATTGTTTTTTATTTCAACCGACAGCAGTACTGCCTTCTCGATCAATGAATGTCAAATATTTCCTTGAAGGGAAGCGGCTAATATTGCCATTATAAATGGTATATTTAGTGGGTACACGTATCTGAGTAAGCATTCATGTTTGGTTTATTTTTTTTAACAATGAAATTAATGTCTCCCGGCCTAGAGATCCAGAAGTACTATAAAATGTGCCCCCCACAAACACACACACATACACACACCGGCAGGAAACGAAAAAATCACCATTAGGCCACGGGAAATCATCTAGCAAAGCAAGATTCAATTACCCTATTTAAGAAATTATAATCTCACCTTTCGAAATCTATCTATTTAATCCGACACATCTGAGAAAGTAAACATGGCAGGTGTTCTTGAAAAAGACCTCCAATCAGTGGTTAAATGGGGCAAGAAATGGCTCGTAAATCTTTACGCCTCCAAAACAAAACTGATCTCATTTAATCGCCACAGAGAATCTTTTCTGCCTGCCATCAGCATGGTTAATGGTAAACTCCAGAAGAGCAACACACTACGTCTTTTTGGCCTCACGTTTTTCCACTAACTTGAAGTGGAGTGACTACATAGAATGAATAGCTGCATTTACGGCAAAGACTGTTAGATTCACTGTGTTGTGCCAGAAATCTTATTTCTTCACTTTTAAATCTTGCACATTTAAAAATCTACCATTTGTCTGTGCATTGAATACTGTTGCCATATTTGGTCTGGTGCTCCTGCAACTCATCTCGAGATTCTTGACAAAATCCAAAAAAGGATTGTTATGTAATCGATCCTGACCAGGCATCTCGACTTCAGCCACTTTCACAACGACGTGAAAAGGTCTTATCATTTTGGAGTTGTGGAGAGCCAAGATTGCCTACATCCCGAAGAGACAAGGCGGAAATTGCACTTTACGTGAATAATGCCCAACCAGCAAATTTTTCCGAATGAAGATACGTGCAGACACACCGATGTCAAAATATGAACGATATGTGTTTAAATTGTACACCTACTTCTTTTAGTTAGCGACACCAGGCCGTTTAACATCAGTGATAGTGATAGATAAAAAGAAAAAAAAGTTCTTTTTATTCCTTTAAGAGACCTCTATGGGGGATCATGAGGTGGGTGTATCCCAAAAAGAAACTAGAATGTGTTAATTTTTTCTTTAATTGCAAATATGGTTACGCCGAAACAAGCCGCCGAGGGGGTGACTTTTCCACAAATGTCCTAATAGCTCTGGGACAGATTCTATTTCTTTCCAACAAAAAGCGCGGCATTTTCCAAATGGCGCGCTTTTTGTTGGAATGCTCAATTCTCTTATGTTCAGAATTGTTACAGCATTCCCAAATCAACATTCTCTATCCGGATCTTTCTCCAGCAACATTTTCCCAGTCTTCAGCATTAACACGAAGAAGTCTTTAAGTTGCATTTAACTACATCCTTGAAACGTTTTTGGGGCTTATTATTACAAATATAAAATTTGTCACTTAGCTGATTGATATTATATTCAGCACCCCTACTCCCGAGTTTCAAAGACGAAACTTTGTGTAATTGTTCAGTCCACTCGTCAGGGGATATCAGCAAATGCCTGCCAATTTTCTCATTTTCGTCATTTTTATATTAAGTTAAATAAATTATGCGCTTTTTGTTGGTGTTAGGATGATTTTTCTTCTTTGTGTATGCGCGTGTCTGTGTATGTTAGAGTGCCTTACGTATGCGTATGTGCACATATGTAGGATGTCGGGGTTATTTCTTCATTTCATAATTTTCTTGTCGCCTTATACTCTCTCATTATTTCTCTTCTTTCTTTGCTTTGTTTTTCTGTTCTGAGTTTCAAGGGATGACATAATAGTGTTATAGATGACTTATGTGCCAGCGATGACTTATATTTAGGTTTCGTTCCTGGAATATTCTGGGGTTTTCTAAAGTTTTTGAAAATATATAGACGTATTCCGTTTTTGTTTTCTATTTCTTGTTTAAAAATCTATTTTTAAATTTATTGATTGTTTAAATAATTATTTTTAATAGATAGATAGATAGATAGATAGATAGATAGATAGATAGATAGATAGATAGATATGAACAGAGAGGCGTAGATATGAAAAGGAATAGATAGATAGATAGATAGATAGATAGATAGATAGATAGATAGATAGATAGATTACGGATAAGAATCCGACAAAATGATAGGATAAAGAACAAGTAGCAAACAGATCTATCATATATATATATATATATGTGTGTGTGTGTGTGTGTGTGTGTGTGTGTGTGTGTGTGCGCGCGCGCGCTCGCACGCGCGTGTGTGGGGTGTGTGGAATTGTTTGTATGTAAGTGTGTGTGTGTTTGAGTTTATATGCATGTTCATTTGTACGAATATATATTACACATATTAGGAAGACGTTGAAAAGATACTATCCCTATCAAACTATAAAAATCTAAGCAGTAAATCTGTTTCAATACAAGAATATTTTTAGTCCTTTCTTGGCTGGGCCGAGAAATTTTCAACCCACCCTTTACTTTTTGCAAGTCAATCCTCTAGAAATTCGGAAAGGGCATGATGTTCTGCTTGGCATTCGCATCGGAAGCTCCAATACAAACATTATCAGAGTGTTTGGGTGTCGATCTGAGGACAGTGCAGAGGATTTGGAAAGGGTTGAGTGAGTCTAATGGTGATTACAATGGTGTTTGTTGTGATCACTAGTTAATGGCGACATTATGCCTCCATTCATCTTACCACCTAGCATCAGACTCAACACAGAGGCCTACATCAAGTTCCTTAAGGAGGTAGTATTGTTCTGTGTCAAGACGGTGACTACTGGAAAACCCTTTGTCTGGCAACAGGATTCTGCACCATGCCACACAAACAGGAGAACCCAGTCATGGCTGTCAGACAATTTCTCCGACCACATCACCCCTTACATCAGCTACCTAGCTCCCAAGACTCTAATTCCCTTATTGAATAAATTTACTCTTTAATATTACATGATCTTTTTGTGCAATTTTTGTAACTATACCTGTTAAAATGAGATGTCAGTGTTATTTTCATCTCTGCATAATTTACACGACATTTTATCTATCGCACCCTGGATATACCATAATCAAATTCATTCTATAAACAAGATGAAAAAGCCCTAAAAATCCCATGTCCTAATAAATTCCTCACTCATCTCAGTAAAAAAACTAAAACTAATTATCTATTATACTAAATTTAACACAATCAACTTAATCACACGCAATAACTCTTCTCTGTCAACTAGTGTTTTGGAAAAGATAAAACATTGTATTCCAGTTTAAATGTCCTTTTAATGGGAGATTGTATTTCTGACAAAAAAAAGGTATTAAATATGTTGGTTTGATGACCACAACATTATCAAGACGTCTTACACGTCATTTGTCGGAGACAAGTTCTATTACACAACATATAAAACACATCCCTGTCCACCGTCACAATACAGGTAAATACGTGTTGACAACACCAATATACTACACCGCGAAAATAATAAACAATGACATCAAATTCTCGATATCAAAATCAACCAACTAACACTCAACAAAATTTATTACGAGTGTAGCAGCAACGTATTGAATTGCATATAACAAACATTTAATGCCATTTTGCATTTTTACCATTTTTCGAACAGCTCCCTTATATTGGGACGCTTGTTTGGCAAAAAAAAATCCATAACTACAACGGATAAATTTTAAAAAGTTTTAAATAACTATAACAGAGCGCGTGCGAGCGTGTTTTTTTTTTTTAAATCACAATTATAAAAGAATGCAGATTTTATCGCAGTTACAATAAGTTTGTCTTTGTAATTTACCCCTGAAGATGATCTTAGAAAAGTACTTGGGTGAGAAAAAACTACGGCAACTTTCTTGACGAATTTCATGTTAACATCAACAATCTGATTCTTTTTTCTTCCTTTTATGTGCCATGTCCTTTCAGGACGTTGGCGATCATGGCTCTCCACCTCCCTCTATACCTTGCAGCTCTCAGCAAGTTGCACCTGCTTAAGCTCGCCAGGTATGTCACGCGCTGCCTTCCCTTGTCTCTCGTTCCCGCTATTCGATCCGTGAGTATCAGATTCTCTAGGCCCTCCTTCCTCATTATGTGTCCCAGAAACTTCGGCTGACTCTTCCTGAAAGTACTGAAAAGGACCAGTATAAAAATAAATAGACACAATTGGTATTATATATAAAGTTTTGTATTCGTATATGTCAGCATTTTATGCACATGGCTATTTTTCTCACCGCAAATGTCATTCCGGTGAAGTCAAAAGTTTCACAACGTGCCTAATTGTTATGGTTGATCACGAAAAATAAAACGTGATTTATGAAGCAATAGACTAAAAGAAGAAAAAACGGCATCGAAAATTCACTTATTCTTTTATGAAAAGAAAACCACTACTTGGTGCATGGTTTAAACGCTATTTGATTTCAATAAGTTTTGGTTTTGGTTAGTAAAAGTCCTTCAAAAACAAACTTGTGGGAACCAAAATATGAATCTACAGCCGGATGCTGAGAATACCATGTAAGCAACGACGAAATTCTAGAGAAAACGGAAACAAAAAGGACATATACTTAAAATCAGAAAGTGACAGTTGAAATTTCTAGGGCCCACGGGGGAAAGAGGGTTTGGAAAATTTGACACTTACAGGACATATTGAAGACAAGACGGACAAAGCAAAACAGCGCATAGCGTACTTGGCGAGCTTGGTTAAATAGATGGCGGAACGGGGTTTTAGAAGAGATAAGAAAAAGACAACATTTATTAAATACTACAAAGGACAGGAAATGGTGGAGATCCATGATCGCCAACGTTCTGAAGGGACATGGCACATAAAGGAAGAAGAAAAAAGAAGACATGAGCAGTAAAAGAAGAACAGTCTACCCCAGTAGATTAAATAAAGTGTTCAGTTCTGAATTTCCTGTGGGTTACCCAGATTGATGCACACCTGATGAAGGCTTGGGGGTGGGCAGAACGACCGAAACGTTGTAAATTCAACAACAAAGACGAGGACAATAGTCCGAGTATAAATAGTGTAAATAATGTCTTCATATTTTTTGTTAATACTACGTTTCGACTGTTGTATCTTCTCACCTTCTTCACGTGTCTGTCGATCCGAGTAACCCTCAAGCAGTTTTTCTAGCTCAATTCTACGGAGGTAGATTTCTTTTCGTTCCTCTGTACATGACTAGAAATAATTAGTCTTATTCTTTTTATGCTAAACTCTAGGAGAGCAACACTCTACGTCTTCTTGGTTTCACGTTTTCCGCTGACAGGAAGAAGACGACTATATCGAATCGATCGCTACGTCTGCTGCAAAAAAAAGTTAGGTCACTGTGTCGTGCCAGAAATATTTTCTCGTCAGAATCCATCTTGCACATTTATAAATCTACCATTCGTCCGTACATTGGATACCGCTGCCATATCTGGTCTGGGGCTCCTGCTGTATATCTCGAGATTCTTTTCTTTCCAAAGAAAAATCTGTGATGTAATCAGTCGTGACCAGGCATCTCGACGTCAGTCACTTTCTCACTGATGTGATGTGGCGTGGCTTCCCTCTGACTTTTCTAAAATATATTTTTCAGACAACTGTTCTGATGAGCTTTTTGAGCTGGTGCCCAGACTACATGAATTTAAGCGTGCTACTAGATTGGCAACTAGGTCTCACCGTTTTACTGTTGAATTAGCTAGCTGCAACCTCCACTTATTCTAGCAGTTTCTTTTCTCATACTTCTCACCTGTGCAACTCCTATCGGATTTCTTGCGGTCCTGATAACTACAATCTCCAAAAATTTAATTACAACGTCAGTCACCATCTTGTCTTCTTAAACCCTGTTCTTTTTTTCCCTTTTTTCTTTTTTGTCCTTTTTTCAGTAAAGTCTTCTCGTTCTCTTTCACCCCTGTAATCCCTTGCATTCTTGTTGTATTATCCCATTGCTTGGTTGAAAGAGTAAAAAAAAAAGTATTGCGCAGTTATTGGTAACCCTGTTTCCATTGAATATAAACCTGTGCCAAGTCGCTTTTTACAATCTACGACCGTCAAGTAGGCAACCAGGGATAGGAAATAAAGACAGTCTCCGATTTTAGTTACATTCGAATAGCATCAAAAGGCATACTTTCAGTGACAAAATTATTCTTATTTATATATTGATCTGGGACATGGAGACGAAGTAAGTAAACCTGGGAAATTTGACAATGAAAAAAATATTTACCATAATATCTGGTTTTCACCGTCTCCTTCGAAGTAGTCTCTTCCTTGTTGTTTGTCTCTTCAGTTTATAAAACAGAGCGGCAAAGATGTGTACTATATTTGGTTTGGACGAGTTGTTTAAATAACCCGAACTAACTGACGAAGAGTTGGTTGGCTTGTCAACGAATTCTAGATTACCTGTCACGATTGTTTTGCTAATAAATGTGGGCGAACTTTGAGAAAACAATATCTTTTGTCTTCTCGCTGTATTTTTTTATTTTATTTTATTTTATAAACATTCATGAATGACTAATTCATCAAAAGCATCCTACAACAAAAACGAACACCGTGAATTTGTGGCATTTCTCATGAAAAGAAGTTTCTCTCCAAAACGAAATTAATAATAATAATTATAATTCTACACATTATAAAAATATAAGGATCTTGGGATGGACAGTTCATGAATGTGACGCTTGAAGACATCGATAATTGTATTCGTTGTTAGACCCCTGGGTGTGATAGAAAAAAGTTCTAAGAGTAAATTGAAGATATTCCCAAGTAGTCATCTACGCGGACGACACTACAATTTACTCCTGCCTCAAAAATATATCTAGTGTCGCTGACAAAACTAAGCTGGCCGTTCGTCTCGGAAAGGACCTCCACTCGGTTGTGAACTGGGGCAGGAATTGGCTTGTTAACTTTAACGCCTCAAAAACAAAACTGCTCTCTATTAATCACCACAGAGATCCTTCCCTGCCCTCATTAGAATATCTGACGCTCAACTTCTCGAGAGCACCTCTCTGCGGCTGCTCGGTCTCACGTTGTCTGCTGACCTCAGATGGAACAAATACATTGAGTCAATTGCTTCGTCCACCACAAGGAAAGTTGGCTCCCTGTGCCGCGCCATGAAATTTTTCTCCCCGGAATCGATCCTTCAAATCTACAAATCAGCCATTCGCCCTTGCATGGAGTATTGCTGCCATATATGGTCTGGAGCCCCTTCTATTTGCCTCGGGGTTCTTGATAGGATCCAGAGACGGATATGCAATGTAATTGGCCATGACCTGGCGTCTCGTCTGCAGTCTCTCTCTCACAGACGCGCCGTCGCCTCTCTCTCTCTCTCTCTCTCTCTCTCTCTCTCTCTCTCTCTCTCTCTCTCTCTCTCTCTCTCTCTCTCTCTCTCACTTTTACAAATACTTTCACGGTAATTGCTCCGATGAGCTGCTTGCGCTGGTTCCCAGACTTCATGAATTCAAGCGTCCTACGATGCTGGCATCCCGATCTCACCCTCTCACTGTTGAAACTGTTAAATGTAGCCGTCTCTTCTACTCCAGTAGCTTCATATCTCGCACCTCTCGCCTGTGGAACTCTCTTCCCTATTCCTGTTTCCCTGATAGCTATAATCTCCAACTATTCAAATGTAATGTCAATCGACATCTCCAGTTGCCTTGATCTATCCACTATCCTTCTCCTCATCCTTCTCCTTTCCTCTATCACTCCTATCTGCTCTCGCTCCAAATCCTCTGTAACCCCTTGCGTGCTAGTGGCTTCCCGTCTTGCTTGGGGTGAAATGCTTAAAAAAAAAGTTCATGACTTGGGGAAATGCAAAAAAAAATGTTTTTACAAGTCCAGCTCACACGCAACAAAAGGCTTCATCTTTGTAAAAATGTGTATGTGTTTGTAGGGTGTTAGGTTTTTTGCCTCTGTGTGTGTGTGTGTGTGTGTGTGTGTGCGTGTGTGTGTGTGTGTGTGTGTGTGTGTGTGTGTGTGTGTGTGTGTGCGCGCGCGCGTCCGTGCGTGCGTGTGTGTGTGATTTCTTTTCTTTTTTAAACAAATGTGCTATGGAAAATACTTTGATTCTCTTTCTGGCCGTAGGTCTCTGGTTGAGATCCGAGAGCAAATCGTTATACAACAGGAATCAAAGGAAATAATAAAAATAATTTCTCAAAGTAAAAAAGAAAAAAAAAATTATATTGGTTGAGCGCAAGCAAAGTGCAACTAAATCGTTGGGGAATTTGAATAGGTTTTTAAAAAAACTATCACGTAACATCTGTAGTTTTACCTGCCGGATGTTTGGTCCACTGAAAACAAAGAGAAGCAATAGGTGACTGTACTGAACCCGATTGGCTCGCGCTGTTCAAATTCATCAAATATTTTCAAAGCCGTCCTTACTTTACAAGATTATTACAACAGGTCTAGGCTCCATTTTCTAACAATGACTCCAGGTTCTGTTCAATGAAACTTCTTCTGAAACTTCTCTTTTGTTGCACTGACGCTAGGTTCCAATTTTTATATTGGCGCCTGGGTAAGCATTCCGTTTTTACACTGATCATAAGCTCCGTTTTTCTTTTCTTTTTTTCTTTTTTAATTGGATCGAGGTTCATATTCTATAACATTATAACAGATTCCATTTTGTTACACTGACCTTTGTATATATATATATATATATATATATATATATATATATATATATATGTCATTCACAGACAGTACTGTTTCGCTGTATCACAGCTCCTCAGTGCGACTAGACTTCCGAATGCCTCAAGCCAGGATTGAAACACAACTAATTTTGTGTCAGCCAGAGCTTTCTTCAGTCGGTAGAGTTACACAACTAAATCTAGCGTATTGTTTTTACAAATGTAAACAAATGCCAATCAGCCAAAGTGCTCCATTCATTTTACTGAAGAGCTTTGCATTAGTGCAGGTGGCTGTTGTTTATAGAATTAGCTTATCACTCAATAGTGCTCAATTGAAATGTATTTTCAAGAGCTAAATTATGTCATTCACAGACAGTACTGTTTCGCTGTAGCACAGCTCCTCAGTGCGACTAGACATCCGAATGCCTCAAGCCAGGATTGAAACACAACTAATTTGGTGTCAGCCAGAGCTATCTTCACTCGGTAGAGTTACACATCTAAATCTAGCGTATTGGTTTTACAAATGTAAACAAATGAGAAAAAATTCAGTTATAGATAAAAACTATATCTGTAAAAAGACAATATGAATAAAGTCAAAAGGAAAACGTTTCTTTGTCGGCCATCAGTCCACCAAACGCATCGATGAAGAAAGTATTCCTCCAAACAAATTTAATTCAAACGAACTGTCTAGGTCTGTTTTAATTCGTTTTAATTGAACTTTTATAAATATATATATATATATATATATATATATATATATATATATATATATATATATATATATATATATATATATATAAATATATATATATGTGTATATGTATATGTATATATAAGACATTTTCTATGTTTATACGTTCTTTTTATAGATACAAATATTTAAGTAAATGCTTTGTTTATAATAAACAGTATTAATAACAATAAGAAATTTTCATAGAAAATATGCGTTGTCAGAGGACGAATATTTTCTATGAAAATTTCTTATTGTTATTAATTTCTCGGACATTCAGGCCGGTAAATGTTATTAATACTGTTTATTATAAACAGAGAATTTACTCAAATATTTGTCTCTATAAAAGAACGTATAAACATAAAAAATGTCTTAAATAATTGTCGGACTTTGTCCATTTCATAATATATATATATATATATATATATATATATATATATATATAATTGTGCATTTGAAAATTTCTCGGACATTCAGGGGTAAATGTTATTAATACTGTTTATTATAAACGGAGAATTTACTCAAATATTTGTATCTATAAAAGAACGTATAAACATAAAAAATGTCTTAAATAATTGTCGGACTTTGTCCATTTCATAATATATATATATATATATATATATATATATATATATATATATATATATATATATATATATATATAATTGGGCATTTGGACAGCAATCCGTCTTTTATACAAGTTTAATTAAAAACAACTGACAAGGTACTGCTGTTAAGTTTTTTTTTACTTAATTTTTCATGTTCCCATAATTCTCTTCTTTTCTGGACGTAAATTATGTCTAAATGTTCTGTATGTCCGAGTGCTTTCTGCTATACCTTTAGCCATTATCAAGGATGATTTTATTTTTACGTTTAACTGAATATATGGATTGTCTTATGTATGTATCTAGAGATATAGTTATGTGCTGACCTTGTTTGGAAAATAAAACACTCCTATAACTCTAAATACATCCCTTTGTGTCGCATCCCTTGTATACATGAGCGATCATGACTCTCCCCAACTTCCTATCCCTTGTGGCCCTTAGCAGGTTTTCTCCCTTTTCTAAAGCTCCCGGCCCCGTTCCGCCAGTCATTCACATAAGCTCGTCAGGTACGAGGCTCGCTGCCTTCCCTTATCTCTCCGAGCATTCCTTTCTCATTAGGTGTCCAAGGAATTTTAACTGTTCCTTCCTGATTATGAGCACGAATCCAGTTTGTTGCCATTTTTTAAGACTTACTCGTTGCTTACTCGCTACGTCTGTGAAATTCCCAGCATCCTGCTGTAGAATCATATTTCTGTTGCCTGCAGTTTCTCTTCATTTTGGGGGAGATTGTCCAGTATTCACTGCCATATAAGAGAATAGATATCACGGAGCAAGGCCGAAATCCTACCAAGCCGAAATGAAGCCTTTCCATTTTCCCATGTAAGAAAAATTAGCTTTTTGGAGATTATGCAGCGTCGGATTCTTTGACTAGCATATTAATAGACCTAACTTCTGGGTGCTTCTTCATTTGGGTCAAAATGATTGAAGAGCGGCCATTCTTATGACTTTTTTGTACATGCCACTATTTAATTTATTATAAACATGTCTGTCTCCTCGAAAGCAATCTGCTTACTTTTACCCCAAACCTGTGTTAATTAAACAGGATTAGGCCCATCTTAAGAAATCTAATGGAGACAGTGGACAGTGCACACATTTAAATCTCTAGGTACTGTTTTAACAGAAGATGAAAAATGTGACATCGAAATCCGAAGGCGCACTAGGATAACGAATGATGCCTTACAAAAGCTAAACAAAGTATTAAGAATCAGGAAAATTAAATTGGAAACAATGAAAAGAGTAGTAATCTGTTATTTCGTACCCCTAGCCCATAGTATACTCGGCTTTGTTCTCAGCTAGACAGTTTTATACCCGTGGTACAAAATGGGTGAAGCTAGGATATCCAAGCTGTACCAAAATATATCCTCCTCCTTTTCCCATGTAATAAGATGTACATTAATATATCCAAAATATAGAAGCATAAAGCTAGAAGATGGGGGTCACATCGGCAAGATCATTGAGTAATAATGAAATTCATCATTTTTTTCCATAAATTATAACAATGATTTAAAATCAATCATCTTTTTCTTATAAACTAATGTGTAAAACGCAGCAAGATGCGGGTAATTCGGCTAGTATGTATATATATATATATATATATATATATATATATATATATATATATATATATATATATATATATATATATGTTTTCAACAGTACAAAAGCGTATTAAGGCATAAGAAACAAGAAATGTTTTATTATAGGCCATGATAGATTTTAAATAAAAACACAAAACACCAGTCGACCGGTTTCGTCCCCTCTCATCAGAACTGTTAACGGGGAATAGAAAATTATGAAGAAAAAGAAAGTCTGTAATGGATGACGTGAATGAATGGGCAGGGAAGAGAAAAAAAAACATAAAAAATATATATATATAATAAAAGTAATACCAACAAAAATGCTAGAGGCACAGCACAGCTAGCTCAAACTAACAAAATATATTGTGTATTTGGGTAGCAATCCCTCTTTTATACAAGTTCGTTAAGCTTTTTATTTAATTTTTCTTGTGTTCAAATATGTGTTTTCTTTTCTGGACACAAATTGTGTAAAAAACTGCCAACAATTTTCGAATATTCGAACGTTTACTGCTATTCTTCTATTCGATTTTTATTTTTTATTTTTAATTGAATGTCTCGTTTTTTATGTCTGTGTCGGAAGTTATAGGGATGTTATAATTTCTATAATACGGTCAGCACATTTTGGTCGTGTTCATAGTTAATGTTACTGAGTGTTGGCTTTTCCTTTTTTATTATTAGGGCTCCATTATTATTAATATTTTTTACATGTGGATGAGTCTGTCATACTTGTATTTTCTGTTTTTCTATTTTATGTTGCGGATGGAGTATATGTGTGTGTGTGTGTGTGTGTGTGTGTGTGTGTGTGTGTGTATGTGTGTGTGTGTGTGTGTGTGTGTGTGTGTGTGTGAGAAAGAGAGAGAGAGAGAGAAAATATATATAATTTTCTACACATCAAGGAAAAAATTATGACAACTTGGAAAACGTTTTCTTGTGATGCGTTTCGTCCTTTACGTCTTCATCAGACTAAAGTGATGTTTACGCTGAATGTGACTACACGTGCAGACAAAGGAAAGGTGGACGCTGAGAAGTTTTATTTTTATTTATATATATGTTTGGAGCATACAGCCTAGCCGATTTTATTTAGCTTCTTTTTTGTTTTTGTTTCCATCACTTGTATTATTAAATACTCCACATTATGATAATAGATATCTCTCTCTCTCTCTCTCTCTCTCTCTCTCTCTCTCTCTCTCTCTCTCTCTCTCTCTCTCTCTCTCTCTCTCTCTCTCTCTCTCTCTCTCTCTCTCTCTCTCTCTCAATATTTTTTCAAGAATGCTATATTTATGGGTTAAAGTGCTCAATAACGTTGATAGAGCGTAAAGTTAACAAACAACACTATAAACAGCTCCAAAATTGCGTTCGGATCCAAAATGATTCCCACTCAATAGCCCCTTAAAAAATTCAAAACACAACCGTTACCGACCACCAAAATAAACGTTAGAATAGTACAATAGACTATCCACAATGCAATATAATAGACTACTGCATTGCTTGGGGTGATATGATTAATATATATATATATATATATATATATATATATATATATATATATTAACTAACAGTACTATAACTAGCCAAAATAAAACAGCATTCGGATACACAATTATTCCCACTCAGTAGCCCCTAGAATAATTCGAAACATAACCGTTACCGCCTACTAAAATCGTTAGAATGATACCATAGATTGCACACAATGTATCACTGACCTGCATATATAAATAGTCGAGCAAAACCTCAACGCACATGGCTTCACGATTGCGTTTAGCATGAAACAGACTGTCGCTTCTGGGTGATGACTTTAATGTCCACCTTTTTATTTTTATATATAATGTATTTGGGCAGCAATCACTCTTTAACACATGTTTCGTTGAACAACACTTACAAGCTACTGTTGCTTAATTTTTTATGGTCTCTTATATCTATACAAATGTCTTCTTTTCTGAACTGAATGAACGTCAAATTTGTCCCAAAGTTTGTTGGTCCCGAGCGCTTTCGTCTAAACTGTTATCCATTTTCAAGGATTATTTTCTGTCATGGTAGTACATTGACCTGCACGCATTGAAGAATTAAAAGATACTATTGGCCAAAAAATGGCAGAAATATCGCCAGAAATGACTCTTCGAGTGATGGAAAACTTTAGAAACGGTCTACAATGGCGCATGGCAAATAGAGGCCACCATTTGGAAAATGTCATTTCTAAAATGAAATGAATAAAAACTGTAAGCCTTTGTGTAAAAAAACAGTGGAATCATTTTTGTAATAGCATTTACCTTGGTCTTTCTGTTAACATTTAAAATAGAGGAGGTATTTCTGTCGCACTACCATTTTTTCTATTTTTTGTTGGACACCACATAATGTTATGTAGACCTCCACCCCGTGTTCATATGCACCCCGGTTGAGAACCACCGAGTTAAATAGTGAGCATGTTTTGCAAATGTAGTAACATGTAGCGTCATGAGTCTGCGGAGGTCTTGTTAAATTGAAACCGGCGGGACCAGTTGCAAAAATGGATACGGAACCTTTACTTTCGAGTGATGGCTATCAGTAAGTGAAGTCAACTTCAAAACACAGAGTAAGAGCTTCAGACAGAGAAAGGCATGAAAGAAAGATAAATTAAGACAAAGAAAATTGTTATCTATAAAACTGACCATACCGCGAAAGTAGCCCCTAGAATAATTTGAAACATAACCGTTACCGCCTACTAAAATCGTTAGAATGATACCATAGATTGCACACAATGCATCACTGACCTGCATATATAAATAGTCGAGCAAAACCTCAGAATGACGAAGCGAAGAAGGCGGCCGCTGAACTGTACATCACTTACGCCTCATCGCTACTTCGCTAGCTTATAACAGAGGTTTACTGCTAGAAATTGTTTTGTTTTTCACTCGTGGGTAACGATCTGGACGAAGGGTAATTTTTAAGTCACAGGCGTTTGACTGAAAGAAACTGCACCCTGTCAATAAATTGCTGTCTGGTCTAAACTGCACGTACCACAAACCGTGTCACCGCTCCCAGTTTTATATTAGTGATTATATTTCTAATTTAATTTCTTTGCCCACAATGTAAAATTTATATGACCTTCAGGTACGTCTTTTCTTTTGGGTTGTGTAAAAAGTCAGATTGCATTTTCATGACTTTACATTTGGTCAGGCTTAACATTTATTATTTACGCAAACAGGTTCGTGATTTATGATTTTTTGCTCTATCAAACCCACGCATTTCTTCTAGACACAAATATAGACAAAAGAATGATAAATCAAGTATCATTCCTGTTGTCAAAAGAAGCTGTTTGGAATATGTCTTCATTAATCCTCAAAATTTCCTTGTGTTCATCACGGTGTGTGCCTATCTGTAAACTTCGCAGCACATCCTACAAATACACATTCATAAATATATATACGCACAATATATATATACACACATATATATATACACACACACATATATATATATAAATATATATATATATATATATATATATATATATATACACAATGTTATATTATTATACACATATATATAAATAATGATACATATAAATTATAATATATATAATAAATTATATATATAAATATATTTATATGTAAACAATATTATATGTATATGATATATATAAACAATATAATAAACACATATATATAAATAATAAATAATATATATAAACAATATTATATATATAAATATATTATATATATAAACAATATTATACATATATATATAATATAAATAATATAATATACACATATATATAAATAACCAATATAAATATATATATATATAAACAATACAATATATAAAAATAATATATTATATATATATATAAACTATATATATATATATAGACTACCCATAATGCACCACTGACCCTTATATAAATAGCCGAGAAAAATAACAGCACTAGTCGCCTGACGATTGCACTAGCATGAAACAGACTGTCGCCTCTAAGTGCTGACTTCCATGTCCACTTTTATATTTACACACGCTCTATCTCTGATATTGAGCACTTTACCCCATAAATATAGCACACTTTAAGACTATATTTCTGTATATATATATATATATATATATATATATATATAAATATATATATATATATACAGAGCAAGAAAGAGAGTAAAGAGAGAGTATTAAGAAACAGAAAATCTTCGTTAAAAACAAAGAAAAGAAAGTACTGAAGTGTTATGTGATATCTGTTCTATATGGCATTGAATGAGTCTTGTCAGCGGACTTGTTCAACCTACACTACGAGACAATTCTGAGAATGAAATGTTCTAATGAGATTCATTATTGGCGGCCAGAAACAACATAAGATATGCAGATGACACATTGTTGATAGCAGACACGGAAAGAAAACTACAAGAAATCCTACAGAAGGTAGTCAAGGTCAGCGAGAAGAAAAGACTAAGCATCAATTGATAGAAGACAGAATGCATGTTTGTTAGCAAAAGGACGATCCCAAAATGAAAATTACAAATCGGAGATACCGAAATCAAACAAGTACAAACATTTAAACATCTGGGAAGTGTTCTAAAGTGTAACACCGAAAAAAAATGTAAATTAGGATAGCGAAAAATGCCTTCCAAAATCTAAGCAGAGTATTAAGTAACAAAAAAATTAGCAACGAAATGCTGTAACCTCCAGAAGCAACCTTGTCAGGAGTTAATCAAGAGAGTGCTCTGGTTTAAATCATTGTCACTTACCTATCTAGAATGTCCGATCAGTAGCAGCAAAAGCTGTTTACCACATCGACAACCTTGACACTAATATATATTATAGGGACAGTACAAATTCCCAGCCTGATTTTACATTTTATATATATATATATATATATATATATATATATATATATATGAGAAAACACGATTTTCTTTGTTCTGGCATTTACATAAAATAAGCCTAAAACTTGTCCGTCCCACAAATACAACGAAAGGACAGAAAATAAAAGTAAATGTCACATGATACCAATTATGCTTACAGAATGCTTGCGTAACCACTTGTTTTGTGGCTGGAATTTTTTAGCCGAACATCATTTTAAAAAAAAAATGGAAGAGACAAATAAATCTATTTTACTTTCTCCACGTGATTTTCAAATAACCCGACACAAGGTCAGTTTATTTACAAATCCTTAACCTAACTTGATGGGGCACTTCGACGTAGTGTCATAGTAAGCAAGCGGGTCTCACTAAATCAATTACGACTGAGTAGTGACTTCGGAACTCACAGGGTGCTCTACACTTTCCGTCTTGTACCACATCTAATCTACGCTTAGAAAATCATCGACGTGGTGTAATGGTTAGAGTTTGTCTTGCTAGATCAATTACGACTGAATAGTGAGTTCGAACATTACTGGGTGTCCGCATACTTTCGGCCTTGTGCCACATCTAAGCTACGCTTAGAAAATTATGTGGGCACCTCGACGTGGTGTAATGGTTAGCAAGCTTGTCTCGCTAGATCAATTACGACTGAAGAGTGAGCTTGATCCTCACGGAGTGCACTACACATTCGCCCTTGTGCCACATCTAAGCTACGCTTAGAAAATCATTTGGGGCACTTCAACGTGGTGTAATAGTTAGCAAGCTTGTATCGCTAAATAAGATCCTCACTGAGTGCTCCTTATTTTCGGACTTGTGCCACCTAAAAGCACCATAACCTAACTTGATTAAACAATTGCAAAATAAAATATTAAAAAGCAAATAAACAACACAGAAACATCAAACCTCGGGGCAGTAGGGAGGAATTGTCATAGAATCAGGTCTCTTTTTTTCCATCAGGACCTATGTGACCATGGCTCTCCACAACCTCCGATCCTATGTAGCTCTAAGCACTGTTTGTCCCCTCACTATCTCTCCCACACCCTGTCCTGCCATCCATTTGCACGAGCTCTATAGGTAGGTTTCTCGAAGTTTCTTTCCTTCCATCTGTCCTGTGAGTGTCACATTCTCCAAGCACGCTTTCTTCGTTATCTTACCCAGGAATTTAAACTCTTTATTGTTCTAAATGTAAGTATCCTTTTTGTTACCATTTTTCCTAAAAACTTTCTTGTCGCTCACATGCTCAGTCTATGACATTCTCAGCATCCTTCTGTAGAACTATGTTTCTGTTAAGTCATTTTTCTCTTAATCTGTGAGGAAATTGCTGATTGATTTTTTTTTGTTTAATGGTACATCAACTTCTTATGGGTCATTTAATGCCAAAATTTAATTTTCTTGGGAACTTTGAAGTAATAAAAAATAAGTTATTCTGCTTTCACAATTGAATACATGGTAGATGATACCCAGCTTCTGTGTCTATACATGTTTGTGTGGACATAATTACTAAAGGCGGTGTGTTTTATGTTGTAGTTTTGTTTAAGTTATATTTTGGAATACAGTTTGATTTCTTTAAGAAATCTTTGAGAGGGTTCTTTGATGTTGGTATTTTGCTTGACTAATTTTGTTTACCGACATATCAACACCTTTATGGGTTATTTAATGCAGAAATTGAATTATTTTGTACGCCATTATAGGCCTTCCACTACAGAACAAAAAATTGTTGATAATACTACGATAAATAGGTACTGTTGGTATTTTTATATATAAAAATGTATTGCTGGTATTTTTAGTATAGAAATGTATTTTTATACATTCATTGTCTTATGTTTTGGAGTTCACTATTTTCCCATAGCTGGGATCCTAGCAGATGCTACCATCTCAGGTCAGGGTGGACCTGGGAGCAACAGCAAATAAGAGGTGGTTTCATGCACCTCAAAACCTCCAATCTCTCGATTAGAGGCTTTGCTGCCGGATGTAGTTTATCGTTATACTCAGGACTAAAGTAAATTGCCCTGCATTCACTGCCATATAGAAGGATTGATATTACCTAGCAGTTCAACTATTTCCAATGGAACGTTTCTGTTTCATAATACTTTGCTTAGTTTTTGAAAAGCATTTTCCGCTATTCCAATGAGAATTCAGATTTCGATGCCACGTTTTCTGTCGTCCATTAAGACACTACCACCAACCAACCAACCAGCCACCCAAAAGATATTTAAACTTCTGTACTTGCTTGATTCTGACATCGCCTATTCGTAGCTCGTCTGTCCCTTTTGCTGACGACGACGACACATCTCTGTCTCCTAATATCCCTTTCTTCCTGCTTTCTTTTGCCAACTTCTCCTCTTTCTCGCTCTCTCTTAATAATTGTTTAGCTTAGGATCAAGCTAATGTAAAACAACATGGCTTCACCTCAGAAGGTTGTCTCCGTGGTCGCAACCTGGTCACATATTACATGGATGTGTACTTTTCTGTGGTTTTAATTGTTAAAACTTAGTGACCACAGCTAGCTCCAACATTCACACGTAAGTAATAAGAGAAAGGAGCGTTGAAATATACTTGTTGCAATTCATTGAAGTTGGAGTGGTCAGATATAATGTTGGTTGATTGGTTGTTTTTGTTTAGTGGCATATCAACACCTCTATGGGTTCTTTAATACCGAAATATAAATATTTTGTACACAATTTTATGGCCTCAAATACAGATATTTTGTGCATAATTTTATACATTCCTATGTTTTATAGATATACAGTGTAACCCGGATATAAGAGAGTTGTCGGGACCGGAGAAAAAGTATCTTATATCCGGGTTTCTCTTATATCCGGGTTTGGTCTATTATATGTACATTAACACAGGCTCTAATTTGGGACCAGAGAAAATCTCTCTTATATCCGGGTTTCTCTTATATCCGGGTATCTTATATTCGGGTTACACTGTATCATTTGTAGATGATTTATTCTAGGTTTTATATGCCTTATTATAAACATATTTCTTTAAATTATGTTGACGGTTTCGTTATTTTCAAATAGTTTTTTCATTATGTTTTCTTTGTATTATTTCTGTCATACAGGTGCTAAGTTAGTATATTCAGTTAAAATATGTTTCACCGTGAGTGTAATTTGGCATGTTGTACATGTCGGTTGATCTTCATTCGACAGCAAGTATGAATGGGTCTTTTCTACCTTTTCTAGACATTTGTTTCAATTCGCCTATGGAACTGAACGGTTCAATTGTGAGAAGTTTATTATTTTTGTTCAGCGCTTCTGTCATTTCTGTTAAATGTAACTATTTATTTTACTTTCTAGGTTCATATAAGGGTTCTTGAAATTATTATTAGGGTTTCTTTTGGGTAGAATTTGCTCCTGAATCTGCTTGGTCATTTCAGCTAATTCCTCTGTGGCTTGGGCTCCGACATAACACTATCTTTTGGATAATGAATCCAGCCTGCATAGCAATTTCACCAGCAGTGGGTTGTTAAGATTTTTGTTTTTTTTTATTTCTATTGCTGTTGTAAATGAGAGGGTGTTAGTTTTATTTGTGAGTAAATTGTCAAGCAATTTGTTTTTCTATTCATGATACTACTTCCTTTATCTAGTGGCATCAAATTGCCAGATTGGTTCCACAGTGTTTTTCTCTCTTTGTCATATTTTTTATATGCATACTGTGAGTGTTAAATTCTCCAAGACTTCTAATTCCGTGTTCTACAACATTCAGCTCTCGGTAATTTTTAGCTAAACTTCTTATTCTTCAACTACAGATATTTTGTACGTACTTTTAGTTGTTAAAGGTTTTGGTTGTTGTGAGACCGATACTTTCCTACATCATGGACTCTCCCAGTACTATATTATTATGTGAATGGTAGTATCATGGGAGTAGAACCAGTAATGGTGCTCTGCTGTCGAACTCTCTGTTTGGCAGAGAGGAACTCGGACGAGGCTTTGCCGCAGGGCAAAGTTTCGACCGAGGAGGTAGACAGTCCCTAAACTCGTGTATACGGGTGGTAAATGGGCATATTTTTGGCCGAGTCTATGGGCTCGGTAAGCCCACGTTAAACAGGCCTTGTGCCACATTCGACCCGTGTGTGTGGTGGTGGGGGGGGGTTAAATATCGTAGCACCAGTAATGCGCAGCCGCGTACGATACCAATATCGGACACCACTGGATAGTAAGCTCTGCTTACTCTTACACTATTCTTTGTAAATTTTCTGTTCAATATATCTTTCTTACCTCTAACCCGTGTCCCATGTTTTCCTTCCGTGGCCCCTACTTCGGGTCCACATCATTGGCATAAACCTATTTTTAAGGTAGGACCTTTTATTTACAGTTTCACTATTTGTAGATAGTCTTCTAATGTTGCTTTCCTTCTAGTTTTTGTCTTATGGGTACTACGGGAATGGACTCAGTTAAAATGTATTCGCCGAGAGTGCAGTTTGGCGTGTCGATTCTTCGGCAAGTATGAATGGGTCTTTTTCTATTTGTTTCCATTCGCCAAGGGATGGAGTTATTTGACTTGTTGGTCCATCGCTTTTTGCCATTTCTGTTGAATGTAACTGTTTATTTTACTTTACAGGTCCGCATAAGGGTTCTTGAAATGATTATCTGGAATTTCCTTTTGGGCAGACCGTTCAGCTGAATATGTTTCAGATGAAGCGGATTTGTCTACCAAATAAGATGCAAACACTGTCCCCAGAACTACACCGGGATAACATCCAGGAATTTACAGAAAAGAACATACGAACATAACAGAGACGTGAAATTAAACAACACGCCCAAAGCATTGTTATGCGACTGAAATCTTTTAAACTTGGAAAATACCGTTTTATTAAATAAAATAATAAATAAAAACACAATTCACTCAGGCGAAGGTCCATTTGAAAGTGCCATAATCTACGAATCCTCTGCGGTAAATAGAGGAACAGACCTCTTCACCTATTATTACTAAACGGATGGGGGAAAAATGTTCAATACGAAAAATCTTAAAACAAATATCACACCCGAAAATACCTAACTCCCAAGACCAAGAACGGAATACTGTTTCCATATCTGTGCTGGTGCTGCCCAATTCTCACTATCCAGCCTCGACATAGCTCAAAAACTCTTACAGGAGTGAAACAGATTTACATGTTCTATAAAGAAGTCGTCTACCTGACTCGCGACGTTTATGACTAACCAGGAGTGAAAATTATTTACATATTCTTTAAAGGAGTCGTCTACTCGACTCACGACGCTTAAGATTGGCCAGGAATTAAAGGAATTTCCATGTTCTATGAAGCAGTTCGTCCAGTAGAGAGAACAAAAACAGCATGCAACACAGGAACATTTTGGCCGACGAAGTAATTTGTCGTTCACTTTTGTACATTTCTTTATATTCATATAATCTTTTATTTAAATTCCTAAATTTTTCGCTCGTGTATTTCTTGGGGCGTTTTTGCTGTTCTATTTTACAAATTCCTGCTTCACGCTATTATTTTGTTTTGTGTTAAACCGCCTATTGTTTTTTTAAATAGTTGTGACAAATGTTATATTTAAATCCTATTTCTGTTTCAATCTTAGCCGTTATATAAGGTGTTCCAAAAACTTGGACCGATTTTAAACGTGAATTAAGTTAAAGCGTCTAATGATTTTTTTTCTTTTTCTTTCAGATTTAACAACTTAAGTCTTTGGCAATTTCAACCATAGAAAGCTTAACATTTAAACAACCTGTTAAAGTTATCGAAGCCTATTACGAAAATGGACGTTCAAATTTATACAGCCCAATGATTCCGTTAGCAAAAAATGCACACAACACAGTGATTTTTTTTGTGGGTGCAGTGGCTTTTCAACAATCTTCCTTGGATTTTCATCAGCCCAAATGCGACAATTCTGCTTATTAACGAATCCACCCAGATGAAAATCGACTTCATCACTAAAGAGGTTTTTTTTTTTTTAAATCTTCATCGGCTTGATTTTGCTCGTGCACACAATTGACGAATGGACGGAGCTCCAAATGGTCAGCAGGTTTCAGTTCTTGTGTCAATTGAATTTTGTAAGCGTGTAGAGACAAATCTTTTGTCAAAATTCGATGTAACGTTGTCGTGGAGTGGTTCAATTCCTGCGCGAGATGACGAATAGAGGTGTCTGGATTTTCGGCCACATTCTCGTGCACTGCAGCAATGTTTTCAGCTGAACGGCGTAAATGAACACGCAATGGTGTTTTCACTTCTGCCATCGACCCAGTTTGTTTGAATTTACGAACAATTTTTCCAACTGCACTCTCGGTTGGTTGATTATATTGGCCAAAAAATCGCGAAATGCATTTCTGTTTGAACGTCCATTTTCGTAATAGGCTTCGATAACTTTAACATATTGTTTGATTGCTAATCTTTCCATGGTTGAAATTGCCAAAGACTTAAGTTGTTAAAGCTGGAAGAAAAAGAAAAAAATCATTAAACACTTAAACTTAATTCACATTTAAAATTGGTTTAAGTTACTGGAACACCCTATATAATATTTATTAGTTAATATTATTGTTATGGTCCAGGTTAGGACCAATGAAGAACAACACGAACACAAGAGTAGAAATAACGAAGATATATTACACGGAATAATAATACAAGATGTGGAAGGTGTTAGTATGACTGTCAGTGTGGTTTGGAGTGAACTACTATCGGCTCGACTCGATTCGTCCCTCTCTCTTGAGAGGCGTAGTATACATAGTGTTAGGAAGAGTTCATTCTGTAGTTATAGGTAACATAACAATTATGTACCCAGTTTTCAAAATTATTTGATTTAGTTTCGTTTCTCTCTTTGCGGATTATCTAAGCTATTATCTTTCCGTTATGGATAGCAGGAGCGCCTTTTGAATCTGCAGGGATAATTATGCAATTGGAGAAGCATTTACGACCAAGAGGACATTTATGATGACAGGATAAGTTGGCGACGGAAGCGATGGTCAGGGTTAAGGGTCAACGATTTAGCAAAGGTCTGCGTTTGTTTGTTTTTTCGCTTGTGACTGATAAAAGAAAACTAGGTCAGTAAAAGCTGGTGTATCGAAAAACAGAAAACCTCAAATATTTATTTTCACTCAGTTTCATGTGCATTTAAAACTGGGATTTTTTTCTAAAGCTATTATGCAAAAGCATTTGATAAAATACATCACAAAGAAGCGTTGGAGCCGTTAGGCAAGTTATATGAGAAAGACATTAGAATAATTCAGAACTTCTAGCAAACCGCCTGCATATGGATAGATAAATAAAAAGGAGTATGAGACCTGAATGTGTCTTCCCACCGGATTTATTTAACTTACAGAGTGGGGTGATTCTGAGAGAATTAGAAGTCCTACCAGGATTAATTAATCTTAACACCATTCTTCTTTCTTTTTATGTCCCATGATCTTTCAGAACGTAGGCAATCATGGCTCTCCACCTCCCTCTATCCCTTGCAAGTTCCCTCTGCTTCCACCCCCAGACCACGTTCTATCATCCACTTACTTAGCCCGCCAGATATGTCACACGTTGTTTTCCCTAGTCTTTCTTTCCCTCTATTCGACACGTAAGTATCAGATTCTCCGGGCACTCTTTCCTCATTATGTGTCCCAGAAATTTCAGCTGCCTCTTCCTGATGTTACGCATAAGCCTCCTCCTTGTTTGCATCCTCATCGTTGTTCACACGCTCGGTCCATGATACCCTTAGCATCCTTCTGTAGAACTACATCTCCGTCGGCTCGAGTCTCTTCTTCCTCTTTGAGAAAATCGTCCAACATTCGCTGCCGTAAAGAAGGACCGATGTCACGTAACAGCTCAGTACTCTTTTCTTTGTTACCAAAGAAATCCTCCTGTCTTGCAATACTCTGCCCAGGATTTAGAATAATGTGTCCTTGGCCATCCCAAATGAAAATACCACAGTGTTTATAGCAAGCATAGAAATAAAAATGCAGAAGGTATCAAAGGAAAGCTAGAAGAAAAGACTAAACGTCAATTGTAAAGATACAGAACATATGATTTTTAGCAAAAATAAAATCCCGAAATGCGAATTACAAATTGAAGATGTCAAAATCAAGCAAGTACAAATATTTAAATATCTAAAAAGTGTTTTAACAGAAGACGGAAAATGTCACACCTAAATCCGAAGCCGCATTAGGATAGCGAAAGATGCCTTCCAAAATCTAAGCAAAGTGTTAAGAAACAGGAAAATCTTGTTAGAAACTGATGTGGACCCGAAGTAGTGGTCACGGAAGGAAAACACGGAACACGGGTTAGAGGTAAGAAAGTTATATTAAACAGAAAAGTTACAAAGAATAGTGTAAGAGTAAGCATAGGTTACTATCCAGTGGTGTCCGATATTTGTATCGTACGCGGCTGCGCATTACTGGTGCTACTCTTCCCATGATACAACCATTCACATAATAATATAGTACTGGGAGAGTCCGTGATGTAGGAAAGTATCGGTCTCACAACAGAAACGAAAGTACTTAACTGTTATGTGCTATCTGTCTTCCTATATGACAGTGACTGTTGGACAATGTCATCAGAGATAAAGAAGAGACTTGGGGCAGCAGAAATGTGGTTCTACAGAAGGATGATGAGAATACCATGAACGGAACATGTGAGCAATGACGAATTTTTATCGAAAGTTTTATTGAATCCAATCCAAAAGAACACTGATACTTAACATCAGAAAGATCTGGAATTTCTACAGCACAAGAAAAAAACGGCTTAGAAAATTTGACATTGACAGGATATTTTAAAAACAACAGGGGACAGAGGAAAGCAGCGATCTTGTGTAAATGGTGCTAAGAACAGCGATTAGAAGAGGTAGTAAAAAGAATAGGAAATTGTGGAGGGCTATGATTGCCCACGCCCTGGAGGGAAACGGCACATAGAAGGAAAAGAACGAGCTGCTGTAAATGGATGATAAAAGAAGATGAATTAGGAGAGACAGTAAAAAGACAAAACTTACTAAGAACTACAGAGAGGAAATTGTGGAGAGCTATGATCGCCTACATCCCGAAGGAACAACGCACATACAAGAAGAAAATGAAGACGAATCAGCTTGTGCAAATGGTTGGCAGAACAGGGATTAGGAGAGATAGCGAAAAGACAAAATTTATTAAGAGCTACAACGGACAGGAAATTGTGGAGAGCTATGATCACACACGTCCTGAAGTGACATGGCACATACAAGGTGCGATGGGTAAATTGTCGAAATTTTATATTTTTAATTACGCGCATGCGCGTTGTTTGTTTTGATTTTGTCAACTGCATACGCAATTCATTCCACCAGAAATTTGGAAAGGTCATGCTGTACTGCTTGGCATTCGCGCCGGAAGCTCAAATACAAACATTTCAATGTGTTTGGGTGTCAATCTGGGGACATTGCAGTGGATAAGGAAATAGTTGGATGAGTCTAATGGTGATTACGAAGGTGTTTGGGGAGATCCCTCGTGATGGTGACGTTATACCTCCATTCATCTTCCCACAGGGCCCCATACTCAACCCGGAGGCCTACATCAAGTGCCCTAAGGAGGTAATGCTGCTCTGGGTCAAGAGGGTTTGCTGCTGGAAGACTCTATGTCTGGCCACAGGACTCTGCACCATGCCACAAAAGCAGGACAATATCTGCATCAACATCACACCTTACACCTGGTCACCTAACTCCCCAGACTGCAGCTACCTTGATTATTATATGTGTGGCGCAGTTGAGCAGGAGATCAACAAAACTCCTTGTAACACCAAACATGAACTGAAGGCAAGGATTATGGCAGCATTCACCAATTTAAACAAGGCGACCACCCAGAAGACACGCAGGAGATTCGTCTGGAGGCCGTGGTTGAAGCCAATGACGATTTTATTGAATAAATTTACTCTTTAGTATTTCAAGATATTTTTGTGTAATTTTGGTAAATATATCTGTTAAAATGAGATGTCGGTGTTATTTTCACTTTTGCGTAATGCAGACGACAATTTATCCATCGCAACCTCTAGAAGATGTTCTCTACTTAATTCCTTCGCTTACTTTTGTCACAAATATGGAATACCGATTGTATTAAAAAGTGAAATCGAGTATAAACAAAATCGAAAACTGTATTATGACAAACGATACCTAATTCTTAACGAACTATGTCCCGCTAGATAACTCGCTGTTTACCTATGTCTTTCTTGCCTTCAATATAGTGGTTTTCTAAGCGTAGCTTAGACGGGATTCAAGGCCGAACGTAAGGGGTCCCCAGTGAGGATCGAACACCAAATTCAGTCGTAATCTAGAGGTTTGCACTTTCTTTCCTGTTTAGGATTGGGTTTCCGGTTTTTCTTCCAAAGTTTTTTTTTTCATTCTCTTAGTGGAATTATCGCCTTGCTTGGGAGTAAATTGATTTTAAAACAAAAGATTTGCATTCAATATGTCCTGAGAGTGTTAAATTTTACACGTCCTTTTTGTTTCCACTTTCTTTAAATCTTCCCAGATTATCACATGCTCTGGTCATGGTATTGTCCGTAATCTTCTGTATAACCACATCACTGTTGCCAGAGGTCTCATCTTCATCTGGGCAGAAATTGCCCAACATTCACTGCCATATAGTGATTTTCTAAGCGTAGCTTAGACGTGACTCAAGGCCGAAATTAAGGGGCCCTCTGTGAGGATCGAACTCCCTACTCAGCCGTAAACGAGAGGTTTTCACCTTCTTTACTGTTTAGGATTGGGTTTCCGGTTTCTTCCAAAGTCTCTTCATTCTCTTTCACCCCCAGTAGCTACTTGCGTCTTAGTGGAATTATCGCTTTGCTTCCATATGTCCTCATACTGTTAAATTTTACGCATCCTTTTTGTTTCCATTTTCTTTAAATCTTCCCAATTTCTCACATAATTCGGCCATGATATTCTCAGTATCCTTCTGTAGAATCATATTTCTGTTGCCTCGTCTCATCTTCATCTGTGGAGAAATTGTCCAACATTCACTGACATATAGTGATTTTCTAAGCGTAGCTTAGTTGTGGCACAAGACCGAAAGTATTCAGCACCCAATGAGGGTCGAACTTACTATTCACTCGTAACTGATCTAGCGAGACACGCTTGCTAGCCATTACACCACGTCAAAGTGCCGAAATGTTTTTCTAAGCGTAGATTAGATGTGGCATAAGATCGGAAGTGTGGAGCATCCAGTGAGGATCGAACTCACTACTAGATCGTAATTGATGTAGCAAAACATACTTCTTAATCATTGCACCACGACATTCACTGTCCGCAAAAACGCCAACAAGCAGATTAACTAATCTGTGTTCGGTTGAAAATTAAAACAAATAACCCCTGAAGAAGGCTGGAGCGCACGACGGTCGAAACATTGTGAGTGTGACAATAAAGATTAGAATAAGAGTCCGAACTATATAAACAGCGTAAATAGTTACAATACATCCTCTTAGAAATATAGGCAAATTAATCTCGTGTATTTCCTCACATCCTTTTTGTTTCCATTTTCTTTAAAACTTCCCAGTTTCTCACATAATTCCGCCATGGTATTCTCAGTATCCTTCTGTAAAATCATATTTTTGTTGCCTCCTCCCCTCTTCATCTGTGAAGGAAGTGTCCAGCATTCCTTGTCATATCGTGGTTTTCTAAGCGTAGATTAGTTGCGACACAAGGTCGAAAGTATGCGGAACCCAGTGAGGATCGAATTCACTATTCAGTCGTAATTGATCTGGCAAGACAAGCTTGTTAACCATTACACCACGTCGAAGTGTCCAAATGATTTTCTAAGCGTAGATTAGATGTGGCATAAGACCGGAAGTGTAGAGCATCCAGTGAGAATCGAACTCACTATTTGGTCGTAATTGAACTAGCAAAACATGCTTGTTAATCATTACACCACTGTCCATGAAAAACGCCAAAATAGAGATTGTCTATTCTGGGTTCGGTTAAAATTTAAAACAAATAACCCCTGAAGAAGGCTGGAGCGTACGACGGTCGAAACATTGTGAGTGTGACAATAAAGATTAGAATAAGAGTTCGAACTATATAAACAGCGTAAATAGTTACAATACATCCTCTTAGAAATATAGGCAAATTAATCTCATGTATTTCCTCTTCTTGTACCTGTGTTCATTCTAATAAAGCGTAAATAAAATCGGAATTTGTTTTATGACAAACAATAACTAATGTCATATAACTTTTAACTTGTTCCCCCCAATTAGTTTCGTTGATGACTTGCAATTACGCTCTTTAAAAAGTAATAAAATTGATATCGGTGTCGTCATGATTCCCCGAGAAGTTTGGAGCTGAAACGCTTGGATGTATTAAGTATACTTAATTGTAATTTTGTAAGTATTGTCACAATGTTTTACAGTGTCTCGAACAATTGTCATGATAACGACTTTTCCTTAGCGTTTTCTTCCGTTTTGAAAACTCTCATGTCAGCAGCAGCAGTGATGGCCAAATTGAGTAAGAAAGTATGGAACAACGGTCAGCTCACTTTACGTACGTAACTAAAGGTATTCCAGGCATGTGCCTTTAGTACTCTGCTTTACGACAGCGAAACCTGGACAGTAATCATTGGGCAGGAAAACGCCTGTAAAGCTTCCATCTCTACGACGTATCCTCGGCATCACATGGAGAGACACTGTTGTACTGGAGCAAACAGATTCCTGGAGCATACATCTTCTCCTTTGTCAACGTTTTCTTCGATGGCTGGGTCACGTACATATGAATGACGACCGTATGCCAAAAGACATTATGTATGGTGAGCTAGTCACGGGACACCGTCCGAAATGCTACCCCACACTACCTTTCAAGGGAGAATGCAAGAGTGACCCGAAACACACAGGCTTCGACTCTGGCAGCTGAGAACATCTGCTAGAATATCGCAGCGGCTGGCACCATACTGCTTATGGCGAAGTCACAAGAGCCGGCAAAAGGCGAAACCAACTGTTGGAGATCAGAAGACAACGAAGGAAGCAGAGAGAGAGAGAAAGAGAGAGAGAGAGCAATGTCAGACCTCCATTCCATATTCCAGCTTCATCTGCCACATCTACGGAAGAGAGTGCCATGCAAGGATTGGTCTGTTAAGTGACTCAAAAAAACCGTTAAAAATAGTAAAAAAAAGCCAATACATTTAAGTAATATCACAAAATCTCAATTTTGTGTAAGAATAGGATCACACGAGCTTCCAATTCAAATCTCCACATTAGCATTTATTAAGCAATCAGTTACGTTATCTCAAATGCCGTTCAAGCTTTCAAAAAGTAGGAGACATTTCTGTCGTTTGCTACAAAAAAATGAAAGCTTACACTAGAAAATGATTAACACTCTTTTCCCTCCTAAAAATGTAAATTAAAAATTGGGAAATACAACTAATAAAACTTCTGCGTTTAGTCGATCTTTTAACTTTTTGTGATCCGATTTTGTCTTATAAATAGCGTAGCGTAAAATTAATAAGTTTAGTTTTCAGTGTAGATCGACTGGGAATGTAAACAATACTGAGTACTCAAATTTTCGCATAATTTATTGAGTTCTAGGTCGCTTTTGCATATCATAATTCTCGCTTTTAAAGTATTTCATACAATGCGAAAAATATACGAGCGATATATATAAACAAAGCGAATTATAGCGGCAGTAAAAAACCATCACCGTTGATAACTTGCCGACTGCTGGAAAACACACGCATACATAAAACAACGTTAACCGTGGATTTTCACATTATATTTTCACATGCATCCTTTCACTCTATACTAACGCAATTAATTTCTCTGTGTTATACAAAGAAAAACAAATCATTTTTCGTTTAACATTGTTTTCGAGGGACTTTGTAACTTGTTTTTTTTTTCAACTTGAAAGAAAACAATGATTATTTTTATACCCAATAATAAAATTACTTAAATTTGTAGAATTGTGTTTGAAGATTATTTCTTTCCTTCACTTTTCCCACACTTTTTCCTCTACAGAGCTATTTGAGCGAGAGAGTGGATACAATGCCTATGAAAAAGACCTAAAAGGCGGGCAAAAGCCATATGATGCGTAGATCTGACCAATATCTCATCCCCACATGGCCAGGTATGGCCGGAGATAGAAATTGTTGTAGGTCAACCAGAGAATGTTTCCTCCACCAGGAGGCCCTGGATTTGGAATTTATTTTAATATAGATGTACGGATAATAAGAAGGTGACGCTAAAAATGGTCGCACTAATGAAATACTAAAAAGAATATTTATTTTGTTCCACCCTAATTGTCAATATATAAACTATTGTTAGAAAAATGTATACTTTCATCTTTGGGAATTAAATTTACAACAAAAGATCGAAATTGTGACGATGTAATGGAAGTTGCTTAAAGTACGCTTCAGATGCTTATAAAATCACAAAGTCCCCAGTCTAAATACGCCGTTTAAATTCTGTCGCGTATATATAATTAATCGTTCCGGCAGATTTTCCAGGTCGGAACGCAGAAATCCTCTTCGTGAAAAACATACAAAACCGGATGTACTTCCGTTTTAATTTCACCTACCCTCTTGAAACAACGCCTCTTCAGTGTTTAATGGCAAGATCAGTTACAGGTGGATATCTTTTGTCGATAGATTCTGGCGTTTTGATTATGATGGTTCACCTTGAATGCTCATCTCGCTTTTTCTTACACTAGAATTTTTTTTGCACAGTATTTAATATTGTTGAAGTTATCGCTAACATTTTTGTCGAGATTTACAAACTCTACGTTTCGTTCAATTTCGCAAACCAATCGATGAAATTTGAATAAACTGATTTGTTTGGAAAAATACTTTGACAAAAATCCTACTTCGTGGTTTAATAATTTCTTTAATTTAATTTCATTTCATGGTAAACAATATTTTTTAAGAAAATTTCTTTTTTTTTTCTTTTTTAAGAGTGAAAAATAAATTCTTTTAATTTCTTACCCTTAGAATGCAACATACTACTTGCCTTGTGTAAATATTTCTTTCTGGAGCCAAATTGAAACTATTTGAAGCGTTTGGTCTTGTGATTTGTTTATAGTTCCCGCAAACACTGAGTTAACTGGAAACTGGATTCTTGTATATATAAAAACTTAAAGAAAAGATATGGAAAGAACAATATTGCATTTTTATTTAATAATCACTAAACTGTTTTTTTTAAATCGTGGGAGTGTTTTGTATGTTGAATAATAAAACCTTTTAATTCCCCCCCCAAAAAAAAATTAATAGAAATTTATTGTACTGAGCTATCGTAAAACTAAGTATACTTTGTACCCCCACCCTTATCTGCACTTCTCCCAAAAATTTGGATTCGATCAGTCAATGCATGGCCATTTTAGAGGGTGTGACGGACGGACTAACGGAAGATGTGGTACAAGACCAAGAATATGGGGCATACAGTGAAAATCGAACTCACTACTCAGTCGTAATTGCTCTAGCGATTCAAGCCTGCTAACCATTACACGTTGTCTAAGTGCCTCTTGGTCGGAGTCCATATGATAGGTGTCCTTGGGCAGGAAAGAGCCAAGATTTCAAACGTTGGTTCCTACATTTGAAAGACTGTCGCAATACAACTTCCTATTGTCAATTACTGCTCTTGGATCTCGTGGGGTACCAAAGTAAGCAAAGTATAGATTAACGCATCAAATAATGACACTCAGTTAACTTTATAGTCTCTCGAATAAGTGGAGGGTAACAAAGAAGAGGGTGAATCTTGCACCCCCAATTCTCAGATAATAGAATATCTGTCTATAGATGAAGTATTGTAACTATTTACACTATTTACATTGTTCGGACTGTTGTCCTCATCTTTATTGTCGTATTCACCTTCAACATCTGTCTCTATTTCTGAGATGAAGTATTATAACTATTTACACTATTTACATTGTTCGGACTGTTGTCCTCATCTTTATTGTCATATTCACCTTCAACAACTGTCTATATTTCTAAAATGAGGTATTGTAAATATTTACATTGCTGGAAAAAAGAGAAGGAAGAAGGATAGAAGTAGAAAAAAATGAAGGAAAGAAGCACAGAGAGAGAAAAAGTTAAGAAAGGGTGGAACTACGGACAGAGAAAAAGAAAAAGGAAGGAAGGAAGGAAGGACAGAGAAAGAGAAAAAGAAGGAAGGAAAGAAGAACGGACAGAGAAAGGAAAAAGATAGGACAGAGAAAGAAAAAAAAATGAAGGAAGGACAGAGAGAGAAATGAAGAAGGAAGGACGGACAGAGAAAGAAAAAAAAGAATGAAGAAAGGACAGAGAGAGATAAAATGAAGGAGGAACAGACAAAGAAAAAAACAAAATGAAGAAAGGAAGGATAGAGAACGAAAACAAGGAAATGAGGATAACGAGAGAAAGAAAAAAATAAGGAAGGACGAGCGGACAGAGGAAGAAAAAAAATAAGGAAGGACGGACAGTGAAAGAAAAAATGTTGGAAAAACTGAATAAAAAATTAATCAAATTTTCCTTGTCTGTCACATTCAATGAAAAATGTTTAAAAGAATGGTTTCTGCACACACACGCACACACACACACACACATATATATATTTCCTCTGGCAAACAATATGACTTCTGTTTTACCGGGTCTACCGCTGACATGCTAACGGCCATCACTGAATATGTATATCAAGCTCTTTATAATGAGGGTGAAGCACAAGCTGTGGCTGTAGATATCACGAAGGCGTTTGACAGGGTTTGGAACGTTGGCCTTCTACGTAAGCTCCAAGCCTATGGTATGACACGATGGTTGTTTGACTTAATCCAATTGTCCCTATCAAATCGAAGCGAACTCGTTCGAAACGGTTTGATAGTAACGCGGGTGTCCCAAAGGATCTATCCTGGCTCCTACGCTGTTTCTGCTCTTCATCAATGATCTTCCTGGTGACATCAGTTCCCAAGTAGGCATTTATGCAGATGACACTACCATTTACTCCTGTTCTCAACAGCAAATCCGTCAGAGCGGACAAAATTAACCTGGCCGCTATTCTTAAAAATGACCCCCCCCCCAACCAGTGGTTAACTAGAGTAGAAAATAGCGTGTAAATTTTAATGTCTCCAAAACGAAACTGCTCTCTTTCACGCAAACATAGAGAAACTCTCCTGTTCGCCGTCACCATGGCTAATACTAGACTCCTGGGTAGCGATACATTGCAACTTCATGACCTCACGTTTTCAAAGCACTTAAAGTGGATCGACTACATTAAATCAATAACTGCATACTCTGCAAGGAAAGTTAGGTCACTGTATCGTGGCAGAAGATTTTTCTCGCCCATCTTGCACATTTACAAAATTTCTACGATTCGTCCGTGCATTGAATACTGTTGCCATATCTGATCTGATGCTCCTGCTATTCATCTCGAGATCCTTGACAAAATCCAGAGAAGGATGTGCAATGTAAATGACATCGCGACTTCACTCACTTCCTCACCGACGGGATGTGGTTTCCCTCTATCTTTTCTATAAATATTTTCGTGGTCACTGCTCTGACGAACGTTTTTTTCCCCTGGTGCCCCGATTGCAAGAATGTAAGCGTGCTACTAGATTGACATCAGGGTCCCACCCGTTTATTGTTGAAATAGTTAAATTTAACCACCACTTCTACTCCAACGGATTTTTTTTCTCTTACATCCCGCTTTCGGTTCACTTTAAAATTTAAATGCAACGTCAATCACCATCTTCTGTCTGTCTTCTTGAATCCCGTTCATATTTTATTCTTTCCTCAACCCCCCCATACCCAGTCTATTCACTCACTCTCTGTAATCCCCTGCATATTAGTCGCATTTCCGACTTGCTTGCGGTGAAATGATTAATATATATATATATATATATATATATATTCAACATAATCACTTGATAAGACACCAGAAGTGTTGAAACAAAATTGCTATTTTTGTAGTGATTTTATAACATATTTATGTTATAATATTTAAATAAATAATTATATATATATATATATATATATATATATATATATATATATATATATATATATATCAAATATGTGGTGCAGTTCAATTTATATTACAATGGATCATTCATACAAAAAGTAGATTAGTTAAGCTAATGATATAAAATGGCGAAATCCCTTCGCAAACAAAATTTTAAAGGTGCATTAACCTACAATTCACTCGATGAATATTATGATCCTTATTTTTTAAAATTATAAGCTGTATAAGGTCTTTCTTTAATATGCAAGTACTTTCAACTATACATTCAGTCATCTTCAGACATGGAAATTATTTTGTTTTTGGTAAAATTCAGGTAGCATTCGAGATGAAAAAATAAAATGCGAATCGAAATATGATTTTTTTTAAAAATGTGTTATTGTTAACGGATACAAACTTTTGGAGCGTGCAGTCGCAACGCTAAGGTTGAATATTTTAAAATTTAAGTGAGTGCGTTTTTTTTATTAATATGGCAATTTGAGAATTTTTTTGGGTTGTAGGAGTTTATCAGTCAATGTGGCAATTGAACTGTTCAATAAATAGAGTAATGTCTCAGTTGTTATCCCGAAAATTTGCACGTCGGATCAGTTCTTTTAAATCAAATATGGGGTGTAGTTCAATTTATATTACAATGAATCATTCATACAAAAAGTAGATTAGTAAAGTTAATGATATAAAATCTAATACTAATATAAAATCTTTACTAATCTACTTTTTGTATGAATGATTCATTGCAATATATATATATATATGTGTGTGTGTCTTTGTGTGTGTGTGTGTGTGTGTGTGTGTGTGTGTGTGTGTGTGTGTGTGTGTGTGTGTGTGTGTGTGTGTGTGTTGAGTGAAGACGAAAATAACCCAAAAAATGGTCAAACATCAAATGATAAAAATGTTTTCTGAGTCAGAGGATTCACGCATCATTCCGATTAGTAAATTTAATCCTTTAATATTTTGCAACCAGTGGGTCGCGTTTCCTTTGAAAATAAAAAAAATAATGCTTCGTGATCTCCTTTGAAGAGTATATAAGCAAAGTTTATAGGCCGGACAAGCCAGTAAGAAACGGTAACAAACAGCAACGTTTCACGACAGGACTTGCCTTGAAAGAAAATTCCCTTATTCATTCACTCGTCTTCCTCACCAAGCTACGTGACACTTACACTTTCCTCCTCATTTTATAGCTTGCCTTTTTTCACACATACACGCGAAGAAATCACATTTCTTTTCAAGATTTTTCAAACATCTACAAATAAGGAACTTTAACACAAGAACACTTTAACACTCATACACGCTGAGAAAGATTTAGTTGTAAAATCATGAAAATAAAAAATGTTCATATTTCTTTATATTTAAAAACCATTCTCGACTTTTTCTTTGTTTGGATTAATTCATATATGCAATATATATATAATTTTGACGCTTACAATTTTCTTATAATATTTGGTTTATTTTATTTTACGACATATCAACCTCAATGAGTCATTTAATGCCAAAATTTAATATTTTTCTAAATTGAATCAAATAAATTTTATTTTAAATCGTAAAACTGCTTTTAGCTATGGTTATATTTTTCCTTTTAATTATGTTTTTGAAATCAGTTTTATTTCTTTTAAAAACTGGAATATGTAAAATGAATGAATATTTTGAAAAAGATACTTTCAAATTGTTGATTGGTATATTTTAAGCGGATTGAATTAAAATTGCTGTAGTGTATGTGCTTTATAGTGTATGGTTCTTGGCCTGCCACACATACCGAAGGATTTTCCTTTTTAGGATATACGAATGGTTTATGGTACGATGTCCAATATGGTGCCTGAACATAATCACTTCTCTTCTAGTTTGGCCTATCTTATGAAGTTCTGCTCTAGTTGGCTTAATTTCGAACAGTTTATTGTTTGGGCAGGAGTTCCATAGGTTCTGACACTCCTCCATAATTATTTTATTATAAATGGGTACTGTTGGTCATTTTACTAAATAAAAATGCATTGCTAGTATTTTTAGTATAAAAATGTATTTTTTATACTTTCTTCATGTTTGGGACCCTAACAGGTGCTACCACCCATGTTACGGTGGACCTGGGAACAACGGCAATTGAGAGGTTTTTCCACACTCCTCAAAACCTCCAATCTCCCGATCAGAGGACTTGCTGCCGGATCTAGTTTAACGTCATACCCTAGACTGTTTTTCCATAGCTGGAGCCCTAAGAGGTGCTATCACTCCAGGTTAGGGTAGACAATGGAACAACAGCAATTAAGATGTGGTCCCACTCTCCTCAAAACCTCCTTTTCTCCCGATCAGAGGCCTTGCTGCCGCGTGTAGTTTAACGTCAAACCCTGGATATATCTTATAATTTAAAGGTTGGCAAAAACTTTGACACTGAGCTTGCAATGGCTTACGAGGCCAATAAATAAACTACATTGTAATTTTCTTTTGAAAGATAATTACTCAAAAGGTGTGAAGAAAACAAAATGGACCCTTTAGTTCGTTTTATGCAAAAATGAACAGGCATAAATATAGGAAGAACTGTATCGGTCACACAAATATAAGTACGGATGTTAAGTTAATTGCTTACGTCAAGTCAAATCCAGTATTTTCACCACATTACTCTACACACAAGTATTAAATATATGTTCACGCAAGCAAAGGCCAGTCTAAAATCGACACGCACAGACGCTAACACCGTCGATTCTCCATTTCACATGACAAGATGATTGATCGCGTCTTTTCTGTATCATTTTGTTTTTACCTGGTATTAGAAATTCAAATTGCATAGGCATTTATTTTGATTAATATCCATGAAAAATTACTCAAAGCAAAAAAAAAAAATTATTTATGACATACATATGAAATCGCCCTCTTTCCTAACAGATAATGACGATGGTTCTCGTCAAACAACGCTGTGCGCCTGAGATCACTATTAGCGATTGAAAGAGGCGCTATTTGCATTACGAGTTCAACTTGAGGCAGCGTCTGTCGCATTCTCTTTCACGCAAATGCCCTTAGAAAACTCATCTCTACTTTACGTCGGTCCAGAAGAAATAACAGGGTAGACTGGTATCTCCAACTTTGTGTGGTAATCAGCTAAGGAGAAGGAAAACTCTGAATTCCAAACAGTGGAAAAGGTAATGGGAAACCACTTCACTATCTTCACCTATAAACCATGAAAATTCACAGATAATAACAAAGGACTCTGTGAGAGCCATGATTGCCTACGTCCTGAAAGGATATGGCATTAAAAAAATAAACGGTCGAGATCCAAAGCAACTATCACCATATATATATATATATATATATATATATATATATATATATATATATATATATATATATATATATATATGAAGGGGTGCTGAAAATTTCTAAAACCAACCTATTTCCCAAAATCAGTATTCTCATGTTTGGTCAATTAAATAGTGCGTGTACGCTCTTCCGCGGTCTTGTGAACAAAAGTAGAGCTTTATCTCTTGTTTCTTATTTAGGATTGAGCTTCCGGTTTCTTTTCATTCTCTTTCACTCGCGGCATTTTCGCCTTGCTTTGGACGAATTGATTTAATATATATATATATATATATATATATATATATATATATTAACGAAACAAAAAAAAGCGTTGATGAAACCGGCAGATAACTTGTCCAAACCCAATGACAACTTGCCCAAACCTAATGCTCTTATATTGATAAAGTCTAAAAAAAACAAAAAAAGTTAATACTGAAAATAAAAAGAAAGCCTAAAGGCAAACCTACATACTCAATAAAGTAAAGTGCTCGAAGCCTAGATTGCCTAGACTGAGCAAAAACGCTTAACAGCATTAATTCTTATGAAAGGATGGCCTTAGTCGTAACCCAAGTTTCACGTACACGCAAACATCAGACGTCTTGAACGCTTAACAGCTTTTTTAAAGCGAAAAAATATTAACGATTTACTATTAAAACACACACAAACACACGAACACATTTTTTCGTTCTAACGAAGTCGAAACTGGCAATCGAGTCAATAAAATAGTTTTACACTTGTCAAAAATTTATCAACCTTTGTCTGCATTGTATATCTTATTTATAGACACATATCTTATGTTGTTGAGGTTCGGCCCACTTATAATAGATGCAGAACCTATAGCTCTCAATATCGCGTCGCTGCATAGATTGAATGAATCTATTGACAAGACCCATTTACTCAATTCATTATCTGTATGCAGGCGGTTTGCCCCCAGTATAAATTCTACATTATTCTAATATCTTTCCCGATTAAATAGAGCTTTCCTAGCTGTTCAAATATGTCTTTGTGCAGGACCACGTCAATTGGTTTTATGTACTCTATGAAACATAGATATACGTACTTCGGTGTTTGTATTGATCTCTATGAAAGTATTTTAATCATGAAGTCGGCATTTATTGCCCCATTTGTTTTTCAAGAAACCACACTGTTCTTGTCCTTTTTAAATTAGACTACGATATTTTTAATCATCCCCCCGACACACACTGCACAGCAATGAAGCCACTAAGACACAAGGGTTACTGAGTGTGAAAGAATAAGTAAAAGAAAGCCGTTAAGGAGCGAGATTATTAAAAGGAAAGTAACCAAGAAGACAGAAGATAACGATTGACATTGCATTTAAAATTTTAAAGATCAAATTTGTCTGGAAGGCAAGAAGCTGGGAGAGAGTTCCCCAGTCGAGAAGTGCGATAGAAGAAACTATTAGCGTAGAACTTACAGTTACATCTAGCCAATTCAACTCTAAAATAATGAAACCTTGTTGCCAATCTAGTACTGTACTTAAATTCATAAAGCCTAGGTACCATAAACGAAAGTAATATTTATTTTGATAATACAAGGCCAAAAATGGGGGAACGGATAAGGCTTGTCTTTAATCTGTCTTATTAGAATTGTAATAAAACCTAAACATGATGAAAGAAAATGAATTTATATATTTACTTTGTTCTTGAGAACTGACAAGAAAAATAATAAAAAGTATTTACTATTTATATTATAAACTATTCTTTATTAGAATGGTAAGCAAAATATCGGCTAATTGCCAACTGATTCAAACTTAACTACTCACAGTTACTGTCCTAAACATACCACAATATTCCTTACACCAAAACAACACATTCTTACTTACCATTCTAACTACACCCACCATAATACCTCATAGTCTCTATGAAGTGCTAACTAGTTCCCATATGTACAATCTGTCTGTGGGAGTTAGGGGAATAAAAACCACAGACGAAAGTTCATCAGAACAATTAATGAGGGAAGCTACATGACAGCGGTAGGAAAGTGACTGAAGCCGAGATACCAGGTTAGGACAAATAACATTGCAGATCCTTCTTTGGATTTTATCAAGAATCTCTAAATATATAGCAGGAGCACCAGACGATATGTTGTAGCAATATTTCAAAACATGGCCGAATAGAAAAAATTGTCCAGCACAGTGAACAAATTTCCCTGGTGGTCTCTCTAGTGTGGCGGCATTACCTTGTGACATTTGGACTTCTTTCTTCTTTTATGTGTCGTGTACCCCCAGGACGTAGGTGATTCATGGCTTTCCACATTTGAAATCAAGAAAACACGAACTTTAAATAGAATGATCACAATCAATCTATCTATATATAAAATTCTATAACTTCCGTTTGTTCAACCCTCCGTCCGTTACACCCTCTAAAATAGCCATATATTGACCGATCGAAAACAAATTTTGGGGAGAAGTGCAAACAGGTAAGGGGGTACAAAGTACAGTTGGTTCTACTAGGGTTACATTAATTTTTTTGAAAAAATTAAATGTTTTATACGTTTAACATAAAAATACTCCCATTTAAAAAACAATTTAATAATTGAAATAACAAATAATTATTTAATAAAAATGCAATATTGTTCTTTGCCTATCTTTTCGTTAAGTTTTTATATATACAAGAATCCAGTTTCCAGTTAACTCAGCGTTTGCGAGAACTAAAACTAATCAAAAGGCCAAACGCTTTGTCCGTCCGTCACACCCTCTAAAATAGTCATACATTGACTGATCGAATCCAAATTTTGGGGAAAAGTGCAGGTAAGGGGGGTACAAAGTATACTTAGTTTTACGATTTCTATTAATTTTGGGGGGGAAATTAAAAGGTTTTATTACTCAACATACAAAACACTCCCACTATTTAAAAAAACAGTTTAGTGATTAAAATAACAAATAATTATTTAATAAAAATGCAATATTGTTCTTTCCATATATTTTCTTTAAGTTTTTATATATACAAGAATCCAGTTTCCAGTTAACTCAGTGTTTGCGAGAACTATAAACAAATACACAAGACCAAACGCTTCAAAAAGTTTCAATTTGGCTCCAGAAAGAAATATTTACGCATGGCCAGTTGTATGTTGCATGCTCAAGAATAAAAAAAAATACTAAGAATTTATTCTTCGCTCTTAAAAAGGAAAAACAGAATTCTTCTTTAAAAAATATTGTTTACCATGAATTCATATAAAATTAAATTAATTTAAAGAAATTATTAAACCGCTTATTCGAATTCCATCGATTGGTTTGTGAAATTGAACGAAACGTAGAGTTTGTAAATCTCGACAAAAAATGTTAGCGATAACTTCAACAAAATTATTATCATTACTTATTAAAAAATCATAATAAATGTATTATAATGAAAATTATGGCAAATATGGACAAACGTGCCTGTAATAAAACGGACGGATTTTCACATGACACCGATTTTATTTTAACCACTCTTCAGCAATGTTTATAATTTTAAAAAGCGAAGATTAGAATTGTAATAAAACCTAAACATGATGAAAGAAAATGAATTTATATATTTACTTTGTTCTTGAGAACTGACAAGAAAAATAATAAAAAGTATTTACTATTTATATTTTAAACTATTCTTTATTAGAATGGTAAGCAAAATATCGGCTAATTGCCAACTGATTCAAACTATATAAAATGGTAAATAGTAAGGATTTCCTCACAGTTGGTTTGTTCACATAATTTAGTAAATGTTTACAGAATTATGAATAACAAATTGTTTTCACATTAATTTCTTTATAAATTGTTAAATGATAAATATTGCATTGCATTAGTTTGTCGGAGTTAGCTCCTCCTTAATTCCCTAATTAACTAGGAGTCGCTCTCCCTACACTATAAATACTGGGCGACTTCTTCTCTTTTCATTTTGCATTTCAGCGAACCCATTTAAAAATGGGATCTCTCGTAGAAATCTGCGTTTTGGCCACTTGTGAGAAAATGGCATAAAACACATATACACATACGTACGAACATTTACCAAAACACAAACTCTTTACGTTCACACACAAACACAAATGTTGATGCCTTTATCTCTTGTAAATTTAATAGCTCCTGCTATATATTTAGAGATACTTGATAAAATCCATTATTTACATTATTCGGACTATTGTTCTCATCTTTGTCGCCATGTTTATCACAACGTTTCGGCCGTTGTACGCTCCGACCTTCTTCAGGTGGTTGGAATGTCGAACTGAACCGTTTATTTCGCTCACTGGGGTAGACTGTTCTAGTTCCACGTGCCATGTTTAGTGGATGTCAGTTATCTGTTATCTCCTGTTAATTTCCCTCTGAAAGTTCTCCACTGCCTTAACCGGGTATTGAACTCACACTCTTTGGGTCCTGTCACTGGATCTAACCAACGCCTTTATCCACTGTGCCATGTATCGTCAAGGACACATGGCACAGTGGATAAAGGTTCAGTTCGACATTCCAACCACCTGAAGAAGGCCGGAGCGTAAAACGGCCGAAATGTTGTGATAAACATGGCGACAAAGATGAGGACAATAGTACGAATAATGTAAATAATGTACATAATACCTCATCTCAGAAATATAGACAGATATTGATAAAATCCATAGAAGAATCTGCAACTCCTGACCTGGCATCCCGGTATTATTCTCTTTCCCGCTGCCGTAATGTATCTTCCCTGTGCCTTCTCTATAAATAGTTTCATGATTAATTGTTCTAATTAACTTACCTCTATGGTACCTAAACTTTGTGAATTTAAGCGCAGCACTAGATTCGCAGCAAGGTCTCATCCTTTTACAATGGAAATTTCTTTATCTAACCGTAAGTTCTATGCTAACAGCTTCTTCTCTCGCACTTCTCGCTTTTGGAACTCTCTTGCTTGCCAGTCAACTTTGATCTTCAAAAATTTAAATGCAATGTCATTCGCTATTTTCTGTTTTCTTAATTTCTGTTCTTTTATTTTTCTCTCTCCTTTATTGTTTTCTTTTTCTTATATTCTCTCACTCTCCACGCCCCCCCACCACCACCACCACCACCATTTTTCGTCTTAGCGCCTTGCTTGGGGTTACATAATTTTTTCAATCGGCAAGCTGAAAGAAAACATGAACTTTAAGCAAAATCATCACAATGTATGGAAGAAGAAAATGTGGGTTCATGCCTTTCCACTCATGCAAAGTAAGCGCAACAGACTAGGGCGGGGTTTGAACTAGACTTGCCGAGTCCACGTATTGCAGCGATAACCGTTCCACCAATGGCATCTATCATCATCATCATCATCATCATCCAATCAGCCGATTTTGCATCGCTGTGGTCACAAATTTCTGTTGTAATTATGGTTCATTGTGACATTCAAGGTACAAATAGTGTAATAGCTTGCCGGTTCCCATTGCACGGGGCACGTAGAGGTTACCCCGTCTCTCCTCTTAAGTGAAAGGTAAGATCAAGAAGTTAAAGCGGTAAGACCTACAAGGCAGCAGGTGGTTTGAATTCAGAGATGCTAATTAAGGCCATAAAGCCTAGTCTGTCCTGCAATTTTGCCCATAATTGGGGGGGGTATACCTTTCCCAAGGAATTTGACTGGAATTCAAACACAGCTCTCCGATTTCCGAATCACTAACCATTACTCCGCCGTGAACCCATACGTCAGTTAAAAACGTTTAACTTTTGCTGTCGTATGGGGGGAAGGTAGTTGGCATAAACTATTTTAATGACTTTCGACATATGCAATAACAATTTTAATTCCTGATACTTAGTTTTGCACAAATTTGTTTTGATATTTTTTGTAAGAGTCCACCGTAATTCGTTATCGGGTAACTTTAGATTACCTGGTTATGAACACAAAGCTAGAATTAAATGATAAATAGTTTTTGACATTCACTTAGAACTGAAGACAGAAAGTAGTATTAGTCGGAAATAGTAGATTTTTCTTTCTTTCTTTTTTTTTACAGTAATGTTCATCCTGTACAAAGCCCAAGAGACACTTGAGGTAGAGAGTTATAGAGCAAGAGAACTGTTTATGAGGATATATCTTGATTGTCAACCACTCTAAGTGAAAGATAGATATGAATTCCGGTCGAGCATGAGGCTAGCAAGGAATCCTGTGAAAACCTTGGCTATGGAAACTGCAGTAGCCACACCGAGCGTGTTGAGGACGTGGCCTCATCGCTACTCTACCAATTGAAGTGAACGAGACACACATACACCCCCACACACACATAAACCCTTTATTAATCATTCAACACCATCACTTGATAAGACACCAGAAATGTTGGAACAAAATGGCTATTTTTTGAGTGATTTTATAACGTATTTATGTTATAATTTTCGAATAAATAATATATATATATATATATATATATATATATATATGATAAAATATAGTTTTGAGGTATGCTGTATTTATGGATTAAAGTGCTCAATATCAGGGATAGAGCGTATGTAAATATAAAAGTGGAAATTGAAAAAACACCCAGAGGTGACAGTATTTCATGCTTATATGCAATCGTCATATATATACAGTGTGACTCAAAAGTGTTTGCACCTATAACATTTCTAGATTATACAAATTTAAATAATTGTAATGGCACGTGTAAGCATTAGGATAAATATATTTAATTTAAAATGGAATTTCAATGTGGCATAAAGGTTTAATTTAGAAAAATCTCCATATTATTATTTATTTAAGGTCTTCTATATATTTCAGGTGAATCAAAAGTGTTTGCAGATATCATAATTTTTTTAAGTAATGACTCGTGGGAAGATGCTTACTGCTGATGAAAAAGCCAAAATATCAAAATTACTCTCAAATGATAAAACCACACTAGGATCATCGCACAGTGAAGCAATGTGTCAATGATGGTAAAGTTTAGCGCAAGAGGCACAAGGGTGGATGCCCACGTGCAGTTAAGAAGAGAGATTTAAGAAGAATTAAAAGTGCACTCAAACAGAACTCTCGCGGCACCAGAAAATCTTTACCACCTTTACCTGAAGACGGTCGCGAGACCAGAAACACGTGTAGTAAAATTATGAAGAATAAAGCAAAATATTTTTTTTAAAATTCACATTACAACCAAAAATGTTTGGGGTACCTCTCTTCTTTTTAATATAAACACATTTCTCTCGTTGGAAGCACTATAACCTCTTCCTTATATATATATATATATATATATATATATATATATATATATATATATATATATATATATGTATATATATATATATGCATACATACATACATATATTTATACAAGCATAATTACATACATATATATATACATACATGCATACATACATATATATATATACATACATGCATACATACATATATATATATATATATACATACATGCATACATACATACATATATATATATACATGCATACATACATATATATATATATACATGCATACATACATATATATATATATACATGCATACATACATACATACATATATATATGCATATATATATACATATATATATACATGCATACATACATATATATATATACATGCATACATACATATATATATATATACATGCATACATACATACATACATATATATATGCATATATATATACATATATATATACATGCATACATACATATATATATATACATGCATACATACATATATATATAAACATGCATACATACATATATATATAAACATGCATACATACATATATATATAAACATGCATACATACATACATATATATATACATGCATACATATATATATATACATGCATACATATATATATATACATGCATACATATATATATACATGCATACATACATATATACATGCATACATACATATATATATACATGCATACATACATATATATATACATGCATACATACATATATATATATACATGCATACAATACATACATATATATATACATGCATATATATATACATACATGCATACATACATACATATATATATACATGCATATATATATACATACATGCATACATACATAATATATATACATGCATGCATACATACATATATATACATGCATGCATACATATATATATATATATATACATGCATACATACATATATATATACATGCATGCATACATACATACATGCATGCATACATACATACATATATATATATATATATATATATATATATATATATATATACATGCATACATATATGTATATATATATATATATATACACATGATAAGAAAAAGAAGAAATAGGAAACATTTTTCAATGTAACATGTTTCACTTATATCTAGTATCTAGTCGTTTGATTTTTCTATCTTATAACTATATATATATATATATATATATATATATATATATATATATATATATATATATATATATATATATTAACGAGGTTTGTCTGAAAAGTAACGGGACTGGGTGTGCTGTGTGAGCTATGGACATCATCCACAGTGAGTTCTTGCCACAGGGCCAGACGATCAATAAACAAGTTTACAAAGAGATCCTGCGGCATTTGCTTCGCTCAGTGCGCGAGAAATGCCGAGAGTTGTGCCAGGGCAACAGCCATGAGTATCCGGCACTTCCTAGCCGAGAAGAACATCGCCCTACTGGAACAGACTGCATATTCACCTGAACCTTCTCCGTGAAACTTCTTTGTTTTTCCCAAGCTCAAGGAGATCATCAAGGGAGCACCGTTTTGAAGGCGTGGAGTTTATCAAAAGGGCGGTAACGACTGAGCTGAGGGACATCCAAGAAGAATTCATCTAGCAGTGCATAGAAGCATGACGGAGAAATATGGAAAAGCGCATTAGACTCGAGGGGAATTAATATGAAGAGGAAACCGTATAGTCTATTGTTTGGGATTGATATAAATTGTTTTTGACACGAGTTCCGTTACCTTTTAGACAGACCTCGTACATATATACTGGGGTTTCTTTCATCTTATTTTTGTTGCTATAAAAAATAAAATGAAGGAAAAACTAATCGATAATAATAATAATGTCAATATTTGGTATAATAAAATCGGATAACTTTTACATCAATTAGTACAAGCTGTAAACAAAAATAAGTCCGAAGAAATGCTATTGGTGCAATCAACTGTTTCCTTATAAGGAAACATTCGGCAATCATTGACCGAATAGTTAACGCTACTGTTAGTGTGTAAATTCCTCCTGGGGAGTTTGTAATACATCTGTTTATCATCTTTCAGTTGCGTCTCTGTCTTTGGGTAGAGTACGCTTAGGAGCGGCTCCGTCAAAGGACAGAGTCGCAACAGAGGAAAATTATACTGAGAGGTGCCCAGCCCTGGGGAACAGCTGCCCTGCCCTGGGGAACAGATGCCCAAGGTCGCGTCCTCTCATTGCACCATAGAGAGGGATCGATGCCAGCGCAATCTTTTCGGGTGATATATTATATAAAAAAAAATAATGGAAAAACAGCACTTAATAATATTAACTTTGGACATGGACACAATATCTTGACCGTGATTTGAAAAATGAAAACATTTTATAAAACATACAAACAACAATTTCTTATTTAACAGTTAAAATATTTAATCCTTGAAAATGGCTAAATGTATAGCCGAAAGCGTTCGGATAAAAAGAACATTCGGGCAGTTTTTATATAATTTATGATCTGAAAAGAAAACATTATTACATCGCATGAGGAATTGTATAAAAAAAACTAAATAAAAGCACCTTGTCTGTCGTATTCAATGAAATGTGCATGAAAGAACGACTGCTGCCTAAATACACAAATATATATATATATATATATATATATATATATATATATATATATATATATATATATCTGTGTGTGCATACATTTTATCATGTAGGCACGCGTGCAAACGTCAAGGGAGGTAACAAAGTAATAATTTTTTAGGAAAAAAACAAGGCCCTAATAACGACATTGTGCTAATGTCGAAAGTATTCGAAATAAAAAGAAATGTGCATCAAAATGGTAATTTTCTTTCTTCCTTTAATAAGGATGCTAAGAAACTTGGCTGTAATTATGAGAGGATCCTATTACAAATAAGTAGACAAAACTTGTTTGAATTATTTAATGAGACACGTCTTAAAATAGATGCTGCGAACTGTGGATTTTTATTCCATCTGTTCTTTCTCTCAAAGAAAGTCAGTGACACCTTCTCTCATGACTTCCTTCTGTCTTTTTCTTTTTAGGTTTTTTTTTTCTCTTCTCCCCCTTCTATATCAATATATAACTTCCGTTAAGTTAACCGATTAAATGTGTCAATGTCTGGACCTCCTCAAGTAATATTAAGTATGAAAGAATAGAAATATTAAATGACATCTAACTCAATCATGTCTCTCCCCGCTCACTTCGTTAAATTACATATTCTTAATAGTGCCCGTCAAAAATGTATAAATTTCTTTTCATTTTTCATTTCAACCTTTGGAAGTAAAAGTCTGATGATCTGCAGTCCTTTAAAAGGACTGTGGTGAAATAATTTATTACATGGAACCTTAAAGTGGTCTGTTTTTATTTAATACATTATATATATATATATATATATATATATATATATATATATATATATATATATATACGCACACATACATACACGTATGTTGCTCTAGCTTTCAAGAGAAAATAAAGCCAATATAAAAATATATTAAACAAAGAATAAAATAAATTCAGTACCTTCCAAATCTTCTTTATGTGCCGTGTCCCTTCAGGACGTTGGCGAACATGGCTCTCCTCAATTTCCTGTTTTTTATAGCTCTTAATAAATTTTATATTTTGGCTATTTGTCCTAAAACCTGTTCTGCTATCCACTTATACGCATCAAGCATATTATGTATTGCGTTCATCTGTCCTGGTATTAAGTATAAGTTTCCTTTTTGTTTCCATTTTCTCTAAAACCTCGTCGTTGCTCCCATATCCGGTCCATGCTATCCTTAGCATCCGTATGTAGAACCACCTTTCAGTTGCTTCCCGTCTCGTTTCCATCTTTGAGGAGGTTGTCAAGTATTCACTGCCATATAGAACTGATATCACGTAGCAGTTCATTACTCTCTTCTTTGTTTCTAACAAAGTTTTTCTGTTTCTTAATACTCTGCTTAGCTTTTGGAATGCATCTTTGGCCATCTTAATTCGCCTTCAGATTTCCCTGTTGCATTTTACGTCCTCCGTTAAAACTCTTCTCAGATATTTAAATTTTTCTTTTTGTTTGATTTTGGTATCTCTGATTTGTCATTTGCATTGTGGCCTTCTAAATCGCAAATAAAAAAAATTAAATATGTTTCATGCGTGCCTGAAATACTTGAGGACATATAATGAATCGTAATGATTAAACAAAGGCTATTAAGTTGTGTGAATTTGTAACAATCCAGAGACATAAAGCCAAATAATCAAGGCTTTGTCATAAACAAAAGATTAAATATATAAACAGCAAATGCTGTCTGTCTGTCTGTCCGTGTGTCTGAAACGCCTCTAACTCGGGCCACACTTGCTCTATATTATAATTTTTTGGAATCAGTGTGATCCCACGATTGAAAGTCTGCCCTTCCTCTGGTCTCTGAACATCCAATAATGTGTCGGTGCTAACATATATATGTGTGTGTGTGTGTGTGTGTGTGTGTGTGTGTGTGTGTGTGTGTGTGTGTGTGTGTGTGGTTCTGCACAAAATTTTCACCACTATAAATCACATGTGCTGTCGGTTCCTAGGAACTGAGCTGCTTGACCTTCATACGTCGAATTCGACAGGAGAGTCGAATATATATTAT
>OZ038504.1:45158239-45198239 GCA_964036315.1 Acanthosepion esculentum
TAAACTGTTCCGTCTTAGTCGCATTATCGACTCGCTGAAATAATTTTTAAAAAACGAAAAAATGAAGTGGGGATGAATTTAACTTTTTAAAAAAGGAACATTCAGTCGTGACGTTATTTTTTCTGGATTGTTCGTTGTTGGGAATTCCTTTTTTAAAAAACATGACTTTAAAAACGTTACGGTCTCAGTGAATTTTTCTGTCGACCCGAAAACCACAGAGAGAGAAAAATGCGGAAACAAAAAAAAAACATTTGCGAACGATTTCTTTAAATAAAAAACGTATATTCAGTTCCGTTTACATCGTGCGACGATGTATCAAAGGTGTGTAAGCAAGCGTTCTCTAGCCTTTTCAAATAATGCCCCCCTAATCTTTTGTGGCAAATCCAAATGCTGTCTGGATTAGTAATGCCGTTGAGAATCTTTCAACCGATAACATAAGCGTGCCAATTAAAAGTGGAATTTTTTTTTATAATAAAACGAAGGCTTCCTGAAACTTTATTCATGACTATGGTCTAAAATATCAGAGGTCTGATCAAGAAGTATTGGGACTGTTGTTATGGTAATGGAACTAAAGTACACATAGTGAAGCCGCTTAGCATAGATTGACCTTGAAGACTTGAAGACTGCCACGCATGCGCACTAAATTATAACATTGCTCATTTTCGTTGTTTATAACAGTGCCTGGAAGGGTGTAGAGTGTGGTCGTCTAACCACACCACAAAGGTTTCATCAGTGACCATAGCTTGTGCAGCAGTTTTGGGCTAAACACAAAATTCCCCGGGTTCAACAACCAACATATACCGCCCATATCTTGCGACTTTTTCATCTTTCCAAAAATCGAATCCCACTGGAAAGGAACAAGAAATCGGAGCAAGCTAAGAAAATGCGACGAAGCAGCCGTTCGTTATCCCAAAAACGGAGTTCCAGGAATGCCTCGCTGGATAAAAGTGTCGCTTCTGAAAGAGTAACAGGACCCAAAGATTTGTGTGTTCAATACCCGGTTAAGGCAGTGGAGAACTTGGAAAGGGGAATTAACAGGAGATAACTGGTAACTGACATCCATTAGATATGGCACGTGGAACTAGAACAGTCTACCCCAGCGAGCGAAATAAATGGTTCAGTTCGACATTCCAACCACCTGAAGCGTACATCGGCCGAAACGTTGTGATACATATGGCAACAAAGATGAGGACAATAGTCCGAATAATGTAAACAATGGACATAATACCTCATCTCAGAAATATAGACAGATACAAAACGGTCCTCGATGTAAAATAACACACACACACACATATATATATATATATATATATATATATGAGACAAGAGGAAAAAATATTCTTAGCCGACGCGTTTCGTCCTCTGAAGGATTTTATAAAAAAAAAAAGCTACAGATTTATTTCGTTGCGCATGTTTATATACAAGTGCAAGGATGTAATTGGTTTATTAAGCCTCTTAAATTTGAGAACGCTCATAAATATTCATCAGGTGGTTAAAAGGTCAGTCAAAATATATGGAGGTTACAACGTATGGAGGTTTCAAAGTCTGGTAAGACAAAAGTAAGCGAGTGATATTCAATATATATATATATATATATATATATATATATTAATGAATGAATATTGTTTAAATTGTGATTTTACTTTAGCTTGGGATGGAAGTATGTACTGTAAGTCAAAAACATGAGGTAATGGGTTCCACCGTTTTCTTTTGATTTCTTAACATTTTGTGGTCGTGTATGTTGGCTTGGGAAACTAGTAATAAAATAGCACCCTTACCAAAAAAGAAAGTATTTTACTCAGGCGGAAAATTCTCGAGAGTGTCGCTATCGAATCATATCAAAATATAAATCTAAGCCTCGGTTTCTTTCGAATCTCAACTTTCCTGTAAGAATTACTACTTTCCAAAGCCAACATACACAGATCTGAAAATAATTATATATATATATATATATATATATATAAGTGGACATGGAAGTCAGCACTTAGAGGCGACAGTCTGTTTCATGCTAGTGCAATCGCCTGATGATTGCACTAGCATGAAACAGACTGTCGCCTCTAAGTGCTGACTTCCATGTCCACTTATATATTTACACACGCTCTATCTCTGATATTGAGCACTTTATCCCATAAATATAGCACACTTTAAGACTATATTTCTTCATATATATATATATATATATATATATATATATTTAGTGACAGCAACCTCTCTTTTATACATGATTCATTAAAGACGACTGATAAGGTACTGCGATTAAGAATTTTATTTAATTTTTCTTGTGTTCGTACAAGTGTTTTCTTTGCTAGACACAAAGTGTCGAAAAACTGTCCAAAAGTTCTGCATATCCGAGCATTTCGGCTATTCATTTAGCCATTATAAAGGACAATTTTTTTATTTTTAAGGATCATAAAAAAAAACATAATAATAAAATCCTGGAAAAACACGCACGCCAAAACAGTATCAATAAAACTACTAAACTGCAATTAGACAAAAATAATGAAAAATTATGTGATTGTAGAAACCCTAAACACTGCCCGTTAGAAAATAAATGCCTCACAAAATCCGTGGTATACCAATGCACTATCTAATCCATTGAGAGTCCTAACACTGATAGGATATACATTGGGTCAACGAAGAATAAATTTAAAATTAGATGGAGACAAAACCAGAGCTCCTTCAACAATATTCAAAATAGGAATCAGACATCTCTATCCCAATATTTCTGGTATTTAAAAGAAACGAATAAAACACCAAATGTAAAATGGAAAATAATAAATAGAACAAGAACTTGTAAAACCTGGGATGACCCATGCCCTTTATTCCTACATGAAAAACTACACATCATTAAGTTTATAAATAATGAAAAGTTATTAAACCATAGGCAGGAGTTAACGCTTTTTTGCCGACATCAACAAATTTTCGCATTAAATAATTAACATAAAAAATAGATAAACAAATAAATTCCATAGTTTAATAAAAGTCTTAAAAGCTTAGCCCAATCATTAAATAGAAAACCCTTTGTGAAGCTGTCAAAAAAACAAATTGTAGTCCAGTCCAACACGTTTGTATAAGAAATAGCCATTTGAATAAACAAATAAATAAAGAGATTAATAGATAGATAATAATAAAACAGAATTCTCTCGACACTTAACGGCCTTCCGTAGCGCCATAAAATATCTTTCGCTTTAAACTAACTAGACGGGACCGCTAACACCAGATTTGAAATAGAGACCCAACCATAACCTGACATAAATTTTCCGAGGGTGACTGGTCTGAACTTACTCTTCGACCACCTAACCAATATAACCGCCCCCAGCCGTTTCCATAGTAATTAATGTTGCAAGAGAGCATACTTATAAACACGCGCAAACCACAAGATAGATTATTCCTAAATTTTCTCTTGAAGATGAAACGGGACTCGACACCTTAATTCAACTTAATTTCAATAATTATATTGAGGGTTTCGGCTCTCGTTTTTGAAACATGAGAACTCTTATGTAGGAATCATATTTTTTTTAAATATTATAATATATATATATATATATATATATATGTCACTAAGTCGCATGGGGATACTGGGGGTGAAAGAGAATGAAAACTAATTTAGATAGAAGCGGAAACTCAATCCTAAACAGGAAACAACCGATACACATCTACTCTTGTTCCCTTGTTTAAATGACCAGGGAGGAGTGTGAACCGGTCGATAGACGAAATTATCTACTATATATTGGCGTGTAACATTTTGTATATTTTTATATTCCAGCTGTGTATATAATGTTTCAAATATATCTGGAATATATACTTTACACTTTAACACAGCGGAAGGAAGAAATTAATTCTAAAAATGAATTGTACCTGAAAACATTATATACACAACTGGAATATAAAATATCATACAAAATCTTACACCAATATATATAATTAAGACAAATATAAAGTTAGCTCATTGGTGTTACCCTCTGTATCCCGACTCCAAAGTTTCGTAGACGGAACCTCTAACAATCATTCCGTCCAACCGTCAGCAATTAACTGTTTATATTTCTCGTTTTTTTTATAAATATATATGCACTTTTCATTGGTGCAAAGTTGATTTTTTTCTTTTCATAGTGTGTGTGTGATATTATATATATATATATATATATATATATATATATATATATAAAAATGAACATAGAAGTCAACACTTAGAGGCGACAGTCTGTTTCATGCTAGATGCAATCATCGGACCACCCGCGGTTTATATTTACACACGCTCTATCTCTGATATTGAGCACTTTATCCCATAAATATAATACACTTTAAGACTATATTTCTTCATATATATATATATATATATATATATATATATATATATATATATATATATATACATGTATATGTACACCTCATATCCGGAATCCCCTTTATCCGGACATGATTTTGATGTGCATATTTGAACTATTTGGATGATACGTAACTGATTTGAAATTTCTGTTTTTCGGGAAATTTACTTTGGATAATTGCTTATGCTTATTTCACTCTAATGGCTTTTATTGATGCAAAAGATGATTGGAATAAGAGGAAAAGAATAACTTTGGAGTTGTTGCAAAAATTGGAAATTTTAAACAGACTAGACACTGGTGAAAGTTCCTTGTAACTAATGGCTGAGTTCAACGTAGGAAAGTCAACATTGTATGATATAAAATCTTCCAAAGAAACTATTCTCCAGCGTTCACACTGTCACAATGAACAAGGAAATTAAAAAAAAATGACTGTGATGAAACCTGCACTGAAATTGAAAAAGCTATTGAAAGGGTTTTCAGTTTTATGGAAAGAAAGCGAGCATTCAGATATGACGATTGCAATAACGCAGGCAGAGTTAAAAAGTGTTTTTCGTTTAAAAACATTTCAAGAACAAAAGCAAAACAAAATGCGGCAAAAGTTGAGAATAACATTAGAAGAGAAAGAATCATCATGCAATAGCAATTAAAAAATCCTCGTTACTTTATTTGCTTTGCATACGTGACATACTTAATTTAATGAATTTTCATTAGCATTACATAATGTATTTCTTTTCCTAAAATCAGCTCCGTTATATTTCGCTCACCATTAGCTTATTTTGTTTACTATAAAACATTGAAAATAAATGTTAAACCTGATTTCAGTTCTTTTATTTTAATCTAAATATAACCCCTCATATCCGGACTTTGTAACCAATTCCTCATATCCATAAGACCTTCTTAGTCCGGTTGTCAGGGATTCTACTGTATAGGAGAGAGATATATTCACATGCGAGAGCGCACATACACTATGTGTGTGTGTGTGTGTGTGTGTGTGCGTTCGCGCGCGCGTGCGTTTTATGTTATCTATGTAATTTATAAAATACCTGAAAAGAATTTGTTAGCTTACTAATATTGCAACACACTGACGTAAAGTTCTGTAAATGATATGTTTGGAACCCAAAAGCATATTGAAAAATGAGACACTTTAATTCGCCGAGTTATCCAAAAGCCTTCTCTGTATTAAGCGAGTCTTTACAAATTATCTGAGAAACGACGTCAAAGGATCAAATGACGCTAATCAACATTTTGAAGTTGGAAATCGAGTTGATTAGCTCCAAAATCACACACTTTCTGGCCTACAACTCGGTTAATGAGTGACGTCATAGAAATATGTACGCGATTCTCAACAGCGGGCGTTTACAGTAATAATAATAATAATAATAATAATAATAATAATAATAATAATCAAAACAAACAAGCAGTCTTGCCGTAAATAGAACCTGATAGTTTTAAGCAACATACAGTGAAACAAACAAATGACCTTAACCTATTAATTGTTCATCAGTAGATATAAAGGTGTATTTTTTCTTTAGAAGCCTATAATTAAAACCGAATTTTACGGTGGACACTACTGAGTTAAACCAGGTGTCTCCAAATTGGCAAATATCGAGACGACCTGCCAAAAGGTCGATAAATGGCTGCGTGTCGAAAAGGAAGGTTGACAAACGCCGAGAGATTGATTAAATATTTGGACCAAAAACTGACATTCGCATAAGTTATGAAATAAAAAATAAAAATACCTAAAAATAAAACAATAAAATACACATTTGCAGGAATACACTAACACATTCCTGATTTATATATAACTTGTTCAGTCCTCACCGTCTCACGTACAGTAAAATGATAGGTTTAAATTTAAATTGTTCATTTAAAATACTAACCTTCCACATAAAAAAATATACTCATAATACGAAGAATGATTTTAAAAAAATATTTTTCCTAAGAAATGTTTAATCACATCGTTTAATAATACAATAATAGCAAATATTGTAGTTCAGTGCGGCAATGCGTACGACTCAACGTTACACATTTTTAATTTTTTTCTTTTATAGAATAGTTCTGTTGACAGGTTTTTGTTCCTTTGCAAATGCTTATCAGGAGGTAGCCAAAAATTGATTTCCCTTCTGGGTCCTTATTCTGCTTTCTGGATTAAATTTTTTTTCTGTCAGTTCGTCTTGGTTGAAATATTTCGTCCTTGTTTCAAGATTTGACCTCGTTTGAAATTTGTAACCTTCTTACGATGTCAGCTGGCTCCGTCCCCTTGAAAACCCTTTCTGCTTTGAAATCTGATTACATTCTGCTCTTATCTGCTGGCCAGTCTCTTTATATAGTAAATGAAAAGGCTCCAGATAGACCTTAAAATTTACGAGGTTATGAGCCCACGTTTTTGATTGGACAATAAATAAAATATTACATTTTTATTTTAATTCAAAAAAGGAATCTGCAACAATTCACCTCGACAGAAATATTTTACTTAACCGCCAATTCTAAAATTTAAAGTTAAAAAAAAAACAATGTAACAACTTTTTTTTTATAAACCATCATGCTCTCTTTAAAATATACTTCTAATTTTTTATTATGTTTCTCGGGAGGTAGCCAAAAATTGATTTCCAGGGAAATCAATTATTGGCTGCCTCCTGATAAGCATTTGCAAGTGAAACAATCCACTTAGACAGAAATAATTTTGGTGGTTCTTTAACCGCCAATTCTAAAAACAGGATTTTGTACAAACACAATGTAACCATTTTTTATAAACCGTCTGGCTTTCTTTAAAATACACTTCTCTAAAACGTACGTGTCATAGAGAAACCTCGACGATTTTTGTTTGTTTACACTTTTTAATTAATTATTTATTTTAATTATTTTATTTTATTAACTAATACAATATTTATATCATTGAATAAATTAGAAGGATAGTAACTTTTCGCCTCTATTATCTTCTTGAGACAAATAATAGACCCTGTTTAAATGGGGTGGGAAACTAGCGAAATGTTTCTAGTTTAATTCTAATAACTGATGAGAGCTTTCTTCTTTGGTACGACGACTTCACGAATTTAAATGCAGTACTAGATTGGCAGAAAAATCTCCCCATTTTAATGTTGAAATTGCTAAGTGTAAGCGCAAGTTCTATTCTAATCGTTTCTTCTCTCGCACTTCTCGTCTGTAGAACTCTATTCAGGCTTCTTTCTTTCGTGTCAACTAAAATCTTCAAAAAATTAAATGAAACGTCATTTGTCATCTTTTGTCTACTTGAATTCTGATCTTCTAATGTATACGTTCCAAAACGCTTTCTCTGTATATTCCATTCTCAGTAATCCATTGTGTCTTAGTGGCTTTAACGCCTTGCTTCGGGTGAAATTATTTTACGAAAATATTTCGAAATTCTTCATTTAATTTTTCGTGTTATTCTCATACATTTCAACCCTCGAATGAAAAAAAACATTAATTATTAATTATATTTTTAGCAGCTGCCTGGGTTTCGATGAGGGAGTCAAGGATTCTATCAAGGTCGATGGTCTAAAAAGTTTTGGAGATCTAAAACGTTTGGGCTAAATGATGTAATGGTCTAAAAAGTTCGGGTTAAAAGAAAAAAAAGCATAAGGTGTACTCATATACTCAGACATAAGGGTATATATAGTCCATTTCAGCATTTCACACGATTTCTAAGTAAGTGATTTATATTTTGGACGAGACTCATATTCTAAACCCTCTTTTAGATTTGTAAAGTCCTATGTCTGAAATATAATTAAATTACTTCTGAAATGCAATAAGATTTATTTCAATTTTTACTTTTACAGAAAACAAAAACTGAGATGTAATCCAATGTTTTACGAGTAAATCACAGAATTAAAAACATAATTATGTAAATAATTCTAAAACGAAAAATGTTTTTATCTGATGACAATTCGGTTTTCCAAATTATGGTATGATGCCTTATCCAAGAATTGCAACTCTGAGTGGATCATCAAAAAAATAAAAAATAAAAATAAAAAATGTCAATTCCTCAATTCAGAATCGAAAAGTGGATTTTAGTGACTTTTGTCCATGAAATAACCACATATGAAATTGACTAACCAAAAAACTACTTTCAAATTATAATAAGAGTTTCGTTTCAGAAATTTAACATGCAATGTAAGAAAGATAAACAAATGCTTGGTATGTTGAAAACAGTTTGAAACACTGAAATGTCTATACCCAGGAAGATACAATACCCATTCCGACCAGGATTTTTTAAAATGTTACTATAGATAAAGCACTATAGATCACAAATACAAAAAAAAAAAACATTTAAGAGAATTTGCTATGTAAATTAACTGTAACCTGATCGCCCTACGGAAGCCAAAAAACAAATATTATCCTACGATGTGATTTCTCAAAAGTATTTTTTTCATTCGTAATAAACGTTTAATTGATAGTGACATATAAAAAAAATTTACAATATATGAATGGAGTAATGGAATGCGGCTCGGACTGAGGAATCGTAGAGCCGAGTTCGAATTCCAGTCGAATTACATTCACTTACGAAAGGTCTGAATCCAACGCTTCTGAAGCTATAGGTAAATAGCAGGAGAGACTGGGTGCTATAGCCTTGCGTGGCCACCGGTCTCGGAGAAGAAAAATTGAATTCAAACCAGGCTGGAAAATCCGGAGGGAAGGATCCGAAGGCAGTTAATTACTCAGTAGTATCTGGTATCCCCTGCAGCCTGCATTCTCTCCCCAGACGCCACACACTTGGAATGTAGGGGTAGGGAAAAGAGGGTTGCTGAATACAGGTTAGTTTCCTGGTAGTCGTCAATTACAATAAAAACATATATCTACCCAAACACGCGTTTAGAAGCCATTAATTACATAAAAATTAATATATATATAATATTTTTCTCTTGGGAAAATTAATTTGAAACATTAAAAGAAATTAAATGTAACTAACATCTACCTCGATACACACGACAAAAAAGGCGGTTTCAAAAAAAAAAAAAAAAAGACGAAGAAAAGCATTTCCCCTCTCATTTCCCTAGAGACTTTATTGAAATTTCAGTAAAACATATCAGATGTAGAAAAGATCTGGAGCAATAAAAGTTAAATAAAAACCAGTTTCATTTTAAAGAGGTTCACGTTTATGCGATGTGTGCACTCAGATACTAAATAAAGTGAGGTACGGTGTAATAAGTTGGGGGGGTCTAAAAAGTGTGGAGGGAGTAAATAAAGTGAGTGGGAAATGATTCAAATCCAAATCATTTCTTATGTTGATAATAATTTCTAAGAAGTAAAGTTTTTCTTATGTTTTTCTTATATACTGTAGCTATGAACACTAATGGCTGTGTCCCAACCCCCATAAATACGTTGAACACTATTGTAAGTGGGGGTAATATGCTGTCTAAGTAGTTCACCACTAGCAGTGGTTTACCTACTTCACGCCGCTGGCGAGTATTGTATTTTGTTCATGTTATAAAGATTACCATTTCATTTTCTACCTCTGTTTTGGTTATTCCTCATTCAGTAACCCTTCCTAGATTACAATAGATAGATAGATAGATAGATAGATAGATAGATAGATAGTGTTATATGCTGTACCTATGAACACTAACGGGTATGTCCCAATCATCATAAATACGTTGGACACTATTGTAAGTCGGGTTAATATGCTGCCTAAGTAGTTCACAACTAGCAGTGGTTTACCTACTTCACGTCGCTGGCGAGTATTGTGTTTTGTTGATGTTATAAAGATAACCATTTCATTTTCCACCACCGTTTTGGTTATACCTCATTTAGTAACCTTTTCTACGTTACAACAGTTTTGGTGTTTTTCGTTTTTTTTAAGTAGAAAAGGAAAGTATACTCAAACACTTGTATTCACTAAATTGAACGTAGTTAAGAGAAAAATATTGAACTAAAACATTTATTAGTTCTATATATATATATATATATATATATATATATATATATATATATATATATAATCATACATACACACAATATAAACATATATACACATATATACACACATACATAATATAAATATACACATATATACACACACATAATATAAGCATACACATATATACATGCACATATATATATATAATATAAACATACACATATATATACAGATACATAATATAAACATACACATATATATAATCATATAAACAAACGCATATACACACAATATAAAAATACACATATGTACACACAATATAAACATATATATACATATAAACGCGCACACACAATATAAACATTTTATATATATATACATACATATATATATATATATTGAACGATAAAAATTATTAAAAAAATTAATTAAAATCTTCAGACATACTGGGTTGTAGATTAATATTCTTGTGTTTTTATTATTATTATTTCATTTAGATTCCTCGACTAGTTTCGACCAACATGGCCATCATTGGGAGAAAAAATGTTTCTGCTTGCTTGTAGCAGTAAACTACAGAAATGAATGTCTTGATGGCGAAAATGAACTTTTGTCTGTAGTTTTAATTTGTTTTTTATTTGTTTTTTTTATCTTTTTAACATGAGTTTATTAACATTCCTTGTGTTGGTCAAACAGTTGATTTGCAGGGTTATGTGTTACTACTATCTATATTGTTAAATTTATGGTTTAGCCCGGCTGGAAACAGCGTCTGTAAACGTCGTATCCACTTATTTTCATGGAACTCTAAAATCTTTCTAATGTTATCTGCTTTGGGCTTTTCTATTCTCTCAATTATAGTGAATTTGGCATGGGTTTTGAAGTCGTGTTTTTCTATGCGGAAATGTTGTTCTACAGGTAATAATTTTTCATGGGGAGTCGACTTAATTCACTTGCGATAATTATTCATTCTGTAGTGAAAGGGCCATTCAGATTTTCCTACATATTGTTTCCGGCATAGTGTGCATTCTAGGAGATAAATTATGTTATGACTTCTACAGTTAGAGTCGTGGTAGATTTTGAAAGTAGATTTAGTGACTGAGCTAGTGAATGAATTCGTGTGTCTAACGTGGTTGCAGCATAAACTTCTTTTGTTGTTGCATGGTTGGGAAAATCCTGTTGTTTTTGTTGTTAGTTTATCACGGATTACCTTGTCCCCTAAAATGTGGTTACTACCTATGATTTCTTTTAGGTTCTTAGGTCTACGATATGCTAGAAGGCCGGGTTCCTTAAATAGTTTTTTTAGTTCTGGTTTGACATGTAGTATTTCCCAGCGACTTTTGATTATTTAGGATAGTGGAGGCAGAGTGGGGTTGAAAGTGGTTACTAGAGGAATGCGGCTAGATTTATTTTTAATCTTGAACATTAGGGTGTTTTCTCTAGGTGTGGAAATTGCTTTATTTATTTGTTCCCTGATTAGGTGTTTTTTATAGCCACGTGATGTGAATTGATGCTCCAGATTTTCAATGTGTTTGTTTAATTCTTCATTGTGGGAACATAAACATATATGCACATATATATATACATATGCACAATATAAACATATATGCATATATATATATATATATATATATATATATATGCACACACACAATATAAACATATATACACATATATATGCACACACACAATATAAACATAGATATATCTGCGTACAAGCACGAACACACATGTACATATATCTCACGCACACATATATATACATGCTGAAAACAGTAATAAATATGATTTCTACATTTTATTTTTATTCAGTATTTTTTTAATGGAGTTGTACAACAACCATGATTGATCAGAAATACACGGTTTTAAATTTTTGTTTTTTATATCCCCATTATTATTATTATTATTATTATTATTATTGATAAAACACTACAAATCACGAATGTCTTTTTATTTATTTTATTAACTTTCATAACAATTAAATAGGTGTGGTTCAGTTTGTTATAGAAATTCATTTAATTGACACACCCCCACAGAAGCCCAAATAAATAAGCCCATAGCACATTTCTTAAAATGTAAAAACAAATAAATCAAATTTCGAAATTCGTAATCTGAAGGGCTTAATATAAAATTTTTTTTAAAAAAACACATTACTATTTAAACTCTCCAGATTACGAATTAAAAAAATATATATTATTTTTTAATTTTAATTTTTTAGAAACCACGTCGAGCTGATTTCTTTTTAGATTCCGTAAAACATCAAGAAGAGGCAGCTGAAATTTCTGGGTCACGTAATGAAAAAGGAGGGCTTCGAGAAATTGATGCTCACAGGGCGGATAAAGGGGGGAAAGAGACAAGGGAAAGCAACGCGTGACATACTTAACGGGTTTAAGAAAGTGCATGGCGGGACAGGGTTTCGGAGAAGTAGCAAAAGGACAAAACATATTGAGAACTACAAGGGATAGGAGGGGTGGAGAGCCATGATCGCCTATGTCCTGAAGGGACACGGCACATAAAAGAAGAAGAGAGCATTTACATAAACTCCCTTAGCAAGCTGGACCCCCCTATTTTCATCAAATTTAATATTTTGGTCGGGAAGGCTTTGTTATATGGCCGGTGGGATTAGGGTTAAATTATTATTTTTAGTCACTTTGCTTATTTATTATACAACTTCTTTTTCGCTTACCAATGCAGACAGTTTTTTTCTAGCTTTTACTTTATATTAGCAGCCAGTCTAATGTAAGGTAAACTTGTGGAAGGCAACAGGAAACCTCACAAGGATGATTTTACAAAAGAATTTTAACTTGAACCTTCATTTTTCATCGATTTAAATAAAAGGGATTATTTACTATTATTATTTACTCGTTGGACATCGACACCACGAGGAAATGCTCGCTTACGACCGAGATCAAGTGACAATTAGTCGCTAGCAATTTTTCAAGTAGCCTCGCTGTTTTAACAATGCGATAGTCCAAATCGTTACAACTCTCCCTGTAACTTCCATTTTTTTCCAGTCTTAGCTATTACAGACCGTTCCCAGTGCTCCGACAATAACAAGCAAGACTGCCATACCCTCATGTCCTATAACTTACACGGCTTTTTGACAAGGTTAAGAAAACACCTTTCCGTTCGCTTTCGCTTAGATTTAGTTTGTCGTACAGTACACTGTTATCTTCGTAAATAATCCCCCCCTTTTTTTGTTCCGCGTGTCTTGTTGAGAGAATTAAATAAAAAGTAAAAAAACATACACTTAAAAAAATTAAAAGTAAAAACGTAAAACGCACGAACAGATTTCGCTATTAACAAAAAAATATCGTTAAAAAAAACGTGTTTATTTAAGGAAAAAGCACAGATTTTTTTTTTTATCAAAAGTGGTCATCTTTGTGTTGCAAGTTCTAGGAATTTCAAAGTTTTTAAAAGATTTAAACGTTTTACCAGTTACGTCAGATTTTAAATAAAAAATAAGAAAATAAAAAATAAAAACTATTTAAATTTTAACCACTACTTGGAATATCGGTCACGGAGAAATTTATTTCGAAAAACATTGATTTGCATAACATAAAAAGATTTCGAGCGTTTTTATCGCTTTTCCTAGTCTCATCACGCTAACTTTTTTTTCTTTTTTACAAACCCGTGCAAGTATTAATTTCAGAACTGGCAGAATAAAAGATTAACGAATCCTTATTTTTCAGAAACTAAATAAACTTTCAGAGATCAAAGGAGCTCAAACTTTAACACAAAATCGATCATCTCAATGCAAAAATATAAATAAATAAAAAGTTACGATTATACGTACCTAATTTTTTAGTGACTTCTCCTTTGAAGAGAGTTAAGTTTTTTTTATAATTTTTAAAGAAGAAAAAATTCCAGATTTTTTTTCCGTAAAATTTTGTCGGTTTAAAAATCATCAAAATTTTAACAATCCCATCAGTTCATTTAAGGCCGATAAATATTGTTTAAATTCCGATAATGTCTAGCAGAAATAAAAATACTGCATTCGTCTGTTGTCGCTTGTTGAATAAATGAAAAAAAAAAGTTGTGTTTTTTCAAAGCGTCAGAATGTCGACAAGAAAGAGAGATTTTGTTTTTTGTTTTTGTTTTATTTTTTTAGGCCAAATATAAACCGTTTGTATTTGATGATCATTATGTTTTAGCCTGAAGACGAGGCTCTGCCTCCATTTTAGCTGGGAGCTGAGCACAGTGCGTCACGTCGAAACGAATCAACAGCATTTATTACTGAGGAAGTTAAGTAAATAGTAGCAGTGGTGCAGTCAGGAGTAACAGATATTTTAGCAATGTTAGCGGTTGTCGTTGTAAGGCGGCGTGGGGGTGTCTTGGAGTCTTAAAGTATAAAAAGGGGAAAAAGAAGAGGCAAATACTGTATACGTAGTGGTCGGGAAAAAATGGGTAAAGAAAAGTATATATTTAAATAAAAAGAGACTAGAGAGAGATAGGGTGAAAGTATAGAAAAAAGGAAGAAGAACGAGTGAAACGATTAAAAGAGAAAGATGATGAAGAGAAGAAGGAAAGTTGAAGAAAGAAAGATAGTAAAATGAAAAAGGGGAAAATAGTTTGGCATTAAAAGACGGAAGTGGAAGGAGAATAAAAAGTTGAACGATGTAGGCGGGTTGGCAAATGTATTCAATGAGAGAACTCAACGAAAGATGCAAAGAAAATGTGTGTGCGTGCGCGCGTATGTGTATCACTCGTGGGAAAAAAGACCTAGTTCGAATCGTTTTTCTTCCATGGTGTTTTGTTTATCATTTATTTTGCTTTTGTGGCCGCTTTCAACCAATGGATTTGCGAAATCTCATTGTAAATGGGGTAAAATATGTACACGGTAGTTAGGTGGACTTTATTAAGCAGTAATAAATAAAAGTCTGTAAAAATGAGGAGGAGACGAGAAAAAGAAACTGTAAGGAAGTACAAAGAAAGATATATATAAAAATGAAAAAAAGAGGAAAAAGTACTTGAAAACTAAAAAAGACACGCGCAAGAAGGAAATAATAACGGGAACATTTTTTTTTTAAAAGAATGAGAGCAAAAGAAAGTAAAATTAATAAATAAAGAAAAAGTACAGATAATGAACAATGAAAAGTCCTAAAAAAACTGTGAGAACGGTAACTTCATGACAATGTCTCATGCCATTCTTAAACAAAGTCGGAAATTCACAAAGCCAAAGCCCAAGTGATTAGCAAAAGTTATGAACAGATATTAACAAAAGCAAGTCACGTTTAAAAAGAAAATGGAAGATCTAGCTCGCCTCAGCGTGGGTAATGGTTAACGAGTCTAGTTGCACTGATCATTACTACTGAGTGAAAAGATCAGTCCTCAGTGGGTGCACTATGAGTGTAGTCTTGTGCCAAACCAAAAATGTGTGGTGTATAAACTAAAAATATACGCCTTTGTATGGTATAAAGGGTTAACTAGCTATTCTGACTGTTCATTAATACTGAATAGAAAGATCGGTCCTCACTGGGTGCCCAATGATTGTGGCCTTGTGCCAAACTAAAAATGTACGTCTTTGTGTGGTGTAATGGTTAACGAGCTAATCTGACTGATCATCAATACTGAATGAAAAGATTGGTCCTCACTGGATGCCTCATGAGTGTGGCCTTGTGCTAAACTAAAAATGTACGTTTTGTGTCGTGTAAAGGTAACAACTGTCGCATTTTATTAAGAAGGAGAGGGTGAGGGTTAATCACCCGAGCCTGAAAAGTCTCCAGTTAGAAAATACTGAGAGAACATCGGCATTTTTTTATGTACGTCTCATGTACGCGTGTGACAACGCTTTTAAACATGCCAGGTACCGTCGGTCGATAGATAAATGTCCTAGTGTAGAAGAAGTTAACATTAATCAAGAGACCGAGGAAAGAAGAAAAAAAATCATAATATATAACTAAAACAAACCAAACTATTAGTCAGGCTTCCGAATACAACCTTACCAACACTAAGCCAGCCAAACGAAAAAAAACATGAAACGTAAAAAAGACAAAAGAAAGAAAAGGAAACAAAAAGAAAAGAAAGACAAAAGAGAAAAGGCAGACAACTACATAGGCAATAACCCAAAGTGCTCACTGCCTAAAGCAAACAGACCGAGACAGAATAGTAACACTAACCAACAAAACACGACTATGTCCATTGACGTTTTAATTTTTTTTTTAATTTTAAGTAATTGGTTGATATTTTTAAATAGCTTACTGTACAATTTACACATTAGCAGATAGTTCAAAAGCAATAGAGCATCGCGTGCAGCCTACTATATTAAGAGAAATCGTTTGTGTCCACTAGATGATTGTTCGAATCCGCTAATAATTGCTTCTGTGACCAATTCATCTAACAATTACTTTTCAATGGATAGCAACATGTATGATTCCAAATTTGTCCTCACATCGCGAACTTCTTTAATCTTGTCTTTATGATCTTTAGCATTGAAAATGTCCTCTCACATTAGAACTGAGTAAATGATAGTGTGCAAATGACTTTATAAATTTCTTATTCCTTTTTATTAATAAAACAGTGGTATGTGTTTGTTTGTTTATTGCATGTTTATTTGTCATAGAAGGCCCAGTCGCCACCTGGCTAGCTGGCACCCTGGCCAGTACACACACATACACACACACATATATATATATATATATATATATATATATATATATATATATATATATATGCTCCTGAAAAATTTATTTCGGTTGAGCTCTCTGGGGAGGATGTGTGGGTTTGTAAACAGTGACTATTACGGCTAATAATGCAAGACTCTTCGTTAAATCGAATCGAGTTCTCTCAGTCACTGTGTGTTTATCTAAAAATAAATACGCTTAAATTCACCTTCTTCTCTGCCGTGCGCCAACGGCTTCAGGGTAAAATTTCCGACTGACGCGAATTCAGCCGGTTTTCGATTCTAGCCAGAGGCAACCGGACATCTAACCACATTGATGAGCTGTGATACAGCGAAACAGTCTGTCTGTGGATATATATATATATATATATATATATATATATATATATATATATATATAAAATGGACTCTCCTGTATTCGACGTATCAGGGCCAAGCAGCTCGGTTCCTAAGAACCAACAGCCCAGACACCAAAACATATGATTTGATTATACTGGTGAAGGCTTTGTGCAGAACCATCCTCACTTTTTGAATGGCTGAATAAAGAGACCTGGTGCACTACATGCAACAAGGTCCCCAAACGACCCTCCGCAAGTTTTGAATTCAGAGTTGTCTTTCTCCTGCCCTGTTACTTACACATAGCTGGAGGGAAAAGAAGAGGATTCATACCTTTCACAAGGGTATTAGCACGTAAGTGAATGTAATGGATTCGACTGGAATTCGAACTCGGCTCTCCGATTCCTCAGTCCGAGCCGAAACCAGACTTATGATTAGAGGGGTTTTGTCTATATTTTTGAGATGAGGTATTGTAACTATTTCCACTATTTACATGCCCCAGTGGATAAAAGTGACTTGACCCAAAGATTTGTGAGTTCAATACTTGGCTACAGCAGAGGTGAACTAAAAATTTGGAGAGTTGAGTTACTAAAGGAAAATAACTGAAACTGAGATATCCAGAAAAGGCATGTCATGTGGAACTAGAACAATCTACTCCAGTTGACAAAATAAAGGGTTCAATTCGAAATTCCAAAGTATATCACTTGAAGAAGACCGGAGCGTACAACAGCCGAAACGACGTGAATATGATAATAAAGATGAGGACAACAGTCCGAACAATGCTTACCCACAATTACTGAGATATATATATACATATATATTATGTCATTCACAGACAGTACTGTTTCGCTGTATCACAGCTCCTCATTGCGACTAGACTTCCGAATGCCTCAAGCCAGGATTGAAACACAACTAATTTGGTGTGAGCCACAGCTATCTTTACTCGGTAGAATTACACAACTAAATCTAGCGTATTGTTTTTACAAATGTAAACAAATGCCCATCAGCTAAAGTGCTCCATTCATTTTACTGTATATTAAATGCGGAGCAGGATTTACCAACAGGCGGTGGAATCAATCAGTTATGTACCATGCGTGATACACGCTTAGGCGATCATGTATTTCTTCAGATTTCTTCCCGCAGTAGGTTGCCATTTCTTTGTAGACCAGTTGCCATCCAAGGCTATAGAACCCGGTTTGTCCTGGGTGGAGAAGAAGCGGATTCATACCTTTCCCAAGGGTATTAACACATAAGTGAATGATATGGATTCGAATGGATTTCGAACTCGGTTCTCCGATTTCCCAATCCGAGCCGCTATCCATTACTCCGTGCCTCCTGGCGATAGAACAGTATTTGTTAAAAACAGTAACAGTAGAGAAAATGACGACATAAGACAAATTGTTCAATTCACCTAGAACAGTGGTTCCCAAACAGTGAGGCGCGCCTCAGATGTACAGAGGAAGAGGATAGCAGGTGAGGCGGAAGATTGAAAGACAATCAAAGATTTAGAAACAGTTTCAAAAAATTCATATGCCAAAAATAAATGATTTCATAATTTCATATATTATTATGGATTACTTGTAATTGCATGCATAAGCCCCAGTATAAATAGTTATAAATAATTATTGACCGATTTTATCATAGTGATATTTTTGCATTATATCAAATATTAAGAATATAGTAACTAGGGTCCGCAAATTGAAGGAGAGAGTTATCTACGATAATGTTCTGACTTCGTATCCGCGGTTATCTCCCTTTAATCTTCTCTGTTTTTTTGTTTTTTGTTTTTTAATGTACTTTTTATCATATAAAATTTGGTGTGGCGCGAACAAATTTTCATTGCGAAAATGCGGTCCAGAAAAAAAGGTGGAACCACTGCCCTAGACAAACAATTGTGTGTGTATATGTATGATATGCATGTGTCATACATAACCCATATTGGTCGTCGAGGCACCACATTTAATGCAGCATTGGTGTGCCATAGGGCAATATAAGCCTGCCGGAGCCCCCTCTTCTTCAGGCACGCCTAATTCACTTTCCGCGCTGATATCTGGTACACACATAAAAAAACAATTACCAGTAACATCGTCAGATTATTCTATGAAAAAAAATGGCGCCAAATCAAACTTGACAGCTTAAAGAATTAAACAGAGGGTGATTGATCAGTGCCTGAAGGCGATAAGTTGGTGATGACGTTACTAGAACATATAAAAATTTGCAACCACTAACCTGGCTACCAAATTGGAATTGGAGGTGTACGAAGTGGTATCCAGTCGTTAGGCGGTGGATCAAAGTATGACCCCGATTGGATCACCCGGAGAAGGGTGTCTAATGTTGAAAAACCCGAAATCCCTGATAGTGTCAGTTGTAAATGACAATTAGCGACACACCTCGTAAGCGCATCGGAAAGCATATTTTGTGGACGATTTTTTTTTAATCAATTCACCCCAAGTAAGGCGATAATGCCATTAAGACGCATGGGGGGCTACTGGGAGTTAAAGAGAATGAGAAAACTTTAAAATGAACCGGAAAATCAATCCTAAACAAGGAATAAACCTCTAATACTTTTCCATAGACCGGAGAGGAGTGTGAACCGAGCGATAAGCGAACCTAATATTCTGTGAGAGATAGTTTGCATTTGGCCCTGTTAAAAATATTGTTCACAAAAATGCCAGGCTATATGTTCTAAATGAAATAAGTTCAGCAATTTTTTATTTATAATTTCAAATAATAAATGGCATAGAAACATATGATGAATATCGCTGGACATCTTATTGCATTATTTTTTTTACACATTAATGAGAATTTCTTGATATTCCATAACAATCATGTCTTTCTTTGGTTAATTTTTCAACAGTTTCGGTAGAAATATTGTTATTAGGTTGGTGCAAAAATAATGTCGTTTTTTGACGTTCAACTTATGTGAGAAAAACGACATTATTTTTGCACCAACCTAATATTAAATATCCCAACCACGAGGACCAAATTTCCCGCTTGACATAATCCTAGGTTTTATATTTTATAATTTATTTATTAATACAATATGGCACGCTATAATATTTAATATATTTAATAAATAATTTAATAACTTAATATATTAGGAGTAGTGGCAGAGGCGGTCAAGCAAGACACTAATGGGTATATTTCAACCCTCATAAATACATTGGACACTATTGTAAGTGGGGGTAATATGCTAAGTTGTCCACCACCACTAGCAGTGGTTTACCTACTTCACGCCGCTGGCGTGTATTGTATTTTATTGATGTCATAAAGATTACCATTTCATTTCCAACCTCCGTATTGGTTATTCCTCATTCAGTAACTCTTCCTAGGTTGCAACAAATATTCTACGATAAAATCCGACCTTCTCGCTTGTGGAACTCCTTTCAGGCTTTAATCTGCAAAAATTTAAACGCAATGTCAATCGCTATCTACTGTCCTCCTGATTTTATCTTTTTTTATGTAATGTTTCTGTTCTTAATTCTTCCGCACCCATTAACCCCCTTGTGTCTTAGTGGGTTTACTGCCGAAAAAATATTACGTTGGTAATGTAATATTAACAGTTTCCCTAAAAGGAAACATTTGGCATTTATTGACTGAGCAGCAAGTACTGCTTTCGGTTGAAACTTATAAAATCTTTCCCTTAAAACAATTTTATTAGCAAAACATGTTTCTTAAGTCCAGTAGCTGTTTTCAATCTTTCCAGTAGTGATGGGGGTCCTTGCTATTTTGTAGTAATTGTTGTACTTAGCCGAATGGATCAAAATTATTTAGATAAAGCGTTATATATATATATATATATATATATATATATATATATATATATATATATATATATATATATATATATATATATAATCATTTATTTAAATATTATAACATAAATATGTTATAAAATCACTACAAAAATAGCCATTTCGTTTCGACACTTCCAGTGTTTTTTCAAGTGATGGTGTTGAATGTAGAATAAAAGAATAATAAAGAATAATTATTGGAACTTACTCCGTATATATATATATATATATATATATATATATATATATATATATATATATATAATGTTACCCGTTTCCTTATAAGGAAACATTCGGCATTTAGTGACCGAGCACCTAGTACTGATATCGGTTGAAATTTATCAAATGTTTCCCTTACAACAATTATTTTAGGAAGGCTGGTTCCTCAAGTCAAGTAGCTGTTATAGCTCTTTCCAATACTGACGGTGGGAGGGACTTCCTAATCTTTTATTTGACGTAGTGTGGAATGTCAACATCTTGATTATGTCATTATTTTCTCTTCAAGATACATGTGCTATCCAATTCAGTTGTTGCTGCTGTTGGTAGTCCTCAAGTGAAGTGGTTTCTGTTATTTGTTGCAGTATTTTGTTTGTGATTCTGTCAAGACGTTTAGGCATCATTCGTTCGTTCGAGCAACGTCGAGTCTAGTCAGTACCTAGATGGGTGACCGTTTAGGAATACATGGTGATATAACCTTGGATATGCGAGTGGAGTAATGGATAGAAGCTCGGAATTGGAAATAGGAGAGCCGAGTTCTAATTCCAGTCGCGTTCGTTATATTCACTTACGCGCAAATATCATTGGGAAAAGTATGAATCCCGCACATCCAAGCTTACAGCATCCGGTATTTCCAAGCAGTCACCCATCTAGATAGAGACCAGGACTGACGTTGCTTAAATTCGGTGATCATACGGGAACCGGTGTTTGAACATGATGTGGCCGTAAGTCTAGAAGGGTCCCGAAGCGACAGAGATGGAATTCTACTAGACCATTGATTTTCAAACTTTTGGGAGGCTGCCACCCTTTTGCATACCCAAACAGCCGTAAACCCACCAATGTATAGTGAAACTCTCTATACAGTCAAACTCTCTGCCTTCGGGCAGAGAGGAACCCGGACGAGGTTCTGCCGAAGGGCAGTCTCGTTCGGGAAGGTAGACTGACCCTGAACCCGTTTATACGGGTTCGAAAGGGAATTTTTTGGCCGAGCCTACGGGCTCGGATAACCCACGTAAAACTCGGCCTTGTGCCACATCTACCCTGGGTGGGGATAGTAGATATTGTCAGCATTTGATTAGATTTTCTTGGTGCTAGTATTGCATGTCAGATGAGTATCTTAGTATTTTCCATAATAATCATATATATATATATATATATATAAGTGAATATTGAAGTCAACACTCAGAGGCGACAGGCTGTTTCATGCTAGACGCAATCGTCAGGCCGACACTTTAACTGCCATATCAATGTTGAAATCTGCTCATCAATTCAGGCAATCAAGTATTGCATCAAATACATATCAAAGAGGTCAGCCTGTTGCCTCTGAGTGTTGACTTCAATGTTTACTTTTAAATTCATATTTACATTCGCTCTATCTGTGATATTGAACACTTTATCCCATAAATATAGCACACCTTAAAACTATATTTTTCATATATATATATATTATGTATTATTTTAATACCTATACACTGGGGGTGTGGAAAAAAAAAGATAATACAATTTATAAATATAAAATATATTTGAACAAACCGATATCAGGGAAAAAATTCAGTAAAAAAAGTACAAACTAAAGACATCCGTGTTGGTCGAAAAAAAAAATCAGTCAGCACCGCAATGCCTAGTCAAAAGAAAAAAAAAAGCGACAAAGTAAATTAAGTAAAAACGTAAAAGTGCTCAATACCTTGAGTAGAGCAAACCTTGGTAGGTAGGTTCTGGCACACTAGGTTTTATATATATATATATATATATATATATATATATATATATATATATATATATTAGTTGGATTGATGTGAGTTTGTGACGCTGGGTTTCACGCTATTTGCGATCGTCAGACAAACCCATTGCAAATAGCGTGAAACCCAGGGTCACAAACTCACATCAATTCAACTAAATATGTTAGCTCTATCACTGAAATTGAGCGCTTTCCAATAAGTATATAATATATAAATAATATATATATAAAAAAAAATTGCATATATATATATATATATATATATATATATATATATATATATATGCAGATATATAGTCTTAAAGTGTGCTATATTTATGGGATAAAGTGCTCAATATCAGAGATAGAGCGTGTGTAAATATAAAAGTGGACATGGAAGTCAGCACTTAGAGGCGACAGTCTGTTTCATGCAGGTGCAGTCGTCAGGCGACTCTAAGGCTATATATATATATATATATATATATATATAGCCTTACCCTCTGTTTGTTATCGAACTCCTCCTAGGATTTTGGAGATAGACACTCATAACCATATATATTCTTAAACTACATTACCAAAGGTAGTTGGATAAGTATATTTCATTTTGATCAAAGGAGATTTAAATTTGAACAAGAGAATGACTCCTATTTAAAATATAGAAAGAAAAAGCCAGAAGATGGAGGTCACATCGACAAGATTAAAATGAGACAATATGAACGTCAAGCTGAGCAAGAAATTACCAGTCAGTGCATAATGCTTTACAATACATATATGTTCCGACAATTTAACTGTCATACCAATGTTGAAATCTGCTCATCAATTCATGCAATCAAATATTGCATCAAATAAATATCAAAGGGTCAGATGAAGCTGTTTTTGCAAAACCTCCCCACTGAAATTTTTTCCCCTTTGATTTAGATTAAATTTAAATTTGAACAAGGGAATGACTCCTATTGAAAATATAGAAGTAAAAAGCCAAAAGATGGAGGTCACATCAGCAAGGTCTTTGAGCAATATTGAAATGCATCATTTTTCTCCACAAATTATAGCAATTATTTAAAATCAATCATCATTTTCTTCCAAATATATGTGTGACACGCAGCAAGGTGCGTGTAGTTCGACTAGTTGTTATACAAATACACCGCACAGTGCATCTTTCCGCCATTACTACGGAATCACTTGACTAGACGAATACTGTCATATAGGACATAAATGAATGGAATCGTCCGTTTATGTAAATAAGCGGAGTTGAGCAGAGCATTAGGTCTTAGCCGCGCGCTAAGTTCTTAGTGCTTGTCAACCTCTCTACCTTCGGACAGATAGCCTCGTCTGGGGAGGTAGACAGCTACCCAACCCCGTGTATACGGGGTCTACGGGCAATTTTTTGACTGAGCCTACGGGCTCGGAATCGCCCCACGTAAAAACCGGCCTTGTGACACATCTCACCTTTGTGGGAGGTCTGGGTAAATATCTAGCTCTTAACCGCGCGCTAAGCTCTTAGTGCTCGTTCGAACTCTCTGATTTCGATCAGAGAGGAACCCAGACGAGGCTATGCCGAAGGGTCGAGTCGCGTCTGGGGAGGTAGACAAACTCGACCCCTTGGAAAGACCCACGTAAAACCAGCCTTGTACCACATACCGCTCTGTAGGGACCTCGAGTAAATATCGAGTTAGCATTAGGTCAATTTCTAAGTGTACCTTCGTCTAGTAAATCTATTTCATTACTTACCTACGAGTTTGTCTTCCATATTTATTCCCCTCTGTTAATCTCGAAATCACGAGATACAACAAATATTAAGACCACCATGGACTAAACATGTGAAGAATGAGGAAGTTTTCAGGAAAATAGGAAATACAAGGAAACGTATACTTACAATCAGAAAGAGAAAACTGAAATTTATGGGACAAATGACGGGGAAGAAAATAAAGAATGAGTGCACATCTCTACCCTTCCTTTTAAAGAAAGATTCCTTTGAGACCACCGATTAACTGCAGCTCCGATTGTCTGCAGTACCTCCCACCAATTGAGGTTGAAACCGAAGCAAACGTAGAATATCTCTTATCATCTCTCCACGAACCCAATCGCAAGCCAAGTGACGCGAATAATTTTTTTCACCCGCTATCATACAACCGAATTTATTCGCCGCCCTCCTCGATCTCGGCATTGCTCGTTACAAGCGTGTAGACATCGTTGGCATAGGCAGACTACTTGGCGTAGGTGGCATCATCAGACAGCGAGATTGCGTGTATGGCCGTGCTTGCCTTTAACTTGCTCAGGAATGGTTCCAGCGAAATGGATTACATCACGGGCAAAAAGCATACAATGAATAGATCTGGGTAACATGGAACCCGTTCATCTTACAGCAGTCATGGGCAAACTGCAGCCTGCATGCGGTCCGTTTGGTCTTTCTAAATGGCACGCTTAATTTCATAAGAAAAATAACGTTTCTTTTGTTTCGTTCTCACTTGTTCACTCACACACTCTCTTACATAACCAAATACATAAACAAGGACTTCGACGTGTTGTAATGGTTAGCAATTTTATCTCGCTAAATCCATTACGACTGAGTAGTGATTTCGATCCTCACTGGGAGCTCCACGCTTTCGGCCTTGTGCCACATCTAAGCTACCCTTAGAAAATCATTTCGGCACCTCAGTGTGGTGTAATGGTTAGCAAGTTTGTCTGGGTAGATCCATTACGACTGCGTAGTGATTTCAATCCTCACTGGGTTCCCCTTACTTTTCGGCCTTGTGCCATACCTAAGCTACGCTTAGTAAATCGCTATATAAACGTGTATTAAGCAGCGTGTTTCTTGAATTTTGTAAACTTTCGGTGAAAATGATATTTTTATCATTTTAAACCGTTGGCTATGTTTTACTAAGGAAGACGATACGTGTAAATATATTTTGTTTTTGAAACAGGAAACATTCATAATTTTTATTACTCTGGAGAAGAAATATTCATTTGTTTTTGTTTTTTCGTTTTCAAATCAGTAAATTAGAAATAAATCCCACGCAGCGGCATGTGTTAATTACAGTCATCAGTGATAATATTATACTAGGACTTTTTTAATCATAGAAACATCTTCTCTCTTATAGAAAAAAAATCCCCCACCACCATCATTTCTCAGATATACGTTTACCTTTTCTCCGTAGAAAATATCCCCCCCACACACACACACACATTTCTAAGATGTATGCTTACGCATATGTTTTTCTGTAGTGAAAACAGCTGAGGTATCACCAACGAAAAATTACCGTGACTGTTTTTAGTAGTGCGGCCCGCCTTCTCGTGGGCCATAGATTATTCGGGCCACTGCTGAAAAAGGTTGTCAATGTTTGCCTTACGCTGTTCACTTCTCTCAATGCTTTGGAGCCGCATACAATTACCGAATCTAAATATGAAAGAGCGACCTCGTGTTGCAACGGGTGTGCTCTGTGGCTGTTGAAGAAACACAAATAGGCCTGAGTAGACGGGTGTGCTCAGAAACGAGGGACTATACTGCTAATGGGAAATGACTCCAATTCGCAGTGTGCCTTTAAGTTAAAACATCTCTGATGAATGGAAATTGCTTCCAAAAACCTCCCAGATAAATGTGAAGTGATTAACAATATAGCTATACTTTTGGTATCCGTCATTTATGAGATTTCATAACTTTTGATTGTATGACAGTGATCTCAGTGTTGATTGCCTTCTTTTTCCCCTATTCATAGTTTCTACAGTTAAAGTATTAGCTGAAGATGGCAACCCCCTAACATTAGCCCAGCCATATCATCTCTCTATGAAACAATGGCATACTGATTCCGGCAACCAGTTAGCTCCTCCCTCTAAAGTAAGTATCTGTCAACTGCGAAATTTGATGTATTTTAACGCAACTTTGTTCTGTTTTCTTGGTATTTCTCCATATTTGCACGTTTTTAACCTTTAAGCATTCAACCCATCCTGTAAATACCGGCTTTCCAAGTTCAACCCGGCACATGTCATAATATATCTTGGGAAGTCCATTATTAGTTCTGAACAATAAGGTCTGCTTATCATAGTTACAGTATAAACCACAGGTTGGCTCTGTGGATGTTGAAGAAATGCAAATGAGCCTGAATAAACTGGCACGCTCGTAAACAAATAGCCATACTTCAAATGAGAAATCACATTGATTTGCAGTGTGCCTTCAAGTCGGTACAGTTCGGATTAGGAGTCTTTCGCTGATTCGTTTCCTTCTCGATGTGCCACTATTTAGCGCTGGTAAATGAAGCGAAAGGTTAATGAATAGAACAACGGATATACCGATAGACCACTGGTAAATAATAAGAAGGGTTAATGGATAGAGCAATGGATATACCAATAAACCACCGTGAGAAAGATTGAAGATTTTATTTCTCTAAAAGCCTAATTTACAAGAAACCGAAAGATTAGTTTAAAGCAATATTTTTACGAAAAGGCCATATGGCGATCTTTTGACAATTGATTGATGACCCATCTCTAAAAGTACTGGTCACCAGAAAAAAACAGAAGTGGATGTAAACAGATAAAGATTGATCTATAATAAAAATTCGGGAATTAAATTCCTTGTGAAAGGAGCTATGTGGTTTATGTCTAATTTTGGACAAAAACATAATTGATATGGAATTTTCTCCTTTGCATCGATGATAGGGTTGAAATGATGATTCTTTGGATTAACGACCTTAAAGTTGGGCCACGCCAAGCGGTGGAGAACCATTGGTCGAGTAGTAGCCGTGGTGGCGGGCGCAGATGAGACACTGAGGGAAATGGAGGAGTTACCCACATCCATTGGGAGGTGTTAGTGGGAGATGCTAATAAGAGAAGGAAGAAGTTGTGGGGCGGATCAATACCTGCGACGGCCACCCATGGAAAAAGGGATCTCCCAAATTGGGAAGTAATTAATTTTCAGAACCCAGACAGGAGAAAGGGGCTTTTGTTGGAACTTAGGGAAATACTGAATTCCCCAACCGCGTCATGCTCCCAAACCTGTTTTAGGTGTATGTCAATAAATACGGAGGAGTCGAATCAACTCAGACACATTGTTCCAGACACCAGACGAGAAACACCCCACGTGACTGCCACCCCGAAGAAAACCTCCGACATCAGCCTTTTGCCAAACTTCGCCAAGCTAGCAAAGTGTCACGTCTAACCTAAGAAGCGGGTTGGGTCGATAAACGTCCGCATGCAAACTGCTAGATTTTGACAACGAACTAACCAACTATTGTACACAGGAATATATATAAACATATTATTTTTATTCAAGTGTTTACTTTGTCTTGGGTCTTCATTCCACTTGGACCAGCCCAATGCGAAGATACGTGACGGCGATTTGATCCTGGGCGGACTTATGATCAAAACTAATCACAACGTGGGATAAGGCAAGGCCTAGATCGAAGCGATCACCTTACTAATCAGCCGTGGGTATTGGACAATTCGGACGACCAGGAGTGACTTGAAGGCGGCATCAATACCGAATACAGATGCTCTTTTCTTTTCGATGGGCCTCAATTCGATCAGATCGTCTAACAAGCCATGCTCTTTAACAGAGCCGGCACAACCGCGATCTGTCGCACAAATTCTTTCAAATTGTTTAAAAAGGGAAAGGTAGTTTTCCAAATATGAAAAGGAAAAGTTTCGTTCATTTTGTCAATCAGTTTTCTTTCTTGATCAATTGGTTCTCTTTCTTGATCAAGAGCATGGCTTGTTAGACGATATTCTGTAGGGGTTATATTTTCTTTTCCCTTCCTTGTCATTTATTTTTTTCTTGTTCTAAACAAAGACTTCACGGCTTTTACCAATTCTTCGTCTTGATGCATTTGAACAGTTTGTTTTGTTTATAAGAAAACAAAACAATAACACAGTCATACCCTTGGCTACGATAAAATAAAAAATCAAACAGAAAAAAATCAGTCCTACTCTGAGAAAGATTGAAAAAGCGTACCAAAAAAGAAAAAAGAGCAACAAAAGTTTTTTTTTTTAATAGTTCTAAACTCAAGATTCAAAAATACATACATATTTTTTAATCTAAAAATAAAAAACACAGTCCTACATTTTGGTAACAATAAACATTCCTACCTTCAGATATGAAAAAGAATAAACAAAAATAAAGACAAACCTACTTCCAAGTAACAATAAATAAAATTTAAAATTATCCTATCCTTACGTAACAATAAACAAAAACGTTCACTCCCACAGATAACAAAAATTAAATGAAAACTGTCCTACACTCAGGTAACTAAAAAAATCTGTGAAGCGTTGCTTGTTCTGGTTAATTACGTCTCAATCCTAAAAAAATCTTAGTTTAAAATCTTAATTTTATTTTAGAGACGAAAAAAAATATGTTCCGACAGTCTTAAATTGATAGTTCAATAAAGACAAAGAAAAAAAAACAATGACAAAAAGTACAGGCTTCCGATTAAGATCATAAAATCATTTTTCACTACCGAAAATTATCTAAATATATCCAGGAGAAATGAGTAATCGCTCACCTGGGGTATGACAAGCCACCCGACTGACGTGTGGACTCTGCAGTCATTATTTAGCCAGTATGTTGAGGAAAGATAATGTTCACCGAAGCATTTCTCAATATCCTATAAATAGTTTTGAAACTGAAGCGATTGTTAAAGCGTTGATTCATGAATTTGATAGCATAGTCATTGTGAGTTCAATCCAAGGGTTGGATAATAGAAATGTTAATATTAACCGTTTCCTTATAAGGGAATATTCAGCATCCATTGACCGACCAGCCAGTACTGTTGTCGGTTGAAATTTATCAAATCTTTCTATATCTTTCAAATATTTCTAAATAATAGATTTCTCAAGTCCAGTAACTGTATATCTCTTTCCGGTACTTCTTGGGACTATATATATATATATATATATATATATATATATATATATATATATATATATACTACAGGCAAAAAACTTTGGTACCACCCTGCGTTTCTTTAAAAAAAAAACACCTTAAAATGAGAAACTTTTGTATTTTTTAAAGTAAAAGATAAAATTTCAGTAACTACAGTATATTTGCTTTTATTCTGACAGAGTATAAGCACTTAAGTATAAAAAATGATCATACAACAGCATCATATTTTGTTTTCGTCAATAAAACCGCCACCTGCCTTAATTACTGCCTTACAAATTCTTTCCAACAATTTTTTAAAAAAAGCAGATTGCAAACCTTCCTAAACACTGAAAAAGCTCACTCTCACTCATTGGGTATTTTCTTCGACCTCCCCTATCCAAATCATCTCATACTAATTGAATGGCAGAAAGGTAAGGAGATGGAGGTAGACAAGTCATAATTTCTAAAATTTTGTTCCTGATTTTCTTTTCTTTTCTTTTTTTTTGACTCGAGATAATTTTGACATAATTTTGAATGTCACGTTAATTTTTGTTGTCATGTTAAAAGGTCATTTTTTCTAATTATGCATAAACCAGATGTTATAGCATATCTTTGCAAAATCGAGTGATATTGTTCTTTTTTATGATACCCTTAACTTGAATCCAATCTCCATCCCTCTCTCCATCAAATCACTCCACACCATAACAGCCTCCCCCACCATGTTTAACTGTTCGATCCATCCATTCATCATTAAGTCTTTTTCCTAGCTTTCTTCTCATATACATTCTGCTCTTGCTACCAAAAAGCTCAACACATTTTGCCACTCTTTCAATGTCCAGTTCTTATGCTTTTTTGCCCATAACAGTTTTTTTTCGTAACATGTGTTTCTTGATGGCTATGCACCCCCGTGAGCCCTGCTGATTTAACTCGATTTTTCACAGTTGCTATCGCGATGAATTAAGTTCAGCTGCCAACTTTGAAACAGTTTTCTTTCTAAAGGGTGTTTCATTAAGACGGATCAAAGTCAGCAGTAAATAAATTAGTGTTATAGGTGAAAATTTATTTATTTCTCTAATGGATCATGTTATTTAAATCATGGTAATTATGTGTGAAAAATAATATCGCCCAAATGTCCGTTAAGGCTTCGGCGGCACACCTCCAAAATGGTCAAAATGATGACGTCTCTGTGTCGTTGCTCCTCCATCTCGCCAATATGCCTTATTATTTTATCCTTCAGCTGTTGAACTGTTGTTGGCTTGTTGGCATAGACCTTACTTTTGAGATAACCACAAAGGAAGAAATCTAAAGTCGTCAAGTCGAACGATCGTGGTGGCAAATTGACTTCGCTGTTTCAAGAGATGATGCGACCTGGGAACTTCTCATTGCATTTCTCTTTGAACGTCCATTTTTGTAATAGGCTTTGGTAATGTTAAACACCTTGTTTGATTGTTAATCTTTCCATAGTTGAAATTGCCAAAGACTTAAGTTGTTAAATCTGAAAGAAAAAGAAAAACATCGTTAGATGCTTTAACTTAATTCACATTTAAAATCGGTCCAAATTATTGGAACACTTTCGCTCTCAAAAATCAAGAGTTTATCTTCAGACACTGTTGTCACTTTCTGTGCTCCAACGCATTTTTTTTCTTTTTGTTAATATTTGCGCCTGTTTCTCACTGCCTTTGTAACGAATATTGCACCCTATGTCTAGAAATTTGGCAATTTGTCTTTGAGGGTAGCCGACTTTGAATAAAATTTCAATTTGCGGCCACACCTCAACAGCTAAGCTGCTTTGATTTTGCCATTTGGGGCAAATTACAAAATTAAAAAATAAATAAAAATCTATAAAAATATTGTCGTAATGGCACAATCTTTTCTTCTTCTTCAAACAGAGACAGCTAGATGTATTTTGCTTATACCATTAGTCAGTGTTGAGTTAACATTTAAAACCTACGTTACTAATTACTTGAAAATTTTTGGTAATGTCTACTGAGGGGTCAATGGTGAAAGCAAAATACAATGTTTCTCATACAAAATATTCATAATTTAGCAAAATGTATTGTCGACAGACGAATCCAAATGTGAGCTTTTTGATAGTAAGAGGAGCTTGGAGAAAGACTGAAAAATAAAAGCAAATACACTATAGTTACTGAAATCTTATTTTTTTTACTTTAAAAACATACAAAATATATCATTTTGAATTGTTTTAAAGAAATACAGAGTGGCTGAAACTGTAGTAAATATATATATATATATATATATATATATATATATATATATATATATATATGTGTGTGTGTGTGTGTGTGTATGTGTGCGCGCGCGCGCTGTAATGCCTTGAGATACGAGTTTAATTCGTTCCAAGACCGAGCTCGTAACTCAAAAGACGCGTATCTCAAATCACTTTTCCCCATTAAAATTAATGGGAATATTACCGATCCATTCCAAGCCCCTTAAAATCACTCTTATTTTCCTAAAACTCACCCTACATGGGAACAAACAAGAAATGTAGTTTACAAACAATAAAATGAAAGAGAAAAAACAAATTGTAAATAAATGAACTGTATTACACTATGAAGTCCAGACGAATCATAGGCCAACTGAGAGAGAGAGAGAGAGAGAGAAAGAGAGAGAGAGAAAGAGAGACATAGATAGAGTGTGTGTGTGTGTGTGTGTGTGTGTGTGTGTGTGTGTGTGTGTGTGTGTGGTGCACAACAATAGCTAGCCTAGCAACGGCTAACCTAGCCTAGCAACGGTTAGCCTAGTCTACGATACAGAAGATTAACTTTATCAATTAATTTTTAAGTTTTTTAAAACATTTATATTTCATCCATTACTGTAACTATGTTTTTTAATTATTAAAATTTTATAATTTTTTATTTTGATTTATCGTCAATGTCGAACGCTCATACTGTCTCAGCAAATCCATTACTCGTACGTCTTCCTCATGTTTTTATTTTTAATAATTTCCCGCTTTAGCTCAAGCGAAATCGTACGTTTTAGTTTTTCACTACTGCTCTTTACACTTCCTTTCTTCGAACACATGGTGTCACTAAAGGAATTTTACAAAATAACAGAAAAAAAGACACATATACAACAGCGATCCTACCAGAATGAGGTACACACGTGTACTGCAAGTGGAAATACTCTCGAAGGTTGGTGCTCATTGCGCCAACGAGCGGAGGCTTAACTGAAACTCGCTCAAAATTCAGCTCGTATGTCAAGGCAAAAAATCGGCTGAACTCCGACTCGTATCTCAAAAAACTATAAGTGAACACAGAAGTCAACACTTACAGGCGACAGTCTGTTTCATGCTAGATGTAATCGTCAGGCCACGAGTGCTGTTATTTTTCTCGGCTATTTATACATACGGGTCAGTGGTGCATTGTGGGTAGTCTATTTTGGCAGTTATTTTACCGGAAGTCGTTTATTTATTTATTTGGGTTAAATTATTTTGCTTGTTTTTTGGGTTTTTTTTTAATTTGTATTTCTTATCTTATATATTTATTTATTTATTTTGATCGGTGTTTTTATTAACGTAGTAAAATTTGTTTATATAGATTATTTAATAGTTTTGTTTTTGTTTGGGAAGATAAAGCTATTTGTTCAATTTTGGGGTTGATTGCTGTAGTTTGTTCTAACTATTATTTTGGCGGGAACAGTTTTTAATTTAAGTTAGTAATTTTATATAAGTGAACATAGAAGTCAACACTTAGAGGCGACGAGTCTAGCATGAAACAGACTGTCGCCTCTAAGTGTTGACTTCTGTGTAAACTTTTATATTTACACACGCTCTATCTCTGATATTGAGCACTTTGTCCCATAAATATAGCACACCATAAGACTATATATATATATATATATATATATATATATATATATATATATATATATATATATATATATATATATATATATATATATATATATATATATATATATATGCATGGTGGATATCGGCTCGGATTGAGGAATCGGAGAGCCGAGTTCGAATTCCAGTCGAATCCATTACATTCACTTACAGCTTAAACATAATTAATACATTGAAAAAGGTATTAATCTTCTTCTCCCTTCAGCTATAGGGTAAATAGCAGGACAGAAACTCGAGTAGTGGTTTGAATTTTGGTTCTTTTTGAGGCTTGCTCATTTACACATAGAGTACTATCTGTTACTGTTTAGGTAGATGTCTGTCCCTTTTTAGAAGAGAGGTCACGGTTTGCTCCCTTCTCCTTTTTTCGTTTTGATTTATTCGATTTTTCTGTTTTTATTTTCTTTGCTTATTTAGCAGGTTATAACATTACTTTGTTTTTTTTGTTTTTTTAATATATATATATATATATATATATATATATATATATATATATATATAATAGCAAATTTTATATATAAACATATATATATAAACACACATATATATATATAAACATATTTATAAACTTATATATATAAACATTGTATATTTAAGCAGCAATCCTTCTTTCATGCAAGTTTCATTAAATATGACAGACAAGGTGTTTTGATTAAGTTTTTTATATAATTTTTCATGAGGTCTTATAATTTTTTTCTTCTTTTCACTAGATAAATTGTATAAAAACTATCCAAATGTTGTTGTTTTTTCCAAACGCTTTCGGCTATACATTTAGCCATTTTCAAGCTTGAAATATATTCACTGTTAACTAGAAATAGATGCATGTATGTATTTAGATGATGTTTCATTTTCAAAACAAGGTCAAGATATTGTGTCCATGTTCATAGTTGATATTATTGAGTTTGTTTGTTTTTATTAATAAGGCTTCCATTATTTTTAGCCTTGAGTTCGTTATTGTTTCTCTGTAACATGATATCTAGGAAGGGAAGAGTGTAGTTGGTTTCGGTTTCAGAAGTAAAGTCTATTGTGGGTTCAATGTTGTTAAGTTGGTTAAGAAGATCTGTTAAATTAGTATTTTGTGAATATATTAATAGTGAGTCATCTATGTAGCTGAAATAGAAAGAGTTTGGAGGGAGAATGTTTTTGAATGGGTTACTTTCTAGAAACTTTAAAAATAGGCAAGCAGTTCAGACAAAAATTTGATTTACCAATGTGATCTCCTCTCAGACGCGTTCTTGCCTGTCTATGCCTGAAATGTTTACCGACAGTACTTGCAATATTGATCGAACATCTAATCCATTTTACAATTAATAAAAACAGTATCGTGTCGTTCAGCGAGCAGTCAGTGAGTTAATGCCTTATTTAATCCGTTAGTGAAGTGAGTTCTCTATTAATTACATTAACTTTATTGATTTATTCTTTGAATGACTACTTTACAATATTAATTAAGTTGCATAATTTAATAAATTTAAAAAAGAATCGACCTGCAGTAACAAAAGTTTCTGAAATCTTCTGGGACATTGCTCTAATTATTGGACCAACGGAAAAAAAAACTTACCATAGTAGAATTCGTGAATTACTACAATACTGCAATATTCAAAAATTTAACGTCGCATTACTGCACGCTCAAAAAATTCTTAAATGTTTGTAATAGCAAACATTTTTAAAAATATATTTTTCGTCAAGTATCGTATTCATTTTCCTCATGAAATTATACCTGAAATTGAGAAAATAAATAACATCTATTCCTGAGGATGGTAAATGTTTACCGAAAGCACTTGCAATATGGACCTAATATCTAATCCATTTTACAATTAATAAAAACAAGATCGCGTCGTTCAGCGAGTCGTCAGTGAGCTTGTCGGAGTTAGCTCCTCCTTAATTCCCTAATTATTCACTAGGGGTCGCTCTCCCTACACTATAAATACTGGACGACTTCTTGCCTCGTTCTCTTTTTCACTTTACATTTCAGCGGACACATTTAAAAATGTGATCCCTCGCAGAATATAAATATATATATAAGTATATATATATTAAGTGCTAACTATATATATATATATATATATATATATATATATATATATATATAAAGTGCTAAGTATACATATATAAGTATATATATATTAAGTGCTAACTATATATATATATATAAGTATATATATATATATTAAGTGCTAAGTATATATATATATATAAGTATATATATATATTAAGTGCTAAGTATATATATATATATAAGTATATATATATATTAAGTGCTAAGTATATATATATATATATATATATATATATATATATAAGTATATATATATTAAGTGCTAAGTATATATATATATATAAGTATATATATATTAAGTGCTAAGTATTAGCAATTTTGTTATTAAACCAAAGACATTAGTTCCATATATATATATATATATATATATACTTAGCACTTAATATATATATATATACTTATATATATATATATATATATATATATATATATATATATATATATATATATATATATATGGAACTAATGTCTTTGGTTTAATAACAAAATTAAATTCAAGGGCTTTAGCTTCCATTTCTGAAACATGGTATCACTGTGTAGCGAAAAAAAACATATTTTAAATCAATTAATTTATAATATATATATATATATATATATATATATATATATATATATATATATATATATATATATATACATATATATATATATATATATATATATATTAAGTGCTAAGTCTCTCTATATATATATTAAGTGCTAAGTATATATATATATATATATATATATATATATATATTAAGTGCTAAGTCTCTCTCTATATATATTAAGTGCTAAGTATATATATATATATATATATATATATATACATACATACTTACCACTTAATACGTAGTGTTCTTTGTTGCAAAGATCGTGGGAGAACCTTTTTAAAATAGTATTATAAAATTGCTCAAAAGTGATATTCTGCTTAAGGTCACGCGGTAATACCCCAGCAAAAAATGAAGGAAAGGGGATGCAGAATGGGGGTGGAGTTTGTGTTTCATAACCTAATCCAGGATTAGTTCCTCTGCTTCAGGTAATTAGTCTGTAGTTGTTATTCATTGGTTCAACAGATGACATCCGGGATAATTTGATTATAATAATCTGCCCTGTTTAGACATGAGTCGGGGAAAAAAAAAAAAAGAACAAAACCAAAAATAAAATAAAATAAATAAAATAAAATAAATAATAAAATAAAATGTAAAATAATAATAATACAGAGAGAATACAAATAATTAAATTATCACAAAAATAATTAAATAATATTTTATCGTAAAAATCCGCATTTGTAAAATCGTTCGAAGCAAACTTTTATACTTCTTTTGTCCATAATAATATTAATAATAACGATAATAATGTGAATCATAATAATAATAACAATGTGAATAATAATAATGTGAATCAAAATAATAACGTGAATAATAATGTGAATCATAATATTAATAGTAATTTGAATCATAATAACGTGAATCCTAATAATAATACAAATAATAATGTGAATCAAAATAATAAAGTGAATCAAAATAATAATAACGTGAATCATAATAATAATAAAGTGAATCGTAATAATAATAACGCAGATCATAATAACAATAACGTGAATCATAATAATAATGTGAATCATAATAATATGAATAATAATAATGTTAATCATCATAATAATAACGTAAATCATAATAATAATAATAATAATGTGAAGCATAATAATAATGTGGACCGATAAAGTACCTCTATTAGATCGTTGCATTCAGTGGATTCGCAATTGAAAAGAGGAAGTCTCTATTGATGTGGCCATCTGTTGCTGTGAGGTAGATATAGTATGTATACCATTTTTATTAGAGTGGTATGCAATTTCCAGGAGATCTTTGACGTTATATATTCCATCATTACATCCCTTGCGAAAACGAAAACCAAAGTTTTGAGGCGTTGACATTCATAAGATAATGACAGCCTAGTTAATATAATGTTCATTACTACTTCCACCATAATGGATCCAATTGAGATACCTCTATATGTGGGTGGGTCTTCTTTCCATAGCACATTAATGTGTGATAAACCCCACTAATATGTTTCTGATTCTAGACTTCCTCCATAGAATTGAGAAACTTAATACTAAATTTGAGGAGAAAGTGAGCTATTTTCAGAAGTTCAGCCTCAGTATCTAGGGATGTTTTATTATTCCTTTGTTTTTTAATAGCTTTTTTAATTTCCTCACCAGTAGGTTTGTTATTGTTTATGTTTGAAGACAGTCTGTAATGATTATTCTATTACCACAGTACAGAATCTGTATTGTTTTACTTCTCCTTTGTCCTCATTTTAGTTTAGGTACATTTTAAGTTAGTCGCCGTTTTTTTTCTACTTCCGAAAAGCCCTTAGTTACCTCCGGAACCGACACAATAAAGCACGGGCTCAAGCGCGCGGTTCATATTTTTCTTATTCTGCTAAATCTTACCCTCAACAATAGCATCACCGGCATGTAACCTTTAAAACCTTTTCTCTCTGTATCGGTCTCCTTTGATGTCATATTATTTGAACATTTGTTTAAGGTTATCCATCTTTCAATATCTGTCTATATTTCTAAGATGAGGTCTTATGTACATTATTTACATTATTCGGACTATTGTCCTCATCTTTGTCGCCATATTTATTACAACGTTTCGGCCGTTGTACGCTCTAGCCTTCTTCAGGTGGTTGGAATGTCGAACTGAACCCTTTATTTCGCTCACTGGGGTAGACTGTTCTAGTTCAACGTACCATGTTAAATGGATGTCAGTTATCAGTTATCTCCTGTTAACTCACTTCGGAATGGGATCACACATATATCGACAGGATAAGGCTTAGCAATGGGCTCGCGATTATCACCAGCAATGGCGAATATATACATGGAATACTTTGAGGAAATGACATTAGAATCTATATTTCTAAAGCCAACTATATGGTTAAGGTACGTAGATGACACCTTCATACTCTGACCACACCTGGAAGATGTTCAGGTTCTACTGGACGATGTGAACTCAATAAGACCTTCGATACAGTTCACAATGGAGAAAGAGAGTAAGAACACTTCCATTCTTGGATGTTCTAATATCTCGAACAGAGCATGGGCTCAAGACATCCGTATACCGTAAGCCGACATTCACCGGACAGTACCTCAATTTCAACTCCCACCATCCATACAGCGTAAAGAAAGGGATCGTCCGCTGCTTACAACACCGAGCAAAAGTCATAAGTGGCGACCCAGAGACATTAGATAAAGAATTGGTCAGTATAAGTAGTACCCTACAACGTAACAACTACCCTGGGTACATGGCAGCAGCCCCAAAAAACTGGGATATGCGTGTACAAGAAGTGGAGGAGGAGAACAACAACACTCAGAAAACAGTCTGCTTGCCTCATGTGAAGGGGTTATCAGAGAAAATACAAAGGATCTCCGGTCCATACAACATCAGGACAACCTTCAAAAGCTTAACGACACTTCACAGATATCTCTCCCGAGTAAGACCCCCCCCCGCGCCGCATAGAGGAGAACATGACTAAAGACTGTGTGTACGCTATCCCATGCAGCTGCGGAAAGAAATATAAAGGAGAGACAGGCCGCCCCCTTAAGGTGAGGCTTCAAGAACACCAAAAAGCTGTAACACGAGGGGAAGTGGAAAAATCAGGCGTGGCTGACCACATATGGAGAGAGAAGGGAGATCACCGCCCTCTGTGGGATCAGGTTGAGATCATAGACAAGGAACACCATTGGAAAATTCGTAAACTTAAGGAATCAGCACATATGCTAGGCCACAAAAATCCCCTGAGCCGACCAAGCATAGAAATGAATACAATATGGGAACCAGTAATAAGGACTGACAGAGAAAAGCGATAATAACAACAAAGTTGCAATATGAGCTCTGGTAAAAACATGAATTGATAACAACAAAAATTGCAATATGAGCACTGGTAAAAATGGTTGCTGAAGACATTAGGTTTATAATACCCAGAAATTCATACACAGATGTCCTCAAGGACACATCGCACAGTGGATAAAGGCGTTGGTTAGATCCAGTGACAGGACCCAAAGGGTGTGAGTTAAATACCCGGTTAAGGCAATGGAAAATTCAGAGGGAAAATTAACAGGAGATAACTGATAATTGACATCCATTAAACATGGCACGTGGAACTAGAACAGTCTCCCCCAGTGAACGAAATAAAGGGTTCAGTTCGACATTCCAACCACCGGAAGAAGGCCGGAGCGTACATAAATATGGCGACAAAGATGAGGACAATAGTCCGAATAATGTAAATAATGTTATCCATCTTTGTATACATATATTTTACGTTTGTATCTCTCCATATAGAATCCTTTTTGCCATGTGTTCACTGTTC
>OZ038504.1:45203239-45215739 GCA_964036315.1 Acanthosepion esculentum
TGATAGAGTTCAAAAGCGTCTCCAAGTCCCTGTGGGAGACAAATTATTTTCCACCTTCCAACCTCTTCTCTCTCTCTCTCTCTCTCTCTCTCTCTCTCTCTCTCTCTCTCTCTCTCTCTCTCTCTCTCTCTCTCTCTCTCTCACGGGCGGGATGTGGTGAGTCTCTCACTGCTCTATCGCTACTACCATGGAAAGTGCTCGGGCGAACTGCATCTCTTGGTTCCACCAGGTCAGACCTTCACGGTTAGGACTCACCATGCCACTTACATAGTAGCAAACCACCCACATTCCCTCCGTAAGTAAATTCCACTCGAAACACTGCCCTATCGAACAGACTCCCAAGAGGATGTTTCTCTGATGACTATAATCTTATCCTGTTTAAGTCTACAGTCAACCGCTATCTTCCCCTCCGATCCATATAAACTAACGCTTATTGTAACCCTCTACCTCGAATGGCCCTCGGGCCTTATACAGAGTAAACCTCACTATGCTTTCATATGGTTCGGTGCTCCTGCTATTTACTGTCAGCTTCTTGATAAAACCCAAAGAATATTTCAGCAATATTATTGGTCCTGATCTGGCGGCTCGGCTTCAGTGACTTTCCTACTGAAGTAAAGCTGTCTCTCTGTGTCTTTTCTATAAATACTTTCATGGTAATTATTTGGATGAGCTTTTCGCTGTGGTAGCTATACATTTTTTTTTAATTTAAGCGCAGTAAATTTAAACTAAAGATGTCCACAGAAATTACACACACAGATATATATATATATATATATATATATATATATATATATATATATATATAATTAAAATTTAGATTATAGTGATCAGTTCTCAGTACCTGACGTCCAGATTTCATCAATTTACAATTGAGCTGGCTAGACGTAGCCGTAAATTCTATGCTATCAGTTTCTTTTCTCGCTTGTGGAACTCCCTTCCGGCTTCATGCTTTTCAGACATTTTTAATCTACAAAATTTAAATGCAATATCAATCGCTATATACTCTCCTCCTTATTACTCTTTCCTCTTCCAGCTCATTAATAATGATTCTATTCCTAATTCTTCCACGACCTGTAACCCCTTGTGTCAAGATCTCATCAGTTTACAGTTGTTCTGGCTAGATGTGACTGTAAATTCTATGCTAGCAGGTTCTTTTCTCGCACTTCTCACTTGTGAAATTCCCTTCTGGCTCCACGCTTTCCAGCCAACTTTAATCTGCAAAAATTTAAATGCAATGTCAATTGCTATCTACTGTCCTCCCGATAACTCTTTTCTCTTCCTGCTCGTTATTAATGTTTCTGTTCCTAATTCTTCCACGCCCTGTAACCACTTGTGTCTTAGTGGCTTTACTACCTGGCATGGAGTGATACTGATTAAAAAAAAAAACACTTGACTGGTATTCGAACTTGGCTCTCCACTTTCTCTATTCGAGCCGCTATAGATTACTCCATTCAATCATTACAGTAAAGCAATCCTGAAAGAAGATGAAGATTCGTTATTGGCGGTCACAATCTTAACAACATAAGATATGCAGATGACACAGTGTTGATAGCAGACAAAGGAAACTAGAGGAAATCCTACAGAAGGTAGTAATGAAAAGCAAGAAGAAAAAAAATAAACATCAAATGTAAAAACAATCTATGGTTGTGAGCAAAAAAAAAAAAAAAAAGAATAGTTCACCATGCAAATTGTAAATTGGAGATACCAAAATTAAGTAAGTGCAAAAATTTAAATATCAAGAAAGTGTTTTAACAAGGGAATGAAAATGCGACACGGAAATCCGAAGGCGCATTGGGATAGCCAAAGATGACTTCCAAAAGTTAAGCAAAGTATAAAGTATTAAGAAACAAGAAAATCTCATTAAAAACAAAGAAAAGAGACATAGACTATTACGTAATGTCATTCCATCTATATGACAGTGAATGCTAGATGAGAAAAGAGACTTGAGGCAACAGAAATATGGTTCTGCTGGCGGATGCTGAGAATAGCATGAACTGAACATGTGACCAATGACAAGATTTAAAGAAAATGGAAACAAAAAGGACACTTATACGTAGCATCGGAAAGAGACAGTTAAAATATCTAGAGCACATAATGAGGAAAGAGTTGACACTAACGCGACACATTGAATAATGACAGATTTTTTTTTTTTTTTTATTAAGCGTATCACCCCAAGCAAGGCTGGAGGCCACTATCACGCAAGGGGTTATAGAAGGGTTGGAAGAAGAGCAGATAGGAGTGGTAAAGGAGAGGATGTGGAGATAGGAATGAAAGGTGAAAGGGTGTGGAGAAGGGAAGTGGATAGATCAAGGCAACTGGAGATGTCGATTGACGCTACACTTGAACCGTTGGAGATTGTATTTGTCAGGGAAACAATAATAGAGAAGGGAGTTCCACAGGCCATCACTGAATAGGTATATCAAGTTCTTGATGATAACGGCGAAGCTCGAATTATGGCTCTAGATATCTCGAAAGCGTTTGACATTGTTTGGCACGCTGGTCTTCTACGTAAGCTTCATGGCTACAGTATTACTGGACGTTTATTTGATTTAATCCAATAGCTTCTCTCAAATCGTGCAATGAAGGTCATTTTGAACGGGATCGCTTCCAGATCCTTTCACACAAATGCCGTTGTCCACCCTCAAGGCTCTATCGTGGGTCCTACGCTGTTTCTGATTCTTCATCAATGATATTCCTGATATCATCAATTCCCAAGTAGGCATTTATGCTGATGACACTACCCTTTATTCCTGTCTCAATAGCAAATCCTCCAGAATTGATAAAGTTAACCTCGCCGCTGCTCTTGAAAAGGACCTTCAATCAGTGGTTAACTGGAGCAAGAAATGGCTCGTAAATTTGAATGTCTCTAAAACGAAACTGCTCTCATTTAACCACCAGAGAGAAACGTCCCTACCCACCATCAGCATGGCTGACGCTAGACTCATGGAGAACAACACATTGCACCTTCTTGGGCTCACGTTTTCAACTGACATGAAGTGGAACGACTACAATGAATCAATAGCTGCATCTACTGCAAGGAAATGTGTGTCATTGTGTCATGCTAGAAGTTTTTTCTCGCTAGGGTCCATCTTGCGCATTTACAAATCTACCATTCGTCTGTGCACTGAATACTGTTGCCATATTTGGTTAGGTGCTCCTGCTATTCACCTCGAGGTTCTTGAAAAACTCCAAAGAAGGATCAGTAATGTAATTGATCCTAACTTAGCATCTCGACATCAGTCACTTTCTCGCCGACATCGTGTGGTTTCCCCCTGTCTTTTTGACAAATATTTTCATGTCAACTGCTCTGGCGAGCTTTTATTTCCCTAGTGCCACGACTACATGAATTTAAGCGCGCTACTAGATTGGCATCTAGGTCCCACCCTTTTACTCTTGAAACAGTTGATTATAACCGCCACTTCTACTGCAACCGTTTCTTTTCTCACACTTCCCGCCCGTGGAACTCCCTTCCGTTTCCTTGCTTCCCTGATAACTACAATCTTCAAAAATTCAAATGCAACGTCAATCGCTATCTTCTTGGACCCCGTTCAGCTTTTATCTTTTCTTCGCCCCCGCTATACTCAGTTTTTTTCTCTCACCATCACTCACTGTAATCCCCTGCGTACTGGTGGCATTCCCACCTTGCTTGGGGTGAAATGATTAAAAGACAAAAATAAACAAAAATAATAGATCTGCCACTAAAAGTACTTGAAGACATACCGGGAATTATTATCATAACAACATAAGAGATGCGGATGCCACTGTGTGTTGATGGAGGATTCAGAAGGAATTTGCGTAATCCTACATGAATTAAAATAAGATCTTATCAGCGCGTGGGAAAAATTCTAGAAAAAATATTAGGTACACAATCAAATGAGTATATTAAAAGTTTTCTGGGGATATACTGATGACGTCTTCCAAGTTATTTTTAAATAATCTTAACGCAGGATATTTAAGATTATAACATAACCCCATTCTCGTCTTTCCCGTCCTGGAGTCGCTGCCAGAGCATTTTCACCCCACCAGGCGATCTTCCCCGTTTACATTGCGTTTGCATCTGAGGAAGTTCTACGGGATCATCTTCCAACGTGTATATATATATATATATATATATATATATATATATATATATATATATATATATATATATATATATATATCAGTTATGAATGTACGTGAAAGATTCATGGAAGATTGAAGTTTATAAGCAGTAAATTCGACCTTGCCAACCGAACGATCCTCAGTGGCCGAAACGGTTAAGGCACGTCAGGCTATATGATGGTTCCGTATAGGATACAGGTTCGAATCCTGTCGAGGACAAATATTTTCTATGAAAATTTCTCCGACATTCAGGCCGGTACACCCAATTTTTTCTTTTAATTTGCAACTTTTCAGTTGTTTTATCCATATTATATATATATATCCTTTTCAAGATCACTCAGAAGTGGACTTTCTTCTGCATTTCCCCTTATTTCTTAATACAATCTCCAACTATTTAAGTGTAACGTCAATCGACATCTCCAGTTGCCTTGATCTATCCACTTCCCTTCTCCACATCCTTTCACCTTTCATTCCTATCTGCTCTCGCTCCTAGTCTTCTGTAACCCCCTTGCCTTGATCGATCCACTGTCTTTCTCCACATCCTCTCCTTTACCACTCCTATCTGCTCTTCCTCCAAACCTTCTGTAACCCCTTGCGTGCTAGTGGCCTCCAGCCTTGCTTGGGGTGATAAGCTTAAAAAAAAAATTTAAAAAATAAAAAGTAAAATGCAGTCGAGTCATTTGCTAGGATATCATTGTATTGTTTGAGAATGTGGCTCAATTGCTACCAACTAAATTTTTTAAACAGTAATGCGATAATGTTCCAAAACGCAATGACTACAAGGAGTGAAAGAGAATGAGAAAACTTTAGAAGGAACCGGAAACCTAATCCTACACAGGAAACTAAGAATAAACCTCTACTCCTCTTCAAAGATCGGACGATAGGCTGTTTGACACTGAGGCCATAGAGTGGTCAAATGTTAAAAGCCGGGAAAGGGAGAAGGCTAAAATGAAATATAAGCTGGAAGATAGAGTGAGTGAAAGAGAGGCTGGAGACATTTCCCTTGGTGAAGTGAAAGTGGAAGGCCCCATCTGTCTCTCTTCTCTCCTACAGTACACCCAACATTTTATTTTTATTTTTAACCATCGAGAATCTGGCTTGCAGGTAAAACAAATTGAGAAATAAATTTATCTCTTTCTTGAGAATTTAAGCAAACAAATATCGTTCGCAGGAGAGAGATTATATTTTTGCAGACGAAAAGAAATTAAGAAATGATTTTGTCTCTCTCCCGGAAGATTAAATGTGAACAAACTTCTAACGCATCAGATGTACGATTAAGGCAGGAGTTATGAAAAGAAGTCCCGACATCAGTGGCCTGGGTTGTGTTTTTGCGAACGAAAATAAATTGGGAAATTTAAATGAGAACGGAAATTTAAATGTGAAAGAACTTTTTTCTTGGCGGTCAAATGTACGATGAGACGGAAGTTATGGAAATAAGTCAGATGTCTGGTTTATGTTTTCGCTGGACAAAGATAATTCCAGGAAAATAGAAAATATTCAGAGAATTAAAATTAATGACTAGAATAAAATTACGCCCTTTGGCCTCCGCGCTTTAAAAATTAGATTTGCCACAAAGCAAAGACAGCTATGTCTGCCCTGGAAAGGAGGCTTATGTTGAATGCTGAGAGAGAAGGAGGAAGAGGGGAAAACTAGCACTACCTGTATGGAGTGATCGTATCAGAGGAAAATGGCAGCAAGTTGGAACTGAAGGGAAGAGCAATCCTTGCAACTACTCCCAAAGGTGGATAATTCTCCAGATTTGGAAAGTTGAAATAGGGAACAAAGAACACCTGTTGGGATTAATGTGAAAATTGGGGGATTACCGAATCGCCAGAACCCTTCAGCCCATGCAGATTTAGCCCTGTGGTTAAAACGCCGTGTAAGACCCAGAGGACCGGATCACCATACGTAATTACACCACCGAGTGTAGTCGGCGGTAATATAGCTGTAGTGAGTACGGAATAATAACTCCTTTACCCACTCCTTTCAAATTTGGGTGAACTAAGGAAAAAAAACGGAAAGAAATTCGTGGGGTTATGTGAAATTCTTTGGACCAATGAAAACCTTGTCCTCACAAAGATTGGCCGGCGAGCTGAGAAGAAGAAAGAAAAAAAAGTCGCGAGCCTATGCAAAGTTCCTTTTTATATAAAATGAGGGGGAAATCTAAATTAAGAAGAGTGCCTGAAGTCATGTGAAAGGTTTTGTTTCTGTTCACAGCGTCCAGCGTTGAAGTTTTCGCCAGTGTCAAATTACTCGCCAGTTATGTTATCGGTACGAGGTACTTCAAAGAATTTTCCTCCAACAATACAAGAAAGCTAAGTATTTCAAACTCTCTTCGTCTATTATTGTAAATCTGTAACCGTATATTCCTTTTATGAACAACGAACTCTTTTTTGTTCTAAACATTGTTGAATATCATTCTGTGCCAGATCATTTAATCTGTTTTATGACAATTCGTTAAAACTACGGATTTTAAAAATTTATGATTTATTTTCCAGAAACAAGCTACTGACACAACTTCAGGCGTCTGCATTCGTAAATATATTCCTTATCGTGCCTTGTTGAAATTACTCGTGTGTTTCCTCGTCATTACCATCTTCTTGGTGTGGGTAAATCAACAATTCATTTTAACCACTAACGTGAACCTATCTACCTCTTTACTTCGGATACTTAGTGCTAATCGTTCTTCTTGGCATGTTTTATGTAATTCTTTTTCTGTTTTTATATGAATTTAAACAAATAACACCCCCAATGAAAAGAAATCTGGGAGAATTGGACATCACAGGACATATTGAAGGCACGCGGAACAGAAAGAAACAGCGAATAACCAACCTCGTGCAAATGGATGACAGAACAGGGAATTGGAAGGATGGTGAGAAGAAAAAATCTTAGCGGTACAAAAAATGGCGGATATCCACGATCGCCTAAGTCCTGAAAAGACATGGCACACTAGCGTTTTCAAAAGGAAGAAAGACAACCCCTGCAAAAACATTCTAGTTATCTCCCTTTAATTTTATAATTTTTTTTTTATTGTTGTTGTTTATATGGTGCAGAAGTATGCGAATTCATAAAGCATATACATAATCAATAAATTAACAAATATTATTAACAAAGAAGATATAGGTCTATACAGGTACGACGGATTACTCATTCTAAGAAACTGGAACGGCAGAACTACCGAGAAAATAAGACAAGAATAACCACCTTCAGAACCCTAGGATTTACAATAAATATAAAATCCAATCAAAAAATAATAAATTTCTTAGATATGACATTTACCCTAAACAAATGGGGCCTACAAACCATACAGAAAACAAAACAACCTAATATACATTAAGGAAAATTCTAACCACTCCCTAACGTATCCAAACAAATACCCATATCTATAAAAAAAAAAGAATTTCAACAAATTCTAGCAGCCTAAAAATATTTCATGAAAATAAAAAAATAAAAACAACATATGAATCAGCCCTAAGAAACAGTGGATATTCAAACAAACTAGATTACAAAAACGAAAACAGTGCAAATAAAAACAACAGAAAAAGAAATATAATTTGGTTCAAAGCTCTTGTTGCAGACTGGTGAATGTATTTTTAGTTATCAGAAGGATTTATGATGTCGGTGTTCTTAAACATTCGTCCACAACAAATTAAGAGATGAAAGGAATATTGAAAACAAATCATGCAAGAAAATTCAGAGTGAAGACAAACATAATTAAAAGTGTAACAATAACATTGATTTATATACAATTGACATATACAATTGGGTTGAATATTTTTGGATAAATGAGGATGGTTGAATTAGATTATGTAGAGTATTTTTGTGAAGTTTCAGCGTGTGTAAAGCTGTTATTAAGATTTGTTCGTAAAATTAAACTAAGTATTTGGTTATGTACAAAAATGTCCTTTGTGCGAGTTCAATCAATAGTGTGTGTGTGCGTAAGTCTGTTTTAGTTATTGTCCAAAATTGGTAGGAGTTGTGTACCTTTAGTTGTTTGGATGTTTGATTGATTGTTTACGAATACTTATTTAGTAGTGAGTAAATATCACTTTTTAAGTATTGTAAGTAATTGCTAGAAATTGTTCCTGAGAGAGCGTGGTTGTTGTTTGCTGAGTCAGAGAAGTTTACGCGGTAAAAGTGTAGTTGGTCAAAGTTTTGACATGCATGGATTAGTTTGGCATCTCTCCAGGGGTAAAAGTCTGACTGCTCGAGTCGATTCAGGTTCTTCTATTTATAGAGTTTTGGTCACGAAAATAGGCTCCAGAGCGCTGGACGCGAAAATGTCTTTTCGCGTGAACTTGTTAGTTCTAAGGGTCTGAGCCAATGAGAAGTCTCTCTTGCTGAAACTAGAGTGTTGATTGGTTGATAGGTGATTTTTGGTGTAAAGTGGATTATACCGGAGGGGTGAGAGGTTAGTATGAATTATTCCATCACTCTCCCCACCCCCTACAACAATACGATAAAAACAAAAATAGGGAAAATATTCTTCAAAATAATTGACAAAAACTTCCCTAAAAACAGAAAATTATCAAAAATACAATGAAAATTAGTTGCAGTTGCATGAATAACAACAATAACACGCAGCAAAATAACACCATTAAATGTAACTGCAGAAACAAAGTAAATTGCCGACTTAACAATAAACGTTTAACAAATAACATAATATGCAAAGCTCTCGTAATATTAGCACACACGAAAAAATGTTAATAGGCGCCCCAGAAAAAAACTGTTAAAAAAAGATAATATAACCACAAAATGTCGTTCGAAAGAAAAAAGTACACAAACGATACAACCCTATCAAAATACATATGAAACCAAAAGGAAAACAATATCCTCATCAAAATCAAATGAGAAATTATTTTTTAAAAATACATCACCATAGAGTATTAACAGTAAAAATTGTAAATTATGCTTAGAGGAAATATTAGCAATAGTTAGTTTTAAAAACCAAAATAAACTCTTAAACAAGAAAACTGAAATAATGGGTAAATGTACGCATTAATCACTAATTAAAAATAAACAAATAAATATAAATAAAATAAATATAATATAAACATTAAATAAATGAATTAATATAAAATAAACTTAATTTATTAATAAATAAAATAAACACCTATATGTGTGTGTGCATGTACATATAAATATACACTCACACGCACACACAAACATCAAAAAACGAACAAATCTAAACCCCATAATTAATACTTCAATATATAACACCAAGTGACATGTGTTTTCGTAATTCCTCAAGAGATAAAATTTTCCCCCAAATCTCTTTTCGTCCGCATGCCAGACTCTTGACAGATGAGAAAAATAAACTTTAGGAGAGAAGAAATCCATATGATCCCATTTTCAACAAGGAAAATGTCTCTATTCTCTCTTTCTTCTTGCCTATATTCCATGTTGAGCTTAACTCTTTTCTGCACAGAATCATTGTTTATGCACCTCATAGCATCAGTGTCACAATTATATATATATATATATATATATATATATATATATATATATATGTATAATATTTATCATTTAAGCATTAATAGCAATTATTTATGTAAAAAGCGAAATACAACTTCCCTAACAAAACAAAACAAAAAACTAGAACGCCCAAAAATTTAAAATCTAGAGTTGTTCCAACTCACCACAAAAAACTGCAACTGTCGAAAGAAAAGAAGAAAATGTAAAAAAAAGAGAAAAGCTAAAGACCGAGTATAAAGTTTTAAAAAAATGGAAAAGACAAATTAATACAAGTAAAATCATTTGTCACTTAGCTGATTTATGTTACCTTCAGCATCCCGACTCCAGAGTTTCGTAGACGGACGCTCGGGAATCACTGTCCACTTGTCTGTAATTGACTGTTTATACTTCTCGATTTTTCTTTTTTATATGCACTTTTCATTGATGCAATCATTTTCATAGCGTATGTGTGCGCATATGTGCGTATGCGCCCGTCTGTGCGTACGAGTAGAATGTCGTAATTATTTGTTCTTTTCATCATTTTTTTTTCACGTTTTACATTCATTCTTCACTGGGTTTTTTTTTGGGGGGGTAACTTTTCTCTCTGTTTCCTCTTCTTATTTTTATTACTTAAACGTTAGATTTAGTGAACACTCGTATTTGGGTAGACGCTCTGTTTATTTATTGAACAGTATATTTATTTATTTTCGTCTACCGACCTGAATATTCGAGACATCATATTAGAGAAAAATATGCGCTCTCCGACAGGAATCGAACTTGCGTTTCCCTGGAAGAAACCGTCATTAGATCTGAAGTGCTTTGGACCTCTCGGCTACGGAATTGGTCGATGGCTAACTATTCAACTGTGCTTGACCACTTTTTTTTAATCCTTTTCAGAACCTTCGAAATTTTGGTTAAAAATCTTGTTTTACTGGCGTTAACGCGGACTGTAAATTAGTACGGGAAATTTGAGCGTTTATTTGCGGTGAAAAACACATTTAGAAATTCTTGTAAAAATCAGATAATTTCGAACTTATTCGCAAATTATTTTAGAAATTAGATTTTTTTTTTTTGCAACATGATAACGCCTGTTGAAATCCTCACAATATTTAGTATTATTGAATTTATCACTAACATTTGTTGTCGAGATTTCGTTTAATTTCATAAAGCAATCGACGAAATTTGAATAAGCTGATTCGTTTGAAAAAATACTTTGACAAAAACTCTACTTAATAATTTAATTTAATATCTTACAGGACTTCATGGTAAACAATATTTTTTAAGAAAATTTCTTTTTCCTTTTTACCAGCAAAGAATAAATTTTAAGGATTTCTTACTCTTGGGTATGCAACATACAACTGGATATGTGTAAATATTTCTTTCTGCAGCCAAATTCCAATATTTTTTTAATTGTTTGGCCTTGTGATTTATTTATAGTTCTTGCAGGGCAAACTGGATTCTTGTATATAAAAAGTTAAAGAAAAGATATGCAAAAAACAATATTGGATTTTTAAATAAATAAATATTTTAATCATTGTTTTTAAAATAATGGAAGTATTTTGTATGTTAATTTTTTTCCAGAAAAATAAACTTCTCCCCAAAATTTTGTTTCGATCAGTCAATATATGGTTATTTCAGAGGGTGTGATGAACGGACTAATGGAAATCACAGAATTTTATATATCAATAGAAGAGAATTATTTTGTGTTGACAAATCTGTCAATATGGATATGTAGATTTTACGTATAAGTAGACAAAAAAGATTTCAATCAGTTTAAATTCGGTCTGAAATTCACTAAAGTATTTTGCTTATTAGGAATATTGAATCTATTAGCTTGGAATTAAAACTAAAATTAATACTTCTAAAAAGAGTTTACATTTTTAAAATGCATTTTAAACTTAGATATTGCATATTTTGGGAGTTTTTGTTTTTTGTTTTTTTTTTTGGAGGGGATAACATCACCATCTATTGCTTAACTTCAGTGATTGTATAAAAACCGGTGTTTCAACATGATATAGCTTTAAGCCTATATAAATGTCAGAGGCGGCAGAAGGAAGTAAAAATTAGGATAGATAACGATTGACTCTTAATTTGAAGACGTCAAGGGTCAATCATGTTCAGGAAAGCATCCACTCAAGAGTTTATTCCACAAAGTAGCATATCTCAGGGGAACTTCCTCCTCACAAATGGAATACAGAAGAAATGTAGGTGATTCAACTCCATGGCGAGTCCTGGATGAAAAAGTGACCCGATGTAACTAATAAATGAAGCTCATCTGAACATTTGCCATGGAAATAACAATACTTGCAATAGGCTTGCAACATCAAACCTATCGAACCGCATGGTAAAGACCCAAAGGTCTGTAACATTCTCACCTTCTAGCATCAATAATGGTTTGCATTCATACCACCATTCTGCATGGCATAAAATTCTACCTGTGGACATTGGAAGATGTTTAGCAAATTTTTGCTCTTCCATCTGTTGGGCAACCAGGCAAAGTAGTTTGCAGTTAGGTTACCATTTACGAAGGAGCCTGTCTCCGAGTGAAGTGACTTACCCCCTGAAAAAAAAAAAAAAATTTATACCACTGATGTGCCTACAGTTGATTCAGTTGCGACTCTGCATTGTTCCTTCAAGATGTAGATGATCATGGCTCTTCACTATTTCTTTTGTTGCACCCGGCAATACTTTCTGCTTTACAGCTACTTTGTCTATCCTTTGAGTGCTAAATTTTCCAAGCCCCCTTTCTTCATCTTTTCATCTCAAAAATTTTAACTGCATCCTTCTGATTGTTAACAAGTTTGGCATTAATCAAATAGACTGGTCTACTTAAAAAAAAAAAAAAATAGAAAAAATTCTCCAAGGAATAATTTTTGTTGATGAGCATTCTGTAAGCCTTCCTCAGGATGTGGTATTTGTCAGAAATGGAAAATATTAACTTTTTT
>OZ038504.1:45218239-45235739 GCA_964036315.1 Acanthosepion esculentum
TGAACACTACACCCCATACAAAGTGTGTGTGTATATATATATATATATATATATATATATATATACACACACATACACACACATACAAATGGAGACAGCTTAAAATGATACAGAAGGCATAAAAAGATCAAAGACCTTATTCCTTCCCCTTTTCCTGACCAATCCTAATTGTTTTATTGCCCCTTAAACTAAGGAAGATTTTCCACCAGTCCAAGAAGAATTTGAATTACTACCACACACAAAAGACAATGGTTAAACGTGATATAAGAAAAAAATTAATTCCTTTAAATAATATGTGGCAATAACCATTCTTCATCGGATAAAGGTCACAAGACCTAAAACATGTGTAGCAAAAAAATATGGAAAATAAAGCATAATATATACTAAAAAAAATCCACATTGTAATCAAAAACATTTGCAGCTTCTCTTCAAATATGTAACACACACACATCTTTTCCCGATTTCCCTCTTGATGGTAATTGTGTCTTTCTTTTTCTTCATTTCCCTATCACAATGTTCTTAATGTCCATTTTTACTACAAAAATAAAATTTTATGCACCTAGAGAAAAGAAAATAATGGCGCTGATCTATATTAACAGTCATGCTTGGGATCAGAGAGAGTTCTTGTCAACCCTTGGTAAGTGATGGATGCATCCCCCTCGCGTTTCTGAAGCCTTCATTCATATTGCCAAGCCACACGAGTAGATGGCAGGGAGCTGGTAAGCGGAAGAGCTTACATAACGGAAGTTCCCAATCTCACCTACCTACTTACCTACCCACCCGGCCGAGCAGGCAAAGCCTTGAATAAAACATCTACATGTAATATGGGAAAACTGAATTCACATTCATATTTCTCAACATGGCATTGGTCTTTCATGTTATCTTGAAAGAATGCAGCACACACTTCTCCAGTTTCCATTGCACACTGACAGGATCAAAAATCAGAATGATACGTGGGGTAACCATCACCTAGATGGTGGAAAACTTGTAGAAGGGTTGCGCTCTATATATACACTTAGTGTTTGTGTTATAAATTAACTAGTGCTTAGTTAAGTTAGAGTCCCAGCTATGGGCAAAATTAATTCGAGACCTAGAAAATAAATAAATAAAATCAGTTACAATATTAACTTTAGTACTCTGCATTACTCACCAGTATTACTTTCCCTTTTATTGCATTTTTTTCAAGACCCCTTAACAGTAGCCCAGCTATCAATTTCAGTCATTTTTGTTGTTGCTATAGAAGGATATGACAACACAACAATGAAATTCAAACATTATTGTTTAGCAGAAAGTTGTCTTTATTTTTTTAAAACCCCTTTAACAGTAGCCCAGCTGTCACTTTCAGTCATTATTGTTGTTGCGATAGAAGGAAATGACAACACAACAATGAAATTCAAACATTATACCTTAGCAGAGAGTTGACTGAATTTTTCAAGACCCCTTTAACAGTAGCCTAGCTGTCAATATCAATCATTATTGTTGTTAATAAATTAATTAATTACAACACAACAATGAAATTCAAACATTATCATTTAGCAGAGAGTAGCCTTCAGTGTGTAGAAGGATAAATTTAGGTAAAAATAATAAATTTATACATTTTTCTTTACTTACTAATAATCCTCGAAGGTAAGAGCAGCGTCGTGCCAATGTCCGAATAGAAGAACATGCTTCAGGCGTTAGGGGTTTTTGTAAACTGGCCAACAAGGCATAAAACCATTGTCCCTAGCAAAAGAAATATGAACAATTATTTGAAATAAAATTTAAATATAATTGAAAGAACATAGAAATTAAACATTACTGTACAAGTGTGACCCTTCTAAATACACACTGGGCTTTTTAAGAGGCTTAAATGAAGCAATTGTTACCAAGGGGCAAAAGTTGGGGGGGGGGTCAAATGAAGTGGGATAAAATTAAAAAGAGATTTTAACAATAGGCATCTTGATAACTTGATGTCACATCTCAATATTTATGTCTTCAGCATGTGGCCTTACCAAAAAAATTTCATCATTTTCTGCAGTTCCTTATATAAAGAAATGTGGGTTTCAGTTTCATGCTGAGAATACCATGAACTGAATATGTGAGTAATGATGAAGTTCTTATCTTTACCCCACCAAATTCTTTCTAGAATTGTTCCCCCTGTCACCGCATTTTTTTTGAGGGTGCAAAAAACATGAGCATCTACTGTTTTACAATTGTTATAACTTTTTTGTATTGTGTGTATAGTTTTTATTTTTTGTATTCAAATAAAAGAATGGATGAGTAATATTTTTATGTAATGCATTACATGATGCATTATATTTTGCATAGATGTTTTGACATTGAAAACAAAAAATACATTAACAATTTAACATATTTTAACTTTTATTAATCCTAGTGGAGTTCTGGGGTGCAATAAGCAGCAAAATGGCTACGGCTTTCATTTTGTGAAAAGTGATGTCCTTCCACGTTTACATACAAGTAGACATGAGCATTTGCTTCCTCTTTCCTTCATCTTGTATAGTATATTTATTTGTCTTGTTGACAAATGAAGTTATTATTTCATTGTTTATAAATAGACAAAATAATTCACCTTCAGAAAGGCTATCAGGTACATCCATGGGGGCCAATAGCTTCCATAAAATTAGTCAGACAGTAGCCACTCCTAGTCATCACGGCTTTCCTCCCCATCAATCTCCAACTATTTAAGTGTAACGTCAATCGACATCTCCAGTTGCCTTGATCTATCCACTTCCCTTCTCCACATCCTTTCACCTTTCATTCCTATCTGCTCTCGCTCCAAATCTTCTGTAACCCCCTTGCCTTGATCGATCCACTATCTTTCTCCACATCCTCTCCTTTACCACTCCTATCTGCTCTTCCTCCAAACCTTCTGTAACCCCTTGCGTGCTAGTGGCCTCCAGCCTTGCTTGGGGTGATAAGCTTTAAAAAAAAAAAAAAAAAAAAAAATCACTAGCATGGTTATCAACTCCATCTACAACCACTTCACCATGAATATCCACTTGAGTAAAGCCTTCAAAATCATCATCGGAATCCAAATCAAAGAGAAACCCTGAAGAAAGGCTTCACTGAATATTGATGCGGTCATTTTTGTTTACAAAAAAATCGTGACAAAATTAACATAGGTTCAGTCAATAGAAGAATTCAGAGTGTAGAAGAATTCAAAATGGCATCGGAGAATGGAAGTTTAACCTCATTCCAAAGCGGTACTAGGCTATTTCCAGCTAAAATTACCAGAAATAACAATTGACAACTGTTTATTTATAGCAAATCTCTTGAAGCAACACTGCACCTACCACTGAAAAGGGAGAGAATTTCTACGGCAACAATTTTTGCCTCCACCTAAATGAAAGTTAAGGAAATTGGAAATAAAAATGACATTTATACTTAATATCAGAAAGAGACAACTGAAATTTCTAGAGCACATAATGAGGAAAGCAGGCTTGGAAATTTTGACATCCTCATGCCATACTGAAGGCAAGAGAGACAGTGGAAAGCATCACATATCCTACCTAATGAACTTGTGTAAATAGTTGGCAGAACAGGAATTAGGAGAAATAGCAAGAAGACGAACATTGCTAAGAGCTACAAAGGACAGGGAATTGTGGAGAGCCATGATCACCCACGTCCTGAAGGGGCACGGTTCATAGAAGAGAGAACTAAAAACATTGAATGAGGAAAAAAATTAAACAACTTCATAAGCTATGTGTTCATTTCATCTGAAAGATGAAAACTTCTGTCTGAAATCAAAGATCAGACAGTAGCATATATTGGCTTTCTGCTTCTTTCTGAACGGCTGCAACTCTTGGACATTAACAACAGAACTACAGCAAAGAGTCCAAGCACCAAAAATAGGGGTTCTACAGAATCATTCTATGTATCTTCTAGGTAGAATGCTTCACAAATGATGCAGTGCAAGATGTCTTCAGGCGTAGAATCAAGCTTGTTGGAAGACCTCGCCCTCCGCTGTCAAGAAGAGGAAGTTGAAATGGTTTTCTCAAAAGAACCAACAATCTTTTTCCACCAACAACCATACTACAAGGTGAGCACCTGAGACAAAAGAAGAGGAAGAAAGAGAAAAAAATAGGCGATGTCACTGGTTCAACTGGAAAATCATTCACAGACACCCAGTCACCAAAACAAATGGGAGGGAGCTGGTCATGTGCTCAGCTGTACAATGACTCTATGACCACACCCAGTCGTGGGACAGACAATATTTTTAACTAAGGCAAGATTTTACACAAGGCTTCATAACTGAACCATCTGATGAGCTTTCCTCTTTGATACCTAGTATTTATGAATTTAAGCCCAGTACTAGATTGGCAACAAGGTCTCATCGTTTTACAGTTGAATTGGCTAGATGTAAACCTAAGTTCTTTGCTAACAGTTTCTTTTCTCAATCATTTTGCCTGTAGAACTCACTTCCGGCTTCTTACTTTCTAGCCAACTTTGATCTTCAAAAATTTAAATGCAATGTCAATTGTTATCTTTTGTCCTCTTAATTCTTATTCTTTTATTGTCTTCTCTCCTTAATAGTATATTTTTCTCAAATTCTAATGCAATGTCAATTGTTATCTTTCTGTCTTCTCGATCCTCTTTCATTGTTCTTGCTACTTAATGTTTTTCTTTTTCGTGTTTTTTCACAATAATCCCTTGCATCTCAGTGGATTTATTACCTTGCTTGGAGTGAAATAATTTTTTAAAAAAAAAAGAAAAAGATTTTACATGGATCATGAAAATTTCCAAACATCATGAGACCAACATATTTTGAAAACTCACAATGAATTTCTGTCCAAAATTGCTAAGGCAATTAAAGTGTCTTGTAAAAGGTGTGAGATTGAACCAATGAATACATTACCTGTCTGTGACTGAGTTTAGTGCTCCTGAACCATTCCACGTGATATTCTAGGACTTGTTCCACACAAGGCTTCAAGAAAAAAAGAATCTAACATTAAAAGACGAGATTTGCTTTGAAGTTTTCCAAAAATAAGAAATAACAAAAAAAAACAGTGTGATTGACCCTGTACAAGGTCCGAGAGCCACTCGAGCTAGAGTGTTACAGAATAAGAGGCGTAGTTTATGCAGACAGGCGGGGAAGATAACGGATAACTCTAGACATGTACAGGTTAAGACTGTAGTCATCAGGAAAATATCCTCTTAGGAGACGGTTCCACTGAGCAGTAGTTTGCGAGAAGAAGCTGCATAAGTGGAACTTACTTATCACCATAGAATACAGAGGGAATGAGGATGGTAATTAACTTACAATATATTATGCCAATTTTTTCTTTTTTTTTGTCTGTAACTTTTTACTATACAAGAATAATCTCCCTTGATCTGAGTGACAGATCTCCTTGCTAACTCTTTACTATGACAAAAGGCTTTCACACATTAATCTGTAAATATAGTTGTTCCAATTATATTAATATATGTAGTAATTTGGGGGATCTGTTTATTATTTAGTAACAGAAAACAATCCCCCATTTTATGTCCAGTAGAATCTTATAATAATACTAGTTTACTCATGGCATCAATTATTGGAGAACTTCGATGTGGTGTAATGATTAGCAAGTTTATCTCATTAGATCAATTACAACTGAGTAGTGAGTTTGAATCTCACTGGATGCCCTATACCCTTGGCTTTGTGCTGCATCTACACTTTGTTTAGAAAATCATTGGGCACTTCGACATGGTGTAATGGTTACAAGCTTCTCTTGCTAAACCAATTATGACTGAGTAGTGAGTTCAATCCTCACTGGGTGCTCAACACTTTTAGCCTTGTGCCACATCTAAACTTTTCTTAGAAAATCATTTTAGCACTTCGACATGGTGTAATGGTTACAAGCTTCTCTTGCTAAACCAATTATGACTGAGTAGTGAGTTCAATCCTCACTTGGTGCTCAACACTTTTAGCCTTGTGCCACATCTAAACTTTTCTTAGAAAATCATTTTAGCACTTCGACATGGTACAAATGGTTACCAAGCTTCTCTTGCTAGATCAGAGGCACAATGGCCAAAATATTGTGATAATAACAATACCAAAAATGAGGACGTTAGTCTGAATGTAACTAATGATAATGTCAGAAATCCTTTAACATGTTACATTTTCTATAAATACTTTCAATGTAACTGTTCTCATGAACTATCCTCTATGGTATCTAGACTTGAGGAATTTAAGCAAAGATCTTATCTTAATTAGGAATTGGCAGCAAGATCTTATCATTTTATAATTGATATAGCCAGATGTAACTGTAATTTCTATGTTAACAGATTCTTCTACTACACTTCTCGCTTATGAAGCTCTCTTCTGGCTTCTTCCTTCCCAGTCAACTTTGACCTTCAAAAATTTAAATGTAATGTCAATCATTATCTTCTGTCTTCTTAATTCTTGTTCCTTTATTGTGCTCTTTAATAGCATTTTTTTCTCATATTCTCTAATACTCAGTAACCCCTTGCATCTTAGTGGCTTTATTGCCTTGCTTAGTGTGAAATGATTAAATAAAAAAACAAAGTGTTCCGAGCCAAGATTAAACATAAAAAGGTTTCCAAATTCCTAAAACACTTAAGTGCTATGCAATTCCCCACTTTTCACACTGACAAACCTTGGAAAATTGAAAAAGATAAAAGAAAATTCTCTTTCTAACCTGATCCATTGCTGCTACAATGCTCAAAAGTGGTGGGGTACCGGTATCGTGTTCATTCTGTAAATCATCTGTGTTGGCCTTCAGGCTCGAAAGACTACCAAAGCAAAGTCGAGACCAACGGTTGACATCTTTGCTTTGTGGCTGAAAAAATTTGAGGAGTAATAAAAAGTCTATTTGGACCCTCTTTATGGATTAACTGTAGATTTCAACGGAATGAAAAAAAATCCAATACTATTGGGTCTACATTGTTGCTACAGTTTTTGATTTTTTTTTTTACTAGTGACTACCCAACAGATTATTTTATTTTAGAGTTTGGTATTTAGATTTTGCTTTCACCTTATGAGTGTTGACAAGGAAGTGCTGAAAATTTCCCAACACTGTCACATATAGATTACTCTTCAAGTAAAACTGAATTGAGTTCTATGAGCTGCTGGTGTATTTTGTAAAGAGAAAGACATTAAAATTCCCTTCCTTCCCTGCTGTGTGATGATGGTCTAGAGGATAGAGATCTGACTGATGTCAAGTCAGTCGGGTTTCAATCCCAGCTTCAAGCAATCAGACATCTAGCCACACTGAGGAGCTGTGATACAGTGAAAGTTTGTCTGTGAATGAATATATATATATATATATATATATATATATATATATATTGTGTGTGTGTGTAAAAAGTAATGCTCTTTTTTATTTATTAACTTTTATTGAACAAAAATAAATTACAGTAATTTAAGAAAATTTATAAGTATTGCCACATCAAAACAATATGATTCATTATGATTAACAAACTATTTAACATGTTCAAAATGCTCCCCTTCATGTTCAAAATGCTCCCCTTCAGGTTCAATACAACACTCAAACCTATCAGCAACACTTCTACAAACCATTTGACATATTTCTACATTAATTTGAGAAAATTTATCAGAAATTGCTTGTTTTAATTCAGGAATTATTTTTGGTTTGAGACTCTAAACAAGATCTTTCAGTATAGCTCAGAAGAATAATCTACTGGTGTTAGGTCTGGTGATCGTGATGAGACAATAAAAGAGTTTTACTTTTGTCACACACAGACACATACATACATACATATATATAATACATCTAAATTATTTAACCAAACATATATATATATATATGTGTGTGTTTGGTTAAATAATTTAAACGTATTATGTCTATTTATTTTAGTTTTAATCCTTTCGAGTTGACAAATTGATTTAGAAAAATTCCCAAATTTTCTTTCAAATAATTTTTATTTTCCCAAATATTTCAATCTCATCTGAGACCATCTTCAACAGTTGCATATCTTTGAATGTGTTATGTGTTAATACCGTAAATTCAAAACAGTTTTCATTACTATCAAGGGAGGTAACTTATGTGAATTTTTAAATATATTTTATTTTAAATTTTTTAAAAGATTTTTACTTGTAGTATCTTAATTTAGTATTTTTTACATAACACTTTCCTGCTACAAACATTTAAGAAATTTGTTGCTATACTCGTGGTTGACTTTATTTATTTTTGGCTGTAATTCTCCTATATAAAGGACTTCCAGAATTTTAAATTTTTGCTTATTATTGTCTTGATGAAGCATTGATGTATTTTCGACTAATATCTGTCTAAACTGTGAATGTTAACGCATTTGGAAAAATTGGAGAGCCAAGTTCAAATTCCAGTTGAGTTCATTACATTCACTTACATGCTAATAACCTTGTCTTGAGAGACAGCCTAATTCTACAAACAGCAGCCACCCATGCTAAAATGCAACGCTCTTTGGTAAAATGAATACAAGAACTCTGGCTGACTGGCATTTGTTTACATTCGTAAAAACAATATGCGAGAATTAGCTGATCTCTCTGCCGAGTGCTGATGGTTTAGGGGTAGAAACTCCGATTGACACAAAATCAGTAGGGTTTCAATCCTGGCTTGGGGCTTTCAGACGTCTAGTCACGCTGAGGAGCTGTGACACAGTGAAACAGTACTGTCTGCCAGATTATATATAAACCATAAATTGAACAATATAGATAGTAGCAACACATAACCCTACAAATCAAAACCTACCCACATTCCATACCCATAGAAAAAAGACAGGCTTACGGAGGTGTTGAGGCCTCACACCTATACACACACCCACACACAACATACTCACTCACTTTCCTAATGAGCCAAATGATAACACACACCCATAGCAATATACAAGCTAACACATATCATACTCACTCACTCCCTTAAAAACTAAATAACACACACACACACACACTTACCAGAGACTAAACAACTAAATAACACACACACTAAACTAAATAACACAAACACACAAACACACTTACCATCCCCTCCCCAAACACAAATAAACTGCTGAACTGACCGGAGAAAAAAAAGGGAACATAGCTCTTATCTCAAATGACAACTTAAAAGAGACTGTTTGACCAACACAAGGAATGTTAAAAAGATAAATAAATAAATAATAAAAAAACAAATGAAAACTACAGACAAACGTTTGTTTTCTTCATCAAGACATTCATTTCTGTAGTTTACTGCTACAGCAAGCAGAGACATTATTTCTCTCCCGATGATGGCCATGTTGGTCGAAACTAGTCGAGGAATATAAATGAAATAATAATAATAAAAGCATAAGAATATTAATCTACAACCCAGTATGTCTGAAGATTTTAATTGATTTTTTTAATAATTTTTATCGTTCAAAATATATATATATATATATATATATATATATATATATATATATATATATATATATATATATGGGCTTTTTATACAATAGAAGCTACTTATGGTATTGAGTAGATTGAGTCAATATGTCTATATTAATGATTTGGCTGGTTGATTTTATAACATTTTAACTTATGTTGGATTATTTAATGTTGAAATTCGGCCCTATTTGTTTATATTTGAGTATATAAGCATTTATTTAGTAGGTGGCCCCTTTTTGGTGGGGGTCTTATCCCATCTGCAGAGATGCTGTCAGTGTATTCTAGGCTCCAGCTACAGAGTAAACAAATATGTGTTGGTCACTTTAATAGTACTTGTCATAAGTACACATATTTACCCAAACATTCAAAATAAAAAAAAAATTAAAATGGCTCAGGAGATGTTGGAAGAAAATAAATGAAGGTTTCATTTTTTTTTTTAAAAAGAGAACATGGCTCACAATGTGTACAAATGTGTTGCATGTCTTCTCTCTGATCCTGAAAAGGAAAGCGAGTATTACTAAAGTTTGTCCTTACACACAAATCCAACATGTCATATCCCAAGTGATAGTGCTTTTCCATGTCAGGGAATTATCTTTGTGGTATCTACTACAAAACTGTCCCCTGTGCAGATTAGGACATCACTGAATGGCTATTAAGAACCATGTGACCAGCCAAATGCAGCACATACTAATTGGGTGAAGAAAAGTTAACCCAATAGCACTGCTGTATGCATAAGGGTACATGTATGTGTTTATATATGTGTGTGTGGGTGTGTGTGTGTGTGTGTCTCGATGATTGTGTTTAGCATGAAACTGGCTGTCACCTCTGGGTGTTGGCTTCAATGTCCACTTTTATTTTTACATACCCTCTATCCCTGATATTGAGCATTGTAACCCATATATATAGTATAGCTTAAAACTATATTTTGTCATGTTATATCTTCAGGCCATGTGTGTTGTGTTTTGGCTTGACTATTTATATATGCTGTTCAATGGTGCATTATGGGTAGAAAGGTCTATTGTATTACCCTGACAGTTATAGAGTGGGTGGTAATGGTTACATTTCAAATTATTCTAGAGGCGACTGAGTAGAAATAATTGTGGATCCAAATGCAATTATTTGTAGCTACTCTGTAGCATTGTTTGTTAACTTTTTACTCATTACTGATTACTTTTTTATTTGTTGTTGATTATTATTATCACATTTACTTGTGCTTATGTGTGAAATCATTGTTGATTTTTCTTATTAGCTAATTCATTTATTTATTACTGGTTTAGACTTTTTGATTACTTTTTCATATTTTTTAGTTTTCAATTTTTAAGTAACATAGTAAAAATTTGTTTTCATGTCTGCATTTTGAGATGATTTCTGATCATTTATTTAGTAATTTGTGTTGGTCTGGGAAGATAATTATATTTCTTCTTCGGAGTTTACAATTTTTTGATTTATTGTTGTAAACTGATGCTGTTTTCCTTATTTTCCATGATATTTTTGATGTGATTTGTTTTTTGTTTTTTTTTAATTTCCCATATACGTTTAGAAAGCATTGTGCCATTTGCATATTTGCTATTTGTAAAGGATATTTTGTGCAAGTATTTCCAGGGGTCCTTCAGTTACTCCTATGTATATTTTTTCTTCATTATCTGCTGATTTTACAGTGGCTGCAAAACAATGTAATATATCAAGAAACTACACACACACAAACATCCTTTGCTACTGAATCTCTACTACCTCGGCTAGGGATTGAAATCACAATTACTATATCACCAAATTCATAAACCAGTGCCTTATTCCACTGAACTATTGGGTTGGGTACTACAGACTTAGACTCCATGGAAACAGGACAAGCAATAACTGAGAAGTAATAACAGATATCTGTAAGCATGGAGAGTGGAATGAGAACAATCTACCTCCATAGATTTAATAAAGGGTCCTATTTGAAATTTCCTGAATATTGCAAGAATCAACAAACACCTGTAGAATGTCACAGGGCACACTGGCCAAAATGTTGTGATAACAACAACTAAGATAAGGACATTAGTTTGAATGTAAATAATGATAACTCCTCTTCTCAGAAATTCACACTGAAAGCTTGTGTCAAGTGACTCTCAAGATGGGCCCTTAAGCCCACAAGTGGGTCTGAAAGAGCAGATTGAAAAGAGAGTAGACCTACGCCTGAAGCCAAACCAAGGCTTGGAAGTTCAACTTGACAAGCTGATAGACACCCAGAGCAGTGTAGTCATTAGTCAGGAATTATATTTTCTGCTGCATTTTGCTTTTGTAAATAAAGTCTCTTTCCGGTTACATGGAATTTCTATTTGTGCTCAAGTGGTTTGGTTGATTGTGTTTAGTGGCATATTAACCCCCATTGCTTATTTAATGCCAAAATCTAAATATTTTGAATGACTTCAAATACAGTTATTTTGTACATCATTTTATACTTTCAGGGTAAATGTATGTATTTTTAGATATAAAGTTTGTAGATCATAAAATGTATTGTTGGTATTTTTTTTTTTTTTATAAAAATGTATTGCTGGTATTTTTACTATAAAAATGTATCTTTATACTTTAGTGTTGTATTGATTGTCATTTTGCTATAAAAATGCATTCTTGGTCATTTTATTACAAAATGTATGGCTGGTAATTTTACTATAAAAAAGTATTGCTGGTAATTATACTACAAAAATGTATTGCTGGTAATTTTACTACAAAAATGTATTGCTGGTAATTATACTACAAAAATGTATTGCTGGTAATTTTACTACAAAAATGTATTGCTGGTAATTTTACTACAAAAATGTATTGCTGGTAATTTTACTACAAAAATGTATTGCTGGTAATTATACTACAAAAATGTATTGCTGGTAATTTTACTACAAAAATGTATTGCTGGTAATTATACTACAAAAATGTATTGCTGGTAATTTTACTACAAAAATGTATTGCTGGTAATTTTACTACAAAAATGTATTGTTGATAATTTTACTACAAAAATGTATTGCTGGTAATTATACTACAAAAATGTATTGCTGGTAATTTTACTACAAAAATGTATTGCTGGTAATTTTACTACAAAAATGTATTGCTGGTAATTATACTACAAAAATGTATTGCTGGTAATTTTACTACAAAAATGTATTGCTGGTAATTATACTACAAAAATGTATTGCTGGTAATTTTACTACAAAAATGTATTGCTGGTAATTTTACTACAAAAATGTATTGTTGATAATTTTACTACAAAAATGTATTGCTGGTAATTTTACTACAAAAATGTATTGCTGGTAATTTTACTACAAAAATGTATTGCTGGTAATTTTACTACAAAAATGTATTGCTGGTAATTTTACTACAAAAATGTATTGCTGGTAATTATACTACAAAAATGTATTGCTGGTAATTTTACTACAAAAATGTATTGCTGGTAATTTTACTACAAAAATGTATTGCTGGTAATTATACTACAAAAATGTATTTCTGGTAATTATACTACAAAAATGTATTGTTGATAATTTTACTACAAAAATGTATTGCTGGTAATTTTACTACAAAAATGTATTGCTGGTAATTTTACTACAAAAATGTATTGTTGATAATTTTACTACAAAAATGTATTGCTGGTAATTTTACTACAAAAATGTATTGTTGATAATTTTACTACAAAAATGTATTGCTGGTAATTATACTACAAAAGTGTATTGCTGGTAATTATACTACAAAAATGTATTGCTGGTAATTATACTACAAAAATGTATTGCTGGTAATTTTACTACAAAAATGTATTGCTGGTAATTATACTACAAAAATGTATTTCTGGTAATTATACTACAAAAATGTATTGTTGATAATTTTACTACAAAAATGTATTACTGGTAATTTTTTTATATAAAAATGTATTGTTATACTTTCCTAGTGTTCTGATTTTTTGTTTGGGAGTTCATTATTTGTCCATATCTGGGGCCCTAACAGGTGCTACCACTCCAGGTTAGGGTGGACTGAGGAACAACAGCAATTAAGAGGTGGTTCCATGCTCCTCAAAACCTCCAATCTCTCACTCAGAGGCCTTGCTGCCAGATGTAGTTTATCGACATACCCAGGGATAAGAAAAGGTTGAGAAATACCGCACTCAACAATACCAAGTAATAGGTAAAATCCTTTTCTTTCAGCAAGAAGTCAGATAAAATAATTTTTTTAAAAATAATAGAAATATGAGGTCATATGTTTACTTACCAATTTAGCTTTTTCTTCCTTTATTTCTTTTTGGTGTGCTATTTTGTATTCAATGAAGCTCTGAGGAAGAAAATATTAAAAAAAAATTATCATTAAAATAAGGTAGACAATATGCTAATGATGGATGTAACATCAGACTTGTTTTTTCTAAAGAGGGGGACAAATTATCTCACACCCTACAACCCTTTCCGCACAGATGAAAAGTTGCAAGCCTCTCGCTGCCCTATCCATGCAAAGGTGTTCAAACGAACTACATTCCTTAGTTCCACCAGTCCTAACCTTCATGGCTAAGACCCGCCATGCTACACACATTGTACCAAACCACCTTCGTTACCTTTGTATTCCAATGGTGAGATAAAAGTTCAAACTCAAGCAGCTACTTCACACAAACCACTGCTTTGTAGAACAGACTCCCAAGAGGATGCTTCCTCGATCACTACAATCTTAACCAGTTCAAGTCTAGGATTAACTATTATGTTCCCTACATATCAGCATAAACTCTTTATTCTGTAACCCTCTTGTGTCTCTCAGGTCTTGTACAAGGTGAAAATCATTGCCAAAAATTAGAAATAAAACAAAGATAAATAAAAGTTCAGTCATGCGTACCTAACAGGATTGTTTTAGTCTGGCTACTTACTGCAACTGCTGCTCAACCAACTGTCACTGACCCCCCACCTTGTCGCTGGTTTCCTGATTGATTGATTTGTTTTTAGAGCTTATCAACCCTTTTCAAGCCAGAAATTATTTTTAAATTGCAAGAATTTTTTTTTGTGGGGGTAGATAATAATGGTTTAGTGAAACAAGTTTTAATAGTTAACACATAGCTGGAGGAGAAGAGGTGGATTACCCAGGGGTATTTGCATGTAAATGAATATAACAAACCCAACAGGAATTGGAACTCCACTCTGCAATTAACAGTTCCCAGCCATTATCCATTACACCACCCACATATCCAAGTATATACTTCCTGGTATTCCCAAGCAGCCACCCATCTAGGTACTGACCAGGTTCAATGTTGCTTAACTTCAGTAATATAAGTTATATATTGGGTGGTTGATTTTGTTTAGCAGTATGTCAATCTCTATAGGTTATTTAATGCCAAAATCTAAATATTTTTTGTACACAATTTTATTTTTTATTTTTGAAAATAATAATTGTTTTAATTATACAAGTTTTACAAATTAACACATAGCTGGAGGTGAAGAGGTGGATTCATACCTTTCTCATTGGTAATTTGCACGTAAGTGAATATAACGAACCCAATGGGAATTGGAACTCCGCTATCCAATTAACAATTCCCAGCCATTATCCATTACACCACCTGCACATCTAAATTTTCAGCAACTAGTATTCCCAAACAGTCACCCATCTAGATACAGGCCAAGCTCAATGTTGCTTAACTTTGGTGATTATACAGGAACTGGTGTTTCAATGTGACATAGCTGTAAGCCTTTATCAACCTTTTGTAGGTTATTTAAACCAAAACACATTTTTGGGATTGTAAGAACCATTTTTATTTTTAGTAAGTGAATATTAATAACTTTTTGAAGATAATAATGATTTTACAGATACAAGTCCTGCTCTGTAACCCATAAATGGGGAGAGAAGATACTATTCAACTTTGCTTGATGAATGACACACTTCATGTTCGAGACAGTCTAAAGCACATTGAATCTCCCGAGAATACCTTCTGCCAAGAGGGACACCGGTTTGAGTTCTACCAAAGAGCACATTTTTCTTTAATAAGATTTCTCGAATATTCAGACCAGTAGATGAAAATAAATATACTGTTTAATAAATAAATGGAGCGTCTACTCACATATGGTGATCCACTAAAAATAACGTTTAAGTATAAAATCTGTAGGATTAATAAATAAAAATCTATCACTTCTTTTTTATTCACAATGAAAAAAAAACAAAAGGTGACGAGTGGATGGACGGGTCTGTCTACGAAACTCTGGAGTCAGGATGCTGATGATAACATCAATCAGCTAAGTCACAAACATTTTACTTGCATTATATATATATATATATATATATATATATTAGAAGGCACAGTGGAGTAATGGATAGCAGCTCGGATTGAGGAATCGGAGAGCCAAGTCCGAATTCCAGTCAAATCCATTACATTCACTTACGTGTTAATACCCTCAGGAAAGGTATGAATCCTCTTCTCCCTCCAGCTATGGGTAAATAGGAGGACAGATCGGATTCTATAGCCTTGAATGGCAACTGCTCTACTGCAGAAGTGGCAACCTACTGTGGGAAAAAAATCTGCTTTGTCAGTCATGTATCAAAAGATACATGATCGCCTAAGTGTGTATCACGCATGGCACATAACTGAACTAATATATATATATAATGTGTGTATTTAGGCAGCATTTTTTCATTGATGCATGTTTCATTAAATAATATAGACAAGTTTTGTCTATTTATTTTATGTAAATTTTTTTCATATCGTCTGATAAGCTTAATAACAATATCATTAAATGAAGAAAGAAAATCACAATATTGATACATATTTTTTAATCCTATCTAAGCTTTTGTTTAATTTTGTTTAATTTTTTAATTGTTTATATATATGTATATATATATATATACACACACACACAAATTTAAACATGTTTTTTTCTCAATTCAACTAACAAAATCTGTTTATTTTTTTTTTGTATATTTCTAATTGTCAATAAGTCATACATCCAAATCAAAATTGTGAATAAACTATCCAAAGTTTTTTTTTGGGGGGGGGGGGGTCTTTTGAGCACTCTCAACCATCTTGGTCATTACCAAGAACTGAATGTTGACAGTAAGTAAACAAGACTTTTTATTTACACTACTTGCATGTGAACTATTGTTGTTGCTATTACAAGAAGATTTTTGTTGTCTACATCCTAGAATTCTTGTCTACCATTTCTCCCAAATGAATTTGGACTCACAATTGTTAGAGTCACTCTCAGACTGGGAAGAAAAAGGAGAAGGGTCTTTTAGAATAAGAATTAAACATGAAGACAAGATGAGGAACTTACCTGTCGGAGTCGTGCAAAATTTGACATCTGCACTTGTTGCCAGGCAAGCAAAGGTTCTAATCCTTCTGGAGCTGGGAGGCAGCCATCATTCTAAAGCAGAAAATAAAAAATAGCAGAGAATCCAATTGAAATCTACATATTTATGGTTAATATTTGCAAACAATGAAATAAAATGAATTCACAGCCATATTGCACAGACACACATTAATAAGTTTGTGTGTGCTTACGACCACATCACATTGAAACACTGGTTCCCCACATGATCACTAAAGTTAAGGAACATCAAGTCTGATCAGTACTTAGATGGGTGACTGCTTGAGAATAACAAGCACTGTAAGCATGAATGTGCGGGTAGTATAATGGATAATAGCTTGGAATTGTTAATAAGAGAACTGAGTTCCAATTCCTGTTGGGTTCATTATATTCACATATGTCCAAATACCATTGGGAAAGATATGAATCCATCTCTTCTCCCCCAGTTATGGGTTAATTAGTAAAACTTGGATGAGTAAGTCATTATTTCAAAAAAAGGAAAAAGAAATAAATTCTTATAATTAAAAAAATATTTTCTGGCTCTAAATAACCTGCAAAGGGTTGATACGCTACAAAATATGAATGAATCAAAAGTTGGTAACTTGACACTATTACCTGAACTTTGATATAAATTTTTTCACCATGTCATGTTCAATCTATAAGAGAAATTTTGGATTGGTAGGAATTACTTTTTCTTCTTTTGTAATTTGGTTTGTTTTGTTTTATGGTATATCAACCTCAATGGGTCATTTAATGCAGACAGCTTTTTTTTCCTGGTAATATTTTTGTTTTGTTAAAAATCTATTTCTGTTAATATTTTTTACCTCAAAAATGTATAGCTGTTAATATTATCTTTTCAAAAACATAT
>OZ038504.1:45241748-45364248 GCA_964036315.1 Acanthosepion esculentum
ATATATATATAAAAACACACATTACTCACATATATATATTTATATACTATCTACACACACATACTCACATATATATATTATATATATATACACACACATACTCACATATATATATATATATATACACACACATACTCACATATATATATTATATATATATACACACACATACACACATATATATATATATATATATACACACACATACTCACATATATATTATATATATATACACACACATACTCACATATATATATTATATATATATACACACACATACTCACATATATATATATATATATATACACACACATACTCACATATATATATTATATATATATACACACACATACTCACATATATATATTATATATATATACACACACATACTCACATATATATATTATATATATATACACACACATACTCACATATATATATTATATATATATACACACACATACTCACATATATATATTATATATATATACACACACATACTCACATATATATATTATATATATATACACACACATACTCACATATATATATTATATATATATACACACACATACTCACATATATATATTATATATATATACACACACATACTCACATATATATATTATATATATATACACACACATACTCACATATATATATTATATATATATACACACACATACTCACATATATATATTATATATATATACACACACATACTCACATATATATATTATATATATATACACACACATACTCACATATATATATTATATATATATACACACACATACTCACATATATATATTATATATATATACACACACATACTCACATATATATATTATATATATATATACACACACATACTCACATATATATATTATATTATATATACACACACATACTCACATATATATATTATATATATATATACACACACACATACTCACATATATATATTATATATATATATACACACACACATACACATATATATATTATATATATATACACACACATACTCACATATATATATATATATATATACACACACATACTCACATATATATATTATATATATATACACACACACTACTCACATATATATATATATATATATACACACACATACTCACATATATATATATATATATATACACACACATACTCACATATATATATATATATATATACACACACATACTCACATATATATATACACATACTCACATATATATACACACACACACACTCACATATATATATACACACACACACTCACATATATATATACACACACACACTCACATATATATATACACACACACATACTCACATATATATATACACACACACATACTCACATATATATATACACACACACATACTCACATATATATATACACACACACATACTCACATATATATATACACACACACATACTCACATATATATATACACACACACACATACTCACATATATATATACACACACACACATACTCACATATATATATACACACACACACATACTCACATATATATATACACACACACATACTCACATATATATATACACACACACATACTCACATATATATATACACACACATACTCACATATATATATACACACACATACTCACATATATATATACACACACATACTCACATATATATATACACACACATACTCACATATATATTACATATATATATATATATATATATATATATATATATATATATATACATATATATATATACATACATACATACACACATGCAAGTTTCATTAAAAACGACAGACAAGTCCACTTAGGTATAAAATAGCTGTAATAAAACACTTTCTAGAAAGAGACTACTCTTCCTCAAAGAACTTAACGTAAAACAAACCCTAATCAACAACGGCTTCCCTAACCACCTTATAGACCAACAAATAAGACTATTTCTCCCTAAAGTAAGTAATAATGAAAGTGAACACACAGTCAAAAATCACATACACATTTATTACAAAAACCAAATGCATTTTACTCCTGCCTCAAGCACAAATCTACTGAGGCGGACAAAATTAACCTGGCAGCTCAAATTGAAAAGGACCTCCAATCGGTTGTGGACTGGGGAGAGAAATGGATGGTCAACTTTAATGCCTCTAAAACAAAATTGCTCTCCATTAACCACCACAAGGACCCATCCCTGCATCCCATCAGAATGTCTGAGGACCAACTTCTCGAGAGTTCCTCTCTGCGGCTGCTCGGTCTCATGCTGTCCGCTGATCTGAGATGGAACAAATACATCGAGTCAATTGCATCATCCACCGCTAGAAAAGTTGGTTCCCTGTGCCGAGCCAGGAAATTCTTCTCCCCTGAATAGATCCTCCAGGTCTATAAGTCTACCATTCGACCTTGCATGGAGTATTGCTGCCATTTATGGTCTGGGGCCCCTGCGTGTTGCCTCGGGGTTCTTGATAAGATCCAGAGACGGATATGCAATGTGATTGGCCCTGATCTGTCATCTCGTCTGCAGTCGCTCTCTCACAGACGCAATGTTGCATCACACTGCCTTTTCTACAAGTACTTCCACGGTAATTGCTCTGAGGAGTTGCTTTCACTTGTCCCTAAGCCTCGTGAATTCAAGCGTCCTACGAGGCTGGCATCCCGTTCCCACCCCTTCACCGTTGAAACTGTTAGGTGTAGACGTCTTTTCTACTCCAATAGCTTCATGTCACGCACATCTCGCCTATGGAACTCCCTTCCCTATTACTGTTTCCCTGACAAATACAATCTCCAACGGTTTAAGTGTAGCGTCAATCGTCATCTCCAGTTGCCTTGATCTATCCACTTCCTGACATCTTTCATTCCTATCTGCTCTCGCTCTATATCTCCCGTAACCTCCCTACCTCGATCGGCCCTCCGTCCTTCTCTTTCTCCACATCCCTTCCTTTACCACTCCTATCTGCTCTTCCTCCAACCCTTCTGTAACCCCTTGCGTGATAGTGGCCACTGGCCTTGCTCGGGGTGATACGCTTAAAAAAAAAAAAAAAAAAATAAGAATTACAAACAAGATGAATGCTCACTAAGACATATTATAAAGAAATACACCACCCCAATCGACCCAAATAAAAAAATCAAATTAATTATCTATTATAAAATATTTAAGACAGCTAACCTCATCCTCAAAAATAACAACACGCCTGATAAATCAAAATTGCAAAGAACGAACATTATTTATGAGTTCAAATGCCCCTTAAGGAAGTGCGTTCCTAACGAAACCGGACTCGTAAATAATTACATCGGTTACACAACCACATGCTTATCCAGACGTCTTACATTACACCTATCCGATCACAGCTCCATTAGAACCCATTTAAACACACACAAAAATTTACCAGACACCATTAGAAATATACTAGTAGAAAACACAAATATATTAATTGCTTCCACCTGTAAAAAAAGTTAAAAAATAATGGAGGCTTTAATAATAAAAAAGAAAAAGCCTACCCTTAACAATATTAACTACGAACAAAGCCACAATGTGCTAACCGTATTTGGAAATTAAAACACCACTACTACACACTAAGACATATACATAATGCACACACTCAATTAAGCTGAAAAATCAAATCATCCTTGATAATGGCTAAAGGTATAGCCAAAAGCGCTCGGAAAAATAAAACATTTGGACAGTTCTTACACACCCTTTGTCCAGCAAAGAAAGCTCTTGTTCACACACAAGAAAAATTAAATAAAAAACTTAACCGCAGTACCTTGTCTGTCGTTTTTAATGAAACTTGCATAAAAGAAGGATTGCTGCCTAAATATACTACATACACACATATATACATGTTATATACACACACACAATTGATTTTTTAAAAAAATATTAATTTTGAAGTGTCATAATCTGATTGTAGACATTTTTTTTGTCTGTGTCCCGAATGTATGTTTTCCTTTTTCTTTTTACCCTGTCTAAATTCTACATATTTGTTTTCTCCTTTCTGTTATTTTTCCTCAGTCTTGTTTCTAGTTCCTTTTCCACTTTTTTGTGGATATACTTGATAAATAGGTCTGCATATCTAACAACACCCACCACCACCACTGTTATTATATGACTCTTTATTAAGATGGATGTGAATACATCTATCTCTTTTCGTCTTTATTTTTTTTTCTTCCTTTCCTAATTTTGTTTGTCTAACTTTCGTCTTCCACTCTCTCAATTACCTTATCCTTTTTGAGATATATATATCTCCTTCAACCTCTCCTGCCACCAATTTAAAACTGCCTCCTCAAACAAATGTGTGCATAAATTAAAAATGATAATACATAATTCTTCTTATGCCTGGAATATTTGTTACCCATTTATTTGTATTACTGTGGTCAATCTGAGGAATTAGGATCAAATTTCAATCCTAAAGAAATAAATTATAATCAACATAAAACCTTAAAGTTGTCTGTTTCTTAATAATAATTAATATTTGCTCTGTTTTTACATTGAGCTCTCTGGATTACATCTTTGTTGGAATTATCCATATGGATTACCAAAGACATCATTTTATATATATATATATATATATATATATATATATATATATATATATGATTAAAATATAGTTTTAAGGTATGGATAAAAGTAGTCAATATCAGAGGTAGAGAGTATGTAAATATAAAAGTGGACACTGAGGTCAACACTAAGCTGCGACAGTCTGTTTTCTGCTTCAACTACGTGCCTGAAAATAGTGCTGAAGCAAGAAACAGACTGTCGCCACTTTGTAATCTGAGATTTTTTTACATTACTTTAATCATTATTATAATGGCTATTCCCTGTTTGAAATAGATGCCCCATTTTTATTTATTAAATAATGTTTATTATGTCTAATTGCTTGCACATTTGAGAAAATGTGTTCCCCATCATATATAAAAAAAGGTATTATTTACATTGTTCAGACTGTTGTCCTCATCTTTATTGTCATGTTCACAACATTTTGCTTGTTGTATACTCCGGCTTTCTTCAGGTGATTGGAATTTCAAACTGAACACTTTATTTCATCCACCGGGGCAGATTGTTCGAGTTCCATGTGCCATACCTCTTCAGGATGGCTTAGTTATCTCCCTTTAACTCAACTCTCCAAGATGTTGTGCATCACTGCCCTAACCAGGTATTGAACTCATAACTCTTTGGATCAAGTTACTAGGCCATGTGTCCTTAAGGACAACAGTCTAAACAATGTAAATAATTACAATACCTCATCTTAGAAATATAGACAGATATAAATAAGGTATATTTAGGCAGTATGTAAGTTTGATTAAAAAGAACTGACAAGGTGTGTCTGTTTAATTTTTTATTATATTTTTCCAATTATCAGATAAGCTCTTGAGTTGGGAATAAACAGTTCAAAATAACAAAATGTGAACTTTGAGCACAATATTCAACACCTTATCTGAAAATTGGAAAAATATAATAAAAAATTAAACAGACACATCTTGTCAGTTCTTTTTAATCAAATATGTTTATATATATATATATATATATATATACACACACACACATACACTTTCTTCAATTCAAATAATCTTACCTGTTGTACATGAATATTCTGCTTCTCATTCAGTTTACTGAAGTTTCTTTTAGTGACCACAACTGCAGGTATTTCCAGTGCTTCATTTCTGAAAGATTATTTCACATAATTCATACATGTTGATATTGCCTGATATGAGGCACAGCAACAAATATCATCAATACAAAAAAGGGCTTTCATAATTGGGTGGAGGGGGCGAAATTTTACTCAATATGCAATAAACGAGAGGGGGTCGGAAAAGTCATTTAAACGGTCAAAAACTCCCAAATTAATAAGCAGGATGGTTTTAAGTTCAAAAGTGTTGCGAAATTTCCTCACCACAAAAAATAAATGAATACCTCTCACCTCCACAAGCAGTTTGTTAAGCTAAGCACGTATGACAAATGAATGTTTTTCTACGAACCGATGTCAGAAGGCATTCTTAACCACTTCAAGTCAGACTCAATGGTTTAGTTCGAAATTCAGGGAATTTCTAAAAAAAAAAGGAAAACTTATCTTAGCTAACGCGTTTTGTACTCTGAGGGACTTTCAAGGCAAAAGTCCCTCAGCTGACGAAAAATGTCATCTAAGATAACTTTTCCAGGTTTCCTTTTGTTTTTGTTCACATTGTCCTTTTATATATTCTATCGGAAATTTTTAGAAAGTATATAAAAAAAACTAGGCAAAATGGACCATGGTTATGGTGATATTTATGATGTTCAAAATCTACACTGCTAAACTGAAACCTGATTTTGTATCCGCTTTTATCGAAATGTGTGATTTGTAGGGAAAGCTAAGGAGAAGAAAAAGCTTTATTTTTATATTTTCAACGAGTTAATAAACTTGGTTTGGGTTCGACGTAACACTAACAAATTGATCTAATTGCAAAGTCAAAAAATGTAACTTTTTTTTTTGGTTTCTGTGCTTTAAAAATTTGGACTAGACGAAAACAGAAACGTTATTTTATTTATATGGACACAAAGTAAGGGTCCAGTTTAACAAAGTTTATTAAAAAGTGTAAAACTGTATTGAACCCCCAGGAGGGTAGGACGATTTTGAAACCACAACTAACTCTACCCAGAAAGAATAACTGCACAAAATATTTTTCTGTAAAAGTTTACCAATTTTTGCGTAAATGCATTTTAAATAGTAACAATCGAATATTCTGAATTTCACCCGGTGTTAACCAAAAAGATAAGTAGGTCAGAATAAAACCGGGTTTTGAAGAAAAAAATGTAGAAAATAACCTTAGTAACATGTTTTATTTTATTCAAAATCGTGCAATTCTGGGTAAATTAAAGAAAAGTAAATTAAAAAGCAAACACTACAGAAATATCTCATTTAAGAAGATTCTAAACTATAAACAAATTCGAGCTTATTTTAGGCGGTTATTTTTTTTCAGTCTGCACCGGAAATATCTAATATTCCACGTGTTTTTGCTTACATTTGTTATTTGTTTCAAGTTCATTGAGCTGATTTAAAACAAAAATAATTAAGTCTATTCATTTTTTATTTTAATAAACTTAATTATCAGAAAAAAAAGAAAGAAATAGCTTTATATTCACTGTGATATTTAATTTTTTTCTATTTTTGAAGACATTATTTTTCATTCGCAAGTTTTGTATTTTTTGCGTGCTACTAGCGTTAGAAGCGATTTGCATTTATTTTGTAACGTAAATAAATACATACATATTATTTTATCTTTTATTATATTTTTCGATTTTTTTATTTCACTTTGGAATTTATAATTCAATTTGTTTAATTTCTTATAATAACAGAATATAAATTTTTCAGATATTTTTTATAAAAATGGTTGGAAAACGAACTACTTGCAGTGTTACTAACTACAAAATTTTGAGGCTTACCTTGTCCATTAGATAAAAAACAGAGCAGCCTACTTTTCGACAAGTCATCCAGTATGGTTATTTTCTAAAAAAAAATACTTGTTCAAACTTTGCTATTTCAAAATTAATGGCAAAGTATATAATTGATATTTGGAAGGCAGTTAATCCCCGTTTGCGTCTGTTAACCGAAAAGTATGTAAATATTGAAAAAGACCTGCTTCGAGAAAGCGCATCAGAGAAGAGGTCTCTCTTCAGTACAAAAGAAAATTATGGTAAAAAAGCTGAATGCATTGTATGACATTCCTTCTTCTGAAGACAAAAATGTGAAGTGCAAAAAAGAAAATTGTCAGACAAGGCACATAGAGTCTGTACTTGTCATCTCAAAGATAGGGTAAAGTTATTTTTCTATTTTTTCCATGAATTTAAATCCCAATATCATATTTTAATTTAAATGAATGTCTATAATTATATTTTATGTAAACAAGTTAGAAAAGCAACTTGTACTATTTTTCTTTCTATATGAAATAATATTTTGAGATATATGTTTTATTAGATGTATTCTTTCAACTTAAGTTAAATTTAATATTTCCGGTACCCGTGGAAGACAGAGAGTATTTAAAAAACCAGAGTGCCAAAATAGGACCCAAGAGTAGTTTCCAACTTGGACTTGTGGATAAAGCTGCCATTCAGAAACCCCAAAGGAGTGTAGTGGAAGAAGAAAGACAAAAACAAGTTGATTCATCTCTTATTGCCTCCACATCTTATTATCAGGATGTTATTCTTCCCCAGTCATCAAATAATGATGAAATATATGAAGACATTCCGAGAGTGTTTACAGTCTTTTAAAAATTCCTTGATATGCTACTGAGTTGATCAGGGGTGAAGTTTCATCAAACTTAGGAGCAACCTTTGCAAATTCCTTTCTTTTAGTTTTGTAGGTTATGGGCCTTCTCAACCCAAGTATTAATATCAAAAACATAATTTTGGATAAATATAAAATAGACTTTGCAAAAGAAAGAACAAAACAAAATGCCTATCAAAAACACATTGATGGAAAACATGATAAAGATACTTTGTTATATAAAGAGATTGTGGAGGCAGATGGAAAGAAAAAATTAAAGAAAACAAAGGGAACAGAACACTATTTGACATTCATAAAGGAAATGGGTTGTGGTGAAAGTGGAAAATATCTCACATAGAGTTATCGCTACTACTGGAGTAACTAGTGCTGTTCTAGCAAAGGAGGTTGCTAATATTTTGGAGGAGTATAACAGTGTTGATACCCTAAAGACTGTCTTACTGGACAACATCATACAAATACTGGCTGTGAAGCTGGGCTAGCTACAGTTCTCGAGAGAAAAAAATAAAAATAAAATTACACATCATTGGTTGCTCTTTGCATCAAAATGAGCTTCTGTAATAGACGTGACAGTGACTTACCAGGAACAAAATGAATTAGCTGCCTCGCGTGTTGAACCATTTTCTGAGAGTCGGTCGTGCGTGCGTACACCTACTGCCATTTTTTATGCAGCAGGCTTATTTGCATAAGAAAACTATGTTACCTGTTAAAAACGAGGCGAGTGGTCGTGGGGACTATTGTTCTTCTAGGCTTCGGTGAGACTAAACGTATTGCTGAAAGAAAGCGACATCAATTTCTGGACAACCGACAACTTCCATTCAGGGCTGTTTTTAAGCACATTAATGGCAGCACAAGAAGTCCAACATCATTTATTGGTCCACTTGGGAGATTGTGTGCAAATGGCTATCATAATTTGCCCCAGGTCAAATTTGTACTCATAGTTAGTCATCTAGATCGCCAATATTCTAGCATCAAAACAGACAGTTGATCTGAGTAGTGATCAGATACTTCTTTTAGAATATGCAGTAGGGATTTCATGAGGAGAAAGTCAACCCTAGATATGCTACATGGAAAATTGGGCCCTTAAATCAAGCAAGATGGTTGTTAGCCACCAGACTAATATGTTTGCGGACTCGAGGCATTTACCCTAAAAACATATTTTCAAAACTACATAGCCTGATCCAGTTTATTGTTGGAGTGTATTCACTTAGCTTAGATTTGAAATTAAAAGAGACAATAAATTCCATAACCAGCAACTGTATATTTTCAACATGTTGCAAAGAATTAAGGAACTACCACCTGAAATTCAAGAGATTGCATTCAGAAATATCTGGCATAATACTTTTGGTCTCCTACCAGAAAATACATTGCATGCAATGCTGACATCAGATGAACTGGAAATGAGGGAAGAAACTATAAAAAGAATTTTAGCCATTAGGTAAGTAATTCACATAATATTGATTAAAATGATTTCATCGATTTATAGTTTCATTTTAAAGTACTATCCTAATTTCATTATAAAAATTAAGACAAGTATGGTTAAATTTTTATTTTAATTTAATTGATTTTTTTCAGGAGTGGGGAGCCAACAAACAAGTGGCTAAAAAATATCCAAGATAAATTTTGATGCAACACATTGGTTGCAATTGATCAACCTGTCCCAAAATGGAGTTTGTGAGAATGGATTCACTGAAGAATTTTCTGATTATGAACTTCTGGAGTCATCAATGAGTGGGACAAAATTAGTATTGCCTGAATTGCTTTCACATGCACAAAGTGTCAAAAAGAGCAGTAAAATTAACTGCAGCTTCCTAATCAGTCTATGGAACTGAAGCAAGTTATAGGAACATCCTTATAAAATTTTTATGCCATGAAACGAGGCCTTCCTTTGCTTCAAACTGCTCTTATGTAGAGCAGTTTAATAATAAAAATTGGTATTCTCACAACATTCATGTATTTTTGTCATGTCTTTTATAAATTTATGCCTTACAATTATTATACAAAATAGAAACTTAACAGACCCACTATTAGTAACCAGTAGATTTTTAGATAGGTACCTCCATGAGATCGCTAAAAAAGAGCATAGCATGACAAAAAAGACACCAAACTTGATGAAAACAAAACTTTATCAGCTAAATGTTTATGTTATTATTAAGTGTCCCTGCATTCATCTCTGGTGGGCAACCCTGAGGTGACATTATGTTGCAGGTTGCACCAATTTCCATTTGCCCACGTCGTCGTTGATCACCGTCTGCTTCGACTTCAGGCTTTCTTTTATTTTTTTGGCTACCACAATTACATATCATGAAAACTAACAACGATCACAAAAGAAATCCAAAACCAGCTCTTAAAAAAATCACCTAAAACCTTTAACATTTCATTTTCTAACATCCATGGCATTAGAACCAACTACTGCAATGTTGAATCTTTCCTTGTTGCGAACTGCCTGGATAAACTGGCTCTCTGTGAGACCAACCTTGACTCATCTATTGCCACCTCTGACCTCTTGATCCCCGGCTACCTTCCACTCCTTAGAAAAGACTCTCAAACCTATATGCATGAATCTCCAGTCCATTCGTATATGTGTCTGCGGCTATCCCATCTCAAATCTGTAAGCTACCTCTTCTTCCTTTATCGCTCACCATCCTTCCAAGACTGTGGTGTACTCGAATGCATTTCTGACGGCATTGACAAGGCTCTCTCTCTCCATCCATTTGCTCATATATTCATGTTTGGAAATAAGTGGCTTAATAACGCTACTACTGACCTTGCAGGCATACAAACCCTTAATTTTTCAATTTCTCAATCCCTCACGCAAATAGTTGACTTCCCCACAAGTTTTCCCTACAATCTGGATGGTAAGGCTTCTCTTCTTGATCTATGTTTTACCTCCACGCAGCTCTGCCCTCTTGGCAACTCTGATCATGCTGTAGTGTCAGTCAACATCTCCTTCAACTCCACCCCCTGCAATGAGCCTCCTACCACTAGAACATCGTTCTGCTATCAACGAGCAGACTGGGACTCGTTCCGGGATTTCATTCGCGACATCCCCTGGGACGTTGTCTTCACACTCCCTGTTCAAGAATGTGTTTCCAAGGTCTCCTCCAGGGTTAAAGCTGGAATCGAGGCTTTCATCTCCTCAAGGAAATATATTGCGCTCCTCCCCCTGGTTCTCCGCTGCTTGCTCAGCTGCCATTGCCCATAGGAATCACTTTTTCCACCTTTATCGTAGCGACATGTCTGATTGCAATAGACGTCTCTTTGTCTCTGCCCGTAACGAGTCTAAGCGTGTCCTCAATGAAGCAAAGTCTCTACATGCTGCTCGAATGAAAGAACATATTGCCTCTCGCAAATTCGGCTCCAAGGATTATTGGTGTCACTGCAAGAACGTACTTAACAATAGCAAACCCTCTATACCTCCTTTGTTCAACCAGTTTGAGGTTCTGACCTCTTCTGCCAACAGGGCTGAATGCTTTGCTCGGAAATTCTCATTCAATTCAACGCTCGACTCTTCCAGTGTACCCACACCCAATTTCCCCCTTAGAACTGAGGCTCAATTGAGTGACTTGCACATGACCCCATCATCAGTTCTGGGCATCATCTCTAAATTAGAACCCCCCACAAGGCTAGTGGTGGAGATGGGATACCGACCATTGTCCTGAAGAAATGTGCACCTGAACTGGCCCCTGCCCTCTCCAAATTATATAACTACTGCCTCAATAAATCTTGTTTTCCACCTTGTTGGAAGTCCTCATTCGTTGTTCCTGTCTTTAAGAACTCTGGAGACCCTTCTGACCCTTCTAATTACCATCCGATCAGTCTTCTACCACTCTTCAGTAAAATCTTTCAAGCTTTAATCAACGCCGAAGTGGTTATGCACCTTACATCCCATAATCTGCTCTCCAACAAGCAATATGGTTTCCACTTTGTCCGTTCTACAGCTGATGTGCTTACGGCCATAACTGAAATTGTTTACCAAGCACTTCGTAATAACAGAGAAGCTTGTGCCGTGACTCTTGTCGAACCGTACATTGAAGGTCAGTCTCAACGGATTCTCCTCCAGCTCCTAACCTACAAACACAGGTGTTCCCCAAGGCTCTATCCTAGGCCCTACTCTGTTCCTTATCTTCATTAACAATCTTCCTGATGTCATAGGTTCCCAACTTGGCATCTATGCAGACGATACTACTATTTACTCCTGCCTCAAAAACAAATGTAGTGTCGCCGACAAAACTAACCTGGCCGTTTGTGACGAAAAGAACTTCCAATCGGTTGTGGACTGGGGCAGGAATTGGCTGGTTAACTTTAACGTCTCAAAAACAAAACTGCTCTCTATTACTCACCAGATAGAACCATCCCTGCCTCCCATTAGAATGTCTGATGCTCAACTCCAAGAGAGCACCTCTTTGTGACTACTTGGTCTCACATTGTCTGCTGACCTGAGATGGAACAAATACATTGAGTCAATAGCTTCATCCACTACTAGGAAAGTTGGCTCCCTATGCCGCGCCAGGAAATTTTTCTCACTGGAGTCGATCCTTCAAATATACAAATCAACCATTCAGACTTGCATGGAGTTTTGCTGCCATATATGGTCTGGAGCCCCTTCTAATTGTCTCAAGGTACTTGATAAAATCCAAAGATGGATATGCAATGTAAGTGGCCCTGATCTAGCATCTCATCTGCAGCCACTCTCTCACAGACATGCTGTTGCCTCCCTCTGTCTTTTTTACAAATACTTTCACGCTAAGTGCTCTAATTAAAGAAATAACAAATAATTGTATTCAAAATTCACTTTTCATCGAAAATTTTTTTTGCTTTCAGAAAATATTGTCCATATTCATAAAAACAACTAAAAGCCTTTGAAATTAAATATCTTTGTTTTATTGAGTTTTGTATGTTACAATTCATAGCTGATTTTCGGGGGGGGGGGATGGCAATTAAAAAAATTACATGATTTGCTTTCCTCGAAGCCTTGTGCTTTTAACTAATATAATCACTAAACTGAATGCAACTGAATTTCTAGAATTTTCATGAAATTAGTTATGGGGGTGGTAATAAATATATAAAAAAAATATTTTTTCCATGACTTTAAAAAAAAGGAAACATATTTATAATAATTTAGTTTCTAAAAGTTTCATTAACATCCGACAATTACAATGGTAGTATATATTGAAATCATCATCACTTAATTTGTTCCTAGCAGAGTTCATACTTGTTTGCTTTTCTTGTTTCATTGATAACATAAAAAAACGTTTCAATATCTTGCAATGTTACTACTGACGTATCTCAATTAATCAGGTAAAATGCAGCTTATCTGAGCTGTTGGGGTGGAAGTTTATAATTTCAATTTGATTGCTACTTTTTTGATATATTGTATTCATTTTTTGGATAAAATAAATTGACAAACCTTTCTGGATTTATATTGTACAGTGTGACCCGGATATAAGAGTGATTTTATCTGGTCCCAAATTAGAACCATACTTACCTAAACAAAATAGACCAAACCCGGGTATAAGAGAAACCCTGATATAAGAGAAACCCGGGTATAAGAGACTTCTTCTCCGGTCCCGACAACTCTCTTATATCCGGGTTACACTGTATAAGCAAAAAAAAATGTATCAAAAACAAGGATTTTCTGGTGCTTCTAGACAATCTTTTAAAATAAATATTCAAAAACTGGTGCAATTTAGTTTTAGAAATCTACTTTTTGGTTAAGTACTTATACCAATACCCAACTTTCTCCGGTTGATACTTTTAGATTTATTCCCAAAAAGTTGAAAATCAACCTACTCTAACGAACCCCCTACGCACACAAAAAGTGTATTTCCCATTCAAAAAACATTTTTTCTTACAAAAATAATTAGCTTAACCAAATTTTTAATTTTAACTGTTTACTTGTATCATTATTTTAATTTCATCTTTTTATTTTAAATTGATTTTTTAATTAATTAATTTCCATAAAATAAATTTGTAGTCACTTTCTTTTTCAATCGAGCATTTTTTTGAAAACGTGGTTGATGTTATTGTTGTACAATGTACAATATAATAATAATAATTTTAAAATAAAGATTAAAAATACATTTTATTTTTTTAATTAAAAAAATTTGATTGCTTTTTAATTTATTAAAATTTAAAATAAAGTTTATTTTTAATAATCAATTGTACTCGTTTTCAAAAATTTAAAATAAAATAACTTTTTTAATCTTTAATTTAATAAAACACGAGTTATATGATCTAACAATTTGTTAGAATCATTTCTTTCCGAATAAGCTGACAAAGCGAACAAGACTGTCTTTTTTGTTAAGTTTAACAAACAAACTCAGCGACGTTACATCTAAAATTTAGACTCTAAAATGTGATATATGAATAAATAATTTCATATATGTATGTATGCAATAGAGAAATTTAAAATAATAGCTGGCAATACGTATCCCTTTCTTACCTAACTCTTCTAAGATATTCGTTGCCAGTCATCGGCGGAAGATCAAGATCGAACTCATTATCTTGCGTCAAGTCGATAGGAATCGCCGGGGTAAGAGGGTCGGCCTCCATTTTTGTTAACGGGAGACAACTGTGTTCGGATTCACCGGTAGGGGAGATAACTCCTCATCCCAGAAATTGTTTTCAGACGGACTAAATGCCCTCATCCTTGTTACGCTCACAATTTTTTCAGGAACCTACCAATGATTCATTTCGAACTTCCCTGAATTTCGAACTACACAAAAAAAATTTCGAATTTCCTTGAATTTTGAATTAAATAAAAAAAAAAAACCCTGATTATCATTTCATTTCACCTCGAGAAAGGCAATAAAGCCACTAAGACGCAAGAGGTTACTGAGTTAAAGAATATGAGAAAAACAAAAGATATTGAGGAGGGAGAACAATAAAAGAATTAAAAAGATAATGCATACCAAGTCAAACTGGTTTTTAAGGTCTAATATTCCTTCTTTCTTAACAGATCACCCATACGGTGTTTATTTCTATGCTAGGCCTACTGAGGTTATTGGGACCTTGTATATGTGCTGGTTCTTTCAAATGCATTTAAATTTTCTATAAAAAATATAGGCCATCTCCCTTTGGTCGATGGCTACTGCTGATAATGAGAAGAGTCCATTGAACTGATGATAATGGGCGTAGCACAAAATTAAGCGCAAAAAAGGATTTAAAGTGCTAACAACAGATGCCAAATAGGACATGGAGCGAGTGGACATATTTTAGGATACTCCAGACAGACGCCAAGAAGGTCTGGTAGGAAGGAGATGTGTCTCACAATCACTCAAAAACAGGCATGCTGGGCACAAGCTAACCTGAATAATGTGAGGAGAATGCAGCTAATGCAAACTGAATATAAACTCCATTCAGTAAGTGTATCATCTATTTCAAACATGTATTTGGATTTTGTCCCCAATGCTTTGACGTTTAACCGCTAAAAGAATACGTTTTTAGCAATCCTATATTCTCTTTCTCATTATGTATTGTGCTTCTTGCATATGTTTGTACAATGTTCAATTGTCTCACTTTGTTCATCAAGCCACAATTCTGTTTAGGTCTTTAAATTTCCCACATTTAAAAATCAAAGTTGACTGGAAAGCAAAAACGTTTTAATTTTAATTTATCATGGCTCCCCACAATTTTCAGTCCCTTGTAGTTCTTAGTTTAACTTTTTCCATTATTCCCATCCCCTGTTCTACAAACTATTCACATAAATTCATTAGGTAGGTGGCCCACTGCCTTCTCCTGTCCCTATTGTCTTCAGTCTGTCCCTGTGAGTGTCAGTCTCCAAGCCCTCTTTCCTAATTATATGTCCACGAAATTTCAATTTACACTTTCTGATTCTGAGTATAAGCATCTTTTTTGTTTCCATTTTTCTTAAAACTTCTTTGTCATTTATACACTCTGTCCATGGTATTCTCAGCCTCTAAGCTTTATTTTGGGACTAATTTGAATCATGTTCTGCTTTAAACTAATAAATAACATCTGAGCCTCACTTTGTGCTTAAAATATGCTTAATTTTTGGATTAAACTGAGCCTTGTTAGCTTATAAGCTTTATGCTAATAAAAAGATCTGAGCATCACTCAGTTCATACTTGTAGTGGACTCCTTGGGGGGTGGGAGGATATAAAAATGGTCTGTGACCCAAATAAAGGTAGTCACAGGAGGCGTGCTAACATTTATAAATTAAAGACGTGAAATCTGACAGGTGGAACAAAAATGGACAACAAAGATATTTAAAATTAATACAAAATTTATTTACATTGGATATAATAGTAGTGATTTGTTTAAAGGAACATCAGCAAAACAAGAATCAAATAATGGAAGCAGAATTGAGTAAATTCAGGAATACTGACCAGCTAGAAGATCTAGATATTATGTCTGTGACTAAATGTTACAAGTAGAGTCCATGTAAGTTAAGTTGGCATGTAAGTCCACAGTTTGAAAGTTCAGTTCAAATGCCCGGCAAAAGTGCTGGTGTTGAGTAGTTGCTGGTCAAGTCCAATGGTGACCCTTCTGTAGTATTTCAACTGAAGCGTACAGAATAGGATATATGAAGTCTGGACAATATAGCCAAGGAGAAGAAAGTTCAATTTAAATGTCCAGTGCTGACCTTGCATAGTTGCTGGTCAAATCCAATGGTGAGCCTTCCGTAGTATTTTAACCAAAATGTACGGAATAGGTTTTCGAGTCTGGATGATATGCATACAGTGATTTCCTAATCCAGGTGAGTTAGGTTGACAGGAAAGCCAGAAGCAGGGACATAGTGTAGCTGAAAGTTCAGGTCTGTTATAAGCAAGTCCATTAATGCCAATCAACCAAGTGAGTTAGGTCGAGATAGAGATGCAGAAAGTAGGAACCATGGTGTAGCCGGAAGTTCAGGGCTGTTGTAAGCAGGTCCATTAATGCAGATCAACCAAATGAGTTAGGTCGGGATAAGTAATGAATGAAAGCCAGGAATGCTGGAAGATAAAGGACTATAGTAGCCGGACGTAGTGAAGACTAAGAATGCAAGAAGTAAGGGTCCAAGGTAGCCAGAAGTAGCAAGGCCAAGAATGCTGGATGTAAGGGTCTGTTCTTCAGTCTTGTTCACTTTCAGAATAAACCATACTCAGAAACTAGCAGCCATGCTGAAGAGGAGAAATCATATTGATTTGTAGTGTGCCTTCAAGTCAAAACAGTTCTGATGATGACAAAGCAGATTATCCAACCGAAAGGAAATGAAGTCAGAACAAAGAACAACACTGGAAAATAAAGCATTTGAAAGAACCAGCACATATACAAGGTCCCAATAACCTCAGTAGGCCTAGCATAGAAATAAACACCGTATGGGTGATCTGTTAAGAAAGCAGGAATATTAGACCTTAGAAACCAGTTTGACTTGGTATTTTACACATCACTGCACAGGGAAGAGAGATTCATAAGTAGTTCTTCATTCTTGTTCATTTTATTTAAACCAGAACAAATCACACTCAGAAACTAGAAGCCATGTTGAAGAGGAGAAATCACAGATTTGTAGTGTGCCTTCAAGTCAAAATAGTTCTGGTGATAATGAAGCAGATTATCCAACTGAAGGGTAAATTTTTTTTTTTTTTTAATAATGTTCATCCAATACAAGACCCAAGAGCAACTCAAGGTAGAGGTTTACCGTATGTTGTTGCATTAGGGTAAGAAAGGGCAAGAAGTGAAGTTCTTAGGGCTATGCAGGAAAGATAATGGCTAATTCTAGACTTGAAGAGGTCAAAATTTAATGAGTGAATAAAATTTCAGAGTTCAGTCAGAGATGCTAGAAGCAAACTTTAGAAGGAACCAGAAACCCAAACATAAACAGGAAACAAGGAATAAACCTCTACTCCTCTTCAAAAAAAATGCAGATGGAGTCTGAATAAATAAAGAACAATACTGGAAAATAAATTGAATGAGTGATTTGTTTTCTACAGCTTATCAACCTATTGCAAGTTCAATACCAGGTTAAGGCAGTGGAGAACTTTCAGAGGGTAAATTAGCAGGAGATAACTGATAACTGACATCCATCAAACATGGCTCGTGGAACTAGAACAGTCTACCCCAGTGATCGAAATAAAGGGTTCAGTTCGAAATTCCAACCACCTGAAGAAGGCCGGAGCGTACAACGGCCGAAACGTTGTGACAAATATGGCGACAAAGATGAGGACAATAGTCCGACTAATGTAAATACTATTTCAAGTTATTTGAAGCCAGAAAATATTTCTAAAGTGTAAGAATTTTCTTTGAGATAATAATGGTTTACAGTATTTACATTAGTCAGACTATTGTCCTTATCTTTGTTGCCATATTTGTCACAACGTTTCGGCCGTTGTACGCTCCGGCCTTCTTCAGGTGGTTGGAATTTCGAACTGAACCCTTTATTTCGATCACTGGGGTAGACTGTTCTAGTTCCACGAGCCATGTTTGATGGATGTCAGTTATCAGTTATCTCCTGGTAATTTTCCCTCCAAAAGTTCTTCACTGCCTGAACCGGGTATTGAACTCGCACTCTTTGGGTCTGTCAATGGATCTAACCAACGCCTTTATCCACTGTGCCATGTGTCCTTGAGGACCACCTGAAGAAGGCCGGAGCGTACAACGGCCGAAACGTTGTGACAAATATGGCAACAAAGATGAGGACAATAGTCCGACTAATGTAAATACTGTACATAATACCTCATCTCAGAAATATAGACACAATAATGGTTTAGTGATATAATCTTACTAATTAACCCATAGCTCGGGAGAGAAGTGATAGATTCATAACCTTCCTATAGTTACTGCGCATAAATGAATATAATGAACCCAACAGGAATTAGAACTTGGCTCTACAATGGACAATTTCGAGCTGTTATCCATTACACCACCCATACATCCAAGTTTACAGCACCTGATGTTCCCAAGCAGTCACACATCCAGGTATATTGCTTCATTTGGGTCTACCTCTGATATTGAACACTGTTTTTTAAAAACAACATAGTTACAAAATATATTTAGCAAATGTAAGAGAGTAGGAGACATAGAAATCAACACTGCATAATGACTATCAGTTTCACACTAAGTACTGCATAGCCTAATTGGGCCTGAAACTAACAATCACCATGTCATGTTGATTTCTATGGCTACACAGATTGCATCTATAAATGCTTTATCTCTTGCTATTGAGTCCTCTTCCACCACAAATATACCAAATTTTAAACGTGTGCATGAATTGGGATCAAATATGGATTAGAATCCAACAGAATAAGATAAGGAACAAATAGGAGATTTAATGTTTCACTTTTATTAAAACGCCATGAAATAGGGAGGGGGAAAAGAAAATTCTGATATTTTTATTTTTGTGTTTGTTTTTCATGGGATAAGCAGATCTCACATCGCTGCTGACACTTGAGTTTGAACACAGATCACCAGTGAGCAAACACAGGCAATCCCATTATTGAATTAAGTAGACCACGTGACCATAGAGGAAACGCGTAAGTATAAAGTAGCATGACGTCTAAACGATCGTTATTTCTACTCTAACCTCTATTACTATACAGACTGCCATTCTCCACTCTATTCACTATACAGATCACTATATGGATTACTCAATAATACTTGCTCAAAATGTAAGTACTATTAGTGCAAGTGATATCCGAAGGCGTCCGACACCAGTATTGTCCAACAGCATACTATAGTTGTATATGCTATTACAAAGTCTCTACTACATTGATCATTACGAAAGTGACGAGTATTTAACATCACAAAAGTGGCAACGAGTGTTTGTTGGCATTACAAAATTTTTTAAAAAGTACTTTGTCTACTGGCCTGAACATTCGATAAATCTGCATGTGCTTAAAGTTAAAGGCAAAATAGAACCTTGCTTAATCACAGCACTCTTTGTAGCATGTCAGATCTAACATTTTCACCTGAAAAGGAGGATACAGGTTTGAATTTTGTTGGAAGGTGCATTTTCTTTAACAAAATTTCTTGAATCTTGAGGCTGGTAGACGGAATAAAATATTTTTATATATATATATATATATATATATATATATACACACACACATACAGAGTACAATGGATAAATTATCATCTAAATTTTGCAAAAAAAATGAAAATAATGCATCTCATTTTAACAGATATATTTACCAAAATTACACAAAAATATCTTGAAATACTAAAGAGTAAATTTATTCAATGAAATCATCATTGCTTCAAACACAGCCTACAGATGACTTTGGAATCTCCTGCAACTCTTCTGGTCAGTCTCCTTGTTTAATTTGGTGAATGCTGCCATAATCCTTGCTTTCAGTGCATCTTTGGTGATACAAGAAGTTTTGTTGGTCTTTTGCTCAGCTGTGCCCCACACATAATAATCAAAGGGGTTGCAGTCTGGGGAGTTAGGTGGCCAGATGTAAGGGGTGATGTGTTCGCAGAAATTGTCTGATAGCCATGACTGGGTTCTCCTGTTTTTGGCATGGTGCAGAGTCCTGTTGCAAGACATAGGGTCTTCCAGCAACCACCCTCTTGACCCAGGACCGTACTACCTCCTCAAGGCACTTGATGTGGGTCTCCATATTGAGTTCAAGTCCCTGTGGGAAGATGAATGGAGGCATAACATCACCATCACTGATGATCACTCCAAAGACCTTCATAATCATCGCCATTAGACTCATTCAACTCTTTCTGAATTCTCTTCACTGTCCTGAGATTGACACCAAAATACTCTGAAACTATCACATTGGAGCTTCTGGTGTGAATGCCAAGCAGTAAAGCATGCTGTTTCCAAATTTCTGGGAGAGTGAATTGCATCCTGGTGCTCTTTTTCTCAGACAGTTCCCAAATGACTACTATACTGTGCAGTTAACAAAATAAAAAAAAACAACCTGCATGCACAAATGAAAAATATAAAATGGCATCAATTTACTCATTGCGCCCTGTATGTGTGTGTGTGTGTGTAATTTGGCAGCAACTTTTCTTTTAAACATGTAGTATTGAATGTTAAAGACAACATAGTCTTGCATATTTTCTTTTGAATTTCCTCAAATAAAGTCATTAGAGAATGAGAAAATTCAAAAGAAAATATGCAAGACTATGTTGTCTTTAACATTCAATACTACATGTTTAAAATATATATATATATATATACTCGTGTGTATAATAAAACAAGCTGAAAGACAGATGTAAGAGATTAGATCTCACTGAAGATTAGATGTTTCAGATCTTACCATAGATCAATTATAATTAGAGAGTATAGTTTTGAAGTTTGTCAAATATTAACAATTACATGAATAAATCAATGATATTGTACTTTTAATTACCTAATTTAATAAAGATACAATCCAATGTCAGAACAACCACACCTGCAACCAAAATCAAGTTGACAAACTCATACAAGTATACAACTGTAAACTCTAATTCCTTTTTTCTGATGATCAGTAAAATAAAAAGGGATTTATGAAGAAATCTGGTCAATGACAGATTTTCTTCCAAGCTGCTGATTGTTCTTTGAAAATTTTTTCAAAGTTCAGACAACCAAAGATACATTTTTAAATAGTAGAGAATAAAACAAAAGAAATATTCTAAACAGAAGACTTAAAAATAAACTAATTTCAACTAGGTACCTCCACAGATTTGTGATGCCTAAGCTTTAAAATAAATTTTTCAAAAATGAAAAAGCTTTCTTGAAGCTTTTATTTTAGTTTCAAGCTAAGAGATTAAATTTAATATTTCCAATAAGCAAAATACTTTGCTTTATTTCAAAACTAATTTTAATCAATTGGAAGTAGCTTTCATTTTGAAATTTTTTTATTTTAGCATCACACCATTTTTAGCAACCTGTCATCAGAATGAGAATAATGTCTTAGTTTTATTGCATTTTTTTTTCATTTTACAATTCAGATCAGATTTTCATGAAATTTTTTTTTGTTTATCAAGTTTGGGTTCTTTTTACCTCACGGCATGCTTTCTGCAAATTAGTGGAGGGACCTTATTTAAAATGTTTTAAATTGATAAAAAGTAACAAACCAAGACTAATTATTTTTGTTAATTAAGATTTTTATTTCTTTATTTTTCTTACAAAAACAATTGTATAAAAAAAAAAAAAAGAAAAAAAGAAAAATCATTTGTACAAAGAGCAGATAGAAAAAAGGGGTCCACATAGTTGCTTTGCTAAACTGCAAATTAATACCTCATAGTAAAAAAAAAAGAAAATATTTAAACCAACGTCTTTATTTTTGTTACCCCATCTCCAATAAAAATTTCTGTAAATCAATTAAACTGTACCACCATCATCAAAAACTTTCAAGCTGGTAATACTGTAGTGAAAAACTTCACTTTTATCATGAACCACAACTATGCATAAAAACATTGAGTGAGAACTTCTCTTTTTAGTAAACTCATAAAAATTAATTATCACTATGCCACATAATTTCTCATCAAGACATTACAAAATTAACAAATATCAAATAAGATTACAGTTGAATTAGATTTATTTTTGGCATCATTATAATTTAAAACAAAATTATTCATCCAAATGATTACTGTTAAATTGTTTCTTACTTACAAACCGTTTCAAGAAAGAATTTCTTCATCTACAATCGCATAACGATAAAAATTGATTGCGCAGCCAGGATTATTAATTTTGTCTTGTGGTTTAAAACACAGGCTTAAAATTTTTTTGGACGAATTTATAGCACAAATAAGTCATTTATTGTAATCTAAAATGACTCCTCATGCAATAAGAAAATAAAAAAAAAAATGAGAGGAGGAATCAAGTGAAACACTTTGCTTCTACTTGAAATAAAAAATATTCATCAAAGTTTGTCTTTACTTATCCATATATTGTAGATTCAATGTCAGAATTTTGGCTATGTTTATCAAGTGTAAAAAATCTCTCAAAAATACTGCAACACATTACAAAGTTTTTTTTTTTTAATGTTACAAAAAGGAAAACAATTACACAGCTAGGTCTCAACCTGCAGAACTTGTATTTGTTAGAATCAGATTTCTCATTAGTAGATTTGAACAATAAAAAAATTATTTCTATATTAAAAAGAAACTCAATAAGAACTGTATATATTTTTTTAAAGCATGAAAAATAATCTTTATTATTTTTCTCCATAGAAGAAATTACAATAACACTATTCCAACATGTACGTAATTTCTAAAGAATTAATGAATTTTTATTACTATCAATATCACATCTCGTTGATACATGTAGTTGAGTAGACATCTGTTTTTTCTCAAACAGTAGAATTGATGTCTATCATCTATCAAAGACTTAAATGCCTAAGCCACTAGACATCAATTAATGGCTGGCTGCTCGTATCTGGGTTTACTTATCTGTTAAAATAACTAGCCAATTCCTGTTGTAGACAACAGCTCAGGCACGTTTTTTTGTAGGTGTTTGTTTAACAACCACAAAGCCTACCTGTGGTTTGTACTGTAACTATGCTGAATGGCCCTTAGTTACAATTTCTGAGAGAGAGTGCATCATCTGGTGTGATTAACAGTTTGAACAAGGCCAGTCACGGTGACTTGTGCTAGTACAACCATCAATGAACAATTTTGTATACTCAATTTCCCTTGCAAGGCTTGTAGTATGGTTTGCAGTCACTTTTCAAAAGGTGCTGCATTCTGGGATCACCTCACTTGACTAATAACATCAAGAAGTCACTTCTTGATTGGGCATGGTGCGATTCAAACCTGGGTTACATGGTTGGAAAATAAGCATTCTAACCACATAGCCATGCACCCATATAGACATTCGTTACGCTACAAGAAATCAAAAAGAAACAAAACAAACAAACAAAACAAACGAAACAAACAAACAAAAAACAAAACAAGAAAAAAAAACAAAACAAAAAACAAAACAAGAAAAAAAAACAAAACAACGAACAAAAGAAAAAAAACAAAACGAACAAAACAAGAAAAAAAAAGAAAAGAAAAAAAAATAGAAAAAAACAAAAGAAAAAAAATGAAAAAAAACAAAACGACGAAACAAAACAAAACAACGAAACAAAAAAAAACCAAACAAAACGAAACAAAAAACAAAACGAAACAAAAAACAAAACGAAATGTCTACTCAAACACATATCTATTTATAGTAATAACACACACAAAGATTTGACCTTAATTAAATAATGGTTGACATACATTAGTTTGGTCAAAAAACAAAATGTAAGCATTGAAAGACATTTCTCTAGGTGTTTTCCTAATTTCCAGTGATGCATTTCTTTCAGTGCATATTTAGAATATTGAGTTGGATAACAAAAAAGTTTCATTTAAAAGATTTTTATGAAAACAAGTTCTCTAGAAATGAAGACGCAGCAAACCACAATAATAATACTACCACTGATTCTGGTTGTTACATTTCATGTATGAAATGTGCATGCAAATGGAACAACTATTATGGGATGCAGGTCATAATTCTACGAAAAATAAAACCCTAAAGAATTACAACCTCTGTCCTATAATATGTTACATTTAGTGTTTGAAAAGTGTACATAAATAAAACAATTATTATGGGACACAGATTGTAATTCTACACAATATGTTGCTAAAGAATTAATAACTTTGTCCCATAATAGTTGTTCCATTTGCATACACATTTCATACATAAAATGTAGCAACTATTATGGGACACAGTAATTATTTAGGATCTTTGGTTTTATAGAATTACAACCTCTGTCCCATAATAGCTGTTATATTTGCATACAAATTTCATGCACAAATTGGAACTCAGATTATGAGGTCAGAAATAGTAAGACAATTTTTTTAATGCATGAAAACTTAAAAAAAAAAAAAAAAATTAAATAAGTTATAGCTTCTTGTTTCCAACCATCTTCCTTTACATGAAAAGAATATCATTGACAATATTATCAGGAAAAAAAAAAAAGCATACACAAATGCACAAGACAATTCTCACAGATTCCCAAAACTTAACCACTGTACCTGAGCCATGCTTTAAGGTGCAAATAAATGTAAATTAATTTCCAAGTTTCAGCTTGGATTTTAAAATCTAAATCTATTACCATCTTTAAAGATTACTTTTTTTTTTTATATTTAAGTTAATAAAATTTATAATTTATCTCGTTTATTAAGACATTTCAAGTAAGAGCAATAATTAAAAAAGTAGTACATTAGACAAGTTAAAAATGTTTGAATATTATAATGGCATTGCTTGCTAGTGTAGCTCTTCGATTAAAACATGGGATTGTGGGCCATATGATTTGTGGTTCAATTGCTCATGTCACAAATCAGAATTTTCCCAATAAAAATGGTTATCAGAGATTTTATAAATATAATGACTACTTTTTTTTTTTTTTTTTTTTTTTCTTTTTACCCACTCATAGGTTCAAATGAAAATCATGCACTTATAACAACATGAATCATTAGACCCTCCCTCCCTGTTTCAATGTGACCTATATCACACTTACACATCACAATCAAAGCTATCAGTTTTGCACCGTACATAATTGGTAATAGCAAATTATTGAAGAAAAAAAAAAAAACCCCGGCTAAAGAATGCTGCAGTATAACACTACATGATAAACAACCAGTCCTGTTATCAAGCTATTTGTGATACATCAGCAAATCACTAGGTAAATAGATTTAGGAAGTGGGTACGAATTGGTACAGTTCAATAACTCCCCTACTAAGAGGGTAGCTAACTTGGAAGCAAGTGCAATTAGAGCTCTTTAGCAAGGGATAGTGACAGTTATAAAATGCCCAATAATTGCAAATATTAGAAAAGGTATATCAGTTAAATAAGAATGGCTCAATGATAAAAGTCTATAGGCATAATGAATTATTAATACTGTCGGCAGTTTATCAATCAAGGGAAGTTAATTCAGTAAGACAACATTCAATATCTGAATAGTATCATGGGTGCTTATTTTAACTACTTTTCAAACAAAACATTTTAAGTGCTATTTGGTACAAGTGTATCTGAGAAGTGTCAATAATAAATACTTTCTTGAATATATCTTTAAAAAAGACTAACATAGGTTAAGAAAAATAAACCTAAAATGATAAAAAAAAAAAAAAAATCACCTACACAGTTCCTACAAAAATGCTTATGAAATAAAATAATATCTAGAACCCCCTGTACAAAAAAAATAATGCTACAAATGTATTTTCTATTTTATAATCAATTACATATACAAGTGAGTTACAAAAAAGTTCCAGAAGTTTATTAGACAAAAGCTATTTAATATGTTGACACTCACTATGCTGTTTATAGAGAAAACTTATGCAAACACATGTTGGGAAAGTTCACATGGTGTAATGGTTAGCGAGCTTGTCTTGCTAGATCAATTACAACTGAGTAGTGAATACGACCCTCACTGCATGCTCCATACTTTTGGCCTTGTGCCACATATAGTTGGGCACTTTAACATGGGGTAATGGTCATCTCACTAGATCAATTATGAATGAGTGATAAGTTCAATCCCCACTCAGTGCACTATAAATGTAACCTTGTACCACACCTAATTTACACTTAGTAAATTTACTATATTAGCATCATATGTTTAGCAGGGAACCAATAAGGCTCTTAGTGGCAACAGGTTTTTCCTTGTCAAGTTCCTTTGTAAAAATTTGCATCACGGGTGTCAATTTTGAAAAATAGTTTGGGATTAGATTTTTAAAATCGCTTTTGTAATCCCAGTAATGCACAATAATGCAAATCATTTGAGAAACCCCACCAAACAATTAACTACTTTTAGTGGCTAACATAAAAGCAAAGAAAAATGTAAATAAATAAATAGAAAAAATAAAATTTATATATTTTCAGATAACATCACACCACACACATTATCCTGGTATACATTTTTATAAAAAGACAGCAGTCAAAACAACTAACAAACAGCAGCAGAGATGAGGGGTTTTTCTTCACTTTTCAATATGCATCTTTCTAGAATTACCATGAATCTCACCATCATAACTACTAATACTACCATGGCCTCTATTTTTATCGTACCAATCCACTATACACACGTGCAGCTTGATAGCGGATATCTTCATTCTTATGTTTACTCAGTAAGAATACTTTGTTCTTTAAGTCTCCCATTGACTGGACACCATAGACAGCCGTGTACATGGTCTCTGGGGAGGCTGCTTTATCAGGGCAAGGGAGGGATGACTGTGACATCTTGTTGACTCGCACTGTGTGAACAATGTTAGCCAGGAGGGTAGTCCAACGCAATACAAGGGCTTCTTCAGCATCCTGCTGTAAAAGTTCGAGCAATGAGTGAGGAGCCTGAAATAAAGCAACAAAACAAAAATAAGTTACTTTGGTGGAAGTGGGGGGGGGGACAAAATTTTGAACAAATTTACAAGCAGAAAAAAAAAAAAAAAAAAAAGTCTCAACAGGACAGTTTTACTTTTGACACTGATATTACAGTGTACTCCTTTGCCAATTTTCATTGTTCATGAAAGCTATTTTTTTCTCTCTATAAAACACAAACATATGAAACTGGATGTATATTTGTTTTTCCTGAGAACTGACAACAAAAATGTTAAACACCATTAGAATGTTTATTTACAAGATTATTATTATAAAGTTTGTATAACACTTGTAGTTCTGGTTAATAATACTGTAAGGAAACACTGGAACAAAAGGTTGAGTGAAGAATAGGTTTAGTTACATGAGAGACATGGATTAATAATACAGTAATAGAGAATACCATAATTCAGTGTGGCAATGCATACAACTAACGCTACACCTTGCGACTCACTTTGCAATGACTGTTCCTATGAACAGACCATCTACTCATAGTGGATGGATGAGTCAAAGTCCAACAATTAGTGGAGAAAAGGTCAGCAGTTTTTCTACACAACAATTATAAAAACATATAAACCAACTCCAGTACAATATTTATTATTTACCATATTATAATGAAATAACTAAGAAAACAAATCTTTTTATTTGTAAATTTATAAGTGTCAGAACAACAGAAGAACAGTTTAAATAAGCACAATTTCATGAGTATCTCAATATAAACTTTGAAAAAAAAAAAAAAAGCATTTTCCAGAAATTTCTTTCATTTGCTTTCACCTTGTAAATTCACTAAAATAGGTACCAATCATTGGAGTTTACTTGTTTTATTTTTTTGAGAACTGACAACAAAAATGTTAAACACTATTAGATTGTTTATTTACAAGAATAATTTGGCAAAGTTCAACATATCAACTAACAGAAGGGGTATACAGAAATAGCAATATCAAGAGAAAAAAAACTGTCTTTTTGACACTGTTTTCTGCAGGTATAATTACGAAACTTAAAAAAAAATGTTTGTTCTATTATGTGATAGTTGCAAGTTTTCTCAAATTCTCAGTGATCAATACAAACATTTCAGAGTGTTTTGGCATCAATCTGATGACAGTGCAGAGGATTCAAAGAGAGTTGGATGCATCTAATTGTGATTATGAAGGTGTTTGGAGTGATTGCTAGTGATGGCAATGTTAAGCCTCCATTCAACTTCCCACAGGGCATCAGACTCAATATGGAGGCCCACATCAAGTGCCTTGAGAAGGTAGTGCTGTCCTGAGTCAAGAGGGTGGTTGTTGGAAGACCCTATATCTGGCAACAGGACTCTGCACCATACCACTAAAGCAGGAGAACCCAGTCATGGCTGTCAAAAAATTTCTGTGACCACATCATCCCTTACATCTGGCCACCTAACTCCCCAGACTGCAACCCCCTTGATTATTATGTGTCGGGTACAACTAAGTGCAAGTCTAACAAAACTCCTTGTAAGACCAAAGATGAACTGAAGGCAAGGATTATGGCAACATTCACCAACTTAATACAAGGAGACCATCCAGAAAAGTTGCAGGAGATTCCAAAGTTGTCTGGAAGCCAATGGCGATTTTATTGAATAAATTTACTCTTTAGTATTTCAAGATATTTTTGTGTAATTTTGGTCTTGTAAGCGATCTGGGATTGCAAAAGAAATATTTGTTGCAGATTACTTCCACAACGCAGAGAATAAATCACTAAGTTCAGACTCTAACATCGGGGGGGGGGGAGAGAAAGAAATGCCGAAAACTTGATTCGCAGGTACTATCTCACAAATCACAATGCATGCAACTAGTTAGAAAAATAACTCGCTCTCCAACAAACGCGGTAGCCAAAATACCCAAATTCTTCCCTGATTCGAGAACACCAACTGCTTTTATTGGCCGAGCATTTTTTCCATTCGTCAACAGCTGGGAGACGACGCTCAATTTTTGCATATCAAAATACTTTTACAGCGACTCCTGCAACGGACTTGTTTTTTAATTTAAATATTCAGTCTTCAGCATGTCATGCAGAATACGTGACCTTTTTTTGGTAAGTAAATTTTTTTTTCGCCACATTTTCCATCGTAGGATACACACAACGCACTGTCACTTGGTTTGACGAGGTAAGTCGCCGTTTTCTTTGCTATAGGTCTGTTAAAATGAGATGTCAGTTTTATTTTCATTTTTGTATAATTTAGACGACAATTTATCTATCGCACCATATATATCATCACATAAATTAATTACATCAAACTTTGCTCAAACCTAACAAGTGGACCAAACAATTATAAAAATGTTTGTCTACAAAAATCCAGAGTTCATGTGCCAAATATATATCTAACTAAGTGACAAATGTGATTTCTATTAATCATACATACATACATACATACATACCGTGGAAAAGGAGTCTAATTGTTGTCTTTCCTTTTTAGATGTTCTTGTCCATAGGACTAGTGGCAAGTTTTTGACTTCTGTTTTTAAGAAGGTTACTTTTTCGGGACTTTATACAGGTTGGGACTCTTTTTGTCCTCGATAACGTAAGATAAATTTGATTAAGACCCTAACTCATAGGGCTCTTATGATCTGTTCCGAAGACTTTCTGTGTGGTGAAACTGATTTTATTAAGATGACACTTTCCAAAAATGGATATCTTTTAGATGTTTTGGATGCTGTTATTCGTGACGTCATCAATAACTTTCATAGGGTTAAGTCGCATCTTGTAAAAAAATGTCTTGTTTATTTGCGTCTTCCCTTTATTGATTCAGAGGGTGAGTCTTTAGCTAGGCGAATTTTGTTTGCGATCAACAGTTGTTATTTTTCTGCTAATGTTTGAGTAATATTTGTTACTCGATCTATTTTTCTTCCATTCGTAAGAATGTCCTTCCCCCCACCATCATCATGTTAACTCAGTTATTTACAAATATGGATGTAGTTGTGGACTTGACTACATAGGGAGGACTCCTCAACATTTGGATTTTAGAATAAAGTAGCATTTACCTCCCATGATTTTGAATCCGGATGCTAGCAATAGTCAACTATTAATACATCCGGGTCATCTATTGCACAACGTATTATTAGTAGCAGGATTCGTATTACTGACTTTAGTATGGACCATTTTTCTATTCTATCAAGATCCCACTCTTTATATCATCTCAAGGTTCTGGAGTCCTTATATATCAGGTCCTGCAAGCCTTCCCTCTGTTCACAGAGGGATTGTTTGCTGGGTCTGAATATTATTGGTCTCTAGTTTTCCTTGAAAAATAGCCCCCCTTCATTATTCATCCTTAATTTACATGCCTATTATTTTATTTCCCAGAATTAAACTTGATAAGACAGGGACGAAACCGGTTGATTTTTTTAGCTATTAAATTTACACTGATATGTCTTTTGAATTACACTTATTCCTTGCTTATATATATATATATATATATATATATATATATATAATCTGAACAGGTAAATATAGGTAGATATATGAATGAGCAATCATATATAAATACATATAAATATGATATAGTCTAAGAAAAACCAGTGGTCAATGTTCTGTAACAGAGCTATATATATATATATATATATATATATATATATATATATATATATATATGAAGAAATATAGTCTTAAAGTGTGCTATATTTATGGGATAAAGTGCTCAATATCAGAGATAGAGCATGTGTAAATATAAAAGTGAACATAGAAGTCAACACTTAGAGGCGACAGTCTGTTTCATGCTAGATGCAATCATCAGGCCACGATTGCATCTAGCATGAAACAGACTGTCGCCTCTAAGTGTTGACTTCTATGTTCACTTTTATTTATATATATATATATATATATATATATATACTTCGGCATGAAACTGAGTTGTGCAATTAATGTAAGATATTATGTATATTTCAATATATAAGTATTTAAATATCCCGCATAATAGCAGTTTTATTTACAATCTAACTATTGTCCTCAGCATTGTTGCTATTATCACCAGAAAACCATCACAGAATTTCAAATATCCAGGGAGATATCGCCTATTTCTTAGTACTGCTCAGTCACTGCTTACCCTATTTCCACCGTGAGTAAGTCTGCAAGGCTTATGGCTATATCATGGGGAAACACTGCTTTTCATACAATCACCAAAGTTAAGCAATGTTGAATTTAGTCAGTACCTAGATGGATGACCACTTGAGAATACTAGATGTACTAAGCCTGGATGTGTAAGTGGTCTAATGGATAAATGCTCAGAATTGTTAATCAGAGAGCAGAGTTCCAATTCCAGTCATGTTCATTATATTCACTTATGCACAAATATCCTTGGAAAAGGCACGAAACCAACTCTTCTTCGCTCCAGCTATAGGTTTATTAGTAAGACTTGTATTACCAAATCATTATGATGTCAAAAAAGTATCTTACAATCTAAAAATATTATTATACTATTAGGGATAACTAATTTATTTACAAATTAAGTAGACACATGTATTTTAGTTATTAACCTGTTTGGCTCGAAATTACCAACCCTACATCACAAGGCTTACAGCCACTTCACGTTGAAAACAACAATTCCTGTATTATCACCGATGTTAAGCTAAGTCGAGGCTAGTCAATGACAGCTCAGAATTGTTATCAGAGAGCTGAGTGTAGTAGTAGTAGTAAAAAACAAGTCAACTTGAAGTAGCAACAAACGTCTGCAATAGATTTGTCTCTTGTCCGCAACACTTGTAACCAAATCACAGTTCAAATGATAGCCCGTCGTAACAGTCCACCAAACAACGTAGAAACGACAAACGTGGGGTCACACGTCCAATCTTCACTTCTCACCGGCAAAAACACATGTTCATCCCACATTTCAGTAGACACTGGTAAATACACAGCTCACTCTATCGGTAGGTTGAAGCTAGCTTCCAGACAAAAATAAACTTCGTAAGTCGTAACTTAATACGAAACTTTATAATAGTGCACGTCACCACGGTCCCAACTGCACTGCCAGCCAATGTCCCAGACCGTTTTTATTGACCGAAAATACGGCCAACGCACCAATCATTGCCGTTGGCCTCGCTCTCAATCAGAGTCCCCAGCTCGTCCAATCAGAATGCAGACTGCCACTAGACAAATCGTGCCAAGCAGCATAAAATAACAAATGTCGGAGAATGTACTTTTCTTTTACAAAACAGCAGCCCGACAATCAAAACATCTTGGGTGCTTTGACTCCGGTAAGTGCGAATATTTATCGTCACACCGAGTTCCAATTCTAATCATGTTAATTATATTCACTTATGCACAAATATCCTTGCAAAAGGTATGAATCTACCTCCCCCACCACCACAGCTATAAGTTAATTAGTAGGGTTTGTTTGTTTAGTGGCATATCAACTCCGTATGGATCATGTGATGCCAAAATTTAATTTTCTTGGCAGCATTAGTAATTTCATTTACAAAAATGTATTTCTGGTAATTTCTCCCCACCCAAAAAATATATTGCTAGCATTTTCCTATGTAAATGTATTTTTATATTTTCAGTGTTTCAACCCCAGTTTTAAACTATTTTCCCATAGTAGGGACCCTAACAGGTGCTACCACCCTGGGTTAGTGCGCACCTGGTATCAACAGCAATTAAGAGATGGCTTCTGAAAACCTTCCAATCAGAGTTTATTGTCCTACCCAGGATGGTAATTAGTAGGACTTGCATCACTAAAACGTTATTATTTTATAAAAGAATTTTACAATCTTAAAATATGTTGACTTTAAATAACCTATATATATATATATATATATATATATATATATATATATATATATATATGTGTGTGTGTGTGACAGAGAAGGGAGTCGGGGAAAAAACACACACAAACATTTTTTTTTTATTTAAATTGGAGTGGATCTGAGTAGCAAAATTAGATCAGAGCATTTTTGTTTACTGATGGGAAATCTGATCTAGGGCAGGAGTTGTACCCTTTTGGAATTGGGTCATTAGAAAGACAATGGAAATGGTCGAAATAATTTTTATCGGTTAAAATTATAGATAGAACTTAGTAAGCTATGAGGAACTTTGGAATTCACATGATTTGGGTTGAAAGTAGCCAGAACCTGTGATAATCATGTGCGAAGTAGTAGGGCCAAGGGTCCATTATGATCAGTTATGCTGAAAAAAGTGGTAGTTTTTGGCTCGTCTGTCTTCGAGTGCAGTCGAGCTGGGTGGAGAGATGTCGGAGATTGAAAGTGAGCAGAGTTCAATTGAAGGCTTGAAGAAGTACAAAAGTGACGTCAGAGATTGGAACAAAACGCCCGCTAACATGTGCTGTTGATATAAGAACAAAGAAGCGAATTACTCCAACATCTAAGACTACTACTGCTACTATTATTACTACCACTGGGAACGGAAATGTCGAACAAGCCACCCCTCTCCTTTAATGAAATTACACAAAGTATTTTCTTTTGTTGATCATTGTTCATATGCAAGAGACTGGAGATAATTCTTGAAGAGAGACGAGAGAATTTGGCCCGAACAAGACGCATTATTCTCTCCGTCTCCTAGCAGATGGAAAAGGCAGATGAAAGAGAGAGACAGTGGAGAGTCGAGTTGGAGACTCGAGGGGGAGAGGAAGTGACGTCAGAGATTGGAACGAAGTGTCCACTAACATGTACTGTTGATATAAGTACCGCTGCTTCTGCTACCATGAAGATTACTACTACTGTTACTACTGCTGAGGCGGAACGCAACTATGAACTTTAAGCTGCACACAGAAATCTTTATCTCTCCATCGCAAGAGTCGTATATCGTTCTGAGACGATTTAACAACAAGTTGATCACAACCCACTGTCTAGAATCCAGTGTATGAGTTTTTACGTCAATTACTTTTTTCTGTAACCCGTTTCTTTTCTATACTATCCTATTCTGCTATATAAAAGATATTAGCAATTCAACCATTGAATAGTTGTTTGCCCTGCTTTCTGAAGATATATATTTTCTTTTTGGTGCATTCTAAATTTCTTAGCGCAGACTCTCCAGCCGTGTCTACATCTTCAGTCGACCGTGAATGGATGAACATTACTTCTGCTTTCTGGATCAAACCAAACACAACATGGGCAGGAAGCAGGATTAAACCAGTGGACTGGTTGAATGATCTATGGATGCTCAGGGGACCTACGGCCAACCCCTTAAGTTCAGTTAAGACCGAGTAGACACCTCTACCCAGAGAGTAAGACGTTGGAGGTTGAGGGGCTGGGGCGAAAGGGTTAGATATATATAACAAAAAAAAAAAAAAAAAAAAATGTCAATCTAAATCTGTGCTATCTAGTGTAGTGGGTAGAACTCACAATTAATGTCACAATATCAATATTTTTGCTAGGACAATATGCTGTAACAAAATTGTTACAGCATATTGCCTTAAAAAAATTATTGCTATGACAATTAAAAATCTGAAGTTAAGCATCCCTGAGTTTTAGCATTCCCCCTACATACAAAGGTCCCTTCAATAAAAACATTTAGTCCTTTTAAATGATGAAAACCTCACATAGGATTTTTTTCTATTTTGTCATTCAATTATGCACCATTAGTCTATATGAAAAACTATTAGAGGACAGATATAATTTAACCTTCAAATAAAAATCAATTTGGTCATTAATAATAAATAGACAGCATTACCTCTCAATAATTCATAATTATACAGAAATCTATAAATATATTGATGCAGTAAAGAACCTCACTAGTGCAAGTGTAAGGGTTACCCCATACTCCTACATCAGCCCCCACCAAATCTTGATTCACAACAAAATGAAAAACATTTTGAACATACCTTAGCTGCTAATAAGTGCTGTACCATATCAGCACTGCAGGACAAATTCACTAACACCTTGAGAGCCTGTAGTTTGACAGGCGTGCTGCCAGCATCCATTAGATTGTAGAGATGTTGAACCATACGAGTGTACTGACCATGGTGTCGCTCTGTGGTCGACAGATTGGTCAGGGCCCTTAAGGTGGACAGCAGTGCAGATTCCTTCATTTCACCCTCCATTGTGAGATCAACTAGTAAGGGGACAGTTTCCTGTATGGAAGAAAAAAATATGGACAATTAACTCCAAGGAACATAGTCCTTATTAAACATTATTCAATCAAAAAAAATCATGGATGACCTTATTGAGGTTTTGATTTTATTTATATACATGCCAAGGGCGGTTGGGGGGGGGGGGGGCATGCATATAATAACACCCGATTTTGTATTTGAAAAATATATAAAAATTTATGAAAAATATGCTTAAAAGTAATGTTTGTAAATATATACATCATTCGGGTAGATGGGGCTCAAGAACTCGGAAAAGCAGCCCCATCTAGGAGAAGGAAAAATGTTAAACCTCCACCGCCTTGAGGTCATATCCAAAACATGGAAAAGGCTATGAAAGTAAATCTAGACAAAAAACCAAGAGTGAAGCCACAAGGGCAGTTTGCTGTCAACACAGAAAACATTCCAGCAAATTCCTGTAGTCAAGCCATCCCTAAATGTAATGTCCTGTATTCCTTTGGATCTTTTCGGTATGGTTTGGTTAATCAACTCCTAAAAGGTCATTTAATGCTGAAATTTTATTTTCTTGTGAAAAAAAATGTATTGCTGGTAATATTTTCTAATATATTTTTTTATAGTTTCATGTTTTGACTTCAATTTGGGTGGTCATTATTTGCCCATAGCTTGGACCCTAACAGGTGCTACCACCCTGTGCCAGGTGGACCTAGGAACAACAGCAATTACGAAACGGTTCCACACTCCTCAAACCCTCCCAATTAGACACCTTGCTACCGACTAGTTTATTGTCATACCCAGGATGGTTGCTGGTATGGCTAAGTGGGGGCCTGTAGTCTTCTGGGTAGTGCATGGCCTCTATGTACTATCACCCAGGTTCGCACCCTGGAGAGGTCACTCCAGTTTCACCACCAAAAGACTGAAACCAAACAGAGTGCTACCATTATCTTGTGAGATAAACAGACCCCTACTATGTTCATCGAAGTTTGAAAAATTTATTTCCATTTAATAATTTCGAGTAAGTTTTGAGAAATGCTGACTTCTTTATTATAAGATGACTAAGAAATCAGTCATTCAAAGCACTGTAGTCTATGTAATAAGGTTTGAAAATTTCTCAGACCAAACCAACTGCTAAAATCTGGTCAAGCAGATTTTATTAGAGAAATAAAAGCAGACATTAAAAAGCAATTCATAACAAAAAAAAAAAACAGTTCAAAATGTATACTACCATAAAATGGTAATACCAAAATATAAAAACAATTGATAACAACTAATGCATTTTATTGGCCCTCTCTTAAGAAAAAAAAAAAATATGTGCACAGTAACTAAAAAATATACCAACCCCAGCCATATAAATTCAAACAAAAAATTGTCCAAGTGCTTCTTATAATATCTATATTTAATAGACCAGTTACTGAAATTTGAGGTATAAAAAGAAAATTTTTACTTTAAAATCTTTCTCTTCATGCTTCAATTTAGTCAAAATGTTAATATATAATAAATATCATCAATCTTATTGCCAATATTATCATTTTATTGATTTTTTTTATTCATCTAATTTCCTTAACCTGTGTGTGTATGTATATATATATATATATATATGACGGAAACTTTTGTAGATTTAAATAATTTCTCATTATAATTCAAGTCTAGAAAAAGAATCCTCAACAGAATGCAGAAAGCACTGGACGGCCGTTTCATCCTTTTTGGGGGGAGTCTCATCAGTAGTGCAACATCCACTACTGAGAATTGAACCCGGACTATTACAATACAATGCAAGCATCATGCCAGCGGGCCTCAGTGACAAGAAACTAACTAAACTCAATATAGTGCAGCTACTCCTAATTCCAGTTATGGTACTCGTCCAAGCACACACAATCCACTTGAACTGGCTCCAAGAGCAACATCTTTCACCAAGAGTATTAGAATATGGATCAAGCATAGGTTCATAAGTGATAGAAAAAAAAAAAACAATATCTATCACTTATGAACCTATACTTGATCCATCTTCTAACGATCTGGATGGACCATTACAAAAAAAAATTCTTTCTCTAAAATGTTCATACCACATCAATCATCTAATATCTACTCACTTTATACATGTTGAAAATAGAAAAATGATTTTCTATATTATATATTCTTCTTTATCTTTTGAAATCATGTTTTAATTTCTTTGTCAAATGAGAAAATGTTATTAGTCCTGACATCTCAGATCAGTCACTTTCCCATTGCCATAAAGCTTCCCTGTGCCTTCTCTATAAATATCCCTGCTTAGTACCTAGATTTTACACATTCAAGTACAATACTAAGTTGGCAGCTTGGTCTCATTTTACAGAGAAAATGGCTAGATGTAACTAAGTTCTATGCTAACAATTTCTTCTCTTTACATTTTTTTTGCTTTCCAGTCAACTGTGATCCTCAAAAATTTAAATGCAATGTCAATCATTATCTTCTATCTTCTTAATTCCTATTTTCATTCTTCTCTCTCCTTAATAATGTTTTTCTTTTTCTCATTCTTTTACACTCAGTAACCCCTTGCATCTTTGCCTTGCTTGGGGTGAAGTGATTAAAAAATAAATAAATAATAAATAAAACATGCAAACAAAAATATCAGAACAAAAAGAAACTTAGAAACAAAGAACAACACTGGATTTAGATTATGAATTTTCAGTCTTTACATAATTACAGGAATATCATAGTATAAATTGAAATAAAGTTGTGGTAGAATGTTTACAGAATAAAAGAAAAAGTTCAAACTCCTAGCTTACTCAATCAAAATATATATTTTTCCAATGATAAGCACTTAAAACAAAAGTTTTCCGTACTTACTGTTTGTAAATATAGCAAGCTAGGAAACAAGTGAATATATAAATCCCAAATTTAAAAAAAAAAAAAATCTTCAGATGCCTTTTTAAAGATGCTTCCAAGAATTCAACTGAAGTACAACTAAAGACAAACAAAAATATTTTGCCACTTATATAAAGGAGTTTTTTTTCTTCATTTAAAATATTCATAATGATCAACTTCCTTTTATAAATAAGGAAACACACCCTCATAGCTATAATAAGAACAATGATAAAACTGAATATACAAAGAGGGATTTCAATTTATTGTTAACTATATTGGTTATTTTACACCAAGTGGTATTTCCTTTTGCATTGTGAAGAATTCTATCAACAAGAAATTCAAGTGTATGTTGTTTTGTTTTTAGCACAAAGAGCAGGCCAGCTTTTTTTTTCTTTTTTCAAGTAAACATAAATGATGCAATTTAGGATTACCTCAAGTTAGAAGCAGAGATTTTAATACCAAACATTTGAATTTTGTAACAAAAACATTTTAATATCATCAGTTCTCCCCATCATTTCTATCATTTCAATAAATTAAAAATTATAATTTGTTTTTCTTCCAAGCTGTTGCTAACCATGTTTGTATATCATATATATACAACTGAGGTGGGCACTTTGACTTGGTGTAATAGTTAGCAAGCTTGTTTCCCAAAATCAATTATGACTGAATATTGAGTTCCATACTCACTGGGTGCCCCATATTTTCAGTCTTGTGCTACATCTAAGCTATGCTTAGAAAATCACTATATATACAGCTGAGTTCAAAGTTTACATACAACAATATTATTTCAAATTTTATTTCTACACTGGCTAAAATTACAGTACCCCAAATGAATGCTTCAGTTTACAGGTTCCAAGATAAGGGTGTTGCACCAGCAATATTCAGACTTTATATTAATATATTGCATCATGGAACCAGTAAGGATTGAGTTGTCATCAGCAATCGTAGGATTGGTTCAAATCATGGCAAATATTCAGACTTTATATTAATATATTGCATAAACTTCTTTGGTTTCAATACAGAAATGTACTCTCATATACATATGGTTTTACAGATGGCAAATACCATCTTGTGATGCATTTTTCCAGATATCATGCAACTGTTGATGCAATGCAGCAAAAGTTATAGGTGGGCTAACTGAAGGAGTCAGGTGACATCCCATCACGTATCAAGCATATTCAATGTGGGAGAGATCAGGTGATCAAACTGGCTAGGGAAATTGTTGAATATGTTACAGAACATATTGATTATGACAAGCATTATTCTACTAGAATAGCACATTGCCTTCCTGTTGCAGGGATGGTAACAGAGTAGATTAAACAACATTTTGAATGTAATTGCTACTGTTCAATGTTCTTGCTGCAAACACAAAATAGTGAGTGAAAATTGGAGCTTAGGACACCCCCAAGACCATGATTTCAAGAACTGGCTCTATACGTCCTGGGCAAATACATTCCGGTAGATATAGCTCTACATGTCTCCATTACAAACAGGCATCACCGAACACTAAAGTTGGTTGGTTGACGGTTTAGCAGCATGTCAACCTCTAACCTCTATGGGTTATTTAATGCTGAAATATAAACATTTTGAACGCAACTGTATACCTTCAACTACAGATTAAATGTATTGTTGGTAACTTTACTATAAATAGGTATTGTTAGTAATTTTTTTTTTTATATAAAAATGTATTGCTGGTATTTTTACTATAAAAATGTATTTTTATACTTTCATAGTGTTTTGTTTTTGTTTGGCAGGGTTCACTATATACCCAGAACTGGGTCCCTAACAGGTGCTACCACTCCCCTAATACTAAAGGGCATCATTTGCTCTGACAAGTGACCCATTTGCAATACCACTGGAAACATGCATAAAGGAAAAGGAAGTCTGGCTGGAAGTGCACATGACCACCCATAGTTCTGTTGCAATTAAACAATTCTCAAAAGTCCATGTTAACTCTCCTGGGGCCACATTTGCATTGAGTTGTTCTGTGGGAGACATGCGATCTGCTACTTACATTCCATCTTAGTGTGCATCTATACTTCATGACCATCCAGAACCAGGTCTACAGATGTAGGAATGTTTATTTGATCACAGTTGTGGATAAAAAAAAAAAAAATTTAAAAAAATAAAACACCAGTGATATGTCACATCCAATATGCAGAGCAATTATTCAAAAACATTCAGCATCTCTAAGGCCAACAATCTAATCTTTCTCAAATGGTTCTAATTGAACAAAATGAGCATATGTAAACCTCTATAGTATGACAACTATTTGCATTGAACTTGCTTTAAAACTATGAACATTACTGCAAAATGCATCACTGTTTAAACCTCAGATATAGATAGTAACAGCATTTGTGCCAGTGGACTATGTGAAGAATTGACCAAAGACTTAAAAATTAACAACATAAAATAAAAGGATGAAGCAAATTATAACACTTCTTGCTGGTTAGTCCTGGGTTAATTTTCACACCAGTCATTACAGCTGCTGATCATTGAACGTTGGCTGCCTCAGTCCATGCCCTGCTCTGCCTACATTGTGCTTTCTTTTTTTTCCTTTTTTTTTTAAATCATGGAACCAGTAAGGATTGAGTTGTCATCAGCAATCGTAGGATTGGTTCAACTCATGGCGAAGTTGTGTCATAAAGGAAAAATAAAAATGTTCTTTGCAGATGAAATAAAAGAAAACAGGAAGTCCTTTGGGTTAATTTTTAATGTGTTTTTTTTGTAGATTTTTATAGTGACACTTTGCCGATCAAAAATGAATTTTGGAACAACACTTAAGTCAGGAGTTCTTAGCAGCAAGTCACGTGGGCTTTGGCAGCATGGTGATTTCTCATCTGTTCTCTCCAGAACTGCTGCATCACTAACCATTAGGTCACTTCAGCACTCTGCTTATATTGACTCTTACTTAAGTCCGGCATGGGGTCTGATGTGTTTGGAGACTCAGGGTTTCCCCTGTCTTCCAGTAAGAATTCTTTGTTGCCTGGCTTTGGAAAATTAATTATCTCTCCAAATTTGGGAAATCCCTTTTCCTATTGTCAATGGTCGCAGGTACTGACCTACCCATATAACTCATACCTTCTCTCATTCCTGCCTTGCACCATTACTTCCCAATGGGCATAGACAATTCTTCCACCTTTCTTGGTATGTCATCTAAACCTTTCACTTCAGTTGTCATTTTGACAAATCTGATTTTTAAACCAAATGGCATGACTTAGCTGCCTAGTCATTAATTGTAATTATTTTTAATTTCAACAATTTTTCTCAGTCCTTGGTTTTGTTTATGCAATCAGAGATTTACCAGCAATTTCCAGTGACTCACCAATGAAAACTATTTACTCATATATCTCTTTCTCCCAATCACACTTATGAACCTCATAAGTTTGTTTCCTATCTCAATTTCTTCAAGCAAGGTATAAAATTCTAATTTCTTGAATTTTTTACAATCTTCTGCTTTTTGACATGCAAAATAAATCAGTTCCTTTAACTTTTGCCTTCGTTTCTGAAAATTCTCAAATATATTTTTTTTTTCAATCGACTTCCTTTCCAGAGAAGTTTTTGTAACCCATACAAAACCATAGCAGCAACCATAAATTAATTTCTCTATTTCTTGCCTTGTTTAGCAAATTTCTGTCAGCCAACTGAGTGCACTTCTAGCATCTCTCCCCCACCACTTGTGGGTTTAAATTCTTCAAATGACCTTTTCAGTAATATATTTCTCAAAACAATAAGTCCAGTCTCTGCTTTATCCCTTCTGTCTTGTCTCTAGTTATATTTCAATTCTAATCCTTTTTCATGTTGTTCTAAATTGATATCTTAACTTAACCCCTTTCCTTTCCATTTACCAGTGTCATAGTGTTATATAAAGTGAGTAAATAAATATTCATATGCCATTTTTCATGGTGCCCTTTATTTTTTTTACAAAGGATAGAAATCACAGTTCAACAAAGAGGCTGCAACAGTGAATTTTTAAAACAGGAAATCTGGTTTTGGCAAATATTGTCAGTTGTGGCATTTTTATCTGGAATGAACTTGTGCAGTGTAAATATCTGGTTTGTATTGAGGGAATAGTCATTTTTAACTTGTTAACTAGTATGAAAATTCTTGTATTCTTGCCCCACCCGATGGTTCTACTTTTGCTCATGTTGCTATGAAAGTATGCTGGTGTGAGAGATAACTCACATCAAAGTTTTTTGTTTTTTTTTCCTTCTTTCTTTCTTTACTATGTTTTCTGATGCAAACTGGGCTATTTTTTAATGAAATTTATTTTGGAGATTTTATATCCAAATAAATTTTGTATTTTTATGAACTTTTATGAAAAATAATTAAAATGTGTTGAGATTATGTAATATGGCATGCATATATATATATATATTGTTTGTCTTTCGCATGTGGAGATGACCTTGACTTCGAATGACTTGGGGGCAGCGATGACTAAAGAGTCTGATCTTCATCCTGAAAAGTCTGTTGCACTTGTGACATGGGATGCCTAGGGTTAAACCAGGCTTCCTTTTCTGGTGTCTCCGTGATTCTTTTCTCATCAAAATCAGACTCCAAACTCTACAAGGAAGCAGCAGATGGCATGGTCCTCAGCAGTCTCCCCAGATGGAATAGGGAATGCCACAATGCTTGAAAGATTCCTTCAAACTTTTCTTTGTGAGCACTTGCCTGTGGATAGCTTGCCATAATAAAAATAGTTTTACAGTATGCTATATTCATGGTTTGGTTTGTTGTTTTGTTTTACAGCATATCAACCTCAACGGGTTATTCAATGCCAACAAGATTTTTATTTAGGTACCTCCACTGAATCTTCAATACATAAGTTTTAAAATTAAATTTTAAAAATGAAAATTCATTCTTGAAGATTTCATTCTAGTTTTAACTGAATGCTAAATGATTAAATTTATTATTTCCAGTAAGTATAATTTTTTGGTGTATTTCAGATAGAAATTATATAGATTGGAATGTCAAATAATTGCTCGATTTTTTTTTTTTTTAAAGTGGCCATTTTCTTAATTTTTAGAAATTAGTAAACAAATCAAATTTATTGGTTTTAAAAATCTTCCAAAATTAAATTATAGATTTGTGACAGGTTATTTGAGTAAAATTAGAAAATTTAAAGTTAAACTAATCTAATTTGAAATAAATATTACTTACCTATAGCATAAAAAAAAACAATATACAAGCATTTCTTAATGATGGGTCCCTTCTTTCTTTGATCTTTATTGACTTATCAAGAAGCTCTTAAGGTGACGACAGCTTTTATGGATGACTAGAAATTACCTAAATTTAGGAAATCTAAGTGAATGCATTTTGTTTGTTTTTAATTTTTTACCACCTAGTAATATTTACAAATTTAAATACATCTTCAGTAATTATTTAATATTTCATTGACTTTTAATTAGGTTTCAAGAAACTTCATGATATTTGCACTTCGTCTTTAGGTTCTTAAGTTTACTACCTTAAACAAAAAAATTAATTAATTGAAGTATGACCCAAAATAAATACATAAAATATTTAGTGATATAGCAATTAAGAAAAGTAAAACTTTTTCTTGATATTTTGAAGGGATGATTTGCAAAGATGTTAAAATTGCAGTGTATCAGACAACACATAAATCACATGGCCTTCTTAAGGATTATGTCATGTATAGATTCCCATAGGTAGAAATTAGGAACGTTTTTTTTAAATTTATTTAAAATTTTTTTTAAATATTTGGGTACAAATGACTTATGAGCTTTTCAAATATTGATTTGTTAATGTACTTTTCACTTAACGATACCACCAAACTGCCGTCTTGAAAGCAATAAAGAATTTTAAATGAATTTTTTTTTTTAACTATTATTATAATTAAAATTAAAAAAAAAAAATTAAAAAAATTCTTGTAAAAATTCATTATTCATCAAAAAAATTTTATTTCTTCAGACAATAGTGTCCTTAATACAACTTAATTACAAAAGCAATTAAAAGATTTTCTAATTAAATAATGTCAGTTTTATTGCATTTTTTATTTTACAATTCAGAGCAGATTTTTGATGAAATGGGTAACTGTTTAACAAAAAAAAAATTATTGATTTACTTCCTCCAAGGAGTCCTGTCTTTAAGAAAGAAAAAAAAAGAAAATGCCTCTTCCCACTGAAAATTTAATTTCTCAAAATTTCATGAAATTAAGTGGGTGGTAACATATGTTAGAAAAAAAAAAAGAAAAGATTTTTAACCAAAATTTATCTGCTACAAAGGAGTAAAAAAGATTTCCAAAAAATAAAAAATACTTTGGTCTTTCCTCTTAATTAATTTTTGATGAAAAAACTTATTGAGTTTGGGTACTTTTATCATCATGCTATGACGTTTTTATGCAACCAAGTCGCAGTACCTATTTTTATTGCTGGTAATTTTTTTTTTTCTTCAAAAATTTATTGCTGGTAATAATTTTTTTTTTACAAAGTATTTCTGGTATTAAAACCTATTTTTACACTTTCATAGTATTTTGACTCCAGTTTGATGGGGCTAACTATTTGCCCATAGCTGGGACCCTAACGGTTGCTAATACCCCGGATTAGGGTGGACCTGAGAACACCAGCAATTAAGAGGTGGTTCCACACTCCTCAAATCCTCCTGATCAGAGGCCTTGCTACTGGATATAGTTTATCGTCTTACCCAGGACAGTATATTTATGGGTAAAAGTGCTCAATACCAGTGATAGAGCATATGTAGATGTAAAATTGAACACAGAGGTCACTACCAAGCCGCAACAGTGTTTCCTGCTTGAACATAATCTTTAGGCTATCTAAAATCCTAGAAAATTTTCATTCACCAGATGGCCTGAAGATCACATTCAAGCATGAAACAGATTGTCACTATTTGGTATTGACTTCAGTGTCTAATTTTTTATATATATATGTGTGTGTGTGTGTGTGTGTGTGGCAGACACTGAAATTGAATTAATAACAAGCATATATAAGCATGAAGGTATTGCAATATTGTTTTTCCTTGTGATCAGAATAAGAAATTACTTTTTCAGCTGGAAATTAAATGGACTATCAGCAAGGCCCAAAGCTTCTTGCTTTAAAAAATAAAAAATGAAATTTATTAAGAAAAAAAAGCATGCCAAAATCTGCAGAAAATTCTCTTCTATGTTGCATAACAGCTATTGACTTGTCTCCTGGCCACATCATTTCATATTAGAAACTATTTGTGTAAACTACTGAAAAACAGTAGTAGTATCCTTATTGTATTTACATAAGTCTAATCTGTCACTTAGGACTATTTCCAAAAAGCTACTAATTCCCTGAGCATCTGTGCAATTCATAGACAATATCATACTCTAAATTCTTTGTCAATGTCATAAAAAAAGAACATCAGAACAAAAACCAATGAATAATCAAACATCAAATCCACAAGCATAAATATACCCATGCCTACAGTTTAAAGATGAATGTATAGAAATGGCCTGAATGGTTGGTTAACGAAGAAGTTACTGTTGTATTTTCTGGCAATGAGGGCTTGCTTAAAGTTTTACTTTTTTGGCAAAGTTTCCTATGGCCAGAGAAAAGTAAATTTAGATTGTTTGGGTGCAATGTTAAAAAAAAAAATAAGTATTCTGAAGACAGTGAATATCATTCTCACAATAACAAAACCCTTTCTCAACTCCCATAGGTCTGAGAGCCACTACCTGAATATCTTATTCTGACAGTTAATCTTTCACACCCACATGTTTAATTCTTGCTTTCATCCGAGGAAGTTTTAGGTGAAAACACCCTCAGGAACAAAGAGATGAATTACAAGAAAAGTAAAAAAGGAGGTAACTTTCAGAATTGACAACCGACTCTTGCTTGTAGAAATAACGTAGAATTTATTTGTCAAAGGTTACAATAATCAGCTTAACTCTTTCCAGTTCTGCAGTGCAGTGGTTTATCTACCTATGGCTCATTTGCGAATTAGGTGCCAGTCTTATTCACAACATATCACAAAAACAATAACAGCAATGTCCTGTACTGGTGAATCATAGGGAACTTTGGTCCGAGGCCTGTAAACAAAGTTGGTCTCCAACTCTTTCCTTTCAAACATTCTTAGGATAGACAAAATCTCTTAGTTGACCAAATAAACTCAGAATGATATCATGCAAGAAAATTACATACTCAAAATAAATAAGGTTGGTTCTTTGACACATTAACTGCTACATAATGGTCAATACCCAAAAATAGGGTTCTTAGGTTTCAAATGTCAAGTTTTAAATTGCCATAACTATGAAAACAAGGCTTACATAAAGTATACAAAGCAGAGGGTAAGATAGGGATATTTATTTACCAGAGACATTTTATATACACACCTACCCTATTGGTCACCTGCTTTTAATGCTGCTAATCAGTTAAGAGAATGTATTTTACCATTCCAATTTTCAGTATCTTCTAAAGACTGACTAGTTTCAGTATAAAAGCAATATATAAATGTATGTAAATGGTAATCTCTTAATATTTGTGTGAATATATTAGGAAAGAAAAAAGCAGAAATTATGAGTTTGGGACTGAATTTCAAAAACAAAAAATTCTTTATTAACAGAATTCAAAGTTGTCCTTCTCCTCGACTTGTTACCTTACCAAAACAAGAAAAACCTGTCTGGCATGGTACTTTAGAAATCACTGCACAGAGAAGAGATAAATTCATAAGTAGTTCGTAATTCTTGTTCACTTTATTTAAACTAGAACACGCCACACTTGGAAAGTAGCAGCCATGATTAAGAGGAGAAATAACACTGATTTGCAGTGTACCTTCAAGTCGAAACAGTTCTAGTGGAGATGAAGCAGATTATCCAACCGAAAGGAAATGAAGTCAGAACAAAGAACAACACTGGAAAATAAAGCATTTGAAAGAACCAGCACATATACAAGGTCCCAATAACCTCTCTTTTGTTATGAATTGTTTTTTGTTTGTTTTTTTAATAATATAAATTGCCTTTTAATATGACTGCTTTAATTGCTCTAATAAAATTGTGTGCCCCTGCAAAAGAACATATTTTTGATAGTCATTTTGTTTACAGTCATTATAATCTGATCAAACAAACAACATCATAATGAAGTCAGAGAAAAATAGAAGTACATGTGGATCAAATAAAAACTAACTGCTGACGTTATGTAATTAATAGCAGGAATAAACTGATTTTAAAGCTGGGATTAAATTGCTCATTTCAAAGAGATTAGGATAATCATAATTGGTTTGGGTTTAAGCCAGAAACGATTATCTTGTTTGAGAAAATATTTTATACACCATGCAGATAACAAGCAGCTATTTTGCCAGCTCCATTACAACATTGATCATTGGGTAAAAATTGCATTGCATTCAATAATCTAGAGACAAGGTAACATGGACTTGAATTTTAGACCTACAATCTGGTAAAGTGATTCAATTTGTCAACTAAACTTAGAGCGTTTTGGGGGGATTTTAAATAATTTTATAAGAGAATGCTTTGTTTCTTATGCTGATTTAAAATACACAAAAGGAATTATTAAAAAAATTATTCTTATAAAAGGAATTGATCAGAGAAACATTTTCTGGCTATTTTTGTTGGACATTTTTTTTTTCCACCAAAAAGTTAGTAACTAGTTAGTTCCTCTCATTCCCTATATAGACATTAGGCTCTTTTTAATACCGCATCCAAGGACATGATAATAAGAGCTTCAATAGAAATTTGAATTCACAAGCAGTTCCTAGCCACATGTATGCACACTTTTAGGATGGTGTGATCCAGTTTGAATTCAGAGTTGTTCTTCTAGACTGGGTCCTGTAGATTTGGGTGGCAACCAGTCTGTCCTGCTATTTTAGCCATAGTTTGGGGTGGGGAGAATAGATGGATTCATACCTTTCCCAAGGGTATTAGCATATAAAAGAATGTAATGAATGCGACGAATTTTAATTCGGCTCTCAGATTCCTCAATCCAAGCCACTAACCATTACTCCTCCATGTCTCCTCAATAAAGAGCATTAAAAATAACCAATGTCAATTGTTTCAAGTAAAATCATTAGCAGTAAGAAATCTTCAGGGGGTTTTTCACATTCTGGCAATTTTGAAAAACAAAAAAAAAAAAAATATTGTGCTAAATTTTTAACTCAATTAGAAAACAACATTGGACATTTAAACCAGGTAAAGCTTACCTGTAAAACACTCTGGTTTTTATCATTGACAGACATATTTGAGATTGCATTGGCAACAGACGAGATGAGATTAGTCGAAACATTGTAGCCGACTTTCATTGACGTGACGTAGGATTTCAATAAGATGGCAAGTTTTTTGTGACAACCCAACTCCCGCAATGAGTTCTGAAAGAAAATAAAAATTTTCATTAATTTTGGAATATTAAAGTATATAGAAAATCAGTTTTGCAATTCCATTAACAGACATTAATAACATGATAAACATTTTTTGTAGGTCTTTGTAGATGGCAAAAGCAAATCTATTCCTAAACAATATTGTCCTTTCATAGTTTTACAACTTTTTCTGCATGAAACATTCTAAGTGCAATGTAAGCAAAATGATCTTTGTTGGAATTTTTTAAATGAGGGATTATCCTTATTATCCAAACTTGCGTCCTCATATTTTTAGTTTAATTTTTTTTTTTTTTTTTACAGAAATTCACTATAGAACAGAAGTGAAATGATTTAAAATAGTATAATCATTCCAATAACTAATTTTCTTTCAATTCTTTTTTTTTTTTTTTAATCAATTCACCATCAAGTAAAGCAATAATGCCCCAAGGTGCAAGGGACTACTGGGAGTAAAAGAGAATGAGAAGATTTTAGAAGGAACTGGAAACCCAATTCTAAACAGGAAAGAAGTGATAAACCTCTACTCCTGTTCAAAAGACAGTGGAGGTGTGTGAACTGGACAATAGGTGAAACTAAAATTTAGTTTATTCCTAGCAATATAAGAAAATTAATCTTTACTGTGGCACTAAAAACAATCACATGTTGTTTATAAATTTATGAGAGGTTAGAAGACATTTAAGGCTGTGCTTGATCGATTGATTTTTATGGCTTACCAACCCTTTGCAGGTTATTTAAAGCCAGAAAATATTTTTAGATTGTAAGAATATTTTTTAGACATAATGATTTACAGATACAAGTCCTACTAATTAAACCATAGCTAAGGGGGAAGAGGTGGACTCATACCTTTCCCAAGGGCATTTGCATGTAAGTTAATATAATGAACCCAATTAGAATTAGAACTCCGCTCCACAATTTCCAGTTCTGAGCCATTATTCCTTACATCATCCATACATCCAAGCCTACTGTATTTGATATTCCCAAGCAATCACCCATCTAGGTACTGAACAGGCTTGACAATGCTTAACTGGTGATTATGCAAGAACCGGTGTTTCAATGTGATACGGATGTAAGCCTTTAAGGCTATGCTATTAAAATAATAAAATATATAACTTTCAAAGTCCAGAAAAAAGGTTTTGTAAAATCATAAGAAAAACAAACAGGGAAATACTCACCACATATACTCAAGTATACTGCAAGTTTTATGATTATTTTTTTTATTTTTTATTTTTTTATGTAAAATATAGGGGTGGGGGTCACACTATATATTGGTAACAGAAGAGGTTAAAAAAAAATCAATTTTAGTGACCAATTGCACTATACACAGGTAATTTTTTTCTGTAAGTGTTAAAATTCATGCTTTTTTTCAGTGACTACAACCTACCTGGTAGGCCTACATTCTCACAGTAACTTAATCTTAACAGTACAGGTAAGGTCTTTTAGTCTGCCTCCTGTAGCCTAGATTCTTTCTTTCTGTTGCGACATCAACAGAAGAATGTCATTCACTAGGTGTGTCACTTAAAATCTACAAACACCTTATATAAATGAAGAATTAAAAATGTTTCTTTTCCTTTCTCCAATTTGTGTTCATCTACATTCGAAGGTGTTTACATCGCTGAGGTATTGCTTTTCCAATGGCACCTCTTTTGTCTGCTACGTATCTATACCATATGTTTCTGTTGTGTTCCTTATTCTGTCTTCCTCTCTTTATTTTTATTTATTATATTTTTTACATTTACTGGTATTATTTTATCTCATAATTCTCCATTACATATTCTTAAAATATTTTGACAAGTTGCACTGGTAAAAAAAAACAAATGAGTTAATTCTAGTAGCTTTATTTACAGTATAGTTATATAATCACTAGGAATCAATGAAATTGAGGAGCATTATAAAATCATATCCCAATATTCATATACAAGTTTTACACAAAGTATTACAGTACATGTTACAAGAAGAAATTATTTACAATACAATGAAAGCTTCTTTAACTGAACATTTATTAAGTAAAAAGCATGGAAGTTTTGCTTTTCATTGTCTTCATTACACCACAGCACACATTTAAACAACTTCAGTTTCTAGCAAAATAAAGCAAAAAAAAAACAACAAAAAAAACAGCAGACTTAATGATAACCCAAAGTATGTACAACTCATGGGACACCGTGCATTATATACCAGTAAGCCTGCAAAAAGGTTGTCATTGGAAAAGCAATACCTCAGCAATGTAACCACTGGCAAAACAAAGATGAATACAAATTTGAGATAGGAAAAAAAATCTATTAATTCTTAATTAATATAAGGTATTTGTTGATTTTATTTTTATGTGACATACATAGTGGGTAAGATTTTGCTCTTCATATAGCAAAAAAGGGAAAAAAAACTTAGGCTATACAGGAGGCAGGGCCAGGGTAAAGGAGCTACCATTGTCAAGCATGGACAAAAACAAAAGTATGGTATCTAAATTTTCATAACAGATATTTTACGGTAAGTGGGATTGCTCACTATTTTGTGGTAGCATTGTACAAAAAAATGAAGACCATTTATTTGCTATAAGATATGCCCAGGATGATGCTCAGTACTGTAATATTTGACTACAGTAGGCCTGCTAGTATTGCTCAAATTTTTCATGAAGAAATTGGGGGGGGGACACCATACATGAAGTAGGCTTATACAGGGTACATATTTTTGTTATCGAGGGGGTACTCTACTCCCATTCTCATTTGTTATTAAAAAAAAAAAAAAAAAAAAAAAAAAAAGTTACAAAGCAGGTTAGCTCTGTGGGTGTTGAAGAAAAACAAATATGCCTGAGCAGGTTTCTGTAACAAAGATTAGCTAACTGCTCTAGCAGACTTGGATACAAGCAGCCAGCCATAAATATGAAAACATTCCTATGAATATCTTCATGAGAAATCATTAACAAATATAATTGATATCACAAGCAGATTAAATGAGAGAATGTCCCAGATAACATTTTGTCAACTGTAAAAACTAGTAAGAAAATTAAGGAGCTTGTTTTGCTTCAAGCAAATTTTATGATAAAATTAATTTAGTTAATTTTTGTGAGGAAAAGATTTCTCTTGGTCTTTCACTGACACAGGACACATTATTTCAGACTGGGTCAGATTAGTGCTTTTCTTTTCTAACCCACCCTCACTCATATACCCTGCTAACTCCTAGTGGATCAGAGGGTGCAAATACACAAAGTGTGTGTATTTGTATCTAGCACCTGTAGTTGATTTTTCAGCTCTTGTCAAAATATAATATTTCATGGTGCTTTTTTTTTTCTCCTCCTAATCAGTCAAGCGCTCTCTCTACTTGGAAGAATAGCACAATAATTGCAGGCAGTGCATTCACATATTTGTAAAATCTGAAATACTAACAAAATATAAAGATCTGACTCACCACAAAAAAATTCACTGTGACCATAGCCTTTGTTGTATTTAGAGAAAAGTCACTTTCAACAAGCAAATATGAGATTTTGCTTTATTTTTATATACTTTTTGATTTTGCAACTTAGTAGTCAATGACCAAATAGGTATTTATAATTTATAATGAGAGATATGAGTGGTAGTCACAAATGCTTATAAAACCCTTGAAAACAAAAGAGAGAAGTATGTATGTGTTACATAATATAAATAAAAAAAATAAAAAATTATAAGGTGACCTTAGCATCAATAAGTAGATCAGTTAAACTATGAAAATACTATTTCTGGAAGTGATCATTTTTCCTGTAATTTTTTAAATGACTGAAGAGGAAAAGAAAATCAGCTGTATTTTTTAATTTTCATTTTAATTATAGTAATTCCATTCATTTTAAAGTTTGTTCTTGGATCAAAAAATATTTTTTTTATAAAAGTAAATATATATAATTTTACAATTCATTTTTTTTTTAGCATTTTTTTGTCAGTACCAAAATATTTTATTGAAGTAGCACAAAGAAGAATATTTTTTTATCATTTCACCCTAAGCAAGGTAATGAAACCACTAAGATGCAAGTATTATTGAGAGTGAAAGAAACTGAGTAAACATTATAGATGAGAAAAGAAAATGAAGGAACAGAATTAAAAAAAAATCATGATTGACATTGCATTTAAGTTTTTGAAGATCACAGTTGATAGAAAAGCAAGCCAGAAGAGAGTGCCACAGGCAAGAAATGAGAGAAGGAACTATTAGAATAGAACTTATATTTACATCTAGAAACTTAAAAAATAAAATAGTAAGACCTAAACTGCCAATCTAGTACTATACTTAAATTAATGAAGTTGAGGTACCAAATATTTACAAATCCTTAAATGTAGTGTATATTAATTATTATACAAGATTAAATATTTATAAAAAAATAAACTAAATAAAATAATGGTTAAGTTAAAAAAAAAAAAAAGAAAAAAGTCTCACCTTGAGACAGAGTGTGGCTAAGGCAAACCAATCCCAATAGCATTTTAAACAAGGTTAAGAAAATTGACCATCAACTGATTTTCCAGACAGAACCAATGACATGGTCAAGGTTAAGAAATTTAGGGAATAATTTTTGCTTTTAATCTGGCAGTAAAGTAATTGTTTTGAAGTAATGGATAACATTAAAGTGGGGGGTTGGGATGTGAAAAAGAATTAATGACAGGTGTCAAGCAAGATAGAAGGGGACAGGATGCTGATCTAGCTATAAGTCAATTAGATTATAAAAGATGAGGAGGATAGGAACAAGATAACTGTTTACTGCATCTTGACTGTTCATATTAAACAATAAAATAGCATCAACATAGATTACTCAAAACACACAAAGAAAACAAAAGCTTTGTCCGTTTTAACCCGAGAAAATGTCACAGTTTTCCTATTTTATTTTTTTGATGAATCTTAATTCTTAAGTTAATGATTAACCTTTACCACTCTTTAACTTCATTTGCAGTACAAAATGTTCATCCTGCCACTGAAAATGACAGATTCCAGAACAATAGTGTGTTTGAATTTCATAGTTGCATTGTCATATCCCACTATGACAACAGAAAACAACTTTGAGTGAAATTAACAATAAGGATATGGCAATTGTAAAAGAATGCAGGGGGAAAGGGAAGTAATAATAATAATGTAGAGTGCTATAGGTTAAGTAAGCTTGTGGCGAGTTCAATGATAATATCCATATAGATTCTATCACATTGTTAAATATTTGAGCTTAAAAACTTTAAAATATTGCATTAACAATAATAAATATGAATACTAGGCATTATTTTAAGAAGTGGGTACAAATGAAAAGATTTAAAATTTACAACTTTTTCAATTTCACTGAAACAGCAGTTAAACACTTCTATCTTTCTTTCATTTTCGCACTGAAATTGAGTAGTACCTTTTCCCCTCTTGCCAAGTGATCAAAACGGAATAGTCCATTATTTATAAGGCATTGGCAGGACATAAGTGTCATGCAAACTAACAAGAAGAGGGACAAACAAGATGGGGGAGTAGCTATAAACAACAAGTCAAGAACAAGACAGAGAAAACTAGGGCATAGTGGAATGAGATCAAAGATAATACTGAAAAAATGTACGAGAGAGAGAATAAAAAAAAATAAATAAATAAAAAAATATAAAATAAATAAATTAAAAAAATAAAAAAAAAAAAAAAAAAAAATTAGGATGGAATGAAAGATAGAGACTAAAATTGAAAACATTCTACCTTCAGAGTACATATTATTTATAGTTATGAATATTAAGAACATATTTTTAGAACATCTCCCAAGAAACAAATTCATTTTAAATGGCATGCCAGACTAGCACATCACTACAATATGTGTTCCCAAATTAGAGGAACAGCTGTGATGTGGACAATTAACAGGCAGTGGAGAAGAAACAAAATTTCTGGAAATATTTTTAACTCAGACATGTACCATCAAGTTTAGTCCTTAAAAATCAAGATATTTAATCTTTACACTTAAGAAAATGGAATCATGTTAAGAGAGAAATTAGTTCAAATACCAACAACTATGTAAATGGTTAAAAGCTCATACTAGTGTGCAACCAAGCAGAATGAAGGCAATATCATTTAGACTTCTGTGCAAAGGAAATCTGAGAAAGCACTTATTTTGAGTAATGATGCAATTAATTCCATCAGTAGATTCCATACGCTTACAGATAAATATAACAGCTATGTGTGCATATGTATGCCTGCGCCCTGGAGATGACACTGCAGAATTGCCACAACGGCAAAACATGAGGACCAACAGTCTGCTGATGGGAGGATTTCAAAGATCCTTCTGTATGGAGAACTGGTCACCTGCAAGAGGCCAGCCTCACCCTTGCTTTAAGACTGTTGGTAAAAGTGACATGAAGGTGATGGACATGGATATTGAGAGGTGGGAAGATGTTAGTAATGCTCGAGATGTGACTTACTCCAAGGAGAGAAGAAACGGAATCTTGCTGCCAGGGTCAAGTGTACTCGAAGGAAAAAATAAAATAAAAACAACACGCCATCATCAGGGTAGAGCATCTTCACATGCATTTGTTGCAATTGAAACTCACTTCCATGTGGGCCTGTACAGCCATACCAGATGATGTGCTGCCATCAGTAGCTGAGGTATAACTTTTCAAGTGCAGATCCAGGGTCTCTCAAGGGTGACAGATGCCACACACAAAGTTTGTTTAAATAGAACTGACAAGGTCTGTCGGGTTTGTTTTTTTTTTTTTATTGTATTTTTCCAAAGTTGTAGACAGGACTTTACAACCTCTATTTACAAAAAAAAAAAAAAAAAAAAAAAAAACACCAGCAGAAAATTGTGTTTAATCAACTACAAAAGTGAATATCCTCACAGATACAAAATAATTGTTATTATAAGAGAAAAAAAGATTTTCCAGATCAAAATAATCTCTTCTTCAGATACTATTCTATAAAGAACTAAGAAACATTAAAATAAACTCTAAAACTTCCCTAACCATGTCATTGATGAAGAAATAAAATTTTGGGTCTGTATCAAGTAGCTTTTTACACTGAACTCTAAATTTTACATCATTAGTGTTCTTTGGTAGAGATTTTATTATTTATATTTCACATATTGATCTACACAATGACTTAACATGAAATAGATATTAGTAAACAATAATAAAATATTATATATCATTCATTATAAAGAAAGGTTAAAAATACTTGAAGTTATTATACAAAAGAAAAAACAAGCCATAATAAGTAATAATCTTTCATTACAGAGAAAGATATTTGAAAATGTGTTTAAAAAATTAACATCTTCCTGAGGTCGTTTTCAAGTTTTGTGACATCTAATGGTTTTATTTTTTCAAATTTATCATGCATATTTCTTAGTGAAAGGGACAAGCAACACAAAATACAGCAGCTTTATTCAATACACAATTTATTTAAATTAGAATTACAGCATTTTTAAAGCTTGACAGAATGAAGCTAATAAAAACCTTTCTCTGTTGCAATTGTTAACATTAACATTCCTGATAATGACTTGTGATATGGCAAAAGTTCTTTAACAAAAACAGCACAAACTTTGGAGATCTTCCCCATTAATTTGATCCACCAAATGTCCAAAAAAATGAGATACAAACTAAAATAATGTAATAAAATTTAAAAAAAAAAAAAAAGGACCTTGTTCGTCAATTACAATAAAATATATTTGAAGTTAAATATTACACACACACACACACACTTTTGTATAAAAATTGATCTAAATTTAAGAATGTAATGAAAATTAATATTTTATCCATTTTTTTTTTTTTTTTAAATTATTTCATCCCAAGCAAGGCAATAAAGCTATTAAGATATAAAGGAGTTACTGATTCTTAGAGAATATGAGGTAAAAAACATTAAGAAGAGAGAACAATAAAGACAAAATGCTTGACATTGCATTTAATTTTTTAAAGATCAAAAGGTGACTGGAAAGCAAGAAACTGAAAGAGTTCCACAAGCAAAAAGTGTAAGAAAAATAAACTGTTCGCTTAGAACTTATGGTTACATCTCGCCAATTAAACTTTAAAATGATGAGACCTTGCTGCCAATAATGCACATAAATTCATAAAGTAGGTACTATAGAAAAAAAGTTCATCTGAACAATTACCATGAAATGATTTATAGAAAAGGCACAAGGAAGCTACATTATGACAGTAAGAAAAGGACTGAAGCTGAGATGCCAGGTCAGGACCAATAACATTGCAGTTTCTTTGGATTTTATCAACATTCTCTAAACACGCAGAAGCACCAGACCAGGTGTGGCCCACAATATTCAATGCATGTTCATTTGCAATTAAAAAATTTTAAAGTTTACATTTTTTCAGCAATCTGATTTCAACATATCCTATAATTGGAACTCCCAATTCCAGTGCTATTTGACAAAGGTTCACTCAACCATCAGAATGAGTAATAATGTCCTCCCTTTTGAAACCTAACAATTCCCTTGATCCTGAAAATAAGAGGCTTGAAGTGATTGTACAGTTGTTTCTTACTTGTGCTTTTATTGAATAATTGCCAATGTGTAACTATGAAACATCAAATCTAATGAAATAACAAGTATCTTTTTAATTGCTTAAATCATGCTTGTGCAGCGACAGACAGAAGGTTTTCATTAATACAGACATGCCTGATGTCAAAAATAAAAAGTGGACTGATCGGTTTCTTCATATTAAAAACAAAAAAAGACAGTATATCAGAAAACAGTATTTTGTATATTAAATGATTTTAGTCTGCAAAAATCTTATAGTAATTTGAAAAAAAAAAAAAAACAAAAAAAAAAAACAACCATTCCAAGCAGTAATGGTATAGTGAAAATTAACTTGTTACCTCTAAGATATTTTTTTCTTAAAATTATAACTCCAGTTCTAAAATTATTGAATCTCTAATCATGTAAAACCATCCTTTTTTAATACTGTGAATTGGCATGATAAAATCACAAAGAACTATACCAAATAACAGAAACCACATCACTTGAGGACTACCAACAGCAGCAACAACTAAAATGGATAGCACAAATAACTTGAAGAGAAAATAATAACATAAGATGTTGACATTCAACACTACAAATAAAAGATTAGGAAGGCCCTCCCACCATCAGTACTGAAAAGAGCTATAACAGCTACTGGACTTGGGAAACTTATTTTCTTAAAGTTATTTTAATAGAAAGATTTGATAAATTTCAACTATCAGTAGCACTGGCTACCTGGTCAATGAATGCCAAACATTTCCTTATAAGATAACTGCTGTTAACATTAATTCTTAAAAAATATAAATCAATGTCTTTATAAAAACTAAGTACACATTGAAAAAAATCTATGGCAAATAAAAGCGATCCAAACTATTAAAACCTCTTGATTTTGGTACCAAGAGATTGTCTTTTTGTATAAAAGTGCACATTATGATAATTATTAATGCCACTCCCATGCTATGTGCGAGGGAAGAGATATTCATTTAGATAGGTAAAGAAATAAATGAAATATAATTAGAAATATCAATGGTATTGTACTCAACAATTCTAGAATTGTAGCACATTTTAGAAACAATCCTACCAAAACTATTCTGAAACCATAAATGTGGCACATTTGACACGTTGGCAGGTGAAGAAAGCCAAAGTCTTATGGTGAATCCTGTTTAACCCGACGTTAATGGGGTGGTTTGTTAGGACAACATTTTTAAAGTACTCATCATTCCTAGTTGGCAATATTTCTTTTGCTCCCTTCCACTACTCTCCCGACTCAGTGAGGATGCGTAACACACGATATGGCACAGTTGTTATCTTTTCCTTCTTCAGGGTGTCCTGTCACCCTCACCTGACTAATGAAGATAAGCTTTACTGATTTTTTATAAATCTCTCTCGTCATCCAGATAGACAGACTGTTTGGTTGTATCACAGCTCATCAGTGTGGCTAGACATTTGATCACTTCAGGCCAGGACCAAAACCCAACCTATTTGGTATCAGTCGGAGATTTTAACCCCTAGGCCATCGATGCCCAGTAGAGAAAAAGGCGAATTTTTGTGTATTTACTTTTTCATAAACATACATACACCATTATATATATATATATATATATATATATATATATATATATATATATATATATATATGATTTCAAGATCAAATATCAATCATAATCAGACATCATGGTAAAATTAAGAACACATAGGAAACATTTATCAATCTAACATTTCACTTTTATTAACGCTTCATCAGCAATTGAGAGAAAACGGACAAAAGTTCAAAGTGAAACATGTTAGAATGATAAACATTTCCTATATGTTCTTTATCTTATATGTATATATTATTACTCTTCCAGTCCTGTAATTATGAGTTTAGCTAATTACATATCTTGCTATTCATAGAAATAAATTGTGGTTATTTTTGATGAATAAAACTTTTCTCTATTATTGTATTGGTGTATTTCCCTTACAATTTACAACATACGTTTATGCAATAAATTTATTCTAGTTTTCATATCAATGAATAATTATATCTTCAGTTCAAGTTCTGATTTAATGAATATTGTAACAGACTTCGCCTCTTATATTTCTCAACAGTACGGCAATATTTTACATAATTGTAACACTCAGCATTTTGTATTGGGGTGTATAAATACTCCAGAGGACTATCCATTTTTGGAAATCTGAGGAAATCAATGTAGGGGTAAAATATGAAGTTTCTTTTTCTGTCTGAATGATTTTTATTAATCAGGAGCCAGTGTGTATCATTGAAAATCTTTGCTTAAACAATGAACAGTAATCTATGAGCAAAACAAGCAAAACATTTAATCAAAAAAGGAAGCGTTTTACAGTGTTGTGAAACAAATGAAAAATAGTTGGAAATTAAGATAATCCTTTGTGTATAGATCACTAGGGAGTATAAGACACAGAAAAGCAGAGAGATTTGGGTTGGGGCGGGAGAAGAAAAGAAGCTTATTTTCAGTTATAAAATGCACCTGATTTTAGAGCAAAAAATGACCAAAACTTGTGAAAAGGGGACATTTTGTTTACTTTTGTAACTTATAAGCATTATGAAAATGTCAGTAATTTGTTTGCAAAACATGTTAAAAAGGTGTTTCTGTTTACTGCCTTTCAATTGTTTTTGATGATTTTTCTTTGGAAATTATTAATCCTTTTGTATTGTAATTTTTTTCCTTTTCTTGCGTGTCTAGACTCGATGAAATCTGGAAAAAGTACAAAACTGTTCAGGATGTGTCACATGAACTGCCCAAGAGATTATTATGTGTGAACGTCAAAACATCTTTTGTTCCTGGCAGTCAAACTAGAAAGACTGCCATATTCAGGCTCGTGACAATCAACATATGATAAGTACCAAATATTACATTTCAGATATCAAGTCCCTTACAAAAAAAAAACAAAAACAAAAAAAAAAACACATGCATGCCTTGTATGAATATTTCAGATATAAATATGTATATATTCAAGTGTTTTTATATGAAGACTTTTGGGGTTTATTTGAAATGTTTATGTTGTATCGCTATTCGCTTTGTAAATTAAAAAGAGAATCTACAGATTTTGACCTGTGCTGAACCAGCCTCATTGTGACTATCAACTACAAATAATTGTACCATTTTTAATTCAGTATTTTAAAATAATACTGTTGAAGATCAACAGATATAAGGTTTAGAAAAAATATACACTTATACCACAGGAATTTTTATAATTACTATTCTACATGCAAAGAAAAGATGATTCTTTTAAAGAAGTGAAAATCTTTATTTCTTTCCATTTTCATACCCAAGGGAAATAATAAAATATTGGATCATATTTCAAGAGTTACTGCCCTTGTCTCGTTTAAATTAAGTTTTTTGAAAAATTATTGTAAAGAAAACTGGTAAAAATACATGTTTGTAATTTTTCTTCTCCGGGCGTTTTATTGTTTGGATTATCTTAAATTACATTGTTTATAAAAATATGTAAAGAGAACTGGTCAAGTGTTCAGCCACCCAACAACCCCAGGAGGTCATGGGATTGTGGATGCTAAAAAACCAAACCATATAAATTGAAATAAACTTGCAAATTATTCCTGTCAAAATACTTATTTAAAATAAATAAAAAAATTTAAAAATGAGATTTTATTCATGCTAATGTATACATTTCTATTTTTATACTATTTTTATAAAATTAAAATAAATAATGAAATTAACTTAGAAGGATAAGCAAGAGAATGATTATTTCTTTTCGGACTGAATTTATTTTAAAACTTCAGTAGTTTTCAGTAACTCAAATCTACATAACTTAACCCTCTCTTTATCATTATTAATTCTTGTAGGATTATTGGTTGGGCTCCTGGGTAGAGGCATTTTTATTCATGGCTTGGGCTATTTGAAAGGAATATGAATGCCATAAAATTGCCAAAATCCAAGACATTGGCACCACTAAATTCATTTATTTCCCCTAACTTCCCCTGAATCGCTGCCTTGTGGAACAGACTCCAAAGATTTAAGAACGTATCAGATTATTAATTTTCAATGTTTAGGATGACTGGTTAGGCTTTTAGGGATGATGCTGGGCTGATACATTTTTAATTAAAATTCTATTCTAAAAGCAACTAATTTCCTAGATTAATTTTTTTTTAATACCCACCAATACTGGCAGACACAGAATTGTATGCATAAACAAAACAAGAGCTTCTTTTTAAAGCTGGTGAATGAGAGATCTGAAGGAAAAACAAAAAGTGAAGAATTTAAATTCCGATATTTGTATTATTAATCTTTAAATGTGACAAAAATATCTAAATATAAGAACTAATTTTGTTTTAAGAAAGAAAGCAAGAAAATTACATTGTCTTTGAACCATTAACATTTGTTATATTTGCTGCTTATCATAAACTAAATTGAAATGCTCAACTTCCTCAGACAGCTCTCCATTCATGACCCTCCTTCTCAGCAGTGATCACGTGGCAGAGTGGTGGCTGCAGGGTACAGAAACCAGAGATTAACGATCAAATGGATCCAAATATTTATTTCCTAAAAAAATTTTTTTTTTTTTATGCTACTAACAACTATAAATGATGAAGTTAAAAACACATTTTGATTTCAAAATGATTTTAAATTTTTACAAAATAATTAGTTATTTTTCATGACAGTTTCAAGAAAATGGTGAAAAGAAAAACAAATAAAATATAGTCTGAAACTGTGAAAAAGGAAGACGATTAGCAATGTCTGCTCAAATCAATATTCATGATTGAGTCGCTTTGGTCAAATTCCTCATACACCACCCACCAGAATACATCAGAAAACTAAAAATATAGGTGCTTCTCTTTAAATATGCTATTTCCATCTCACAAAAAGAGAAAAGGTTATGGACAATGTCTTTTCCTTAAGTTTGCTTTTAAATCTTTATACAGACTGCATTGAATGCAGTTCACCTTCTGTCTAAAAAGGCAGAATTAGTAGATCAAATATCAAAAATATCTATGTAAACACATGAGTATGCACTGCAAAAAGATGCAATCTGTAACTTGTCTAGAGAATGACAAAATGATTTTTCCTTCTGTTCTTTCATCTATTGTTAATAAACTAAAAAGAGTTCACTTATGATATAACTTCCTACCTTGGAAGCATTAAATTACTATTATGGGTACAGTGTATCTATTCTAGCTTCAAATTACATGTTAAAATAGATGACATATAATATAGCCTCAAAGGCTTGAGAATAGGGGAATAATGCCAATAGAAAGGAACATCGTGAATTCTCTCGTAATAAATTTAACTTTCTTGTTTCACAATAACACTTTACATAAATACACCATAATAAATATGCTATAACATAGCTTCCCTGTACCTTTTCTATAAATACTTTCATGGTAATTGTTCTGATGAACAGCTAACTAGCATTTTTGAATTTAAGTGCACTACTAGATTGGAGGCTAGATCTCATCATTTTACAGTTGAAAAGGTTAGATGTAACTGCTAACAGTTACTTCTCTCACACTACTCAGTTACAGAACACTCTTCCACCTTCTTACTTTTCTATCAAGTTTGATCTTTGAAAATTAAAATGCAATGTTAATCATTATTTTCTGTCTTAATTCCTGTTCTTTTATTGTTCTCTCTCGTTAATGTTTTTTACCTTAGATTTTCTCACACTCAGTAACACCATGCAACTTAATGGCTTTAAAGCCTTGCTTGGGGTGAAATGATTTTTTAAAAAAATTTGGTTTTCCATTTCAAGTTAGATAATTCTCAAGTAACTTTTGGGTTTGTTTAGGTAAGTGGCTGTTTTTTAGGGTTTTTTTTCGTTGTTGTTTGGCAGGCTTTGTATTAGTAGCTTTCCCTTCACCACTTAGTTTATTCTATCAAGAGACCTTGGACGAGAAATGTACATAAGATTAATTTTTCTTTTGATGATATTAATTTTTTAAGCTGCAAATGAATTTTTATATAAAAAAAATAAATAAATAGTCTTATACAGAGAAACAGTTTGAGATAAAGTGACACCGAAATAAATAAGTTAAGTAACAAATTCATGTGATCAAGGAAGAGTAAAATCATTAACAATACAAGAAAGAATTGATAACTTGTATCTGTGATAATCCCAATACAATTATGGGATTTTATGAGGACCATCACACTTCATCACCACCTGGATGATGATTTTTTTTCCTCAGAAAAAAGTCATTTTTAGAAATGTCCCATAATTCATTCAGCATTTTTGAATTTTCATGATCAAAGGGGAGGGGGGGACAAAAAGACAAAGAAGGTGGGGAGATGACAAAGAACAAATGAGTCACCCTCCTAGAGGTTAGCATCAGTCATGCTGATGGAAGGCAAAGAGGGGCTGACTCAGATGATTAATAAAAGAAAATGTGCCCTCTGGTAGGATACAAATCTGCATTCCTCCATTGTCAAAGAAATGACTCTCTGATCCAGTGTGCTTTAAATCACTCGGCCATGGAGAGTAACAGCCCAGCAAGGCTCACTTGACCAATTTTTGTTCATTTGGATGCTGTTATTTTGTGAAAAATTTTAACACTATTATTTTTAATAACTTCATACATTATTTTTAGTGGATACCCATGTTTGAATAGACAACCATTTTTTTTTTTTTTTTTTAAATAGTGTGTATTGTCTACCAGAGTGTGCACTCAATAAAACAAAGAAAATGTGCCCTCTGGTAGGGTACAAAACTGTATCACTGCATTGTCGAAGAAACTACTGTCTGATCCAGTGTGCTTTAAACAGTCACAGTCCAGCAAGGTACTATTTACCAATTTAAAGACTACCCATTTTATTCACATTTTCTCCATAACCCATATTGGCTCAGCTTCATGTCCAAAATGTAAAAAAAGCAATTTTTAAAGAATGGATTTATTTTTTTAATCTGACATTTTTATTACTAAAAAAAAAAAAAAAAAAAAAAAAAAAAAATTCATTAATTCTTCAAAAAGAATTTCTTCTTTATTATTTATATTTTTTAATATTAAAGTTTGAATTTTTTTAAAATTAACTTTTTAATCTGAAGATCAAGGAAAGTGATAAAGATAGAAATCTCAAAGGTCACCGAGCTTTACAAAAGGCAGGAACCATTTCTCAAGAGGTGGTTAGTAAGTTGCCAACTTAACATAAATAAAAACTACTTACCTGATTATCTGTAAATGCTGCACATTTAACAACTCCTGCCATAGCTGCTTGCTGTATATCATAGTCCTTGGCGAGGATAAGACTCACTAAAACCTCCAGTTGTTGAGTTCCAATGGAATTTGGGTTATTGTTGGCAGCGTCAAGGGCAGAACTGATATCATTTGCAGAATAGTCTGAGGGACTCTCACCTTCCATATCTTCTAAAGCCATGTCAGGAATATACTCATCCTCATCTTGATCTTTCTGATCACTGATCACTTCAATATCTTCATCAGAGCCCCTCTGCACTGTCAGGTTTTCATTTGGGTCAACAAAGTCGAAACTGGGTTTAAAATCGTTTGGGCTTGTGGCTAAATCAAAGAAATCAAAGGGTGAATCTGAATTCAAGTCATGATCAGCAGCTTTTTGATTTTCCTCGGCGTCATCATACTGACCAACAGATAGATGATGGTCACTTTCACTTAATTGTGGGCTCAGGCTGTTGTTGTTGGCTTGGTCAGTATCAATCACTGTGTAATTACTACCAGAAGAAAGTACTTGCTTTTGGACATCATAGTCAGCACTTTGAGGTCCAGACACAACAGCTGCTGCTACTTCTTTAAGTTCCTCCATTTCTGCAGATATGTTCTCACTTTCTACTTCACTTGATACAACTGCTTCGGCTACTTCATTAAGTTGTTCCGCCATTTCTGTGGATCTGTTCTCACTTTCTACTTCACTTGATACAACTGCTTCGGCTACTTCATTAAGTTGTTCCGCCATTTCTGTGGATCTGTTCTCACTTTCTACTTCACTTGATACAACTGCTTCGGCTACTTCATTAAGTTGTTCCACCATTTCTGTGGATCTGTTCTCACTTTCTACTTCACTTGATACAACTGCTTCGGCTACTTCCTTAAGATCTGCCATTTCTGCGGATATGTTCTCACTTTCTACTTCACTTGATGCAACTGCTCCCTCATCAGATAGCTCTTCCATGTCAGCTTCCTTTTCAATAGGTTCAGCTAGACTTTCACCTCCCATTCCAGATGCCACAATTTCAGATACAATCGAACTATCGCAAGGTGAAAACTGCTGAATTAAAGCACTATCTCGAGGCATGAAAGGCTCTGCTTCAGGATCAAGTTTAGACTCTTCCGGTTTAACAAGAGTATCTTTTACACATTGATTCTCAACCGATTCTTCTTTCACGATTTCATTTTCTTCAGCTGGTTCTTCTGTTGGTTCTGATGATGCATCTTCCTCAACTTTTACAGACTCTTCTTCAGGTTCTTTGGTAGCCAATTCGGTTGCCACAGGCTCAGAGGAAGATGATGCTGGTGCTGCAGATTCTGTAAGCTTTACCTCAGCATTTTCAATCACTTCCTGGACTGGAGCAGACTCTGGAGTTGGGGAGGGCAAGAATCGAGCAGGGGAAACAGATATTTCTCGTTTTTGGAATTTATCAGAGTCAGCTTTCAACTCCACTTTTAAGGTTGAAGAATGGGTGTCAGGAGATTCTGGTCTGGCAGTAGATATTGGTTCTGGTTCCGATTCTGGTTCTGGTTCTGATTCTTCTTTTATAGATTCCACTTTCTTCATATCTTCTTTTGTAACAATTTCCTTTACTTCTTTTTTCGCCTCTTTCTTGGCCACTGTCTCTTCTGAAGACTTGCCTAAAAAAAAAAAAAAAAAAAAAATTGTTTCAACCCTTAAATCCAATTAAATATTTCAAGCTTAACTGAACAAGACCAAAGATTAAAACAAACAAACAAGATTCAATAATGAAGGTATTAAAAACAAGAGACACAAAAATCTTCCCCCCACTTCATTAGACAGTAATAATTTTATAAATGACTGAATGATATATCTACAGAATCACCAATTGTAAGGATATATATATATATATATATATACAAACTGGCTGGTGAATTAGGCCAAACCCACTTGGTAGTGCATATTTGAATTATACACAAGTCCAGCCTGCATAAAAATTACAATATATTTTTGATTTTTTCCTAACAAAAAATAATTCATAGATTTTTTTGTATTTCTTCTAAATTTTTATCATTTGCAAATCCTTTTTTTCTCTATTGAAAATGTCTCCCCACCCAAGTCATTATTATTCAATTTTATTAGTCCAAATGTAAGTTACTTAAGAACAAAAGTTTTATTTTTACATGTTGAAACTTATTATAGAATACTTTCAAAAGTATATTACTTCTCTATAGTGAAATTAACAATGTTGTGCTAAAAAAATAAAAAAAAAAATAAAATTGTAAACCATTTATGACTTCCAAATGGTCCCAACATCGTATAGTTTTTCCATTCCAACACGCATCATCATTAAGCAATCCAAAGGTATGCAGGCAATTTCTAAAGTAGAATTAAAACTGGTAGGAGCCTGGCTTTTCATTCCATACCTGCTGTTACCGACTTGGAGTTTCCTCCAATGGATTCACAGCCATGGCAGTTTATCGTTTCATTATTATTTATTACCCTCATCCAGTTCACACTCCTCTCCGGTCTTTTGAACAGGAGTAGATGTTTATCCATTGTTTCTTGATTAGGACTGAGTTTCTGGTTCCTTCTAAAGCCTTATGCAACCCTCTATCTTGAGTGACTCTTGGGTCTTGTATAGGGTGAATAGCATTGTAAAAAAATAAATAAAAATGGAGGAGTTGGTTGATATAAGGTCATTCCTTTCATTGTTCTTGACATCTGTATTGTTCTTGACATCAGCACTAAGTGAATTGCCAAATAAGGTTCAAGGAGACCACCTCTCCTCAGAGACGTCTTAACAAAACTAGGTCTCTCCGACTCTCAGTGAGCTCACCATGCACCTGGATACTAATCCAGGTATTTCTCCATCCCATGTTATTATACGATCCTTATGCAGAGTCACAGAGCGCTGTCCCCCTAGGCAAAGGGGTCATCAACCTTTTGGAGGAAGCAGGTCAGTCAGCTATGCAATGCTAGGCTTTGCCTTGTGCCATGTTCAGTTCAAGTGGGCACACAAATAAATCCAAAACTACATTTATTTGATGTCAGTTTTAAATAATTTTCAGGGTTTTGAGCAGAGACACAAATGTTTAACTTTATATACAAGTGACATTAAAACTGGGCCAACACTGAACAAACAAAAGGAAATATTCACAATGTGACCATTTAATAAATGTTCTCAAACCTAAAAAGTGAATGTAATGAAGTAATTAAGACCAGGCATATTGCAACAGTAATCAGCAACTTAATACAATCATTTCAGATATTTAATGAAAACAGTTACATGATAGTAAAAGCATTGCTGCTAAATATCTGATTCAGTTATGTCTAACCATGAGCTGGAATGATGGAATGGTCAGTATTTATGATATTCATTTATTGGTAGCCATGGAAACTGAAGACCATTCTCAAGATATCGTCTTTCTTCTTTTTCTGTCTGTGAGTTTCTTCCAATTTAAATTAATCTTGATTTTATTTGCATTTACAAATAGCAGCTGAGCTAATTACTGAGAATTTAATTACGAAAACCATACAAATTCAATGCACAAATAACAGATGTCCATATTTTATAAAATTCCCTTGTCTAAACACAATAACAAAAGAGACATAAGGGACATTATACAAGACAATTAGCAACATGTGAATTGGTAGACGTTGCTTGTATGAAATAAAAGAAACTAAACAATTTAAATTCATTTACATGTTTTTGTTAATCTTTATGAAAAACAATTTAATAGTAAACAAAATGATTGCCATAACTCCAATATATTTCAACACTTAGAGAAGAGCACAATTTAATAGAAAAAAGAATGGAAAGAGTGTTTGATATGTCTTCAAGTTATGCTTAAATTTTTTTTTTTTACAAGTATAAAAATAGGAAATCTACAAAAAAATTATAATTATAAAATCAAGACAAGCAACAAGTACAAAGACTTATAATTTTTTGTAGATTTTATATATATATATATTTATACTTAGCAAAAAGATTGTGAATTGCAAATTGGAGGTACCAAAATCAAACAAGTGCAGAAATTTAAATATCTGGGAAGTGTTTTTTTTTTAACAGGAAGGAAAGAATGACACCAATATCTGAAGGCATATTGGGATAGCCAAGGATGTATTCCAAAAGCTAAACAGAGTACTAAGATATACGAAAATTTCTATAAACAAATAAAATTTTCTATAAACAAAGAAAATATACTAAATTGATAGATGATATCTGTCCTCCTGTATGGCAGTGAGTGTTAGATGATCTCCTCAAAGATGAAGAGGAGACTTGAAGCAACAGAAATGTAGTTCTACAGAAGGATGCTGAGTATACTGTGGACCAAACATGTGAGTAACAAAGGAAAAATGGAAACAAAAAGGAAACTAATACTTAACATCAGGAAGAAACAGTTGAGGTTTCTGGGGCAGATAATGAGGAAAGAGGACTTGAAAAATCTGATACACATGAGACAGATAGAGAGCAAGATGAACAGAGCAAAGCACTGCATAACATACCTAACAAGCTTAAGTAAATGGATGGTGGAACAGGATTTGGGAGAGATAACAGCAAAACAAAGTTTATTAGGAGCTACAAGCGACAAGTTGCAGAAAGCCATGATCACCTACATAAAGAAAATATTTACAGAGTAAAAGTTCTCAGTATTCAGGATAGAGCATATCTAACTATGAGCAGTGTGGACATGGAATTCAACACCAAATGGTGACAGGGCTTCATACTTAAACACAATCTTCATTTTTGGGAGCAAGTGACAATCTGGGAATCAGCATCAAACTGTACTGGAAGAATGTAAGAAAAAACTGTTTCTTTAGTCTTTTCCCAAGAGATACAGCCAAAATTTTCCAGCTTTATATAACCTGCAAAGGGTTGATAAAACAGTATTAAAAAAGTAGCAAAAAAGACATTTTTGCATGTAGATCCACTTTCAGGTTGAATATTGCCAGTCAGAAATCTAAATAATTAATAGGTGATCTTTTATCACAAGGTGTGTATTTTCTTCCAATGAGAAACATCCTTTCTCTCTCAACTAAAATTGCTATAAAGATTTTATATCTCTTTATATATAATTTGAATTAAGGCTGTGTGGGTGAATAAGTTCATTGACTAAAGGTCAAGTAGTATAAAGTGACTATCAGATCCTGTAATTCCGTGGCCTATAAATTTTGCTGCCTATTATTATCCACAACCTCAGCTCAAATGACCAGACTATGGTGGTTAACAAAGCCTTTCCTATAATAAACCCTTTGCCTGGCAAAATATTAAGTAATACATAAAAAAGGAGGTCTGTAGGAACACCCTGAAAATATAAATTTGGATTGCTGATAAAATAAATTAACTTCAAGAAAGATAACTTTATATGGCCATTTATCTTAAGTATCTGTCATTTCAAACATGATGGAAAATGTAAAAGAAATCTTAATGCACATAAGTCACCTTCCAAAAGCTAAGCACCCTGCTTAGTTAAGAAAATATCCATAGAAAGTAACAAAGAAGAAAAAAAAAAAGAAAAGTAATATCAAATCTCCAATATGGCAGTGAATGCTGAAAGATAAAGAGATTTAAAGCAACATATATGGTTCTACAGAAGAATGCTGATGATACCATGGACAGAACAAGTGAACATTAAAGGGAGACAGCAAGTTATGTACTTAATAAATTTGAGTGAATGGATGGCAGAACAGTAGAAGTAGATAGGTTTGCTTATCATCCGGTTCACACTCCTTCTGATGTGAGCATCAAGGAAATTGAAAAAAACAGAAACTAAAAGGGCATTTAAACTTACAATTAAAGAATGACAATTGAAGTTTCTGGGACATGTAATAAGGGAAGGGTGGCTGGAGAATTTAACACTCGTAGAATGCAATGAAAGGAAGACATATTTGGGTAGGGAGGAAAGAGAGTAATGAATTTGAGTGAATGGATGGCAGAACAGTAGGAGTAGATAGGTTCGCCTATTGCCCAGTTCATATTCCTTCTGTCTTTTGAACATAAGTAGACGCTTATTTATCTTTTGTTTTTCCCCATTTAGGATTGGTTTCCAGTTCATTCTAAACTAAAGTATTCTCGTTTTCTTTCACTCCCCAGTAACCCTTTGCATGTTAGTGGCATTATCATCTTACTCAAGGTGAAATGATTAACAGAAAAAAAAATTTTATATACCAAAGTCAGAAATTTTCTGCAAGTTTCATTGATACTTGTAGAAACCACAGAAATTCTATAACAAAAAAAAAAAAAAAATACTCAAAGGTTGCCTAGCAAAAACTGATAGTTGTGTTATTCTTTTGAGACTCATTGAAAAAAAAGAAAGAAAAAAATTCAAGTTTCTAAATGCATACTTGACAAAGCCCTTTTTCTCAAATATTACATGGTTTTTATTAGCATTAGTATTCTCACATGCACTCATATATACGGAAAAAAATTATTAAAGACAGACAAGTTAGGTCATGTACATTTAATAGAATATATAACAACTCTCTCTCCGACTCGTGTCTAATTCCAAAGTGGCCAGCATGATATAGAAATATAAAAATTAAAATAATGACAGCTTCCTGTGAATAACATAATACTCAAAGAAACAAATTGGAAACAAAAAATATAAATTTCATAAGCTATCCTAAGTCAAAACATCAATAAAAATATTAAAAAAAAAAATTCACCTGGGATTCAGTAAAATTTGATTGATTTGCTTTACAGATTATCAACATTTTGTAGGTTTAAATAACAGAATATTTGAGTTGTAAGAATATTTTTTTTCTTTTTGAAAATGAATATTGTATTAACAATTTTTTGGGAGATGATAATGATTTTCACATACAAGTCTTATTTTATATGACATGGCTTCCCTCTGTCTTTTCTACAAAGATTTCCATGACAATTGCTCTGAAGAGCCACCACCCCCCCGGTGCCCACATTACATGAATTTAAGCGGTCTACTAGATTGGTATCTAGGTTCCACCCTTTTAATGTTGAAATAGTTAAATGTAACCACTACTTCTACTCTAACACTTTCTTTCCTCACAATTACTGCCTGTGGAACTCCCTTCCATTTACTTGCTACCTTGATAACTACAATCTTCAAAAAGTTAAATGTAACATCTATCGCCATCTTCTATCTTCTGGAATCTCGTTCATCATTCCTAATATACCCAGTCTTTTCTCTCACTTTCATTTTCTGTAACCCCCAGTGTATTAGTGATATTCCCACTTTGCTTGGGATGAAATGATTAAAGAAAAATAAATAAAAACCCATAGATTGTGAGGGTGGAATTGAGGTGGATTCATATCTTTCTCAAGGGTATTTACGCGTATGTGAATATAATGAACTCAACTGGAATTCAAAGGCAGCTTTCAGACTTCTCATTCCCAGCTTTATCCATTACACAACTGTGGTGAACAGTCACGTAGAGGCAAGCAAGTCAGAGTGGCTTGCATCGGTTTCAAACGAAAATAAGTGTCTTACCTCAACGTTTGGCACGTGGCATTGGCATTTTGCTCCTTGAAAATGAAAAATTGTATGAACAACATCTGAGGAACAGAGACTCGTTTAACTTAGGTACCTCCATGAAATGTAAACAAAAGAGCATAGCATGATGAAAAAGACACCAAACTTGACGAAAACAATTTTTATCATCTAATGTTCATATTATTATTAAAGAGGAAAGATCAAAGTATTTTTGGGGTATTTTTTTACATTTTTTTTTAATCGTTCCTAGCACGTCCGAAATTTTCGTTAAAAATCTTGTTTTTTTTCCTCAAAAAAAAAAAAATAAAATAAAAAGACAGATAATCCATTATTTTCAATCATTTTTTCCATTTTATAAAAAAGATGAAAATATCACATTGAAATTCTTTTAGAAACCAATTATCATTTTTTCAAAACTTATTTTAATAAAATCAGAAATTACAATATTTATTTAAAATATTTTGAACCAAGCTTAACTTAGCTTCTGCACCAAAAAAATGTAATTTGAAAATAAAACAAAGCAAGTCATAACCTTTTGTGTCACTTGACAGGTGACGAAAGATATTTTCATGACGTTTAGATAACTTACGGGAGGATAATTCTTTCTACGGATGGAAGGAAATGAAATTATTTAGATTTAAGTGAACAAATTATTTACCTCGTTATTTTTAAGGAAAACTTTCAGCGCTCTAACTTTTTAATTTTTTTTTTTTGTACTTGCTTTCACCTTTACGTTTATGATGCTTTATGGAAAATATATTATAAAGAAATGAAAAAATTAGACTGTTAAGAGTGAGATTAAATTTCATAAGAAATGTATGTAATTAATTTATAGGTACCTTTTGAAATTTTATCAGAAGTGTACATAAAATACTATAATTTTATGTACATTTATTACATTTTACTGTTATTTGTATTTCCATTCATTTTATTAATTTTGATATTTCATTTATGGAAAAATGTCATAACTGAGATTAATATAAAAATAAGATCATATAAATTTCATACGATGATACTTATACTTGTAGGTACCCTTCTCAGGATACTTAGAAAACCCGATGCGGCTTTTAACTAATTTTATAATATTTTAACAACTTAAATGTAAAAATCTATTATAATTAAAGAAATAACAAATAATTGTATTAAAAATTCATTTTTCATTGAAAAAATCTTTTGCTTTCAGAAAATATTGTTCATATTCATAAAAGCATTTGAAATTAAATACCTTTGTTTTATTGAGTTTTGTATGTTACAATTCAGAGCTGATTTTCAGATAGTGCGGGTCCAATTAAAAAAACAAAAAAAAAAACATGATTTGTGTTCCTCAAAGCCTTGTGCTTTTAACTATTGTAATCACTAAACCCGATGCGATTGAATTTCTAGAGTTTTCATAAAATTAGTTATGGGGGGGGTAATAAATATAAAAAAAAATTTCTGCCATGACTTTAATAAAAAAAAAAAAAAAAAAAAAAAAAAAAAAAAACAACATATTTATAATAATTTCCATCATCTATGAATAGTTTCTGAAAGTTTCATTAACTTCCGACAACTATTTTTATTTTTGCAAGATTTTCCAAATTAATGTGTGTTATACAAAAAAAAACATGCTAAAAATTGTATGTTATTTTACTAGTTCTGGTGATACAAAGAGAAACAAGGTTTTTTTTAAATCAAAATTTAGAATGTTCTAAGAAAGAAGTAAAAATTTTTAAAAATCATTAAAAAAAAAATTTGGCCTTTTGTCTTCATAATAACGAGCATTTAGACGATAAAATTTTGTTTTAGTCAAGTTTGGTGTCTTTTTTATCATGCTATGCCATTTTTTTTTTAGCGATTTCGTGGAGTTATCTAGTTTAACTACAACCACTCGAACATCCAAGTTTATAGCACTCATTATTCCTAAGCGGTCATCCATCTAGGTACTGACCTGGATCAATGTTGCTTAACTGGTGATCTGACTGGAACCGGTATTTCAACATTATATGGCCATAAACCTGAATTCTGGAACACATCTCCAAAGACATATTTGAATTCTCAGAATCCTCACTATGTCACGGTCAACAGTTTCAGAACTCAAAAGAAAACATCACATTTCTGTTGCAACACAATTATTGAAAACTCAAAATCATTTCAAAGATGCAAACTAAAACACAGACTTTGAATTTTTTTTGCTTTCCTGATAATGATTGAAACCAGCTGAAAGCTCGACACCTTAATCACTAACACCAACTGTGAACTGTTATTTTAAACCTTCAACACCAAGATACGGGAACTAATCAGTCAATAAGGAAACTAAAAATAAATAAATAAATAAATCAGATCGACATAACTTGTCTGTTGTCTTTAACAAAACTTGTTTGAATGAACATTTGTTTTCTCATTTACACTCATTCTCTTTTAATTATATATATATAATAAAAAGGCTTAAACACTAGTACTCCATGGTCATAATTTATTCCAGTGGAATCATAAATACGATCCAATTCATCAGACTTACAAATTCAAAAAGAAAACAGAAAAAACAACTCCGGGAATAAAAAATAAAATTTAATGAGAGTATATATATGAGAGTATGGGATGAATGAGAGAGTAAATGAAAGCTATAGGGAGGGGTAACAGACGAGAGAAGAACAGTACAATCTAAAGGTGAAGATGGGGATTAAAATTTAACAGAGAGGAGTTTTAAAGAGGGGAGTCAAAGATGGTTTAAGTGACCGAGATACAAATAAATATGAATATTCTCGGATGTCTAATACATTTCTGAATCACTGACCTAAAATAAATTAAAGATACACAGGAAAAGAGTATACATTTTGTGGTGACATATGCACACAATAGACGATATAATCTACACTTAAAGATCAGAAGATGAGGGATAGGAAATGAAAAGTGGGGGAGATGGGGGGGGATCTTTAACGATAATAAATTTATATACAACCAGACCCTCAAAAATAGTGGTTGTAGACAAGAATTAAACTTTAACGGAGAACTAGTAAATCAGAATAATAATAGAACTAAAAACAGAAAGAGGAAGGTAATATGGTTTAACCCACCGTATTGCAGGCTCTCTAACATTGATATAGGAAGTTTCTTCCTAAGATTAATAAACACTTTCATAATAAACATCCACTACATAAATTTTTCAATAGGAAGACACTTAAAATTAGTTATTCATGCATTAGGAATATGGAGAAAATTATATCTTCCCATAATTGTAGAATACTTAGAAACTACCATAGTAATGAAACTCAATCTAGTAACCCTACCTACAATTGTAGGAATAAAGACAATTGTCCAATCGGGGGTAAATGTATGTATGAAAATGTAGTATACGAGGCAACAATCTTCCCCGAGGAAAATATAAACCAGAAAAAAAAGATATATAGGTATATCCGCGGGTGATTGGAAGCAGCATCTATACAACCATAGACGTTCTTTTAGATATAGATACCTCAAAAATCAAACTTCCTTATCCAAACACTATTGAGATCTGGGGGATAAGGGATTAACCACACATTTTGAATGGAGATACTTATCAGGAGCTAGAAACCTTAATCTTCTGCAATCAGTATGATCTGTGCATTGCGGAAAAATTTTTTATTAATAAAGATAAGAATCAAGATGAGTTGCTAAATCTTTGTAGTGAGATCTTTTCTAAATGTAGACAGAAAACGATTCAAAACATAAACACGGTTTTATAACGTGTTGTCACTTGAGACAGTTCCATCTTGGATCAATAATATTGGGCATGATATTTTAATGGAATGACTATTATGATTATCTATATGTATCATTGTGTATGGTTATGTGATGCGCTATATATTTATTTATTTTTTTGTTCACTTTATTCATGTGTTGATATATGTGTATGTGGGTATGTAGGTAGAAGTTTTCCCTAATAACTGATATGAAAAATTAGATAGTCTTATAATATTTATATACCTAGGTATATATGTAACCGTAAGAGATAAATACACGTTAATCACTCAGCGGGTTTTAATATTTTTAATATTCTTAACATTTTCTTCCTCAATGTTCTTGAAGTATCAATTAATTTAATTCCACCCGTATATTTTCTTATGTTAAATATATATATGGATGGATATGGTTCCTTAATATTTTTTTTTTTATTTTTTTTATTTTTGAAAAATTTTTTTAGCTTTTACCTTTTGATTTATATATAGATACGTATATATGTGTGTGTGTGTGTGTGTGTGTGTGTTTAGGTATGTATGTATACATATGTATATGGTGTATATGTACGTATGTATAGTTAGACGGATAGATAGAGGGATACGTTGTTTATTTGTTTTGATGGGTGTGTATATGTAATTGTATGGAGATGTGTAAGGTTTTATGTTTATGTGCACGTATGTGTATGTCCGTATGTGTGTAAATGTATATATATGTAGGAGTGGATGTGTATGGATGTGTGCGTGTGTGTGCGTACATGCCTATATGCATGTATGTACGTGTAAATATAATGTTGTTGTGTATTGAACATAGAAATATAGGTCCTTGCTAGATTAATTAATCGTTATTTTGTATATGTTTATATTAGATTTGTAACCTGTAGTCATTATTACTTTTGTCGAATTTTCTTGATTGCACAGCGGGACCTTTTATAAATGCCCTTCAGTTTTAGTTGCCATTTGCCAAAGTAAACCTTCCTCCTCAGAATGCTCAACAAGTTTTCAATTGGTCTAAGGTAATGTCAACAAGCTTGGCCACTGAGCTGTCATAACATTATACTGAATTCTCCATTGGCCACACGACCTCTGTTGACATGCCAACTTGTAAGGGTGGATTTCGCCAGTAGCCACATAACCTTTGTTTTACTTTTATTTATCTGTCCCACCGAGGGTATCATGGCATTTGTCAGTAAAAAGAACAGTTGAAAAAAAAAGAAAAAAAAGAGGAGCACCCTTCAATTCATGTATTGCCTTTTCGATATCTTTTTAAAAGTGAGGCCAAGTCAGCTTGTCATTTGATTTAAGACCCAAATGATAGTTAAAAATTGCCCACATACTTATGTAGCGACAATAGGCTAATGGAAAAAAGAAAAAAAAAAAAAAAAGAAGAAAATTAACTCATTTTATCATCGCAAAAACTTTTGTATCTGTCTATATTTCTGAGATGAGGTATTATATACACTATTTACATTATTCGGACTATTGCCTTCATCTTTATCGCCATATTTATTACAACGTTTCGGCCAATGTACGCTCCGGACTTCTTCAGGTGGTTGGAATGTCGAACTGAATCCTTTATTTCGCTCACTGGGGTAGACTGTTCTAGTTCCACGTTTAACGGATGTCAGTTATCAGTTATCTCATGTTAATTGATAACTCTCAGAGGGGAATTAACAGGAGATAACTGACATCCATTAAACATGGCACGTGGAACTAGAACAGTCTACCCCAGTTAGCGAAATAAGCGGTTCAGTTCGACATTCCAACCACCTGAAGAAGGCCGGAGCGTACAATGGCTGAAACGTTGTAATAAATATGGCGCCAAAGATGAGGGCAATAGTCCGAATAATGTATAGTGTGCAAAAACTTTCTTGGAATTCAAAACCGCGCGCCATCAAGACCTCAAATATATTCGTTTCGTTCGTGCGCGCTACTTTCATTTTCAAACAAAACAAGACATCTCCGACGACCCACCGTGTCAAAATGCCGAAACGCGAGAGAAGACTTGCTGAAAAGGCTTTAAAAAGTGCAAGACTTTGAAAACCTTTTTCAAATAAGGTAAGTTTTCTCCTTTTTATGAACTTTACGAGAAAACATTTTAGTTCGACCAATTGTCCGCGATCTTTGAATAATCGTAATTTGAAACAGAATCTGTTTTTTCATAAATTTTCAATAAAGAATTATTATTGATCTTTCAAAACCTGACCGTCTGTTAATTTTCTATTAAAATATAATTCTCTTTGAATTCGTTTTTCTTTTTGCAACAAGAAAAAAAATTAAGAACGAAAAATGTTACGTTTTTCTTGTAGGGATTTTAAAAAAAAAAAACAAAAAAAAAATTGACTAGAGCTGTATGTAGATAATATTTTCAAAGAGGTAGATGAAAGGAATTTCAACAAATGTTACACTACAGGTTTATTTGCAACATTTATGTCTACAGGAAATGAACATCACACACACATACACACTAATACATTTCATTTTAAAACACCAATACTTAAATCGACTGGTCCCCTTAAAAAGGAAAGAAAACCACATGTCAAAAAATCAGGAATCAGTTTGACGTTGCATTTATAATATTTTATATCGTAAAAACGGGATCCATCGAAAATAGAAAAGACTCACAGAAAATATTTTTTTTTAATTCTACTCTTTTTTAGCATTTCTATTTATTTATATAATGTTTTTTACTGTAATAAAGATTTGAGTCGATCCTAACAGAAACCAGTTCCTTTATTCAGAGCTTCCAATGAAGAAAAAAAAAAAAAAATCATTATTTAAAAAAGTATTCAGCCAATACATTAAATTCTTAATTTAATTTAGTTTTACTTTTATTATATTTTCTCCACAGATAAACTCGAAGCACTAGCTAAAACAGTGGTTCTGAGGTTCAACCTGAGCCTTCATCAAGTTTTTCACCATCAGTCTTCAGAAAGTCAACAACCTCACAAAATTCAAAATAAAGTTCATATTTCTACGTTGAAGTCATGGATTGTTTTGGCTGGGTTGGGTCACTGAAAATGAGATCTTGGTTGATTCAGTGTTTTGCACCATTTGCAGAAAGTGAAAGGGAAAAGAAAAGTGAAAGGGAAAAGAAAAGGGAAAGGGAAAGGGAAAGGGAAAAGAAAAGGGAAAGGGAAAAGAAAAGGGAAAGGGAAAAGAAAAGGGAAAGGGAAAAGAAAAGTGAAAGGGAAAAGAAAAGTGAAAGGGAAAAGAAAAGTGAAAGGGAAAAGAAAAGTGAAAGAAAGAAAAAAGTAGAAGAAATTGACACCCAATCAGAGAGAGAGAGAGAGAGAGAAAGAAATATATCAAGAAAGAGAGGGGAGTGTAAAAAAAAAAAATCATTTCTTGGTGGAAGGCACCAAATTAGAAAAGTTGACCAGTTAAAAATGATCATAGTAATTTGCATTGTCCAGCCTCATACTCTGGATAAAGACTCTATAAACTTGTTCATGTAACAAAAATACATTTTTGTTAAAATTATTTTTCTTATTTTTGTTGTTTTCACAACCTTTTGATTGGTCAAATCTTCAGCCATCTTAGAAATAACTCGATCTGTTCATAGCTACAACAATGGGGACGTTAGGAAGATATCAGACTTAAATTATTAAACACTCAAAATAAACATGATAAAAATATGAGATAAGAAATCTCTGAATTATAAAGATTTCTTGGAACTTCAGATAAAAATGTTTCTGATCAAATTTCAGTGACCAGAATTGAAGTATTTGTTGTATAACATAATACACACGGTTTCTTTAAATTAAGTCCAAAGCTAAGTGTTGATGCTTTTATTAAAAGGAACTTCCAATGTGAAAAAAGACACAGCAATGAGACATGAAAATTCTAATTTCCATATAAAGAATGCAGAAACACCAGAAGTTAACATTCAGGAAGTCAGGCTGGGATACAGACTCAAAAAAACTATTTGACTGGGCATATATGGTGTCCAAGGATGAGCTACCATTTTCTGTTTATCCAGCACTTGTCCAAAGATAAAGCATGGCAGTGACATGGGAAAAGTCTAGACATTATTGTGCTGAATTTGTCCATGCAAATGGAGAAACCATCAAAGATGTAAAAAAAAATAAAACAACGTTCAAAAAAAGCTTATTTTACTGCAGCATTTTATTTGATGGAAGTACTGACAAAACTCTCTAAAGGAAAGAAAAATTATTGATAAAATTTCTTAAAAATAACAAATGTGAAACTAAATTTCCAGCTTTGTGTGAGCCATCATCTAGCCAAGCCAAAGACATCAAAGAGTCCATAGAAAAGAAGCTGAAGGAATATGGTTATAAAATTAGATGAAATCTGTGCGAGTTTTGCGGCAGTAAATTTTGCAAATTGTAAAAAAATTGCTGCAGTGCCCTCATTTTTAAGAGGTCTACCAAGGTAATTTTTGCCTGCTATCTTAGGCTATATATATATATATATATATATATATATATATATATTATATATATACAGACAGACAGACGGGAGGTGCTGAAAAATTTTCGGCCTGACCTACTTCCAAAAATATGATCAGATTTTTTTTGGTGAAGGACTTCTTGTTTTGGTAAAAAAAAACTTATTTCAGTATCCTCTATGTCTCACATAGGATTTATCTGACAAGCAGAAATGGTGTATCTGCAAAACTTGAAGTAGGAAGATAAGTTTATTTGAGATTTTCATTTATCTGTTAACTATGCTTTTTACAAACAATGGTAATACAAGTATTCTAAGGTATACCTGAACTTATAGGCAGAGAAATTACCAAATTTATTTGGGGTTTTTTTTTTTTTTTACAGCTTATCAACCTTTTGTAGGTTATTTAAAGACAAAATATTTTTAGATTGTAAGAATTTTTTGGAGATAATGATTTACAAGTCTCACTAATTAGGCCATAGCTAGGGGAAGAAAAGGTGGATTCATAGCTTTCTCAAAGGTATTTGCATATTAGTGAATATAACGAACCCAGCTGGAATTGGAAGTGAAAAAATGATTGACAAAATTTTACTTTGTTTTGCAACATACTAATTCAAATTCTACTTCTAAAATATTTTTACTAAAAGCATACCAACAAGCTCTAGAAAGTTGGGGGGAAAAAATGAAAATTACAAAATTCAAAAATTGCTAATGTGACCACAAAAAGAAATGCCATCTTTTGGCAATCAATCAATTAGTTCACAGATCCATTGTCACCTTAATTTGCCAAGGTAAATATTAAGGTGCCAAGATAATCTTTCAGTTCAATCATTGATCAAAGTGTCTGGTCATAAGAACAGAGGCATTGGGAGTCTTGAAAGAGTGAGAATAATCTCTACTATTTTTATAATTGTCAGTTCAAACAAGTTGGACAATCAAGATCAGATCAATTACTTTTCACAAATAACTCAAAGAGAAAAGATCATGCTCACATTGTCATCTTTGTTATTTAAAAGTCAGACTTTCCAGGCTTTTATATGTGACATGTTGCAATCTATTGAAAGTATCAAAATCATTCTTTAACCACAATGAGCATATTATGTTGAAGAAATGTTTCAAAAGTTAACAGGGAATGCACCAGTACATACGATGAAACAACATGTTCAACACCAGAAGATGAGGCCATTGCTGAAAGGAGTTGTTTAACCACAGAAAGTATGTATATCACTGCTCAACAGACTTTCAAATTTCAAAGATAAAAAAAAAAAAAAACACAGACAGGAATTAAAAAAAAAAAAACAAAACCAGATCTAAGTTTAAAAAAATACAAACACACACTGGCAGGTCGTGTTGCTAGTAAACTACTCATAAAAAAAAAAAACACACACACACACACATTACAAGATTATTTATATATAAAACCAGACATAATCACCATGTCAACCTGTTATTTTAAAATACTGTAAGGATAAAATATATCAAAAGGAAAAAAAAGAAAACTGTAAATACACTGAAAGCCTTTAAAAAACATGGTAAAAATTAAATGTAGATTTTTATCAAGTAAATTGGGAAAAAGTCAGCCAAAATAACCCAAAATTGTTAATTTGGCAACCAGAAATTATTCTACTGTCCTTCTTAATCTCTCAAGCGATTCGTATCAGCTTTCTTTTGCTTTCTTTATGTGCAAAAATTAAAAATAAATAAAAATCCAATTTAAAATTTTTTTCTTAAAAACACCGGTTTTCCTGATACAAGTCCTACTATTTAAACCCATAGCCGAGTGGCAAGAAATGGATTCATGCCTTTCCTAAGGACAAAGTATAACAAAATATCATTCTTAGCTCTTTATATTATGTATATTTTTATATACTTCTTTTGGACATTATTTATAAACAGAATCTAAATATAAAAGGTTGAAATACAAGCAATTTAGCATTGAAATGCATCAATTTTAATTGCCATATATCCATGTTCACCATTTTAAAATTAATATCCTACCCTAAAAGAAAATATATAAATGCTTTTTATTTTTAATTTCTGAAACTCATTAAATGTCTATATGCAGACATCTACAAATTGGCAGAAATTGAATGTTAAACATTATTCTCTTCCACAATACATCAGTAAACAGTTCCCTGGCACGAGAGTTCGTCCGAACTAATTATAACCAAAATTCTTATTAGTTTTCTCTTCCCCCCTCACTAATCTAAGTCATATAGGCAAACTTCCATGTACTTAATACTTTTGTGCTCTATTTAAAACCAACTGTGATCCTCCAGCTGTACAACATAATAGATGCTATTTTTCAGATATTACACATAAAGATGAATTCTACTTTGCTTCACAAGGGAACTTGGTGTTGCCCAACAGAAACAGACTTCAATATCACAAAACCAAATCAGCTTTTCTCCAATAGTTTATATCCTGACCTTTTCCTCACAAATGAAGAAGGGACTTGAATCGAAATGTGGTTCTACTAAAGGACAATGAGAATACCATGGATTGAACATGTGAACAAGAACATTTTAGAGAAAATGGAAACAAAAATGGCATTTGGAATCAGAAAGAGACAGTTGAAATTTCTAGGGCACATAATTAGGAAAGAGTGCTTAGAAAATTTGACACTCACAGGACATATTGAAGGCAAGAGGGACAAAAGAAAACAGCATATAATCTACCTAATGAGCTTGAGTAAAGGTTTGGCATAACTAGATTTAGGAGAGATAAAATTTACTAAGAGATACAGAGAACAGGAAATTGTGGAGAGTCATGATCATGCACTGAAGAAGATGTCATTAAAATAATGTATTTTCTCTATTTGTTAGTTGTTGCCTAAATCAAGGATGGCTAAAGTTATAACCAACTATTTTTCTCTGAGTCTGTCTATATTTCTGAGATGAGGTATTATGTACAGTATTTACATTAGTCGGACTATTGTCCTCATCTTTGTCGCCATATTTGTCACAATTTTTCTCTGGTTATTAAATAGGACTTCAGATTTTAGCACGTCTGTTTTTGAATATTACAAAAATTCTAAAATATTCAGTGAGGGCTTTAATTTGCAACATAAGTGGAATGCTAAACTAAAAGTTTTTTTTTTTAGAGAGGGCTATTCAATTTACAAATTGAAAACTAAACCCTCACTTTTTATTCATCAAGTTAGCTAAACCAAATATTCATCTTTTAGTTTAACCACACAAATCAAATGTCTAGCTGAACATTTCTCAGCCAGAAACTAAAGTTGCAACCTGTGACTTTCTGGTCACCAGATATCAGAAAAATAAAAAAAAAAATGTGACAATGTAGGAATGTGAACATGCATTTTCAGGTATGAAATTTATTAAAAAATAAAACAAGATCATGATTGACTGATCAAAGTTTAAAAGAATTCTCTGTTGCTCTCTAAATTTGATTACAAATATTAAATGTTTGACAAAATCAAAACTGACTAAGAAAGTCTCAATAAGGAAAATAATGCTCATCTTGTTTTTAGATGACGTTAATAAAGTGCATATAAAATTTATGTAAATGTTTTTAGAAGAATTAACAGAGCACAGGTTTGTATGGCAAATATGAACTGGGGCATATAGATGGTATGTGAAAGATTGGCCACTCCTGAAAGAGATCATGAAAATTATGCAGAAAAGGTAAACTGAAAATGAAAATGTGTCGGCAGGTAACGTGACAAGAACATTTTATTTTTTAATGATCATGATGACAAATTTTATCGTGTAGATAAAGGAAGACAAAAACTAATTATCATCCTACGACATTGTTAAGGTTAACAGTTTCTGGAGAGAAAGATTTGTTAAAATCAAAGACATTAGGCCAAACATTAAAAAAAAAAAAAAATAAAAAATAGAAAAACCCCTAAAAACAGCCCAAAACTGAAGGTATACATTTAGAAGGTTATAATATGCTTCTAACTAGAGATCTGTATGACCAGATAAAGTATAGTTTGTTAAGGAAGAAAAAGACCGATTTGTTTTTTTTACAGTTTATACACCCTTTTTGGATTGTAAGAATAACACTATTTTTGGCAAGTGAATTTTATATTAATAATTTTGGGAAAAGATAATGATTTTTCACTGTTTAACCCATAACTTGGGAGAGAAGAGATGGATTCTTATCTTTCCCCAAAGGTATTTATGCATAAGTGAGCATAATGAACGCGACTAGAATTCACACTTCTCATTGATTTCTCATTTCAAGCTGCTATCCATTACACAACCCATATGTCTAGAAGAAAAAAGAATTCATGAGAGAAATAACACAAAATAATTTCATCTAGAAGAGAGAAACATCAATCCATATAATAATTATCAATGTGGATTTATATATTTCCTGTCCCATCTGTAGTGGGAAGGGAGATAAATCAACTTTATCTAGTAAATTTAAAAGTGATTACTTCTTAGTCATTTTAATGATCTATACAAATAAAATATTAATCTGCATTTAGAAAAATTAGTTCCCCAACAAATGAAATGTTTCATTAATTAGTTCTGTTGCTCCTTCATTTCTTAGATTGCAGTGTTATTTGTTCAAGCCCTTCATGTCAGGCAATTGGATACCTTTGGCTATTAAGTGATTGTCTTGCTTCAACTTGGTCTTAAAATAGGCTGTTGTTGTTGTTGTTGCAGTCTTTGTCGTTCTGCTGCTAATCTTTTTCTTCCAAGACATATTTCCATTTCACCATTATGTTAAACACATAAAATTGATCAAAAAAGTGATTTATATAATACCAGGAGTAATCAATGAATCATAGATACTATTGAACATCTAAAAATATAGAGGGAACAGATTAATTAAACAGTTCATTGGTCTCCATTTTTATTGTGAACTCTTTATCTCCACTTTGTTGAATCTTAATACATTGTTTCAAGACTTGTTTCCTTGCATCTCACTATTAAAACTTTCTAATTATTGCTGTCATTTTTGATGGCATATGTACACTAGTATCCTTAATAAAATGCATGCCATTTAGTTTGAAATAAAACATTTTAACCTAAATGTTGTTGTTAAGTTTTATTTATTATAATTAAAATATAAAGTTACAATAAACGAGACACCATTATAAATAATTTATCATTTTTAATTAAAGAAGCTACAGCTAAAATTATAGCAACGGTGATGTTTATAAACAGTTTCAGGTGTGAGTGCTGATATTTTCAAAAGTACAAATGGTCAAAATTGCTATAATTTTTCTTGAAGCCAAGCAGTAACAGTTTGAATATATAGCATCATTGTAATTAGAAATTGATAAAATGATTGATCCAAGAAATGAAACCATCTATTTAATAAGACTTGAATTGCTTTGCAAGAATTCAATCTAATTCTGGTGACGTAAAGAATTTATAAATCATATTGGAAAAACCTTCAAATAAGTTTAGTGACCAAGTATAGTTGCAGTATAAACCACAGATGGGCTTTGTGGGTGTTGAACAAACACAAATATGCCAGAGCAGGCATCTGCCATAAGGATTGGCTATCTGCCCTATTTGACAGGCATATTTTGATATGAGAGGTCAGCTATTACAAGTCTCAGAGTGAAGTTCAAATTATATAATTATTGTCCTCACAACTGCTTTATATGCCTGAGAAACTTGAAAATTCATCACGAAAGCTCTACAACTCTTAGGTGTTCCATTTAAGATACCTTCAAAAAAATTCTCTGAGTTAAAATGAGGAAGAAGGAAGTGCTAGGACGTGTGAATTATCTTAGAGTAATAGTGGTAGATAGGTGGACACAGTTCACTGGCCAGATCGTGGAATTATCTGGCAGTCATCCAGCCAAAGTTGCTCTAAACTGGATACCTCAAGACTGCAAAAACCAAGAGGTCGCCCTAAAATGACTTGGTGGACTACAGCAAAAGAACCGAGAAAAAGAAACATCAACTGGTTCCAGACTCCATGACTTGCACAAGATTGATCAAAGTGGAGGAAAACTGATCCCTTGCTGTATAATGGCTGGAGGTGCAAGGTAGAGTATTTAATATGAAAATGCCAGAGAAAGGTTTGAAAGATTTCTCAATTATGTCTACAACTAAGTTAAGATTAATTTTCATCTAAAATATTTTTTAAGCAAGTCAATATATTCAAGAAGACACTCACAATTTGCTTGCTCATTAACACAAATATTCTCACAATTGGATGAATATAAGCTTTATATATAAGCTAAATAAAAATGAAGTCAATATTAATTGGTCCCATTAAGACTTGACAATATTAACCAATTTAGTTTTGATATTTTGCTTAATTCTTCCTCTTCAGTACAAATAACACCATTAGATAGTTTGCTTATGACCATATGTTGAAACATTGGTTCTTGCCTAATCTCTGAAGTGAACCTGGCGAGTACCTACATGGATTACTGCTTGGGAATACCAAGTGCTGTAAGCTTGAATGTGCAGGTGGTGTGAGGGATAATGTCTTGGAATGGAAAAAAAAAAAAAAAAAAAAATCATCGTGCCAAGTTCAAATTGCAGTCAAGTTCATTATGATCAGGAGTCCCATAACCCATTAGGGTCATAGGGGTACCATGTGTACTGGTAAACTGGTTGCCAACCAAGCCTATATAGGGCCCAGTCTGTCCTGCTATTTACTCATAGCTAAGAAGAGAAGAGATGGATTCATACCATTCCCAAGGGTATTTTGCACATGAGTAAATGTAACAAACTCGACTGGAATTTGAACACGGCATTCAGATATTTCATCCCAAACCACTATCCATTATACCGTTGCTCATCAGCCATATTCACTCATGCACAAATACCCTTGGGAAAGGTATAAATCTATATCCCCCCCACCCCAAGTTATGGGTTGAATAGCAAGACAGACTGGGTCTCAATAGCTTTGGTTGGCAACCAGTCTAGCACAAAAAACTGTGGGAATTCTTCTGCCAAGTCAATCATGAATCGAAAAGAAACATGATCATCCAAGCATACATCAAGCATGGCACCTGAGGAAAGAATTAGTTTATTTGCAAGAATAATTTTAGATTTACAAATTTTAAAAAATGTAAACCAACTACAATACAGTATTTATTATATTATAAAAGATTTAACTACAGAAATAAATCTTTCTATTCAGAAATTAAAATAAAATTAGATAAAAAATGTCTGAACAAGAAAATTTTAAATAAACAATTTACCTAAGTAACTAATTTTAAATTTTGAAAAAATGCATTTCCAGGAATTTCTTTCATTTGCTCCTGCTGTTTTGTTGAAGTTGTTTGTGAGCATCTGGATTTCTAATTTTGGCAATCTTTAACTTTTGGGCCCACAAAAAACAGTGTCTGAAAAGAACACCTCCCCCCTCAACATCACTATTAACTACCTTCACTCCTCAGCAATGTTTGTTTTAAAAAGTGATGATTAGAATTTTAATAAAACCTGGACAAATGAAACTGAATTTATACATTTTTTTTGTTCTTGAGAATTGATGACAAAATAACAAACATTTATTAGAATGTTTATTGGAATGGTTGGCAAAACATTGGCTAATTGCCAATCGATTCAAATTTTATAAAATGATGAGGATTTCTGGGTCACGTATTTTAAATAATTGGTATTTGTGGGTTAAAGCATTTGTGGGTTATTTGCCAGAATAAAGTCAAGTAATTAAAAGAGTAATTAAAGTCAAGTAATTAAAAGAGTTTTTTTGTTATTTTAAATTTTTTTTTTACACAATCTGGATTTGTGAAAAAGTTTTAAAATTAATTTTAAAAGTAGCTACAGATAACCCACAAGTACTTAGTAAATATTTAATTTATAAATTTATGAAGAAAAATTTTTTATATTTAATTTATTTCTTGATGAATATTGAATTGTATTAGTTTTCTTGATGAATATTGTAAATATTATTGTGAATAAACGATAAATAAACAAATGGAGAGAAAAAAAAAGGGATGCAAGTTCGATTCCTCTCAGTGACACATTTTTTTTTTTAGTAAAACTTATCAATTTAAGCCGGTTGTTATTAATTAATTTCACCGTTTAATAGAAAATAGGGATAACTCAAACACGCGTACCCAGGAAAAATAACGTTTACAGTAAATTAACTGAAATGAATGAAAAAAAAAATCCTTTCGAAAATATATCTTTAAACTAATACAAAAACACCCAAGCTTGACATAATTGTTTATTTTTAATGACTGCCTGAACAGCAAAAAGCAGCATCTTTCATGACATATCAGAAGCAGTGAGAAAAGACAGATCGCCCCCTATCAAATAATGATGTAAGCTCTGATGATGTGCGATTGTAAGCATCTCTAAAAGAAAGGTTGTCTGTGTTACTTATATGTACTATCTTGTCCTAACGACCTTGGTGAAGAAGCGGTATGGCACGTCTGCTTTAGATGTCTTCAGAGAGCAGCAGTAGTACCCAAACCATATCCCTCACGTTTTTTTGTTTGTTTTTTTGTATGACCAGATCACGCTCCAATGTTTTTTCACCTTATTTTTTATACTTTCGTTTTGACCGCTGAGAACACGTTTTTTTTTGGTTTTTTTGTTTTGTTTTTTTTAAACGACCATTTCTTAGAGCCACGCAAAACTGTAAGAAAAAAAAAGGAATAGTTGCTTCCCCACCTTTTAAGAAAAAAATAATAATTTCAGAATGAAGATAATGAGAAAAATATGTACTTGAACTTAGTTTTACTTTTAAGAAAGAAGAAACAACCCTACATTTATGTAGGAGTGGAAAGATCCATATTATTTTTAAATTTAGTTTATATAGGGAAGCATAACCCACACGGCATTGTAACTTAAGACTTGTTAAATTTGAGAATTAAATTTAAAAGAAAAGTACTGAACTTATTTATAAAATCCGTTTTCTTTTTCTTTTCTTTTTTTGAAATTCGGTGATAGAGCAATAGACTGATAGCCTAAGGAGACAATTTTATTTTTCAACCTTCTTACACAGCATTGAAGAACTTATGTCCTTCCAGTCCAGTGTAAGTAAAATCCAGTCAAACAAATACTTGTAAAATCTGATATAACAGCATGAAAGGAAACGTTTTAAATTTGATCAGTAGTCTTTTACAATCAATAAAGCTTTTCTTGGAAGAAATAGGGTTTCAATCAAATGAAGAGTTCAACAAGCAGAAACTTTATTTTACGGAGCTGTGTACTATAAGGTTTTAAATGGCAAATATTTTAATATCTAAAAGTTTTAGACATTAAAATATTTGCCATCAAAACTAAAAACATCTACAATCGTAAGTAATAATAAATAACAACTAACAGTCTGAGTAGTAACAGTAACACTATCGACATTTTGTTTTACTTTACACTACTAACAGATTAAATTTAAAACGGAAATTTAAAAGTTTTTCGTTTTTAATTTGTTGCTATTTTGTCTCGAAAACTTGGCAAGTCGAGTTGAAAATTAATTTTTCGATAAAAAGCACTTAGTGCAATAATTTGTTAATATTAATTATTAATATTAACAAATTATTGCACTAAGTGCTTTTTAGCGAAAAAATAATTTTCAACTAGACTTGCCAAGTTTTCGAGACAAAATAGCAACTTTTTTATGATCATTTCAGATTTCCAGGAAAAATATATAACTTGAATCCTAGAGTAAACCACCCAAATAAATAATTCGTGTAACGGCAGACAATTTTTGTGTCGGTAAAAAAGTAATTTCGGTGCAGCTGAAAATAAAAATAAAAATAGAAACGTAGTTAAGAAAACGAAAACCACAACACGTGTTCTTCTGACTCATTTTTAAATCCTTCTATGAATAAACATTGGTTTTCCGAAGAGATTTTGATATTTATTTTCATACGTATTTTTTTATTAATTAAAAATACGTTAAAACTAAGCTTAGAACTAAAAGACTAAAAAGAATCCTTAAGCAATAGAGACAAGAAATATAATCACGACATCAATTTGTTAAACTTTTTTTTTGCGCGAGATGAATGAGTTTTTCAGTTTGTCCCAAAACAAAGTTTAAAAAGACTTTAAACACGAGAAACTTTTAAAAATGATTAATTGCTACTAACAAAAAAAAGTATTTTTAACGATAAAATGTCGTTTTAAAAAAGTGACATTTTCATAATTAAAAAAAAAAAAATTTTAATTTTAAAACTGTTTTAAAATTTATTAAATTATTTAAACTAACAGTAAGCATTTAAAATTGTGAAGTTATGTAATTTTAGTAGAAAGGGCGAGTAATTTTTAGTCGCAAGAAAAGCCAATGTGTTCCACAATTATAGCCTTGTGCCAAACTAGGAAAAGCCACGTATTACTTTTTAATTTAAATTTACGATTGATTTTTTGCTTCTTACCTAGACATTATTTTATTTTTTAAACTCAATATCGATTCAGGATCTGGCCGGTGGGTGAAAAAAAATGCTCAGGAAATTCGTGCAACAACACAATCATCACACTTAACTTTTCAGTCGAATTATTAAACTAATTTACAGATTTTATTTTTAAAAATCACATTTTTACAATAAAAACAAAAACATCAAATTAAATTTCAATTTACGTCATTGCTTGTGGGAAGAATATTTTTAAATTTTGTATTATTTGATATTTTTAAAGCATCATTCCAAGCCGCCCTTTACGCTTTTCCCCCCACATTCGAACCCTTAAGTTTAAAATAAAACCAAAAAAAAAAAGGAAGAAACAAATGAAGTTGTCAGTGAAACTAGAGACAAATGAGTTCATTCGACGACAAGGCAAGTGGTTGGAAATAAGCGATGATTTCTTCTTCCATTTAAATTTTTTTTTTTTGCTTAAAAAAAAAAAAAAAAAAAATTAATTTAATTTAAATTTTAATTACAATAACTAAAAATAACAGATTGAAGGTACACTGAAAAATCAGTGTACTTTCCCCATCTTCAGCATGGCTGCTCACTTCTGTCAGTCTGCTCAGGCCCATTTGTATTTCTTAACACCCACAGCCCGTGGTTTATACTGCAATGATGAGCGAACCTTACACTTCGTTCGGTTTTTATTTCAGTATTGATTGTCCTTTTCCTATGTTGGCTGTCAGCCAAGGCTAGATGGTCCACTGGGAGATGGATACCCTTGGTATCTATCTCCCAGTGGACCCTCTAGGTATTTGTGCGAAAGTGACTGCGACGATCTCGGTCGGAATTTGTCCAATGCCTTTTTTTTAACAATAATCTTTAAAAAATAAATTTACCTGCTATTATCCTTTCAGGACGTCGGCGATTATGACGCTCTGTAACTCTCCGTCTTTTATTACACACAGTAATTTTTTTTTATCCTTTACCATCCCTATCTTTTTTTCTTTTTAAAATCATTTCACCACGAGCAAGGAGATAATGCCACTAACATGCAAAGAGTTACTGGGGAGTGAAAGAAAACTAGAAGACTTTTTTTTTTTTTTTAAGAAGGAACCAGAAGAAACACCACCTTAAAAAGGAAACGAGATAAAAACCTAAACTTGCTCAAAAGATCGTGGAGGATGTAAACCGGGCGATAGGCGAACCTATCTACTCCTACTGTTCTGCTGTCCATTCATTCAAATTCGTTAAGAAGTACGTTACTAGCTACCCCCTAACCCAGTGTGTTTTTCCTTCATTGTATCCTGCAAGTGTTAAATTATCCAACCACCCTTCCCTCGTAATGTCTCAGAAACTTCAATTGTCACTTTCTGAATGCAAGTAAATGCCCGTTTAGTGTCTATTTTCCTTAAAACTTTCTTGATGCTCACATGTTTTGTCCATGGTATCCTTAGCATCCTTCTGTAGAATATCTGTTGCTTTTGAAATGAAATCTATCTTTCATTCACTGCCATAGAGATCCGATATTACATTTTTTTTCTGTTACTTTCATGGGATATTTTCTTAACTAAGCAGGGTGCTTAGTTTTTAGACGGTAACTCATTTCTATGTGCATTAAGATTTCTATACATTCCGTCGTCTGTTATTTCCCAACTCAGTTAATTTTGCACCCGCTTGATTTTGACGTCCCAAGCTTATTGAAACGTCTCTTGCTGACAACCATCGGATTCTGCCTGCTTACAGTTGATATCCCTTTCTTGCTTTTCTTTAACTACCTTGTTTAATTGTTCTATCACTTTTCTCAATGTGTTCAACACAGGGTCATCTGCCTATTTTTTGTTAAAATGTCCGTCAAAAACAAATCCCGATGGGTCTTCTAGTTCTTAGGATAGTCTCGTTGCAGCAACCAAATAAAAAGTCCAGATTTATCCAAGATCACTGATCTTGAATAAGTGATCTTAGATCACCCGTTTATTTTAGATTTTAATTTTGACAGGTTACAAAACAATGTTTATTTGAGTTTGGAGGCTAACATTTTGGTAAAACGAAAATCATACGACAAACAAAATTAAAAAATTATCAACACGGAAGGAGAAAAAACAGGTGTTGGACATCTGACGATTGTTTAAAATGCCCTCCAGCCCCCCACCAACACGTGTTCTTTTAAAAATCTAATCTACAAAGGAAAACCTTTTATTACTGCTATTTTTCTAAGTAATTAGACACAAACAAAACAAAAAGTAATTTAAAACTTGTAAAAAGCAAATAAATTCAATTGTAGAAGCCAAGCATAAAATACCGAAATTTAATTGCTGAAATTGAAATAACGAAGAAAAGATTTTATCCACCAGTTGTTTAGAAATGTAACATTTTTATTTGCTTGGCCTAGGACGAATTTATTTCATAAGAAGACTATAAATTTTTATCACAACCATCAAATATTGTAAATGTACACTACACTACAGCAAATTCTTTTTTTTTTTACCCAAACAGAATTTAAATATGGTAAAGAAAGAGGAGGAAGTTAGCATAAAAACTAAAAAACATTTTTAACTAGAAAAGTGCAATTTCAGAATGAAACAATTTCTACATTTTATAAACCAATTTGTTACTAAAAATAATAATACGGAATGGCATTAAAAATTACATTTTTTTTTATTAAGTTTTTTTTCCATTGTTATACGATGTGAATAATTAATATTCACGGCTTAAAGTGCATCAACAATCAACATTGAAGTTGAAAAATATTTGCAGTTTATAAGTGCATTTTATTTTTCATTATTAGGTTTCGGATGGACATGTTCCACACACAGTAAGACTTACACTACTGTGTAAGCGCACATGGGTCTATCAAGTCCATAACACTCAAAAACAGTAACTGGGAACAAAGTTTCACTATAATGTCCGGTATGTGTTATTAATATTCACGACTGAATAAAATGCCTATTTTATTTTCTTATCATAAAAGCTGCAGATGAGACATAAACCGAAATGTAACTTATTTTAAACGGATACACGTGTTTGAGTAGACGCACTGTTAACTAACAAAACATCTATCTCTACCGAGCTGTGCATTCGAGAATCTTAAAATGTATGCACGAACAATAGGCCGCTGAAAAGTTTTCGACCCGATCAACTTTACAAAAATCAAATCAATAATCTGATGTTTGGTAGTTAGAGCTTAAATGTTTTTTTAAAATTTCATGATCAGACCGAGAATCTCCCCCCCCCCGCTCCAGAGTAAAAAAAACAAAAACAAATCAAAAATTCCATATATAGCCTGAGAGAAAAAAAGTTTATCAAGTTCGATCTGTTATTAATTGCTGAATTAAGTGCATTGACAAACAATATCATGTGGAAAAATAAATTTTTGCGTAAAGTCATTTTTTATTAAATTATTTAACTTATCGATATGTATGTTATGTTCGTTGCCCCAGGAGATGATTTAAATTCTTTTTTTTTTTTTAAGTTTCTCAGACAGTCAGCCAGAGATTTTTTTTTTGTAACATTAACCAAACGGGATTGATTTTTTTTTCCTCTTTTAAGTAAATAAAAAAAGAAAAAAGAAAAAGAAATCAGATTTTCTTAAGGCGCCAGCTGTACTTGTTTTTTTCTTCTTCGTCAATGGTGAACAAGTGCCCCGATTTCGGGTTAATTTATTTAACAAATATTTCCTTTTTTTTTAAGCCAATTTTTTTTATGTTTTAGTTTTGTTACTTTTTCAAATTTAATTCATGGCTGTGTCAAAAAAAAAAAAAAAAAAAAAAAAAAAGGAACCCCCCCCCCCAAACCGTAATGACAAACAAAAAAAGTTTAACTAGTGACTACTAACTAGTGTAACCTGTAATTGCGTTATACAATTTTTATTACTTTTTTTTTTTTTTTGAGGTGGTGGGGAGTTCTCAGAGGCATGTGTCTGACCCCTCATTTTATGCCCAGCCATGGGGCTCATAAGGATTTCTGCGAAAAGTTGGATCTTGCGGGAGGAAAAAAAACAAAAAAAAAAAAAAAAAATTAATTTTTCAATTCTCAGGGGTTATTTTATTTAAATTACGTTTTAAATTTTTACAAATAAATAAGTAAAATTTTATATAAGTTTTTAATTACTTTATGCTTCTTAATTCGCCATTCTTTCAAAACCAGACTTTATGAAGAGAAAAGCAATCCATTGTTCACTTAACTTTTTTGAGAAAGAAAGTGTAATCTGCATATTAAGAATTATTTTTTAACTTAAATTAAATTAAGGGTATTTGATCACAAATAAGTCTAAGGGTATAAAAAAAAAATTAGATTAAAGAAAAAAAAAAAAAGGTCATTAACTTTGGGGGGGGGATTTTTTTTCTTTTACATTCTAAAAATAAGTCTTAAAAAGTGTAGAAGAGGAGCTATTTTATAAGTTTCACCATTTACTTTTTTCGATTTACTCTTAATAAAATAGAATAAAAACCTATAAATCTTTACTTTTATCCTAAAATATGAAACCCAAAGAAACAAATAACTTTCTAGAGGATTTCTCATTAGTTTTATCGACCAAACGAAGAAAACAAACAATTCCTATTTTCAGAACTTGAAAAGGAGAAAAAGACTTTTTCTTTTTAAGAAACACAAAAGAGAAATAATTTACACATTGAGTCATGGCCAAAATATCCATATACTCACTTGATTTCTTTTTAGCATTCAGGTATTTTCTAGCAACTACAAGGCCGAGTACAATTAAACCGCCGGCCAAAACAGCGGCAAGTACAAGTCGTCCTTGATGTGCGGGAGAAGCCGCCGAAGCCGCCATCTTTATCGTCTGCTTTCGACTATTTCGTTTTTCTTTGCCGTAAAGTGACTGTCGTAAAACTAGAATCAAGACTTTTAAAAATCATAAACCAATAGAAAATAAATAAAAAGAATACATATAAAACAAACCACTTGTTTTATTTTTATATCAACCCCATAATATAAATAACTAAGTATATGTTATTAATTTATATATTAAATTTAGTTTCCCGATTAAGACATTGAATCACGTCTTTTGTTTTTCAAACTGGTTTACGGTAGGGTAAGCATTTTGTGGACTTTTAAATCCGAAAATGGAAGGTCACGGCCGAGATAAAAGTCAAATTCTATTATAACAGTAATAATATTATTTATATTTAAAATTACAAAAAGTTCTAATTTAAGAAGAAAACAATCTCGGCTCTAGCCATGCCTTTTATGAAAGGTCGTGCACCGGTTCGCCGGACAATCGAGTATCTAGAAAAAGGAGCCCTCGTGTTTAAAAAGAACATCCAAGTCATGACCATTCATTATAACACAAAACATCAGCCCAGTAACGGTGCCTAGTAAGTAAAAGTAAAACATATAGACATTTTTTTTAATTGAATTTAATTTGCTTGCCTTTTTATTTATAATCCACGTACACGTGTTTAAAATAAACAAACAAAAAATCAATTATTTTTCATCGTTGCTAGTAAAGGATGACTTCATCTTATGATAAACACCACTTTCCATTTTTGTTTATTTATTGAAATAATTTAGTATTTGGTCTCCCCACAAGAAGCTAAATATTGTTGAGTTTACCGCTCTAAACAATTTTCGCATACCAAACACTGAATTACCTCCCTTACATTCCCGTACTTTTCTTTAACTTGAGACTTGACTCATATCGAAACATAACTTGGTAAGCGCCAGCACCAGGTTATTAAATTTTGGCTATTGTTTAAATTTTTAGCGTTTCAAATGATTTTTACTTCATAAACCTTAATTTATCTCCATTTCCTTATCATTTGATTCATGTTCTGACCCCCACATTGGATTTGAAAAGCTATGCATGTATTGTAAACGAAAAATAAAAATTAAATAAATTACCGTCTGAAATGCAATACTAATTTATTTAAATATAAAATAAAAATTGAAATTTAATTTAATATTTTGTGACCAATTTGTCTTGGGGCGTCAGAGACCAAAAAAAGACAGCCCAAATTGAGTAAGAATTTAAAAAAAAAAAAATATTACTTTTAAAACTTTTTTATTTTCCGTAAGTAACATAAGAAATCTCCAAGAAATATGCAAGAAGAGGTATTTCAATTTTTATGGGAGGATATTTTCAGCCAATAAATCCGTAGAACAAGGGGGAAAATGTCATTGTTTTGATTTCCAGGGATATTTCCCGCCACACATTTCTTTATATAGGATGAAAGAAATGAACATAATTCTTAGTTCCACATGCTTCTTTTTTCTTTTCTTTTTTTTTTTTTTTTTTCGTTTTAACTTAGTTCTGTGAAAAAGACAGACATAAACACCGAAAAAAGCAGAAAAAGCAATTATACAATTTTTTTTTTATAGTCAATCAATAATTAAGCTTAAAATGAATATTTTCTATTTTTAAAATTGCCCTCTTTTTCTATGTAGTTTATTTTACTTTTTAAATTTTTACTAATTAAAACGATCTTTGACTTAATATTTTTAGAGAGAAGTTTAACTGACTCATAAAAAAAACGAAGAGGGACTCCGACCGAACCGAAATTTTGTGCCCATCTCTATGGAAGCCTTAAAAAAAAAAAAACATGTTATCGACTCAAGACCTAAAGTCTTGATTTGTAACAAAAAAAAAATTATCTTTTTCGGCTTCCGTACTTTCAAATTATGACCTAACGAAAAAGATCCCTTAAAAAAAAAAAAAACGGACACATCGTAAAAATGATCCGGTTTATTCCCTCTTCCTAATTAAAAAAAAATTGCTTTTTCATTAAAAAAAAATACATTCACTTAAAAATACATATTAAAAAATATATTTTCCTACAAAATACATTTTAGTTTGTTTTTTGTTATTTTTGGTAGGTTGCGAGTAAGATTTGTTAAGTAAAGTTGAAGTAGTAGACGAAAAGTGAAAAAAAAAATGTATTGTAATTTGTTTTTTGCTTGAATACAATGACAATATTCATTTCTTTCCTGGAAATATTTTCCCTATAAAGTGGGGGTCGAGCCAGATTTTCCAGGTACGTCGGTTGTTGGAAACCCCTAAGCCCGACCGGGAAGGGATTAAAAAACAAAAAGGTACACGCGCGCACATGCACACACTATTTTTAGAAGTACTTCAGGCCGAGAACTTTCCAAACTGGGACCAGATTTTCGTCTCTCTTTATAAAAAAACAAAATGTGTATAATTTTAAACTAAGTATGGAAACTTAAAAAGAAAAACAAATTTAAATCTGTCCCACTTCTTGAAAATAATAAGTTATGGTTTGGAATTTTAAAACGATGTAAAAAAAAAAAAAAAAATCCAGAAGTAAAAAGTGAAGACTTTTCCCTTAAGTGACGTTTTGGTCAGTGTAACAAACCGCAAACGGTAATAAAAGCGTGGTTTCTTTCTTTATCTTCTTTCTCTTTTCTTCTCTTTTTTTTTTTTTTTTTGTTTCCCTTTCTTTTTGTTTTCTCTCTCTCTTTCTTCTCTTTGTTTTCTCTCTCTCTCTCTTTCTTCTCTTTGTTTTCTCTCTCTCTCTCTTTCTTCTCTTTGTTTTCTCTCTCTCTCTTTCTTCTCTTTGTTTTCTCTCTCTCTTTTCTTCTCTTTGTTTTCTCTCTCTCTCTTTTTCTTCCCTTTGTTTTCTCTCTCTCTCTCTCTTTTTCTTCCCTTTGTTTTCTCTCTCTCTCTCTTTTTCTTCCCTTTGTTTTCTCTCTCTCTCTTTTTCTTCCCTTTGTTTTCTCTCTCTCTCTCTCTCTCTCTTTTTCTTCCCTTTGTTTTCTCTCTCTCTCTTTCTTCCCTTTGTTTTCTCTCTCTCTCTTTTTCTTCCCTTTGTTTTCTCTCTCATTTTCTTCCCTTTGTTTTCTCTCTCTTTTTCTTCCCTTTGTTTTCTCTCTCTTTTTCTTCCCTTTGTTTTCTCTCTCTTTTTCTTCCCTTTGTTTTCTCTCTCTTTTTCTTCCCTTTGTTTTCTCTCTCTTTTTCTTCCCTTTGTTTTCTCTCTCTTTTTCTTCCCTTTGTTTTCTCTCTCTTTTTCTTCCCTTTGTTTTCTCTCTCTTTTTCTTCCCTTTGTTTTCTCTCTCTTTTTCTTCCCTTTGTTTTCTCTCTCTTTTTCTTCCCTTTGTTTTCTCTCTCTTTTTCTTCCCTTTGTTTTCTCTCTCTTTTTCTTCCCTTTGTTTTCTCTCTCTTTTTCTTCCCTTTGTTTTCTCTCTCTTTTTCTTCCCTTTGTTTTCTCTCTCTTTTTCTTCCCTTTGTTTTCTCTCTCTTTTTCTTCCCTTTGTTTTCTCTCTCTTTTTCTTCCCTTTGTTTTCTCTCTCTTTTTCTTCCCTTTGTTTTCTCTCTCTTTTTCTTCCCTTTGTTTTCTCTCTCTTTTTCTTCCCTTTGTTTTCTCTCTCTTTTTCTTCCCTTTGTTTTCTCTCTCTTTTTCTTCCCTTTGTTTTCTCTCTCTTTTTCTTCCCTTTGTTTTCTCTCTCTCTTTCTTCCCTTTGTTTTCTCTCTCTCTCTTTCTTCTCTTTGTTTTCTCTCTCTCTCTTTCTTCTCTTTGTTTTCTCTCTCTCTCTTTCTTCTCTTTGTTTTCTCTCTCTCTCTTTCTTCTCTTTGTTTTCTCTCTCTCTCTTTCTTCTCTTTGTTTTCTCTCTCTCTCTTTCTTCTCTTTGTTTTCTCTCTCTCTCTTTCTTCTCTTTGTTTTCTCTCTCTCTCTTTCTTCTCTTTGTTTTCTCTCTCTCTCTTTCTTCTCTTTGTTTTCTCTCTCTCTCTTTCTTCTCTTTGTTTTCTCTCTCTCTCTTTCTTCTCTTTGTTTTCTCTCTCTCTCTTTCTTCTCTTTGTTTTCTCTCTCTCTCTTTCTTCTCTTTGTTTTCTCTCTCTCTCTTTCTTCTCTTTGTTTTCTCTCTCTCTCTTTCTTCTCTTTGTTTTCTCTCTCTCTCTTTCTTCTCTTTGTTTTCTCTCTCTCTCTTTCTTCTCTTTGTTTTCTCTCTCTCTCTTTCTTCTCTTTGTTTTCTCTGTCTCAGATATGAATAAAAATACAAATAATATTAAAGAAAACAAAAATAAAAATAGAAAACTTGTTTTTTATGAGAAAAAAATGAAAAAGAAAAATTTTCATTTTATTAGATTTATTATAGAAAGAATATGATGCAATTGAAAGCTATTATTATTATTACTATAGCCTACAATATGGTTGCAGGGTTAGGATGTTATTGAAAAAGAAAAGTTAGCAAAAGTTCTGAAAATCTATCAAAGATGGCCAATTTTCCTCCGTTCATATTTTGTTGTTAATGGCCGAGTGACCTAGTCACACCAAATGTGATAATTTTGGGGTGCAAAACTATGAGACTGCCAAGAAAATTGTTGCCTTACAACTTTTTCTGGGTCATCTATCCAAATATTTTTACTTGGCTCTCTACTCAGTGCACTCCAAATAGCAATTAACCCAAAAATACTGTGTGCAGCAGACTAACATGTACCGGCGACACCATTTCTAAAAATTCTGTCTTTTTGACAACCTTATTCCAGTTTGGTAGACATGCTGTCAAATTCACTAACTTTTTTTTTTCTTCTTAGAAAGCCCAAAAAAATATATTACTGGAGTTGAGGATAAATTTGCATTTATATCACTCTGTTCTAACCACGATTTTTTTTTTTTTTTTTTTTTTTTTTTTTTTCAATCATTTCACCCCAAGCAAGGCGTTAATGCAACTAAGACACCAGAGGTTACACTGAGAGCAAGAGAAAATGAGACCTTAGTGAGGAGAAAGTTTATGGTTTATTTTGTTTTACAGCATATACCAATGGGTCATTTAATGCTGTGATGAGTTTTAGGATAGGTTTCATATGAATAGAATATGTATTAATATATATATATTTTTTTTTTTTTTTTTTTGTCAAAAATGTATTGCTGGTACTTTTACTATAAAAATTTATTTTTATACTTTCATAGTGCTTTGACTCCAGTTTCTGGTGTTAACTATTTGCCCATAGCTGGGACTCTAATAGGTGCTACCAACCTGTGAGGAGAAAGAACAATAAAAGAACAGAAAATGGTGATTGACCTTGACTTTAAATTTTTGAAGACAACATCAATCGTCATTTTTCTGTTGCAAATTTTGAAAACTGTTTAACTAGTCACATCTTGATTATTATCAAGAATAATGTAAATAGTTATTTACTAAACATTTCTTAGTTTTGCTCAAGGCCACAAATCTGTTGCACCTGGTAATGTTCTCACTCACTATGCAGAAGTAATCAACCTCAAGCTCAGCTTGCTAACCATGAGACTGCAATTAAGTGCCCAAGATGATGAAAATATTGTCTAAAAGAACTGAATTGCAAACTTTCTGAAATTCTTGCTCCCTTTGTCTCAGAAAATGCAGCCTTCATATTTTCTATTAATCATTTCACCCCAGGTAAGGCAATAAAGCCACTAAGACACATGGGGGTTACAGAATGTTAGAGAATCTGTGAAAAAATACTATTAAGGAGAGAGAATAATAAAAGGACAGGAAAACAGAAGATAATGATTGACATTGCATTTAAATGTTTGAAGATCAAACTTGACTGGGAATAAAAAATCCAGAAGAGAATTCTACAATCTAGTACTGTACTTAAATTCCTAAAGTTTAGGTACCATAGAGGAAAGTTCATCAGAACAATTAGCATGAAAGTATTTATAGGAAAGACATGAGAAAGCTACATTACGGCAATGGGAAAGAGACTGAAGCCGAGATGACATGTCAGGACTAATAACATTGAAAATTCTTCTTTGGAATTTTATCAAGGATCCCTAAATATATAGCAGGAGCACTAGATCAGATGTTTTAAACACAAAAAGCGCTTTTGTTTTTGATTTCATTTGAAATTTATTTTTCTTACTTTGAAACCTACTGGAAACTAATTTGGACTATGCACACTCAATTACACCCTTACAGCCATTTTCCCAGAGATGCAATGTTCAGATGAGCACTCTATTTTTTCATTCCATTAAAAGCCACTTATTGGCATAAACATCTTTTTAATGGAACAATAGGATTACCTTTCTTTAATTAAATGGTGAAGTGCTAATTGTAATATTAGCTGTTTCCTCATAAGCAAACATTTGGCATGTATTGACCTAGTATCCAGTATTACTGCCGGTTGAAATTTATAAATTCTTTCTTTGAAAACAATTTTTCAAGAAAATAGATCAGTAGCTGTTATTAGGTTGGTGTTAAAATAATGTCGTTTTTTTGACGTTCAACTTCAAAAGATCATAACTCCTTTCATGATAAACTTTATTAATCGAAATAAGAACCATTAGAATCGACACATTTTTGCCAACGAGAAACAAGTTTATTTATCCCATTAGCATAGAAATCCGGAGTTCTGGAAGCGATGAAGTCATTGAAGGCCGATTCGGCATCATCTCGGCTTTTGAAGCATTTTTCACGCAGGAAGTTGTCCAGATGCTTGAAAAAGTGATAATCGGTGGGCGAGAGGTCCGGTGAATATCCGGTGAGGCAGTCTCGTAGCCCAATTCGTTCACCTTCTGCAGGGTCAGTTGAGCAACATGCGGGCGAGCGTTGTCATGGAGGAGAATTGGTCCCTTCATATTGACCAATCTCGGGCACATACGTTGGAGCTTCTGGTGCATTTCGTCAATTTGTCGGCAGTACTTCTTCGCCGTAATCATTTCGCCCGGATTCAAGAAGCTGTGATGGATGAGACCGGCCGCAGACCACCAAACAGTCACCATAACCTTTTCTTGGTGCAATTTTGGCTTCGGGAAGTGTTGCGGAGCTTCTCCGGCATCCAACCACTGTGTCGAACGTCGGCAGTTGTCGTAGAGGATCCACTTCTCATCACACGTCACAATCCGCTCGAGAAATGGGTCGTTTTTGTTGTGCAGAAGGAGCATAGAAGACACCTCAAAACTACGATTTTTTTGATTATCGTTCAATTCATGCGGCACCCATTTATCCAACTTTTTTGACTTCCCTATTTGCTTTAAATGGCGAACGACTGTTGAGTGGTCGACCTCGAGTTCAGCAGCAACTTCTCGTGTGGTTTTGCGAGGATCAGCTTTCAAATGTTCGTTATCAACCGCAGTTGGCCGGCCACGACCGTCTTCATCTTCGAGGCTCTCGTCACCATTGCGAAATCTCTTGAATCACCGTTGTGCCACACGTTCGTTAGTGGTTCCTGGGCCAAACACATCATTGATATCACAAGCTGTCTCGGCAGCTTTTTGGCCTAGTTTGAACTGGAACAAGAAAATCGTGCAGATTTGAATTTTGTCCATGCTGTTGAAAAGCCTGCAAAAAAATGAATGAAGAGATTGAGGACGGTAACGAATAACACGATTCGATAGAGCGAAAAACGCGCTTCAAAATTATATATAACATGGCTATATATATATCAATGAATTAATTCAGAAATCTTATATAAAAGTAACATATGTGAGAAAACGACATTATTTTTGCACCAACCTAATATCACTCCTTCCAGTATTGAGTTTCCTTCCTAATCTTTTATTTGAAGTAGTATGGAACGTCATTGCAATTAGCAACTTGAGTTTCTTCTGTTGCATTCACTTCACGCTAATCCATAAATCCATTTCTTAAAAATAACTGTTCTATTTTAAATAATAAAGAAATCTGTGGAGAGCTATTTTTAAGCAGTGGACTACATGATATATGGCTCATCACAAGGTGGACCACAATACTAAAAAGATTCAAGGTAATTTTTCATAGTAGGTACCTCAGTTATTTTAACTACAGAATAACATATGTTTGTAAGCATATATCTTAGAAATGGTAGGAAAGTTTTTTTTTGTTTTTTTTTTTAGAAAAGATGTTTTTATAATTAAAAAATTGAGATCTTGGTATAAAATTATCAATGATGACAATGTGATTATCACATGTTGCTGTGTGTATTTATTTCTAATTCATTTGAAATTGAAAACATTTCTTTTATAGAAAAAAATCTTACAAACATTTCCTGTTTCAAAAGCAAAAGATGTTTCTACATATGATCTTCCTTAGAGAAAATCACCAATGGTTTCAAATGCTGACAATGTTACTTTCCCTGAAAGTTCACAAAATTCAAGAAACATTATTTATGTATGTGGTTATATACGAGTGTGTGTGTGAGTGAACAAGTGAGAACAAAATAAAATTTTAAGAAACGTTATTTTCCTTATGAAATTAAGTGTGCCATTCAGAAAAATCAAATGGGTTGCATGTGTCTGTCCTGAAAGGACATGGTATTTCAACAAAAAAAAAACAAACTTTAAATACAGTTCAATATTTTCTGACTTAGGGCACCATGAAAAAAGATCTTGAGTTGTTACAATTTTAAAGTGTTTGGGAATCACTGTCTTGCAGAATATTATTTCTGATATAAAATAATCAATTTTAGTAGCTGAGCCCTCCTACCCTGGTCAAATTGTTTCCCTCTCCCTTATTCATATAACTTTTTTCTTTTTTTTATTATTATTAAGTCCTAACAGATTTCTTTTTTAGCCATTCTTGTTTGGTGGGAAGCTTATAAATCTGATTAACCAAATCTGTTTTTCTTGCTAATGACTGCGTCTGCTGTATATAGCACCTATATTTAGAATATGATGTAACCTGAAATACTAAAAAAATAATTCTACATATAGAGATGATGGTGAAATAAACAAGATATTAGTAGTATACAGTGTCATCAGTAGTAGTATTCACACTGAGATACATTGATACCAGACATATACCATATTTTCTTGTGTATTATACCAAAAATTTTGTACAGAAAATAACAGAAAAAATAGGTGGGATTGTTTTATACCCAAGTACACGTTTTTACTCAACTGAAAAAACACTTATTTGAAACGGTAAGATTGCAAATAGACTCAGTTCGCAGAATAGGTAATAAAACACAAAGTAGGCAGGTGTTGATAACAATTGTTTACAAAAAGTATTTGATAAGTTGGCAATAGTCGTTTCTTTTAATACTTAATGAAAGATTTTTTTTTCTTTCATAGTTTATTAATATATAGAAATATAATAGCCATATCAAACAGAAAAGTATGATAGATTATTTAACACCTTAAAATCTATTACCTTGTATGTCTTGTTAGCACCTTTCCCCTGAAAATTTAAAATTAGGTTTTGAAGCGGAAATTAGGTGAAGAAACGCACAAGTTCATGTTCATCCAGTTCATGTTTATTCTTTAATATGAAAATTTAAATATTTAAATGAAATCTATGTATGATATTTGAGATTTTAATGGATTATATGATACAAGTTTTAAAAAAAAGATTTACACGCGGATGACTGTACTACAGGGTAGTATTATACTGAAGGATGTAATCTATTCTGTTTTTAGTTTCAGAAACATAGTCATGTTATACTCAAGAAAATACAGTGTTTGTGTGTGCATATATATATATATATATATATATATATATATATATATATATATATTATTCACTCTGACTTAACATAGAGCTCTCTGGATTTCATCCTCCTTTGGATTATCCATATGATTACCAAAATTTTCATTACTTTATATATATATATATATATAGAGAGAGAGAGAGAGTAAAAGTTTGTCAGTTGATTTATGTTACCCTCAGAATCCTGACTCCAGAGTTTCATAGGCGGACATGTCCATTTACTTTTCAGGGGGTATCAGCAATTTACTAATATATATATATGTGCATGTGTACAATATGGTATCCTCCTGTCTATATACAAAATTGCAATACACAAAAGGCAGAACACAGTACTCAATTTTCATATCTATCTATCTATCTATCTATCTATCTATCTATCTATATATATATATATATGAAAATTAAGATATTTGTATTGAGATATATATATATGAAAATCAAGATATTTGTATTGAGATATATATATATATGAAAATTAAGATATTTGTATTGAGATATATATATATATGAAAATTAAGATATTTGTATTGAGATATATATATATATGAAAATTAAGATATTTGTATTGAGATATATATATATATGAAAATTAAGATATTTGTATTGAGATATATATATGAAAATCAAGATATTTGTATTGAGATATATATATATATGAAAATCAAGATATTTGTATTGAGATATATATATATATGAAAATCAAGATATTTGTATTGAGATATATATATATATATATGAAAATCAAGATATTTGTATTGAGATATATATATATATATATATATATATATATATATGAAAATCAAGATATTTGTATTGAGATATATATATATGAAAATCAAGATATTTGTATTGAGATATATATATATATATATGAAAATCAAGATATTTGTATTGATATATATATGAAAATCAAGATATTTGTATTGAGATATATATATGAAAATCAAGATATTTGTATTGAGATATATATATGAAAATCAAGATATTTGTATTGAGATATATATATGAAAATCAAGATATTTGTATTGAGATATATATATGAAAATCAAGATATTTGTATTGAGATATATATATGAAAATCAAGATATTTGTATTGAGATATATATATGAAAATCAAGATATTTGTATTGAGATATATATATGAAAATCAAGATATTTGTATTGAGATATATATATGAAAATCAAGATATTTGTATTGAGATATATATATATATATATGAAAATCAAGATATTTGTATTGAGATATATATATATATATGAAAATCAAGATATTTGTATTGAGATATATATATATATATGTATATATGAAAATTAAGATATTTGTATTGAGATATATGTATATATGAAAATTAAGATATTTGTATTGAGATATATGTATATATGAAAATTAAGATATTTGTATTGAGATATATGTATATATGAAAATTAAGATATTTGTATTGAGATATATGTATATATGAAAATTAAGATATTTGTATTGAGATATATGTATATATGAAAATTAAGATATTTGTATTGAGATATATATATATATATATATATATGAAAATTAAGATATTTGTATTGAGATATATATATATGTATATATGAAAATTAAGATATTTGTATTGAGATATATATATATATATATATATGAAAATTAAGATATTTGTATTGAGATATATATATATATATATGAAAATTAAGATATTTGTATTGAGATATATATATATATATATATGAAAATTAAGATATTTGTATTGAGATATATATATATATATATGAAAATTAAGATATTTGTATTGAGATATATATATATATATATGAAAATTAAGATATTTGTATTGAGATATATATATATATATATATGAAAATTAAGATATTTGTATTGAGATATATATATATATATATATATATATGAAAATTAAGATTTTTATTGAGATATATATATATATATATGAAAATTAAGATATTTTTATTGAGATATATATATATATATGAAAATTAAGATATTTGTATTGAGATATATATATATATATATATGAAAATTAAGATATTTGTATTGAGATATATATATATATATATATATATATATATATATATATATATATATGAAAATTAAGATATTTGTATTGAGATATATATATATATATATATATATATGAAAATTAAGATATTTGTATTGAGATATATATATATATATATATATATATATATGCACCCAATTTTAAATTCAATACTTCAATGTTTTTCTATTACCCATAGACCCCATGTGTCGTTAATACTGCAACTATGCTGAGCAGTTTTTGATAGAGAGCACATTGTCATGATCAGCAGTTGGAACAATACCAGTATGCTCAAACCCTCGGTCACGATGACTTGTCATTTTGTGTGAACATAACCATCAATGGCTTCCAAACAGTTCTGTCAGTCCAGTTTCATACACATGGCTTGGTTTTCAGACACCTTTCCAAAGGTGCTACATACTGGGAATTTAATACCGTTTATAAGATGTTTAGCTGTATCTTATTTGGTTGTTTATGGCTGGACGTGTATACACGAGTATAGCATTACTAATGATACTTTTATCATTCTCTTTTACTTTTTTAACTAATTTAACTAAAAGATGGGACTAAGAGATAGTTTAGGCTATGGTAATTTGGTCTCTCAAAAAAAGATACTCGCATGATACATGACAAAATCATTTTTTATTACTGCAAATTCGTGTTACAAGATCAGGCATTACACAAGTATATATGCTATTCTTCTTTAAATCTTCTGGCTTCATAAACATGTTTCATCTGTTCAAAGATATAGAGTAAAAAGTTACAAACAAAAAATATATATAGAGAGAGAGAGAGAGAGGAGGCACCGTAGAGTAATGGATAACGGCTTGGATTCAGGAATCGGAGAGCCGAGTTCGAATTCCAGTCGAATCCATTACATTCACTTATGTGCTAATACCCTTGGGAAAGGTGTGAATCCTCTTCTTCTCCCTCCAACTATGGGTACATAGCAGGACAGACTGGGTTCTATAGCCTTGGATGGCAACTAGTCTAGAAGGACGACAACTCTGAATTCAAAACCTGCGGAGTGTCGTTTGGAGACCTTGTGGCATTCATTGCACCAGGTCCCTGTATTCGTCCCTCCAAAAAGTGTGGATGGCCCTGCACAAAGCCTTCACCACTATAATCAAATCCTGTGTGGGTGTCGGGCTTTCAGTTTCTGGGAACTGATCTGTCTGACCCTCATACGTCGAGTTCGTCGGGAGAGTCCATCATATATATATATATATATATATATATATATATAAGAGATAGAGAAGCACAGTGGAGTAATAAGCAGTGGCTCTGATTAAGGAATTGAAAAGCCGAGTTAAAAATTCCAGTCGAATTCATTACATTCACTTACGTGCTAATACCCTTGTGAAACGTAGCCCTCGTGTCTCTTTTTCTTTGGCCTATTAAAAGCACAAGCACAGGTGGTGCTGATGCTGACTGATGTTGGGGAGACTGTCATAGCGAAGGGGTTTCGACACCAGCACACACAACAAAAAGTTCAAGATGCAGAAAAACAAGAATATTAAAGACAGTGACAAAATAACAATTCGATCAGGGACAATATGTGGACAAACATTAGACTTACTTTCTGACTTCTCCAATAAAAATAGACTCAGCCAAAATATCAATCATTGGGAATCACTGCAAAAAAATTGCCCTTCCTCAATTTAAATGCAGAAGCACACAAATGTATGCTGGGATCATTTCCTAGCCAATAAAATAGACCAGTTTTCGGTTTTATCTGACTCCATCCTGGTCTGTCTTGTCTTGAAGTTGGAACACTACGTTTCCTTGTCTGAATTTGCTTTTGTGCGTCAGCCGCAATTCTTACTTTGTGAACTTTTTACCATATTACTGTTGCTTTGCCTTACTGTTGATTTGCCTTGCATATATTGTTTGCTTGCTTTATATTATTTTTTGCCCTGTTCTTTTCTTTTTCTTGTTATTGCAAACTTTGTCCTGTTTATTAATCAGTTCTGTTACTTATTTTGCATTTGACCATCATTGCTTTTGTGACATACGGTAGCCGTTAATAATTAAGTATAACTGAAGACTTCAATGTTAAAATAGTATTTAATTACAACCGCAAATAAATACTTAACAAGAAAAAAGAAGTAAAAGTCAACCCCAAAATAATTAACAATTTCAGTGAATACCTTGTTAGTAGCATGGCTCGGCTTAACGTACAGTAAATTCTAAATCAAAACCCAAATCATGAACACGCAATAATTCACACTAATTCGACTGGATGATTCCACTCGATAATCACTGCAGTCAGTAGCCTGAAACAACTACTTATACACCTGGCGGAAAACATATTCATAAGTCTAGGGTGTCAGTCACTCTCAAACCTTGGTGTCAATAGTTACTCATTTTCTTCCTATATGACAGCTACTGACTCCACACCACCTATTGAAAGCACATTAAGGTCTTATATATATATACACACACAATTCTGTTAATATGTTGTCATAGTATATGTGCTGGTACTAAATTCAATGTACTCCGTTGATACTTTTTTTATTTTTATTTTCACTAGTCTTTTTCAGTTCTGGCATATTCCACAAATGCAATACAAGAACCCTGATGTCCAGATCTTGACTTTTGCAAACCTGACTCCAACGCCGTTCATCCAGTTTTTCATGGGTTAGTAAAATTAGTCTATATACATCACCCCCAGCTGTGGATGAAATAATAGGAATTGTATCTGTGAAAATCAGTTATTCTCAAAAAATTGTTAATAATATTCACTTATAAAAAAACTAATTATTCTTACAATCCAACAAATGTTTCTGTTTTAAATAACCCACAAATGTGTTGATAAACCATAAAAAAAAATTTTGAAAGTACCCCTTTTAGGACTACTATTATGCTCTCCTTTATTTTTAATGTTATCCCCAGTCTGAAATCTCCAATTCTATGGTGATGTTTAAATTTGGAAAAGCCCATGGAAGGGTGTTTATATATGTGCAGTAAGGTCCCCTCTCGTTGTCAAAACATCACAACCAATTCTCAGGATATTCAAAATGACAAGATACTTTCTAGATGTACCTTGAAAGTAAAGAAAAATAAGAACACTTGCCTATGTTTGCAACTGTTGCTTGGCAAATTGTTTTACTTTCTCAGTCAAGTTGACAATAGTTCAGTTTATTTCATTCTACACTCAATATTGACATGTCCCAAGATGCATTGCTTTTATAAATCAGATATTTTTTTTTAGGGAGTGTACTTAAATATTACACTATTAGGATGTGTCTGTTTAATTGATTTGGCTAGAAAGCCACTACTGTTTGTTAAATAGCAAGAACTTGTTGAAAGTATCAGTTATGGTCATGAACATTGTAAAAGCCGGTTTGTTTTAAAAGATTTCTTGAAGAAACAGGGTTACCTGCCACTGCCCAGTTTCTAACATCAATTTGATGAATTATCATTAACTGATTAATTTAGTATTTCTTTTGACTTGTAAATATTTAATTACAAAGTAAAAAAAAAAAAGCAAATAATATTCCAGTTAATAATTGTGTAAACATGCAACCAACATTTTTTATTAAATGAAGTATTGTCAACCATTATTATTAATTTTTGACTAGTATTTACTCTCATCTTCATTTTTAACTGCTATTTATCCTACTAACTCTTACTCAACCCCTCAGTGTACCACACAAATTAAACAATGCAGGATGATAAATAGAATAAAAGGTAGCTTATCTTTTATTCCTTAGTTGTCTACTCAATCTCTTACCTTGACCATCTGACCACGGTTGTGATAAAAAAAAAATGAATCTAGAAAATAAGTACTGCCCATAAATTAATAATAATAATACTTCATCTAATAAAAAAAAAATCCAAATAATTTTACAGCATTTATTGTATGTCAAAACAATATCACATATGGTGCCAAACATCTAAAAAAAAAAAAAATGAAGAGTAATTTGAAATGGTTGATAGAACATCTGCTATTGGGGTGGTGACCTGTTTCTCATGACAAATGTGATGCGAGTTCAAGCCCTGCCAATAGCTTTATTTCTAATCCACACTTTATTCATGACCATAGACTGGCACTGTGATTATTGGCAATGAAAATTAAATATAAAAAAGATGAAATCATTAGGTTGAGTCATAAATAATTTCTGATTTTTTTCTATAACGTTTATTTTTCAAAAAATAAAGTACAATTACATTTTATATTCAATTCTATATTCACCATTATTTGCAATTTTTTTTTTTTTTTTCGATACCTCTTGAGTAAGATTCTGCAGTTTTTAATGTAAAATAAAGTTTTTGGCAAACTAATATGATGCTGATAGGTTTTTAATGTAGTGAGTCCATGGGACCCCAAGTGGTGATTTGTATGTATGCCTAGGAAATTCAATATGTCCCAACTAAAGTTTCTTATTAAATTTTTGGGTTAAACTGCAGGGCTACAGACTTTTTTTTTTTTTTTTTCTTTACCATCGTCCCCAAAAAAACAATTTTAATTATGCTGAATCACTTAAATTGATAGAACTTTTTTTAATTTTTTTATTTCTTTTCCAAACAAAAACAGTATTTACATTTAATTCCAGTTCAATTAAGAAACCATATATTCTTCTGAAAATTATGACTGAACAAAGTTTTTAAATTGACAGAACAAAAGTTTTTTTTTTCTATTGAATCAATCAATCTAAAACAAAAGCAGTATTTAAAACCATGGTTGGCAAACTTCAATGAGTTCAGACCTCCAAATAAATTTAAAAAAAAAAAAAAACATCCAAGAAAGTTTCTGGTAAGGTGACATTGATGTCTATTTTATGCCACCCCCACATCCCACTGTCCAATGAAAGAAGTGAAAGAGAGAAAGGAAGAACTAGTAAAAAGTATTTGAAAGAATAACACCAAATGCTTAATGCAATGTTTTATTATCTAAAATTACAAAAATATATTGGCCTCCTTACAGTCTGCACCAACCCATGCAAGAAAATTTCTTTTGTCTGAAAACCTTTTTGAGTCCTGTTAAATGCTATTTGAACAGTGAACTGAATGTTAAATACAAAAATGTTTCTGCTTGTTAAAATGTTTTATACTCAGTTTTAAAAAGTCCGTTAACAACAAAAATATGAAATGTTTAACAAAATAAAATATCTATGTACTAATCACCATCAATGTCTAGTTCATTGAACAAATGATTCACATTTGATTACAGAAAGAATATATTAGGTATATTTTTAATTAAATTGATGCTGCTGTTTACTTAATATTGACCAACAACAAATTCCTTTTAGCATGTCATAAGTTATCGGTTGGTTTTGTGCAATGTATCACTTGTCATGGGAAACTTTAGTTGCATCCTTGGAATGCACAGATGACAAAAGTTACTGCATGCTTTAAGATTTTTATGCAACTTTAACTCCCCACCCCTAAATTCTGATGTTTGATCATTGAAATATTGATTGCATGGGGGTCGGTCAGTCCCCCAAGAATTTCTCTTTGCCCTCTTTTAATAACAAAATTTTCATTTTGCAGACGATGGCAAAAAGGTGACTGTGGACACTTACAATAAAAGTCAAACTGAAATCCATGATCACATCAAAAGAATTTTCTGTAAATCAGAGTGAGTCCAAATTGTTTTGTTCTCTTTTTATTTATCCTTTTTAAACTTTGTTAGGATGTAGCAATGCCATCTGCATCCCCTTCAGAGGGGTAAGACTCACCATAAATGGCCACCTACCAGGTGGATGCTTTTGGACTGGAGTATCGATGGCCAGTTTGTCTATAGACTCAAGTATCAACTCGGGCCAGTTGCTTGCTTGTCGGCTCAGGTATCAACCTGGAAATATAATAAAAACTGTCAACATTAGATTGTCAGGTATGTCACAGTGAACCAATCTTCTTAGCAGCAGCCATTGATTCAATATAATCATTCCACTTCATGTCAGTGGAAAAAATCAGACCAAGAAGGTGCAATGAGTTGCTCTCCTGGAGGTTAGCATCAGCCATGTTGATGGTGGGCAAAAATGGTTCCCTATGATGATTAAAGGATAAGTTTCATTTTGGAATGTTCAAGCAAAAGAAACATTAATTTGTTTTCACAAATTATAACTTTTGGAAAGTTGTTGAAAACTGGGGGTTTTTTTTGTTGTTTTTTTTTAATTTTGATCAAATTAGTAAATGAATAAAAACGAACTATACTTTTTTTTTTGTCTGAATTTCTGAGATGAGGAATTATCATTATTTACACTATTTATATTCTGACTATTGTGCTTAGCTTTGTTGTTTTTATCACATTTCAACTGTCTATGGCTATGAGCAGTGGAATGAGAATAGTCTACTCAGATCTATATACACCTAAGGAAGGCCAGTGGCCAAAATGTTGTGATAAAATGTGGATAATAGTCCAAATATAGTGTTAAAAAAAACTATGCTTTATAATAATAATAATAATAAACACTATCTCTGTCCCATAATTGTTGATACATTTAATATCTGAAATATGTCTGTAACAACTATTATGAGACACAGGTCAGAAATTTGTGTGTAAAAATTAAAACATTCTGTGGTGTTCTTTCAAAATTACTATAATGTAATCATGATAGTTAAATTTATGTAACTTCTTGATTTTGACGTCCCCCAATATGCAGCTCATACTTTGGGTTCTCTCTTTTGCTGATGACCATTGACCATGCATTACTTAACTTTTTAAAAATCAATTATTCTGCTTGATAAATATCTTACCAATACTTTAAAGGTCAAAGTGGAATTATGAAATTTTTTCAAAAGAATGCAGTTATGATACAATCTTATTGATTTTCAAAGACTTGATTATTTCAGATTGGATTCAAGGTGTCTTTTTCAAATACAGTCTAATACAATGGCTGAATATGTTCTCCAATGTATAAGGTGGTCTGAAAGTCTTGTCACTCCTTACCTCCCTTCCAAACTGTAGAAGCTCATATCAGAATTCTGAAATAGAAAATTATATTAAGTAGTGGTGACAAGACTTTCGGACCACCCTGTACATGATAACGTTTCAATTTTGTTGCTATGAAAGAAACTCAAGCTTCTGAAAAGATGGCCTTTGACTAGAGTTGGCATATTTCAATTTTAAGTAAATGTGTTTTGTTTTTTTTAACTATGAATTTACTTGACCTCTTGATTGACTTTTTTTTTCCTTTCCCCAGCTATGGGCTAAATAATAGGATATGTATCTGTAAAAATCATTGTTATTCTCAAAAAATTGTTAATGCAATATACACTTGAAAAAACAAAATAAGATTATTCTTCAAAAAATCACAAACATGTTTTGGCTTTAAATAACCCACAAAGTGTTGATAAGCTGAAAAAAAAAACAATTATCTTTGTTTTCCTCTCTTTTTACTTGTGTATGATTCAAACTTTTGGTTGATTCTTTCTCTTTTTCTTTCCTCCCTTAACCCTAGGGAAATGCTTACAGAAGAAACGAAAGCAAAAGAACGCCTAACCCATCCTGCAAATTTTGGTTACGGCTGTTCCAGATGGTGCATTTGTGAAGTCCCCGGACAAATTCCCTGCTCAGCGTTCACAAATATTAAACCAGAACTGATGGGTAAAAACACTTGGCAGTTAGAAAAACAAAAAGAAAAGGAAAATATGTAATGGCTTTTCAAACCTCAAGATGCAATAGACATTCCTTTTTATTCTCTTTTACAGAATGTCAAAGACTAAAGAACAGATAATTTTGAAATTGATTTAATTCTTGTAATTACTACAGACTAGAAAGACCCATGAAAATTCATAGGTTTTCCTATTTGAATTTTCTGATGAATCTTAATTCTTAAGTTAATGATTGAATAAGTTCATAAACGAGTTCTGCAATAAAATATCCATAATTATTCCTATATCACATTGTTAAATATATGAGCTTAACAACTTTAACAAAATATTGCAATAACAATCATAAATATGAATGTTGGTCTTTATTTTAAGAAGTATGGGGATACAAATGAAAAGATTTGAAATTGACAACTTTTCCATTTCACTGAAACAGACATGAAACACTTCTATCTTTCCTTCTTTCATTCTTTTTTTTTTTTTTTTTTACTGAAACCAAGTAGTTTGTCTTGTTTTTCTATGCAATCAAAACAGAATAGTCCATTATTAGGTATTGGCAGGAGACATTAACACACTTCTATCTTACCTTCTTTTTTTTCTTTTTTCTTTCTAACCAAATCCCTATTTTACAAACATTTCTCTTAATACTAATTTGAAAAGAATTCAGCAAACGATGTTATCTTAACTATGATAACTGGACTTTTGGAGATTCCTTTAGTTGGTTTTCGTCATTTCCACATCTGAAAAATGGTACTTTTCTCACAGTCACCATCGATTCTCATCTATTTAGCTGAGATCAAAGTGTAGTAACTGTTCTTTTCAGCTTAATCTGATATTCTCTCTCCCCCCCCCCTCTTTCCAAGCAATCAAAATGGAATAGTCCATTTATGAGTAGGTACCTCCACTTTTTCACTAAAATAGAACATAGTATGATGAATAAACGACCCAAATTTGATAAATAACTTTATCAAAATGTTTATTAATTAAGAGGAAAGACCAAAGTATTTTTTGATTGTTTTATTTTTTTTATCCTTTCTAGCATGTTCAAAATTTTGGTTAAAAAAATCTTTTTTTTTTTTTTTTTTCTTTTTTTTTTTTTCTTTTTTTTCTTTTTTTTTTGTGTCAGTGGGTTTGTTACATTTGCTTACATGTAAATACCCTTGGGAATGGTATGAATCTATCTCCTCACCCCAGCTATGGGTTAACTAGTAGGATTTCTATCTGGAAAACTTATTTTTATTCCCCGAAGATTATGGAAGAAATATACTGTTATGAAGTGTGGTTTCATTCATATTTTATTAGTCCAGCTGTAGTCATTTATCTTGCATACCGGGAGATGCTCTGCCCTTACTGCTTGGGCATTTATATAGTCTGTGCCTTGTCTATGCGTATTAAGCAATTATCTACAGTTCACTACAATGTGAAAACACATGAAGAGATACATTCTTTTCCTTGCTTTGTTTCCAGCAAAGTTAAATAAATGTAAGTTTGTCATATCAATATCTGTTATGAAGTGTGTTTTTCTTCATATTCAGTCAGTTACTCTGCCCTTATTGCTTGGGCATTTATATAGTCTATGCCTTAGCTATGCTAATTAGGAAGTCATTTACATATCATTACATATACACTTAAAAAAAAATATTCTTTTAAAAATTCTACAAAGGGTTGATAAGTCATAAAAAAATAAATTTGTTCTTGTTCATTCACTCAAACTCAAGTAGGTTATTCAGTATTTCTCCTTGCTTCACTTGCCGTCAATATGCCCTGTTACTATTAATATCACTTTAATATGTCATGTTGTTTTATTACATTGGTGATCATGGCTCTCCACAACTTCCTCTGTTTTGTTGCTCTAAATTTTTACCTGTTACCATCCTTTTTTGTTCCTGTTCTACCATCCATTTATCCTAACTCAGTTAGGTTACACACTGTTTCTCTTACTTTCAATTTGTCCTGTGTGTGTTAAATTCTTAAAACCTTCTTTCCTCATTATGCATCCCAGAAATTCTGTCTCTTTCTGATTGTAAGTGTTGATTTTTTTTTTTTGTTGGTACCTATTTTCTTTCAGACTTCCTTGTTACTCATATGCCTATGGTAATTGTCAGTAGAATAACTACTCCATTAAATTTATTTACCTGCATTCTGCCTTCTCAAAGTTAATAATTAGCCCTTTCTTCTTGCTTTCTTTTATTACTTTGCCTGGCAGTTCTCTTATAGTGGCATGCAGCTTAGGGTTTAAAATGAACAGTTGATTTACCCACACCTAGAAAATTAATGAAGAATGATAATGACGAGGAAATGCACGGGTAATTTTAACAAAACAAGATAAGAAATTTATTCATGAATTTACACACTTGAAGTAGTGTCAGTTGCTCATTTCAGGAAAATAAATCAGAATTTTTAGAGACACTAGTTTTAATGTATTGTCATGAACAAGAAATGTTCATACAACAGATTAAATGATCTGACACAAAATAGTATTAAAAAATGTTTAAGGCAAAGGTAAGAGAGTTTGTTATTCATTGCAGGGATATATGGTTTGCATATGTTCAAAAGAGGTGAAGAGATTTTGATATACTTAGCTTTCTTGGATTGTGGAGGAGAGAAAATTCTTTGAAGTGCCATGTGCTGGTTAGAGGCTGATAATATAACTGGCAAGTAATTTTATACTGATGAGAACTTCAACACTGGTCGCAAGGAACTGAAATGAAACCTTTCACATGACTTCAGACACTCTTTGATTAATTTTTCTTATTTTATATCAAAAAGAATTTCATATAGACTCGCTACTTTCTTTCCTCCTTCTTTTTAGCTGATCAGCTAATTTCTGTGACAGCAAGGTTTTCATTGGTCCAAAAACAATTTCACACAGCTTCACATATTCCTTTCCTCCTCCTCAGCTCCCCAATCAATTTCATTGGCCCAAAGAAAATTTCACATAGGCTCACAAATTTATTCCTCATTCCTCCAGATTTGAAGGGAGTGGGTAAAGGGTGTTATTGTCTTGCACTCGCTACACTTTCATTGTTATTTTTTAATCTGCTATCAATTCACTTTATGCAAACTCAAGTGATAATAAAACAAAAAGTTGTGTAATTGATGAACCAACACAAGACTGCAGGATATGCTTAAATAAAACAGTGTCCAGTAATAGTCACAAAAAAAAGTTACAATTAATTTACAGTGGCTGGTAATAGTCATCTACAGTGCCACACAAAAGTTTGCAACACATTACAAAAAAAATGTTTCTTTAGGTATTTCTAATACAGATTAATGAAACTTTTACTGCTAATACAGTGTAACCCGGATATAGGAGACCCTGATATAAGAGAAACCCGGATATAAGAGAGACTTTCTCTGGTCCCAAATTAGAGCCTGTGTTAATGTATATAAAATAACCAAACCCGGATATAAGACATTTCTTCTTCGGTCCCGACAACTCTCTTATATCCGGGTTACACTGTAATACATATGTTTAAGTCTTTAGTCAATCAGATTTTTTTAAAAATAATCAATAAAAAATATCCCACAAAGAAAAACCAATATTTAATAACACAAAAATTTACAATACATTTATTAAATCATCTATTAATATTTTGTAGCATAACTGTTATTGCTAATTTCATCATTTAGAGTAGTCTCCTATGAATTTCTTGCATATTTCCTGGCTAATACATTTCCATTCTTCACAACAAAATTCCTTTAGTTCATGCAAGTTTTGCGGGTTCCTTTGAATTCTCAGTTTCAGCTCTCTCTATAAATTTTCACTCGGACTGAGATCTGGAGACTGACTTGGGCATTTTAGAACATCTATTCTATTTGACCGTAACCACGATTTTGTAAACTTTGCATTATGTTTAGGATCGTTGTCTTGTTGAAAGGCCCTACCTGGTTTCAAGCCCAGCGAATGTGCACTCTGACGTAAATTTATCTCCAAAATATCCCCATAATATGCTCCATTCATCCTCCCTTCTATTATTTCAATGTTCCCTACACCTTGGGCATTAAAGCAACCCCAGATCATGATTAATCCGCCTCCAAATTTTACTGTTGGGATAGTATTCTTCAGCGAATTTTCAGTAGTCTTTCTACAGACTTTTGCCACAGCATTTCTGCCAAAATGTTCAATTTTCATTTCATCTGACCAAAGTATATTTTCCCCAAATACTGTAGGTTAGATACAGTGCTCATTTGCAAAATCCAGTCTAGCAAGAATGTATTTTCACTTCAGTGTTTTTTTTTTTTTCTTGGAGTCCTTAAAAAGATGTCATATCAACGAAGAGAATGGCTAATTGTAGCTGTACTCTCTTTTGCTTCACTTACTTTTAACCCTCCCTGAAGTTCTTTAAGCATAACTCAGAGCTTGTTACCAACTTTTCTCACCAGTAACCATTACCTTTCTAGGGTGACCAAAGCGACAAATGGAATGACACGTCTTCCAGTGACAAACTATCATGACAACTGAACTCAATGGTACACTTAACTGAGACTGTATGCCTTCCTATAACCAATTCCAAAAACAAAAAAAAATAGTTCCAATTTAAATTCATTTTGAAATGCAGCAAAGTATTTTGCTTATTCAAAATAGTAAAGTTAATCTATTAGCTTGAAATTAAAACTAAAATAAAAGGTTATTTGCTCTTCTTTGGACATACATAAAGCTTATAAATTTTTGATGGGTTTTGACTTTTGAGGTAACTGAGAAAATGGAGACAAGAGAAAGACATTCTGTTCCATTGTCTAGCTAAGGGGTCGTTAAACTTTTCAACCAAGGAACATCTTTTGTTTGTCTTCTTTCTCCAGCAAACCCTCACCACCACTTAAAATACCTTTTAAACCTTAAAATTCACACTGATGTTGGCAATTAAAATGTTAACTAAAGTGTATGAAAAGTTAAGAAATTTGGATCCGGTTCAAAATTTCCCACAGTGCCATCAGATTCAGAATTTTCCCTTGACTATTATTCACCACCACCCTCATCGGCACCTAGGGGGTTGCTTGGATCCCATTTGAGATCTCTAGTCTAGCTAAAGAAGAAAAAAATAGTTTCAGCTACTTGGCCAGGCGTGGGGAGCTTGAAACAGATTACTGGCATTAAAAGAAATCCTATTTCACCTGTTCTGATTTCTAACTTTTTTTTTGTTCTCATTTCCCTTTCTTCTTGCAGAAAACTTTGAACAAAAAATTATCTGCATCTGTTTTTTTTTGTTTTTTTTTCAACTGAAAGACCTAGAGAAATAGAAAAAAATAAACAATATTATCAACATTTTTTTACAAGAAATGGATATGAGAGGAAAGCATTTAGCATGAAGTTTTATTTAAAATTCGATATGGGCATCAGATTTCACTACCAGCTTTTAGAGTCAACCAGGAATCGTGTCATCTGATTTCACCAGGTTCTCTTGTGGTATGGAAGTTATTAATTCTTGTATACTTCCTTAAAGTTCTTCCAAAGTCTTGGTTTGGTATAGCAGACTTGCTCCTTTAACCAACCAACCCCGACAAAAAAAAAAAAGTCACGTTGTGTTAAGTCAGAACTCCTGTCTGGCCACTGATACATAAAATAGGAATGGCTTTTCAATCACCCTGTATATCTCCACTCATTGTCCTTTGAACCTGGAATTAAATATTCTTTTATTAATTTTTCTGACATTAACTTTCATAATTGTTATTCCAACCCACATTGGTCCTTGTTTGACCTTCAATATAGTCATCCACATTTGGTTATGGAAGATGTTTATAAAAATGAACCACACCATTAACTTATGTATGTTTAGAGCTTGCCGATCTAAGCTATCAGCCTGGAGAGTTGGGGGAAGAGTTTTTTATTTATTTATTTATTTATTGGACTTAAGATAGAAAATAAAATCTTTCATTTTATCTGTTTATTCATTTGATAACCTTTAAAAAAAAAATAGTTCTTATTTTTACTCCCTGATATAAAAATGTGTTTATTTACATTTCTAAATACATGGGAGAATTAACTAGTTTTAACCTGTGAAAATTTTAGTTCTGATGAATCGTAATTAAATTAATGATTAAGCACTTGGCGAGTTCTATGACAATAAAATATCCATAGAAATTCCCCTATCACATCTTTAAAATATTTTACTTTAACAAAATATTGCAATAACAATCATAAATAAAACATGAATGCTAGTCTTATTTTAAGTAATGTGTATAAATGAAAAGATTTAAAATTGACAACTTTTTTCCATTTCACTGAAATGCAAAACGCTTTAATCTTTGTTTCTTTCATTTCCTCACTGAAATCAACTAGTGTCTTTTTCCCCTCTTTCCAGTTGATCAAAATGAAATAGTCCATTACTTTTGCTTTGAGGTATTGGCAGGAGACATTAAACACTTTTATATCTTCCCTTATTTCTTTCTTTCTTTCTAACCAAATCCCATTCCATGAACATTTATCTTAATAAAAGAAATAGCAGCTCTTTCATCTCTTTAAGTGAAAACATTTGCAAATATGTTCAGCTCATCCAAAGACTTGTGTGGTTTATTGAGACAACAGGACCTGGTTGTGATCAGTACACCCACATAAAAGTGGACAGTAAATGTGTTTTTATAGACAATCAAGTCTATGAAATATGATCTTTAAAGTGGCCACCCACTGACCAAAAGAAAATATATACAAATGAAAACTTTCAGGAACAAGTGCAACATTGCCAGAAGTTAAAAATGTTCCACTCACAGGCTTATATATATATGCAGTTAGAACTGAAGGGAATTCTGATGCATGTGGGGTGCAGTGAGGTGATTTCTCTGTTCAGAATGTGTTGGGCTGAAATTCATCAAAGGCTTTTAACACAAAACCACAAAAGAAGCATGTATGAGTGTCTCGAGAAGTTTAAAAGTGGCTGACGTACAACTGACAAACAGATTCAGCAAGCCCAAGAGGTGGTACTGGCGAGTTATCATTGATGAGGTAGAATGTCCTTTGCAGATTAAGATCGCTTCTCTTTGTTTGTCCTTGGTGCACACTGCCAGCGGAGCGCCTATGTTTATACTGTAACAGCAGCTAGAAAACTGGCACAATCAAGCTCAAAATTCGATCATGTGATCACAATAATAGCCACTGTAAGCACACACGAGCAGAAAACAGTGTGACAAACCTGAAGATATGACAAAAGTGCACATAATTTTTGACTTACTCATATTTTTAATACTATCGTTCACCCAACATAGGCCCATGAGACACTCAAGGAAGACTTACTGAATGAGGTTCTTGTAAGGGCATACAAGGAGGGACTAAGAGGTACATATGAGGATATGTAGGATAGATAACAGTTGACTTTAGACTTGATTGTAGTGATCAGGAAAGCATCATCTCGGAAGTCTATTCCACATTACAACAGTTCTGGAGAAGAAGCTATCTGAGTGGAACTTCCTCCTTACCAATGGAATATGATGGAAATGAGGCTGAGTTGATCCTGTGTACGCGGTATGGCCAGGATTAAGATCCATAGAGGCCCTAAGGACTTAAAAGATTTTGTTGGCCCAATACATCTGTAAGTATGCTAGCATAGAGTCTCAGTAGAGTAGTGCAAAAATAAACATCAGCCAAGAATGTACATCACAGAAATAAAATATAGAAGAAATTGAAGGCACATACAACCATTGCAAGAGGCTAATCATCAGTTCCAATGCAGAACACCAATGTCCTGGGAACCAGAAAGAACCGACTACATGAATTTAAGCATGCTACTAGATTGGCAGCTAGGTCCCACCCTTTTATTGCTGAGATAGTTAAATGCAACCACTGCTTCTATTCCAGCAGTTTCTTTTCTCGCACTTCCCTCCTGTGAGACTTCTGTTTACTTGCTTCCCTGAAAACTACAATCTTCAAAGATTTAAATGCATCATCAATCACCATCTTCTGTCTTCTTGAATCCTGTTCATCTTTTCTTCTCCTTTCCTCAATCCTCCCTATACTCACTCTTTTCTCTTAGTTTCACTCCCTGTAACCCCTCTGTGTACTAGTGACATTCCCACCTTGCTTGGAGGAAATGATTAAAAAAAAACAAAAAAAAATAATTGCAGTTGAGCAGCCACTGTCAACTGAAACATGACCAGATTCTAACAGTGACCAGAAATGGTTGTGTAATAAACAAACTAGCCGCGTTACATAAGCATATGGCCAGAATAATGACAAACAAACAAACACAAGGGTTGTCTACCCTTGTGATTGTTTGCAAAAAGTTAATTAGAAGTACTAACTTATTCAAGAGGGGAGTTGTGATGTATTGAGTAAGTACAAACTTAATTATCTCCCTTATTAACCAATCAGAATTGTAATAAAGATTTCCTGCTGATCTGTCATAAAGGTGTCCAGCAGATTCAAATTTTAGTCATGTTTGATTTATTTCTTTAAACTTGTACAATGTCATATAACAATTTCTGTGGTGTCCCCTCTCCTTGATGCACGAAGCATGTGCTTATTTTGCTTAATGG
>OZ038504.1:45369248-45424248 GCA_964036315.1 Acanthosepion esculentum
TTTTTGTCAGTCAATCTTTAATCTTCTGTTTGTATTGTGGAGCATTGTCCCAGCATTAGTACCATGGAGCTTTCAAACATGCTACTTAAAATATAATTTTATCATTTAGCTTTTAATTTTCTTGTTATAAATCGTCTTGAGTTTACTTTCTTGTTTTTAGAGGATAAATGAAGATTTAATTTTTGAAAAATTAAAATAAAAAGGCAATATTAAAAAAAAATTAGCGTGTTTCAAAAAAGGCAAAAAAAAAAAGTTTCATTTTTATTCAGTAAGATCTTTTAAAACAATTTATGATCTGACTCCTCTTCAACTTTTTTTTTTTTTACCTTTGAAACGATGAACAAGAATGTTAATGTGCCCTTTTCATAGGTTTCTACCACAGTTATTAGTCTTTTCTTTACGGTCTATTACAGAATGCAAAAACCAAGGCCACAAAGGTCAATGATTGGTCAGAATACCTCGTGGGCATGGTAGTCTGACAGTGTTGGATTGCTTTTGTCTGGGTTTTTGGATATAAGTTCGAAATGACATGAATTCAACAGAGGGCAGCAAGAATTTTGAAGTATCAATGAGATTCCCATATCCAGGTTTGAGAGACAGGCTAAGACCACGTGCGGTGGGATGCTAAGCCAATGTGAGACATGCATTTCTGTGAAGTCCTTCCTCCTGTTGCCTCGTAGAATCCAAGCTGCCACATCTGTCCCTATCCTTCAATAAAAACAAGCAAAAGAAATTGTCTTTTCGCTAATACCATCTATGCAGTAGCGTTGGGATCCAGTGACAACACAGAATGCAACAGGTCCTTTTGCTTGTAATTTACACAAATATTATGACTAAAACCAAAAATGCCTTTGAGTTAGTTGATAGTACTATTCAGAAAGCTATTGACTAATCATAGAAATTTGACTTTCCACTTGCTAAATATTAAAGAAAAATATTTTGTGGGCTGTCAAACACTCCAGAATACTAACACAAGGTTAAAAACATTTTTTTTTCCAATTATATATATGTAATGATGCTAGGAGATCTGTTTATTACTTAATAAAAAAATCGATCTCCGATTTTAAATACAGTAGAATCTTGACCCATCATCAATAGTTGACTTGTTACTTACTAAATATCAAGGAAGAACATTTTGTCAGGTGTTCAAACACCCCCACAGTACTAACAGAGGGTTAAGATAATGCATAGTTTATTTTTTTTTTAGTGTTGATATTTTTTAACCTGACTTTAATCCTGTGTATTTTTCCCTTTAAACCAGGAGCACCATTACAATTTATTTCACAACTATTAATAAATCGGAAAGAACAAAAGTTGTAATAATCTTAGTAAGGGTCTTAAAAAAAAAAAAAAAATTACGAAATTATGCAATTTTTTCACAGGTCTTCAGTACAACTTAAGACAAACAAAAAGCATTTAAATTGACAACTTTTGTAAGAAACCTTGCCCATACCTGTCACCAGAGTGTTTTGAGTGCGAAGAGGGTGGGTTAGTTGGTGGGGGCTGCAAGTAAGAAACTGTAAACTAAAATTATTTCTCATCATTTTCAAACGAGAGGGGAACAATCAAGAAGCAAGGATCCCTCCAGCCCTCTACCTCAGTGATGGGGCTGACCTTGCGTAAAGTCAGCTAATTTCACAGAAAGTTTTTCCTGCATTTCCTTGGCAGAAGGGTAAATTTCTTTACCTTAAAATTGTGACTTTATTCCCTAAATTAGAAATTTTTTTTTGATCTGAACAGAAAGTATTCAATATTAAAACTGAAGTGTGATGAGCAACAAATATTTCCTAGAGGAAAATGTGCCCAACTCATCAAGTAATTTTTTCCAATTTAATCTCTGACTAGAATATTTTTTATTTTTTCTTAAATTACAATATTTGACAGTTGCTTTCACTTTTGACCATAAAGCGAGAATTTGAACGAAAGAAACAGCCTTTAATGTCGTCTATCTTTGGGTACTTCTGTTTCACCTGGAGAGAACCTCATTATGGTGGCTACAAAAACTTATAAAAAATTAGTAATGATAATAAATTATTTTGCCCCAAGCAAGGTAATAAAGCCACTAAGATGTAAAGAGTTATTGAATGTAAAAGAATGAGAAAAAGAACATTATGAAGGAGAGAGAATACAATTTTTATAAATGATCTTCATTTGAGTAGAAAGTTGTAATATTCACATGATCTTAGAAGAATTATTTGTTTATATAAATAAATTGCTTGAAACGTATTCAAGAGAGAGAAATTGCTTGAAACGTATTCAAGAGAGAGAAATTGCTTGAAACGTATTCAAGAGAGAGAAATTGCTTGAAACGTATTCAAGAGAGAGAAATTGCTTGAAACGTATTCAAGAGAGAGAAATTGCTTGAAACGTATTCAAGAGGGAGAGAGAATATATTGTTTGAAAAGAATTTGAAGGAGAAAAATATTGCTTGAAAGGATTTCGACAGAGAAAATTGCTTGAAAGGAATTCGACAGAGAAAAATTGCTTGAAAGGAATTCGACAGAGAAAAATTGCTTGAAAGGAATTCGACAGAGAAAAATTGCTTGAAAGGAATTCGACAGAGAGAAAAATTGCTTGAAAGGAATTCGACAGAGAGAAAAATTGCTTGAAAGGAATTCGACAGAGAGAAAAATTGCTTGAAAGGAATTCGACAGAGAGAAAAATTGCTTGAAAGGAATTCGACAGAGGGAAAAATTGCTTGAAAGGAAGTCAAGAGAAAAACAAAAGAAAACTGAATTTAATTTTTGTAATAATGAGAAAGTAATAAATATAAGTCCTGAGATAGAAATGTGCTATCAGTTTGCTCATCTTGATAATTGTATATCACTATGCAGTTCAAGCATCAGGCGGCTGGAGTAATACATTTATCTTTGCTTGAATTTGAAACTTCAGTCACTTTCCCTCCCTTGTTCTAATGACCTTTCATTCTCGATACCTCAACCTCATGAATTGAAGCATTCTACTACATTGGCAATTAGATCTCATCATTTTACTATTGAAATCGCTAGACGTAACCATAAGTTCTATTCTAATAGTTTCTTTTCATGCACTTCTCGCCTCAGGAACTTACTTCCATTTTTTTGTTTCCCTGCCATCTACGTTCTTCAAAAGAAGAATGTTTTTTTTATTGTCCTTTTTCTTCACTAAAGTCTTCTTGTTCTCTTTTATTCTCAGTAACCCCCTTGCATCTCAGTGGCATTATTGCCTTGTTTGGGAAGAAACGATTAAAAAAAAAAAAAAAAAAAAATCAAATTTCCCCTCACTTTTGAGATCACTTCATACACTAATAATACTATCATAATAACTAGCCAAATTCCTGTCTTATGAACAGTTCTCTAAATAATAATTTTAAAATAATTCAGCAGACAATGTTATTTTATTTATGGTAACAAGATTTTTGACGATTATTTTACTCGGTTTTCGTCGTTCAATATTGTGCATCTGAAAAATGCTTTTATCACAGTTGCCATTGCTTCTCAGACTTTTGGCTAAGATCAAAGTGTAGGATCTGTTCTTACCGGCTTAATTTGATCCCCTCTCTCTCTCTGCTTCTATCTTCCCTTCTTTCTTTCATTTTATCACTGAAACCAAGTAATGTCTTTTCCCCTTTCTACGTGGTCAAAACAGAAAAGTCCATTATTTATGAGGCATTGGTAGGGCATAACAGTCGTGCGAACTAACGAAGGTAGAGACAAGCACAATTATCAGTGGATAATGTAGTAATAATAATAATATAAGCTAGAATATAAAACAATGTCACTATATATTTTAGAAATAAAATATTCCGTTGTTAAGGTAACATGAGGTATCATAATAATGGAATATCCCATTAGTAAAAGAGGGTGATCAAGCTGCTAAAACATTAGCTTTATTTTGTGTTAGCTTTCTTGAGATATTTTTTAATCGTTTTAAATCAAAGGTAAAAAATTTGTTCTTACCTGTGACAATTGACTTAATTGGAAAGATTCAAATCCTAAAATATTCATGTAGAACAGTGTTTCTCAACCTGGGTTCCCTGGAACACTAAGGTTCCACAAAAGGTGCCCAAGGGTTCTGCAAGAACAGATGAGATAAGCTAATGCACTTTTGACTTTTTATATAATTTCATATATGTAATACTAAACACTATTACTAAACACACACACACACACACAATATATTCTTGGTTATTGTAATATAGACATCATCCTATTTAACCTATAATGCTATTAAATATAACAATCATTGGGAATATATTTAGTGATGTCTGTATGGCGCCAGTGTGAAACTACCTTCGCTAGTCAGTGCCCATTCAGTGAACGGGACCTGCACTTAAAGTTACTTATTTCTTTGTTTTTTATTTTTACAGAAATAAAACAAAGTAAAAAACTGATGCAACAATTATCTGTTCTCGTTCTGTTTACATTTATATTACAGATATATGGTTACTTACGTTTATTTTTTACCTTTGAGTTTAGATTTTTTTTGTGTGAATTAAAACTTCCTGATGAAGTATTATAAATGAACAGTATGAATTTTATTTTATCTTTACTGAAAAATTAGACAAAGAAGTATTAATTTTTCCTTAAACCAGTTATTCAAAAATATATACTATGATATTTACCACATAAACTACGATGAAAATAAAAAGAGAACGATAGGGTATATAATTTTGTTTTGCGCAGGGGTTCCTTGAGACATGTAATTTATTTTAAGGGTTACACAAGAGTAAAAAGGTTGAGAAACGCTGATGTAGAAAGACACAGCCAATTTTGATGGAATTAATAAACTGTTAATATAATTAATGCATTCAAATTAGGTTAATGATCGAGAAGTGGCAGAAATAATTTCTCTACTCATCATCCCAGTCCCCACCTGCCTGATTACAATTTACAAGTAAAAGATTTCCAGAAAAAAATTTAATCAAAAGAAAGAAGAATTCTAGTATGTTCTTGACATTTACCTGCACCCTGGATTAAAATTACACTTTCCGAATATAAAGCCAGTTAAATTCTTGATCAATGATAGAGACAATTTTTTTTTTCTTTGTTAGATGAGACATTGTCGTCATTTTGACATCTTTGACGTTGATCTTCATTCTATTCATTTTTTCTTTTTTTAATTGATTTACTCAAGCTGTCAGTTGATGACAGCAAACAAAAAAAATTGCAGATTGGAAAGGAAAAGTTTCCAGCGAGATTTAAACTTGGATCCTAACTTGTGTTAAAATGCAATTTTAATAAAAAAAAGAAATTTAAAAAAAAAAAAAAGGAAAGGTAATTCCTGGTCAAAAATAAGGAAAAATTTGACGAAATCTTAACTTCAATAAAATAAAGTAATTTTTCTTTAACAACTGAGATGTTCTTTGAAGTGAAAATGAGGCAGAATATTTAATTTTATCATTTAAGACAGACATTTTTAAAAAGTATATATTCAGATCTAATATATACATACAAATATATTAAAACAGAAGGAGGGAGAACAAGGAAAAGAAAAAAAAAAATACTCACCATAAAGTGGCGTATTGCAAAAACAAAATAAAAATTTTTTATGTCATTTTTGTTAGGTTTGTGTTTTTTTTTAGTTATATGTTTTTTTTTGCTTTGTTATAATATTTGAGTTTTTCTTTGTTTTATGTTTGTGTTTTTTTGTTATAATGTCTGTGTATTATTGTTTTTTTTGTGTGATTTTGTTTTGTTTCATTATAGTGTTTGTTTGGTGTCTCTGTTTTATTACAATTTGTTGATTTAACACTACAGTAATTACTTCTTTTTTCCTTTTCCTTACACTTTCATATTTTAAAATATTTATATATACCTGAATATATGCTTTTTAAAATAACCGTTTTTAAAGCTGCAATAAAATTTTGTAACACACCACAAAGTATTTAAATATTAAATTCATTTGTACAAACAACGATCCAGAATAACAAACCTAAACTGCTTTTTACCATTTTTATCGCCTTTACAATTATTTGACAAGTTCTCTCAGAGAAGGGTCCCTGCTTAGCCCCCCCAATGGTTTTTAAAAAATGCATCTTTAGAATATGAAGTCAGGTAAAAATATCAAACTCTTTTTTTTTTTTTTTGAACCATTATTTATTTTAAGGCATGTTCTGCTGTTTGCGGTACTCAAGTTGAAGTTCCCTTAAATTTTGTTCCAACATCTCTACCTCATCCGTCTTGTGTGCTTGCTTCGCCTGCTTGATGTAACCCCGGATAATCTCCATTTGCTGCAACATGGGGTCACTTGTATTTTTCGCATATGCTGACGTTTCCAATGGGGTCCAACCCTTGCCTATACTGCCATTGGACTCAGTTCGAGTGTAACCTTCTCGGGATAGAGGGGAAAGCTGCTGTTGCTGGGTTTGCTGTCTGCTGTAGGTTAGGGAATCAAGCGATGCCCGCCGCTGTTCTTGCTCCTGAGCTACCATGGCAGCCTGGCGCTCAAGAGCAAATTTATGCTGCATTTCCAACGAGTGCGACTCTTGCATTTTATTGTACTCCTCCTCAGATGGCAACTGCTGTATCCCACTCATGTTTTCCTTGAGGAAATTGCTTGAGAAGGTGCGGATAGCTCGTTGTAAATAAAGTTGTCTTGTTGGCGGCGGGACATCATCATTCAGGCCTAAGACCATAATTTTCTTACTGTAAACAAAAAACAAAGGATATTTTCAAACTGACAATCTCAATCTTAAATTAACTGGTCTGCTTGTAAAAAATAAAAATAATAATAATAAAAAAAATAAAACAGGGAAAAATTTTGAGGAATAATTTTTGCAGATTAGCATTTATTAGACAGCTCACAACATTTGTCAGAATGAAAAATAAAAAATTGATTTTTGTTCATAATAAAATTTCACTGTCAAGTCAATACCCAACCTATTTAAGAGTTATCTGTACTTGTTTTTATTTACAAATATCAAGTTTGAAACGGTGCTTATATCATTGACAACTGTATACTATTACAAATTGCAAAAACGATTGATTTGATTTTTTTACAGCTTATCAACCTTTTGCAGGTTATTTAAAGCTAGAAAATATTAGAATGTAAGAATTTTCTTGACAATAATAGTGACATACTGATACAAGTACTATTAATTAACCCATAGCTGGGGAGAGAAGAGGTGGATTCATATCTTTCCCAAGGATATTTGTGCATAAGTGAATATAAGAAACCCAACAGAAATTTGAACTTGTCTCTTTGATTAAGAATTCCAAACCTTCATCCATTAAACCACCTCCAAGCTTACAGCACCTGGTACTCCCAAGGGCTCACCTATCTAGGTATTGACCAAGCTTGACATTGCTTAACTTCAATGATCGTATGGTATTTCAACATGATGTCGCCATCAGCCATATGCAACAGAATTGGCTGGTTCATTTTTAGCGGCATATCAACCTCTATGCATTATTTAATGCGGAAATCTAAATATTTGTAATGCAATTGTATGCCTTCACCTACAGATAAAATTTACTGATAGTCATTTTGCTTTAAATATTTATTGTTGGTCATTTTTTTTTTTAATATAAAAATGGATTGCTGGTATTTTTACTATAAAAATGTATTTTTATACTTTCATAGCGTTTTGTTTTTGTTTGGGGGGAGGCACTATTTGCTAATTGCTGGGACCCTAACAGGTGCTACAACGCTGGGTCAGAGTGAACCTGGGAGCAACAGCAATTAAGAGGTGTTTACACACTCCTCAAAACCTACAATCGCCCAATCACAGGCCTTGCTGACAGATATTGTTTATAATCATATCCAGAACTCTGCAACAGAGATAAGCTAGCCACCCTAGCAGTATTCAGAAACCAGCAGAAACAGACATTTGTAAAAGTCAGGCATTAACATGTATTATTATGCAAGAGGAATTATAATCAATTCTTAGTTTCTATTTTCATTGATGTGACTTAAAAAGACGTACAAGTTTGACACCCAAGAAAACAAGAGGCAAAAGACATGAGCCACACATACAACTCATTGGCAATTGTTGGTGTTCTTACCTTAAAATATCAATGTATTCATAAAGCTTTAAAAGTTGCGATCGTAAATGATTAGCTTCATTCAGACTGTACGTCGATTCTCCAATGCTACAAAAGGAAAAAGAAAATAGAGCATTACCATATTTCCTTGATGAATAAGGGTCCAAGGCACTTATCTAGAAATTGGATTTAAAGAGGGGCACTTATTCAAAGGAGGTGCCTACTGGGACACATTTCTTTTATAACTTGTAATGATTCTGTTTATTCTTTACAAATAATAATAGGGTGTGTGGTTGTATCAAATCCCTTGGCAACTGAATGTCCCTGCCTTGCATAGTTCATTTCCTTGTCATGAGGAGGGACTTGCTACGAGAAACAGCCTTTTCACAAAAAAAAATTTTTGGAAATCTTTTTAACCTTAGTGACCATCAAAAAAAAAAAAAAAAAAAAAAAAAAAAAAACTGAATTAAACACTTCTTCATTATTTTTTAACAAAAATTTGTCGAATTATGATACATGAAATTGATTATTTTACAAAATGTCATAACCCACATAGAAGAAGAAGACATAGTTTTATCCCGATCTCAAGTGTTGTATGTTTACAATATTAAGTAAAATTGATTTTATGTCAAATGGAATTTTTGGAAATATAAAAAAAAAGAGAGTTAAAAGGTTTTCAAGTCAATAATGACGTGGAAGGCCCAAGAACCGTCAATGAATGTGTGGCACAAAACTGATTTTGACCTTTATGTTCAACAACTGTAGCGAGGATATGATGCTTTAAAAGTCCGCTACCTTGCACAGGACAATCAAAGGCATTCACTCCCACAGCATGACAATGCCCCAGCACACACTGCCAATATGACCAAACACAAACTTGAGAGGCTGGATGTGCTGTCTCAACCTGCCTCCTGTTCAGACCTTGCACCTTCAGCTTACCACTTTTTTCAAGCCATGGTTCATTTCTTGCATTGATAGAGGTTCAACAATGTGAACAAGGTTGAACACGGATGCAGGAAGTTGTTACCTCTAAACCAGCCAAATGGTACAAGCGTGGAATTGAGCTTCTGGGGCAATGAAGGCAACAGAATATGATGGGATATATTTTGATGAATAAACTAGTCAAGATATCCCTAGAAATGGTCAGCAGAACAAGAACATTCTACTGCCATAGATTAAATCAAGGGTTAAGTTTAAAATTCTCAAAGCACCCAATGAAGGTTGGAGAGCATAATGGCTGAAATAATGTAATAACATTAAAAGATAAGGATAATAGTCTGCATCTAACTGGTCAAGTTGAACTATTTTTCAAAATCACTCACCTCAAAGACTCTACCATCGGCAAAAACCTTGGTAATTGTTCTTCTGCTTGTTCAATGCAAAGTTTTAATTTCTAAAGCAGAAAAAAAAAGAAAGACATTGTAAGAACTAATCTGTTTACAAACAAGAACCTCAAAACTGGAAAAAGAAACAGAAAGATTTCATTGTTATACAGAGAAATGAATTAAGACATTCAAATAGAAACAAGAAAAATAGTTTGGAATGAGTTTAAACAGGAAAAAATAATTTTATAAGAAGTAACAGAAGTAGATAGGTTCACTTATTGCCTGGTTCACATTCCTCCCCAGTTTTTGAACAGAAGTTGAGATTTATCCCTTGTTTCCCGTTCAGAGTGTAATTACTGTTTCCTTTTAAAGTCTTCAACTTTATACTTCTAGCATCTCTGCCAAAACTCTGAAATTTAATTAACTATTTATTTTTTTCTTCAATAGGAGAAAATAGGTTCACCTGTTGCCCGGTTCACACGCCTCCCCAATCTTTTGAATAGAAGTAGAGGTTTATCCCTTGTTTCCTGTTTAGGACTGGGTTTCCAGTTCCTACTAAAGTCTTTTCATTCTCTTTTGCTCACTTCTCTTTTTGCGTCCTAGTGACATTATCACCTTGATTGGGATGAATTGATAAAAAACAACAACAAAAAAACAAATATACAACAAACTCATTCAATAACCGTGAGTAACTCTTATGTCTTGTATTGAGTGGAAAATTAGTTAAAAAAGTAAAATACGTAACTATCAATTTTCCTACTTTGCCCTTGGGCTAAGGATAGTTTAATAAGTATTGGCAACTTTGATTCCTCACTCCCACACTATCTTATATTTTTTCTCTTCCTCAACAATAAGAGAAATAGAAAGGAATGTAAGACAAGGATGTCTCTTCTCACTGGATTTATTTAATCTTTACCATGAAGCAATCCTGAGAGAACTAGAAGTCCTACCAGGATTTATTACTGCTGAACAACATAGGATATAAAGATGATACTGTATTGACAGCAAACATAGAAAGAAAACTGCAGGAACTCCTCAACATAGTAGTAAAGGAAAGCAGGAAGAAAGGGCTACCAATCATAAGAACATAGACTGTATGATCTATGATAGAGCATAGACTGTATGATCTATGATAGAGCATAGAATGTATGATCTATGATAGAGCATAGAATGTATGATCTATGATAGAGCATAGAATGTATGATCTATGATAGAGCATAGAATGTATGATCTATGATAGAGCATAGAATGTATGATCTATGATAGAGCATAGAATGTATGATCTATGATAGAGCATAGAATGTATGATCTATGATAGAGCATAGAAAAATGAAGAGTCCAAGAAGTGAATTACAAATTGGAGATGTCAAAATCAAGCAAATACATAAATTTAAATAGGAAGTATAACAGTCCTGAATCATTTTCCTTACTTTTAAGAAAAGATTTATTTACTTCTAAGATTTGGTTTGGTTTCTTTTATGGCATATCAACCTCAATAGGTTATTTAATGCTGACAATTTTCATTGCTGGTAATATATTTCCTTCAAAAATGTATTGCTGGTAATCTTTTTTTTTTTCTTCGAAAATGTATTGCTGATAATAATGTATGGCTGGTAATAATTATTTACAAAAATGTATTGCTGGTAATAATTTTTTGTCAAAAAATGTATTGAAGGGGCTTAAACCCAGTTTTGGGGTTAACTATTTGCCCATAGTTGGGACCTTAACAGGTGCTACTACCCTAGGTCAGAGTGAACCTGGGAACACCAGCAATTAAGAGGTGGTTCCACGCTTCTCAAAACCTCCTGATCAGAGGCCTTGCTGTTAGACAGTTTATCGTCTTACCCAGGATGCGGATGTAGTTTATCGTCATACCCAGGAAAAAAAATAAACAAATAAATAATAGTCGATTCTATGATATAAAACTATGTGACACATATTTTTTAAGAAATGAGATATTCCGTTGTTATGGTAACTGGAGACATTATCATAACAATGTAATATATCTGTCTATATTTCTGAGATGAGGTATTGTAATTATTTACATTGTTCAGACAGTTGTGTTCATTTTATTGCCATGTTCACAATATTTCAGCCGTTGTACACACTTTATTTCATCTACCAGGGTAGATGTACTCCGGTGGACAAACTAAAGAGTTCAGTTCGAAATTCCAATTACGTAAAGAAGGCCGGAGCATACAATGGCTGAAACGTCGTGAACATGGCAATAAAGATGAGGACAACAGTCCGAACAATGTAATTAATGTAAATAACTACATAATATCTCATTAATAAATAAGGAAGATCAGGCTGCTCATACAGACTTTTTTTATTAGCTTTCCATAATTTTTTTTTTTTTACCTTTAATGATTTTAAATCATTAAAAGTAAAAGTTCATTCTCACAGGCAACAAGAGATTCAATTGTGGAGATGAAAATCCTAAAATATTCATGCAGAAAATACAACCATTTTTGACGGAATAAGTAAACTGCTAATTAATGCATTTAAATTAGTAATCAAGAAGTACCATAAATAATTTCTCTAATCAGACCCACCTAACTACCCCCGCCTGCTTACAATCTCCAAGCAAAAGATTTCCAGAAAGTATTTAATCAAGGGAATAGGAATTCCATTTTCTGTTTCAGAATTAAAAGTTACTTTCAGAATATAAAGCCAGGTGAAATAAATAGCACGAATAATTTCCCTAATGGTTCATTGTAATCTCAGTAAAATTAATTTGATTGATTTGTTTTCTATGGTTTGTCATCCCTTTGCTGGTTATTTAAATCCAGAAAATATTTTTAGTTTGTAAGAATTTTTTTTTCAGAGATAATGATTTAGTAATACAAACCTTTACTAATTAACCCATAACTGAGATGAGAAGTGGTGGATTTAAACCTTTCCCAAGGGCATTTGCATCTCACTGAATATAACAAACGAAACTGGAATTTGAACCCAGCTTTATCAATTCTGAGCCATTATCCACTACACCAGCAGCACATCCAAACTTACAGTCACCCATCTATATACTGACCAGACTTGACAATGTAATTTATTAAGGATTAAAATCTTAATTAGTGAATATTTTTCTTCAAATAAGGCATTATGTAAAATATAAACCAGTTTTTTGTTTTTAAATATTTTTAATAAAGTAAATCATAAAAAAATGTATTTTTTAATGAAGTAAACTGGCATATAAAAAATAATTCAATAAAACATGCTTCTTTTAATTATTTTTTAATAAAGTAAATCAAAAAATGCAAAACCAATATTTTACAATGTCAAATTACATTATTAAAAAATAAATTACATTAGGATTTACTTCATTAAAAATAATTAAAAACTGCTTCATTTTGTTTTGCATTTTTTGATTTATATGCTCTATGAAAGGGATCGAATCTGTGTCCCCTTTTTTAGGAGAAACCACCTTTTGATCCAGTGTCCTTTACTGCTCAGCAGTTCATCAAAATAATCTATAATGCTATACAAAGCATATCAGTAAAGCCCACCGGATCAAAAGGTGATTTCTCCTATATAGGAGGATACAGGTTCTTGAATGTGCAGGCTGTTAGACAAAATACACACCGATAAAAAAAAAAAAAAATGAAAAAAATAGGACCGTCTATTTCAAATACAACTATATCAACATTTGAAAATATATATATATATATATATATGAATAAAATGTCATCTATGTAACGGAAATAATGTGTATCATCAGGGATTATATATTTGAAAGGTCCAGACTCGAGAAATTCTAGAAATATGCATGCTAGGAACCCAGAGAGAGGACTACCCATTGGTAAGCCAAACTTTTGTTTATAGTAGATGTCGTTATGCTGGAAGTAACAGTGAGATGTGCATAGGATGCATAATTTGATGCATATTGAGATGGGGATAGGTAGCTTAAAGTCAGTTTTCTTAAGGTGGTTCTCTAGCCGTTTGATACATTTATCCACCGGTACATTGGTGAATAGAGATTTAACGTCTAAGCTGGCTAGGGATTTGTTTCCTATGTCGATATTGCTTAGCTTATTGAGAAGAGCGCCTGAATTCTTTATATGCGCGTGACTTATGGTGCCCAGAATTGGGGTGAGAAATTTTGTTAGAAACCTAGCGATGTTATGGGGGGCTGAGCCTATGCCCGAAATAATGGGCCTTAGAGGGATGTCAGGTTTATGGGTTTTGGGGAGCCCGTAGATTTTAGGGATGGTGGGGTGGTAATTGATAAGGGAAAGCCAAATCTTATCTTCATTATGAATCAGACTTTGGCTTTCCCTTATCAATTACCACCCCACCATCCCTAAAATCTACGGGCTCCCCAAAACCCATAAACCTGACATCCCTCTAAGGCCCATTATTTCGGGCATAGGCTCAGCCCCCCATAACATCGCTAGGTTTCTAACAAAATTTCTCACCCCAATTCTGGGCACCATAAGTCACGCGCATATAAAGAATTCAGGCGCTCTTCTCAATAAGCTAAGCAATATCGACATAGGAAACAAATCCCTAGCCAGCTTAGACGTTAAATCTCTATTCACCAATGTACCGGTGGATAAATGTATCAAACGGCTAGAGAACCACCTTAAGAAAACTGACTTTAAGCTACCTATCCCCATCCCAATATGCATCAAATTATGCATCCTATGCACATCTCACTGTTACTTCCAGCATAACGACATCTACTATAAACAAAAGTTTGGCTTACCAATGGGTAGTCCTCTCTCTGGGTTCCTAGCATGCATATTTCTAGAATTTCTCGAGTCTGGACCTTTCAAATATATAATCCCTGATGATATATATATATATATATATATATATAATGCCTTTAATAAGAAAAGACAAAATTACTCAAGCCACAAATGTTGAAGTGATGTTACAAAAAGCTCAATATGGAATTAGAACAAATCTAAATTAAAATACAAGTGGAAACCAAAAGCTCATGTCAAATGCCAAGTATTTTTCCGGATGTGAAACAAATTTCTAAAACACGAGGATTATTTTGTTCTACAGAATAAAAAATTTGAAGTCTCTTAAGCTTTATTTTTGCTCTAAGAATTACAAACTGATGATTAATTATTTTATTACAATTGCATTTCTCTAAATGTATTGATAGAATTTTAGTTTATCTTTAAATTATGAAATATTGGAAGCAGGAAAAGATTTTTCTAAAAACAATCAAATTAATCAAGTCATTCAGAAATGTGTCATCCCGTCAAAAGGAAAGGTACAAGGGGGAAGAGATGAGGAGGAATTTTTTCTTTTACCTTTTGATATTTTTTTTTTAAATTTTCATTCTAAACTCTCCCCCAGCTCTCATTTGAGTCATGGCTATGGATTTGATAACCACTTCCCAATGCAAGGTACCAGACTGAATCAAGCAGGTTTCCTTTCCCAAGGCCAGACTGAATGGAGAGTGTCTCCTTTCCTCAAAGCAAGGTTCCAGGCTGAACAGTGTCTCCTTTCACAAGGTATAATACCAGGCTGAATGTAGCATATTGCCTTTCCCATATTTAATCAAAATTTACCTCATAAAGTTGAACTATTGGAGGCTTTGTGTTTCTTTGTTCGACAAGTTCATCCCTTCTCTCCAGGAGACGTCGACAATCAAGACAAGTGCGGATGTGTTGCTCTCCTTCAGCACTGAACATCGAATTGAGGCTGGTATCACTGCCTGATCTCTTTAGGAAGCCACTCTCTTTGGAGAAATTAAATGCAGGATCTGTCAGTTTTTCTGAAAAGGTAAAAAAAGCAAACATCACAGACATAAAAATATAAACATATAAACTTTCTATCCAAGTCATCTGACGCTTGTGTCTAACTACCTGCCTATCTTGGGCGTACATTAGGCTTTCAGCACTCTCACAAAAATATTGACAGAAGTGAACCTTACCCTACCATTATCCTTTGAAACCCATCAAAGATTAATAACAAGTTTTGCTAATGACTGATTCTCATTAGGTGCCCAGGCTACACAAATCTATATATATATATATATATATATATATATATATATATATATATATATATATAAAAGTCAACACTCAGAGATGACAGTCTGCTTCATGCTACACATGCTCTATCTCTGATATTGAGCACTTTATCCCATAAATATAGCACATTTTAAGACTATATTTCTTATATGGGATAAAGTGCTCAATATCAGAGATAGAGCGTGTGTAAATATAAAAGTGGACATGGAAGTCAGCACTTAGAGGCGACAGTCTGTTTCATGCTAGTGCAATATTGCACTAGCATGAAACAGACTGTCGCCTCTAAGTGCTGACTTCCATGTCCATTTTTATATATATATATATATATATATATATATATATATATATATATATATATATAACTTTGTGTATATAAAATGAAAGAGAGTAAGTTATGGTTAAGGATTAAGAAGAAATCTAACTAAAAATCAGCCACACAATTTGTTAGAAATATATTGTACTTCTGAGATATGATAAATTTGATAGAGCCAGTCAACTGTAACATGTCAGGCAAAAAAAAAAAATATGAATGATGTAGCAGTGTCTTTTCATTGGCTTGTGAAATGACAAATTAACAATGAGCAAGAAGGCAAGGTTTACAGGTAAAAATGAGTTTCTCCCTCCAAAATTCTTCAGTGAGAATTTTTGCCTCAAGAGGAACAATAAGGTTTGTAAATGCTAGGATTTAGAAGTCTCTCCCACTCAATTCCCCCTCTCTGTTACTGACAAGTAGTTGGCTAAATTTCCCTACTGGGAACAATAAAAGTAGCCAATAAAAACTATTTGCAGTATGCTATTTAATAGCACAATAAAAATCTTTCTCCCAGTGAAATTCAGTTAGTTTTATTTTCAGTAAGAGATAGAGACAGTGTAACCTTGTTACATTGGATGAAAATAGAGGGAAAAATTATTTCAAATGAAAATGGAGGGGAAAATTATTTTAAATAAAACAAAAAAAGGAAAAAATTATTTTAAATAAAAAAAAATTTGATTGAAAAGAATATGAAAGAATTTTGAAGGAATTCTTACTTATGAATAAAAAGTAAAACTTTTGGGGAATTCTTATGTGTGAATAAGAAATAAGACAAGCTTCCAGGAAATTCTTACTTGCAAATGAAAATGACATGAAGTGTGAACATCTATCACAGACAATTCCTCCACAAAGACGACAATGGTGGCGTCTACGAGTTACAGTAAAAGTCCGAGCACAAGTCGGACACATTGGAACATCTGCATCATGGACCCAAGGGACAACCGTCTTTTCAAATGCTGCAAGAAAAAAAAAAAAAGGTGATGAAAAAAATTTTTTTTCTTCTCCCTGCTTTGTTTTACATCAAATATCAACACATTGTAATATTGGGCAAGCATTAAATAAATAGATAAAAATAATTCAGTTCCTCTTTTTGATTTCTAATTTGATTTGAAATAATTAAACAAAGGTATTGAACTTCTACTTCTGTCCCATAATAATTGTGCCATTTGTATATACATATCATGCACTAAATTCAACAATTATTATGGGACGGATATAAAAAAATTTTATCAGAACTTCACAATCTGTGAAATGAGAGCATGATTTATTGGTCATTGCTTGAGAAGTAAACAAGAAATTATGCATCAGATTAGACGATGGAATCCAAATTAGAGGCAAAGATCATCCTTTACTGATCAACTCGGATCAACACTGAAATGAGAAAGGGAGAACTGAGTGGAGCTATGGATGACAGAAATGGTTGCTCAAAAGTGTTTATTTGTGAATGGCTAAATAGTATCATCATCTTGTATTGTGTTGCTCTCCAACACGTGAACAGTAGTCAACTTCTGAGTGGAGCTATGGATGACAGAAATGGTTGCTCAAAAGTGTTTATTTGTGAATGGCTAAATAGGATCATCATCTTGTATTGTGTTGCTCTCCAACACGTGAACAGTAGTCAACTTCTGAGTGGAGCTATGGATGAGAGAAATGGTTGCTCAAAAGTGTTTATTTGTGAATGGCTAAATAGGATCATCATCTTGTATTGTGTTGCTCTCCAACACGTGAACAGTAGCCAACTTCTGAGTGGAGCTATGGATGACAGAAATGGTTGCTCAAAAGTGTTTATTTGTGAATGGCTAAATAGGATCATCATCTTGTATTGTGTTGCTCTCCAACACGTGAACAGTAGTCAACTTCTGAGTGGAGCTATGGATGACAGAAATGGTTGCTCAAAAGTGTTTATTTGTGAATGGCTAAATAGGATCATCATCTTGTATTGTGTTGCTCTCCAACACGTGAACAGTAGTCAACTTCTGAGTGGAGCTATGGATGACAGAAATGGTTGCTCAAAAGTGTTTATTTGTGAATGGCTAAATAGGATCATCATCTTGTATTGTGTTGCTCTCCAACACGTGAACAGTAGTCAACTTCTGAGTGGAGCTATGGATGACAGAAATGGTTGCTCAAAAGTGTTTATTTGTGAATGGCTAAATAGGATCATCATCTTGTATTGTGTTGCTCTCCAACACGTGAACAGTAGTCAACTTCTGAGTGGAGCTATGGATGACAGAAATGGTTGCTCAAAAGTGTTTATTTGTGAATGGCTAAATAGGATCATCATCTTGTATTGTGTTGCTCTCCAACACGTGAACAGTAGTCAACTTCTTGCTTGTCCCTTAGTTTACTATACACTTTATATATCTTCGACTCATGCAAATAGGTACATTTCTCTTTACTAATCCACTACACCACCCTGAGCAGAAGTGGTTTAATGCCTGCAGTTATTCTTGAACTTCTTCTACAACCTCTTTCCTTCTCTCCACCTTGAGGTTTATGTCCTGTTCTTTTTAATGGAGATCTTGGTCTTATTTCATCTTCAATAGTCAAATCTTGAGTTCCAAGTTTCTCAAATTCACAGAATCTGCTTGCTTCTCTTAATCTGTGAAGACATTGCATAATTGATGCATCTTGTTTCTGTTTAATGAAAAGAAATTTGGTTTTTTCCACTCTGACAAATTTCTTTTTATACTTTCTGAAATTTTGACAAAAATCAAATTCTCCAATTGTTTGGGCTATGCCAAAACAGAATTTTTTATTATAGTTTCAAAACTTGCCAAAGCTGGAAAGAGGTCAGTTATTTCATTTTCTCTCCCCTCTTGCCTAGTTGTCTTTCAATTTTTTTGCCATAGCCTGGGCTGCAAAACACCGGATACAAGTCTCGACAAATCCAAGCGACTTAAACATCCTATCAGTGATGCCATATTGTTGTATTGTGTTGTTCTACGACACGTGATCAGTAGTCAACTTCTTGCTTGTCTCTTAGTTTACTATACACTTTATGTCTCTTCTACTTAACATATGCAAATATGTAGAATCTGATTTGCCAAGCTACACTTCTATTTTCTGTAATTACTACCTCTGCTCCATTGTAAACATACAACCCAGAGAATGAAACCAAACATTCTGTTTCTATTCTTGTTCCTATGTGCACAAAAGCAATGACAAGCCTGTTGCATGCTCACAAAGAAACCAAATAAATTCCACAATGAGAAATGAAGAATTTGAATCCTGTTTCCAATATATTTTGTTATTTATATCCTAGATTTTCTTGCACGGTCAGCTTGACGCTTGGTGGCAAGTGCAACTTCTGACATCTCAGACTAGCAGGTCAGTTTTTCCCCTCAACCAGTGAGAACTCTGGATTTTCTCCTACCAACTCTCATCATAACATACAGCTGGCAACTCTCAACAGATAGTGTACACTCGGTAAAAGACAGCCTGGCATGACCACAATCTCAACTATAACTGTTAATATAAGCTTAAAACCAGAAGTCTTCAACATCAGGTTTGTTGTTACTTGTTCCCCAAAGTTTTAATTTATTCATCTATTATTTCATTCTGTCTTGGTCAAGTGGAAGGCTGCTTTTGCTGCAGACTTTATTGCCATTCATAAAACACCAAACAGGGGTAATCCATAAAATAATGTTTGGAGTAGAAGAAAATACATACATAAAAGAATTGGTGGATTTATTTTTAATCTGACATTTTTATTACTTCAAACGTTAATATACACCTCGCATTTTTATTTTTACTCTAAACAGTATGTTTGATATGTATTGGCCTTCACACTAAAGAAATCTTCATAAAGAAAATAGGCTCTATGGCAGTGATTGAATCTGTGTCCACCTCTTTAGGAGAAACCACCTTTTGATCTAGTGTGCTTTACTGCTCAGCAGATCAGCAAACTAATCTGTAACGCTATACATAGCATAGCGGTAAAGCCCACCGGATCAGAAGGTGATTTCTCCTATAAAGGAGGATACAGGTTCTTGAATGTGCAGGCTGATAGACACACCATTTAAAAGAAAAAATTTTTTAAATGAACAATCTATTTCAAATATAAGTGTTCACTATAATAATGTTTGGATATATATATATATATATATATATATATATATATATATATATCTTATTAAAGACATGATATATATCTTATTAAAGGCATGATATATATATATATATATATATATATATATCACTTATTAAAGGCATGATATATCTATATATATATATATATATATATATATATATATATATCTCTTATTAAAGACATGATATATATCTTATTAAAGGCATGATATATCTATATATATATATATATATATCACTTATTAAAGGCATGATATATATCTTATTAAAGGCATGATATATCTATATATATATATATATATATCACTTATTAAAGGCATGATATATCTATATATATATATATATATATATATATATCACTTATTAAAGGCATGATATATATATATATATATATCACTTATTAAAGGCATGATATATATATATATATATATATATATATATATCACTTATTAAAGGCATGATATATATATATATATATATATATATATATATATATCACTTATTAAAGGCATGATATATATATATATATATATATCACTTATTAAAGGCATGATATATATATATATATATATCACTTATTAAAGGCATGATATATATATATATATATATCACTTATTAAAGGCATGATATATATATATATATATATATATATATATATCACTTATTAAAGGCATGATATATATATATATATATATCACTTATTAAAGGCATGATATATATATATATATCACTTATTAAAGGCATGATATATATATATATATATATATATATATATCACTTATTAAAGGCATGATATATATATATATATATATATCTATCACTTATTAAAGGCATGATATATATATATATATATATATATCTTATTAAAGGCATGATATATATATATATATATATTATTAACGGCATGATATATATATATATATATATATATATATATATATCTATCATGCCTTTAATAAGAAAAGACAAAATTACTCAAGCTACAAATGTTGAAGTGATGTTACAAAAAGTTCAATATGGAATTAGAACAAATCTAAATTAAAATACAAATGGAAACCAAAAGCTCATGTCAAATGCCAAGTATTTTTCTGGATGTGAAACAAATTTCTAAAACACGAGGATTATTTTGTTCTACAGAATAAAAAATTTGAAGTCTCTTAAGCTTTATTTTTGCTCTAAGAATTACAAACTGATGATTAATTATTTTATTACAATTGCATTTCTCTAAATGTATTGATAGAATTTTAGTTTATCTTTAAATTATGAAATATTGGAAGCAGGGAAAGATTTTTCTAAAAACAATCAAATTAATCAAGTCATTCAGAAATTTGTCATCCCGTCAAAGCAATATGAAAGAAAAATCAAAATGCACAATTTGGCTAAAACAAGAAAAGCCAATTAGAGGAAAGGAGGGGTTGATACAACTTGATTGAATAATCGAAATATAAAAAGACAAAGTTTATAGATATGAAGGGAGGAGGAAAGGTACGAGCGGGAAGAGAGTAGGCGGAAAGGTATGAGGGAGAAGAGGAGGTGGAAAGGTGCGAGGGGGGAGAGAGGAGGAGGCAGAGGAGGAGGAAGAAAGGCACGATGGGGAGGACTAGAAGAGGAGTGGAAGAGGAGTAAGAGAGGCACGATTGGGAGGAGGAGTAAGAGAGGCACGATTGGGAGGAGGAGGAAGAGAGGCACGATTGGGAGGAGGAGGAAGAGAGGCACGATTGGGAGGAGGAGGAAGAGAGGCACGATTGGGAGGAGGAGGAAGAGAGGCACGATTGGGAGGAGGAGGAAGAGAGGCACGATTGGGAGGAGGAGGAAGAGAGGCACGATTGGGAGGAGGAGGAAGAGAGGCACGATTGGGAGGAGGAGGAAGAAAGGCACGATTGGGAGGAGGAGGAAGAAAGGCACGATGGGAAACAGGAAAGGCACGAGGGAGGAAGAGGTGGAGGAAAATCACACAGGAAAAGAAGAGGAGGAAGAAGAAAGGCACAAGGGAAAAGAAGAGAAGATTGTGGAATGGTATGGACAAAATGCAATATGAGTGTAAATAACATTAACAACACTTGATTATCTGAAAACAAATTATGGTATAGGTTTATCACTTGTTTCCTGTTTCGGATTGGGTTTCTGGTTGCTTCTAAAGTTTTCTCATTCCCTTTCACACTCAGTAGCATCTTAATAGCATTCTCACCTTGCTTGGGATGGATTGAATAAATAAAAAAGTAATTATGATTTTTCTCAAACTGCTCAACAGTTTAAAAGCAAACTAATTACCTTTTCTCTTTGTTGGCTCTGCTGGTACCTCTGGGCTAATCAGTTTATCTAATCTTATAAGCAGTTTGTTGGTCTCCACAACAAATCTGTCGACACGGGCATCTCTGATGGATTTGAATGTATCAGTATGGCTGTGTGTCACACCTGGAGGAAGAAAAAATAATAAACAGACAACATTATGCATTTGCATTAAGCTCCATCAAACATAATTGTTTCTACAAAAGAGCCTGTGACATTAGATTAAAAAAAAATTATTAAAAAGTATAGCAACTAATAATAAATGTTACTTATTAAGCTTTCATGGCTGCATTGCTGCCTGGCTGTGCTAGTCTGTTTTCAGGAAAAACAGAAAATTGTCATTTACAGAAAGTCAATGACACTGACAGCATTTTCTCATAGCTACTATCATTTTAGCTTTCAATGGATATTCAACTTACAAACTAAATGACACCCACAACACACAATAAAAATATGTCACAAAACAGTTTGTATTGAATGTATTGTGGTGTCCTCCCTCTAATGAATCTATTGTGAACTCTTCCACTTACTATAAAATTAGTAGGAAAGTAAGCCTCAGGGAGAACAGTGGTATAGTTTGAACACTGGTCAACCAACATGCACTCCCAAGTCGTGTAATACTCTTCTGTTGTATTTACTGTTCAATACACGATTTATCTGCAACCTCTTGTTTTGTTATTTCTTAACCATATACTTGGTTACAACAGTATGCTTATATATATAAAAAGTTGAGTATCCTTTATCCAAAATTTTCCCAAACCTCCAAAATACAAAAATTTTTCAGGTGACTTGCCACAAATAGAAAATTTCAGAAAGCACTGGGAAGGTACCTATGTGATGAACAGCTGTTGTAAGTGATCTCATCTGCCCTGGGTGGAGGTTTCCCAGCACAGCTACATAGCCTATGTTGGTGCCAGTTTTTTGTTAACGATCATCACAGCAACACCTTCATTCATGGATTACTTACCAGGTGTTTCATGTTCAGTAAAGATATTATTCATAATGTCAAAAAGTCCTGCATTTATATATTTTTTGTAAGTAACAATCATGTTTTTCTTTGTGCCCATACAGAAAGTATAAAACATTATTTTTACATGAAATCTTAATTTCACCACTTAAATATCCATATAAGCATTATATGACTAGCGTCATTATCAGTATCTGTATGTACACAAAATTTATTAAATTTTATATAAAACTACGATCAGAGTATATGTTATTTATATAAAACTACCTTTATGGTTTATGTATTAGCTATGTTATGAAATATAAAGGGATATTTTGTTTATGCTTGGGTTCCATTCCCAAGCTGCTCTATTTTATAGATGCTATATACAAATTAAATAGCCTGTATTCCCAAATTCCACAAAATCTGAAAACTGAACCACATCCGATCTCAAGAATTTTGGCCAAAGGATTCTAAACCTATATATCTGATTAATTTGAGTGAAAGTTTTGTCCTTTGACTGATTAATGTTACCTTCAGTATTCCATAACAGAGTTTCATAGGCGAACCTGTCCCTCCACTCTTCAGGTGGTATCAGCAATTTACTGATTATATTTTTTGCTTTTTATACATTTAACATTGATGTAAGTTTTTTTCTGTATTTTTTGAGTTCATGTGTGTGTTTGTAATCATGTGCCCATCTCTGCGAATGTCAGTCTGTGCAAATGTGAAGGACGTTGCGATCTTTTGTCCTTTTTGTCTTTTTTTCACTTTACAATCACACTTTAGCTTTTTCTCTTTTTCTCTTTCCCCCTTTTTACTTTTCTTTCAACAGTTGCCATTTTACATGGCAAGTTGTTCCAATCTCTAGACATGCCACAGATTTTAATACTGCTTTGGAAATAGCATTAAATGATACTTTATAACACAGATACTTAGGACCAACATCTCATAGTGTCATAAAAGTAAGTGTGTGTGTGTATATATATATATATGTGTGTGTGTGTGTATATGTTGTTACGCTCACGTGCGATAAGATAGACAATATGTTTCGCACACGTGGTGGTAACAAAAAAATATAGAAACCTGAAGTGTGATTATTGGTAATGAGACAATTTATTTACATTAACAACATAAAAATTAACAGTTAACAAACATGAATACAAAAGCTAACATAATGGATTTTAGGAAACTACTATCTTTTGCCTAAGGCAGGAACCGAGAAGGTCAAATACGGGGTCAGGTAAGGAGTTCACGAGGAAGAAGGAAGGTAGTTACCTTTTTGGAATGGACAACCGCTAAGTTTTAAACAGACCACTCAATTTTTACAAGAATTCAAAGACAATATTAAAATAACATTCTTTGGTCAATGAAAAGTTCAAAATATCTATTTACCACTGGTCCCAGGAGGGTTTCATGCAGACGTTCCGTGGCTGGAGAAAATGTAGAAGGATTCTTACGGTTGGACTTTGAATCCGTGAATCTACCGGAGTTAGCTTGGCGACAGCAACTTACAAACTGTCTGGGTGTCTTTGAAAAACCTATTTATAGGGGACCGAAACAACTAGGTAGAATTTTCTGGGACCTTCTAAAGCGTTCTCGATTTTTCTAGAATGTTCCAAAAGCTATTTACTGATCGAAGCTATTTAGTGAATTAAAACTTTTTGGATTTTATTACTGGGATAATCTAGAGTGGCCTATTGTACATTTAAACTATTTTAATTACTTTAAATAACACTTTTTATAGAAATGCTCCCTCGTAACAATGTGTGAAAGTCTTCAAGAAGATCAGGGATAGTATGTATGGAAATATAAAAGTTGGTACTGACAACATGGTCAGATGCAATCTTCATGGCATGAAATAGACTGATGCGGCTGGGTGTTGACCTTCATGTCCACTTTGTGTGTGTGTGTGTGTGTATATGAATATGTATGAATAAATTCTTAGATTGCTGGAATTTGAAGTCAACCGAAAGTGACGTCATCTGCAATGGTCAAACGGAAAAGTTACAATATCTCAGAGTCTGTCTATATTTCTGAGATGAGGTATTATGTACAGTATTTACATTATTCGGACTATTGTCCTCATCTTTGTCGCCATATTTGTCACAACGTTTCGGCCGTTGTACGCTCCGGCCTTCTTCAGGTGGTTACAATATCTCATCTCTGATATATAGACAGATGTTGAAGGTGAATATGGCAATAAAGATGAGGTCAACAGTCCAAACGACATAAATAGTGTAAATAGATACAATACCTCATCTCAGAAACAGAGAGATATAAAAGTATATATTGACCATTTTTACATGCTCTTTGTTTTTTAAAACTATTTATTTTCTTTTTTTATTTCCTCTGTCAGAGTTGATATGTTTGCATACTGTCCAGTTCACACTCCTCCCAGGTCATATATATATATATATATATATATATATATGTGTGTGTGATGTGTTTAAATGAATTTAGCTAGATATAAACAAAAAAAATTCTAAAATCCTCATCACCCTTCATTCAATTAACAGAAGACAATGTAAGTTTTTGTAAATATAGTAGCAGTTAAGTTAAAGTTTAAAATATTTTAATTTAACAAAGAGCATTCAATTATATTTGGTAAGAGAAAATGCTGTGGAACTTACCAAATTCTTGGGGCTCCCAGAAAGAGGGATCAAGTCCAGGGAGACTGCTAAAAGACGACGAATCTTTTTCATCGAAGAAGTCTTCTCTCTCACCAAGCCGATTGCCGAGTAATCGTTTCTTTGCTTTCTCAAACAAACCTGTGAGAAGAAAAAAAGATTATAATATATCAAAGAGAAACAAATTGCTTATAGACTAACAGATTTAGCCAGAATCAGTTTCTCCTTGCAATTCCAATGAGTCACTATATAGTACTGAAGTATTTCCTGGTTCCTAGAGGTTTCATCATCAAGGTAGTACCTCCCCTTGTAATAGTAGTGGAGGATTATGAGTTAACCCAATACTTTTAAAGTACAACCTGCAATAAATGGACAATTTCAGTATGTACATATGTGACCCAGCTTTGAACCTGATCTTGTGTAACATTTACTTTAGTAGAGAGGCATATATATATATATATATATATATATATATATATATAGGCAGCATATCTTCATTCAAAGATGTTTCATTAAATAATATAGACATATTGTGGTTACTTATTTTTATACTAATCCTTTCCAGTTGTCTAATTAGCTTCTTATATTGTAGCACGTTTTGCAAAAATTCCATAGCTACAATGGATAAATTAAAAGTTTTTAAATAATCACCAAGCACATTCATGCATATTTTTGAGAAATCCCTACCACAGTGGAATGCAGATTTTACCACAGTTACAATAAGTTTGTCTTTGTAATTTACCTCTGAAGATGATCTTGGAAAAGATCGAAAGTACTCAGGTTAACAAAAACTATGACACTTTCCTTAATGAATTTCATCTTAACATCAAGAAACTGAGCACTCTGGCTGCTGATATTGCGTTTATATATATCACATATATAATATGTTAAAAGATTCCCTTTCTCTGCCGTGCACTGATAGCTTAGGGTTAAAGTCTCTGACTGATGCCAATTTGGCAGAGTTTCGATCCCGCCTTGAAGCAATCGGATGTCTAGCCTCACTGATGAGCTGTGATACAGTAAAATAGTCTGTGGAGATTATATATATATATATATATATATATATATATAGGGATCAAATACAGACCCAAATCTGACAGAATAAAGAAGAAATAGGGAACATTTATCAATTTAACATGTTTTAACTGAAACATTAAATTGATATATGTTTCCTATTTGTTTTTTATCTTACCATATGGAGTACGTCCGACAATTATTTTTAATATATTTTCTGTTTATATGTTATTTTTATAGATACAAAAAATGCTCCGTTTACAATAAACAGTATTAACAATATTTACTTGCCTGAATGTCTAAGAAATTTCATAGAAAATATGTCCTCTGACAGGAAGTGAAACTGCATCCTACACCAAACCATCATATAACCTGAAATGTTATACCATTTAGCTACAGAGGAAACGTCTGGTTAGCAGTCATGGACACATATTTTCTATGAAAATTTCTGAGACATTCAGGCTGGTAAATGTTGTTAATACTGTTTATTATAAACAGAGCATTTACTTGAATATTTGTATCTATGAAAATAACGTATAAACAGAAAGTGTGTGTGTGTGTGTTATGTTATGATTGTGGCAGATGAATATTTTTCAAGGGTGCCAGTAGGGCTAAGGTTTGAGTGTGAAATTTCTTCTATTTAGGGAAAACAAGTCCTGTACACAAGGATAATTGATAATACATGGTTCCCCCACTTTATGTAATTTGTCTTCTGACATGTTGGCTTTTATCAGTTGTAGCTCACTTAAAGACGAGGCATAGCACAAATCAATCATGCCTAGTCATTTAATATAAAGGACCCCATTGTGATAACAGTAGTTTGTTTAGTTGTTGCGGTAGATGCATATTTCTCGTAGGGCTAGGTTTTGAATTGTCACTTTTATAATGATTTTCTTATTTGTTCATTATTTAATCCTTTTGTCAAAATTAATCAATATTTTTCAATTTTGTGTGTGTGTGTGTGTGTTCTCTGGCAGAAGTTTTCTGTAGTATACAGGCCAATAAACAGAATGCACAATGTTTAAAATAAAAAAATAAAAAAATGGGGCATCTATTTTAAACACAGTTATCCACTAAAAAATAATGTTTGAAGAAATAAAAATTTAGGATTAAAAATAAATCCATTAATTCTTTAAAAATTGCTTTGTTTACGTTTCAAATACGAAGCTTGAGAATAAGTGAAGAAGGGAGTGTGCATGACTTAGAAGTGTAAATAAAGCCTTGCTGAGCCGTGGTATTACTCCTCTTAATCATTACAACTTACAAAACCAACAAAAAACAAAAAATGACAATTCCAAATGTGACCAGAAGTTAAAAATTCTGGCCAAGTTGCACTTGATCCCAAAAGTTTTTAATTAGTTATTTATTTACTCTATTTCCCTTTGGTTAGTGGGTGTCCACTTTGAAGCTCTTATTTCTCAAGTTTACTGCCTATGCAGTCATAAAATGACCACACTTCAGGTTTAGATAAAATCATTAACATTCCACTATACTTCACAGCCAATAGTGTGGGGATGGGTGACCCATGGTGTCACATTTCTATATGTATGTGTGCACAAGTGTGTGTATATTTACAGATACTTGCAAATATGATTATGATTACATAAAAAGAGGTACTGAAAAGTTCACAATCCAACAAAGAAGCCTTTCTAAAATGTACATTTTGTTGTTTGCTCAGATTTTGAGAGGTAAGAGTTTGAAAACTTTCCAGCATTCTTTCTATATACATACTGTTGAAATAGCTAAATGCAACTGCGACTTCTACTCCAATTGTTTCTTTTCTAACACTTCCGGCCTGTGGAACTCCTTTCCATTTACTTGCTTCCCTGATAACTACAATCTTCTAAAAGTTAAATGCAACGTTAATCACCATCTTCTATCTTCTTGAATCCCATTCATCTTTTGTTCTTTCTTCAATATACTCAGTCTTTACTCTCACTTTCATTCCCTGTGTACTAGCGGCATTCAGAAAAAAATATACATATGATTGTGTGTGCGTGTATCACCCACATTATGGGTGTGTGGTCAAGTAGTTAGAATGTTTGCTTTCTGACCATGAAACCTGAGTTCAAATCTCAACATGGTTGATTTGTCAGGAAGGTGACTTTGTGATATTATTGGCCTGGAGAGGCAATCTTAGAATACAGAACCTTACAAAGTGCCTCAAAACCATAACATGAGTTGATCCAAGCCTTTTGAGTGAAATTGGATAGACAGAACTGTTCAGAGGCCATTGATGATTGTGTTAGCTAAAAGTCACAAGTCATCATAAGCAAGGGTTTGAGCATACTGCTAGATGATGCACTGTCTCCAAGAAACTAAAGTCACCTCAACATAGTTGGAATAAAAACACAAGTTGTGTGTGTATGTGTGTGTGAGTTGAACAAATGAGCTTGAGCAGGCATCTGCATTGGCTTGCTACCCTAGCAGATAGGTATGCTCAGAAACAAGTAGCTGGCTATTTATTACACACTTACACATAATCTTAAAGAGATAAATTGACTTCATTTTGATACCAGTTTCATTACTCTATCAAGTGTAAGACTTGCTTCATAGGATTGGAGATCTTGCTTATCAATCAACCCTTGTAATTATGAAGGGAAATAATCTGAATTATTCTGATACCAGTTTCATTACTCTATCTAGTGTAAGACTTGTTTCATAGGATTGGAGATCTTGCTTATCAATCAACCCTTGTAATTATGAAGGGAAATAATCTGAATTATTTTGATACCAGTTTCATTACTCTATCTAGTCTAAGACTTGTTTTAATGGATTGAAGTTCTTACATATCAGTCAATCCTCAAAATTTTTGAAGAGAATTAAATTGACTTCATTTTGATACCAGTTTCATTTTCAGTTGTTTTATAGGATTGGAGAGCTTACTTATCAATCACCCCTTATCAAAATAATAAATAAACAATCATCAGAATATCAATTATGTAAGTTCAGAGGCAACAGACAATGTTATAATAATGCAATTCTCTTGAGTCTTACCTTTGAGCTGCTGGGACACAGCCCTTTCTTCGGTGGTGTGGGCATCTTCAAAATGTGACTGAAGAAGAGTAACAGAAGAAAAATCCTTCAGGCAAATTGGACAAATAAAACCTTCTCTGATGTCTGTGCTTGTCATCTTGATAAAAACCTGAAAAATGTTTAAAAGAAAAAAATTATTATAAACAATTTCAACCATATTGGATTAAATGAAAGAAATTAAATTCATTTTTTTTTTTTTTTTAAATACTATTGTTCATTCAAGAATGGTGGAGTAATGGATAGTGACTTGGATTGAGGAATCAGAGAGCCTAGTTTGAATTCCAGTTGAATCCATTACATCTCACTTACATGCTAATACCATTGGGAAAGGTATGAATCATCTTCTCCCTCCAGATATGAGTAAATAGCAGGACAGACAGGGTTCTATAGCCTTGGGCAGCAACTGGTCTAGAAGGACAACTCTGAATTCAAAACCTGATCCTCCAGGTTGGGGTTGTGCAGTAGGCTAACAACCTACTCTTAAAAACTGGCTTGTTATAGAAACCACAATGAGATCTTGTGGCCCTATGTTCCTCAAGGAATTTAAAGGCATAATATATCATTTGGTTTATTTTGTTTTACAGCATATCAACCTCAATGGGTTATTTAATGTCGATAAAAAAATTTTATTGCTGGTAATATTTTGTTTTGTCAAAAATCTGTTTCTGGTAATATATTTCCTTCAAAATTGTATTGCTGACAATAATTTTTTTTCAAAAAAGTATTGCTGGTAATAGTTAACTATTTTCCCATAGCTGGGGCCCTAACAGGTGCTACCATACTGGGTCAAGGTGGACCTGGGAATACCAGCAATTAAGAGGTAGTTCCACGCTCCTCACAACCTCCTGATCAGAGGTCTTACTGCTGGATGTATTTTAACCTCTTACCCAAGACAAGGCATTATATATATATATATATTTTTCATTCAATACAAGGCCAAAGAGCCACTCAAGGTGGAGCTTTACAGAATGTGGTTGTTATAAAAGCGTAAGTGGAAGAAGTAGGGAGTACATAGGATAAGGATATGTAGGGTAGATATCAGTTGACCCTTAACTTGAAGAGGTTCAGATTGTAGTGATCGGTGAAGCATCCTCTTGGTGGTCGGTTCCACAAAGTAACAGTTCTGAAACATTAAAAATCTACCGTATAAAATGTAATATGCATATGCCTTCTGCGTTGCTCTGAAAATGACATTTTCATCAAATTGTGTACAATCAAGTGAAAATAGATAAAATGTCATAGAGCAACAAAAAGGAAATGACTGCTCACATCCTGAAGGGACAATGACACCAGCAAAAAAAAAAAAAAAGCTGACACTTCATTATTTAGGTGTCTTTGTGATATTTGTTACATCATCCATTTGCACAAACTTGTCAAGTTGGTGATTTGCTGCTTTCCTCAGTTTCTTCTGGCTTTCATGTGCATGTTATATTCTCCAAGCCCTTGTTACTCAATGTTATTTCTCAGGAGAGCCATGCCTCAGGGGCTTCAAGTCTTTTATTCCTTTCTTCAACAATTCTACTTATTATTGAGGCACTGACTTTAAAACAATGACATACATAGACAACCGGAGAAAACAATTTGAAACATTATTTAGCGACAAGTAAAGTTGAAAATGACTACCTTACTTCCAAAATGAAGATTAAAAGATGGCAAAAAAATGTTTTTAAACACATCGGCTAAATTTTCCTTTTGTCTTTATTCATATTGTCCTTTCAAAGATAAATTCTATCTTTCAAAGATAAATTATATATATATATATATATATATATATATATATATATATATATATATATATATATATATATATATACACACACCAATGATCTCTATATATATATATACCAATGATCTTCATCCATTATAACTTTCTGTCCTGGAGTAACAAGGTGCCTCACAGGTTTCACATACGATTACATTTTCAAGTTTTTGTTTTCACTGCTCTTTGGACTGTCATAGCTGAAACTCCTCTCTCACATGCCAAATATCTTATAAATTGAGTTGGATCTTTTCTAATTGATCTTTTTAGCTCAAAGTTGAAACGATGATCCCTCTTTTTGTTGTGACCTCCTGATGCAGTTTTCCTCTCTACTGTTCTCTCTTTTTTAAAATTTATTCACCATTCTCTTGACGGTTCTAAAATGAACTTTGAAGATGGAAGCCAGAGTATGAATGTTGGTACCATTACTGAAGACGTGAATGATCTTTTTCCTCTCACCATTGCTCAGTTGGGAAGACATAGCAGGTCTGGCACAAAATGATTTTAACCTGTTCTCTTTCTAACTGAATAACTTTTGAGTTTTTCAGTGATTCTTCCAACAAATGGTATCAAGATGGCTAAACATGTTATTTGAAAAACTGGAAAAAAGAAACTCAGTTTAGTGGTTTTTTATATATTAAACATTTTGTGGGTTGGACAGTTATGCTGTTACACATGGTGTGCGTATATATATATATATATATATATATATATATATAGTGCTGTACAAAAGTAAGTGAACTCTTAAGATAATATTAAAAGATTGTCTTTTTTCAAGGTAATCCACAAATCTTAATTAAACCATATATTCATTAAGAAAAACTTTTATTAAATGAATCACAACTGCTTTCAGATTTTATATCAAGTTGAAATAAGAATATTAATTAAAAATTAAGATGTGCAAAAGTAAGTGACCCTGACATTTATACACTATTTTTCTTTCACATGGCTGTCAGTGCAAATAATGTTTTGTTCACATGTAAAAATCAAAATGACATTTGTTCTTTTTTTTTTGCTAAGCTGTATATACTGCAGTCAACCAATATAATCCATTGTGTATGCAAAAGGGAGCAGTTAGAGACTAAATTTTTTAAAAAATATGCCAAGATCAAAAGAACTTCTTAAAGCTTTAAAAAATCACATAGTTGAAGCCTATAATGATGGAGAAGGCTACAAAGAGCTGCAAAAACAAATAGAAATCTAGTTCAGCAAGTCCAGGCAAATTATGCTGTCTGCGGTTTTCCAAGGCTCCCTGGCCAATGTCAGAATCAAAGTGCATACATCTACAGTGTAACGAAATCTGAATGATGCCAGTTTTCATAGTAGAATAAAAAAAAAAAAAAGTCACTGTTTATAAAAAGCACAATCAAACTTGGCTCAACTATGCCAAAGTTCATATTAATAAGCTAGGAGCATTCTGGTAAAAGGTTTTATAGTCAGATGAGACCAAACTAGGAATGATAGGCAGTATGTCAGGCAAGCTCCTAATATAGCTTTTGAAGAGAAAAAACATTTGGTGCTAATAGTTAAACATGGCAACAGCAGCATTATGCTATGGGGTACTTTACTGCAGCTGAAACAGGCAGAACAGTATGTATTGACGGCACAATGGACACTGCAAGATATCAAGCAATTTTGACCAAAATTGTCTTGCCCATGGTTTAAAAGTTGGACTGAGATTGGGGTTGGATCTTCCAACAGGACAATGATCCAAAGCATCAAAGCAAATCCATGAAAGAATACGTTCAAAAACAGAAATTTCAAGTCTTGAAATAGCCTAGTGAAAGTCCTGATCTAAACCCAACTGAAAATCTGTGGTTCAAGATGGTATATGTAAGAAACCCAGGTAATATCAAGCAAATGTGGGAGTTTTGCCAAGAAGAATGGTAAAAAATTGATTCTCACTACTGCCAGAAACCTCTTAAAAATTATAGAAAAAGACTGGTCAACATCGTGACCTCAGTAGGAGGAGTCACCAAATATTAAATGTAAGGGTTCACTAACTTTTGAACATTTTAATTTTTAATTAATATTTTTATTCCAGCTTGATAAAAATCTTTGGAAGTGTTTGTAATTGTATGTGTAGAACAGGTTTTCCTTGATTTGTTAGGGGGGGGGGAGGTTGTTTTTGTTTTTTTTAAATATTATCTGATGGGTTCACTTTTGCACAGCACTATATATATATATATATATATATATATATATATATATATATATATATATAAATAAAAACATGTGTAAGTTTGGTTGAATATCAACAAAATTTCTTTTGTAAAGATCTTTTTTTTATTTTCCTTCAGTTAAGTTCATTCTTTTGGTTTCCAGGGAGAATTTAAACATGAACTCTCATGTCTTCTGAGACCTTTCAGCTTTCATAAACCATTATCAAAGAATCTAGGAGTTGATAAGGTTAGGTATAGACATGTACTGGGTTTCTTTAGTGATTTTCAAGTGCCACATCTTCATGCATCACATATCAGGCTAGTTATTTTTTTTTTATCAAGTATCAGGTCTTCATGCGTCAGTTTGTAGTAGCGTATCATTTTCTGGGCAGAGACCTCAATAATGGATCTTATAATGCAGTGTTTAACAATGCTGAGTCCTAAAAGTCTCAGTACCAGAGTGTATATATTATGAATTTAGTTGGTGAGTATATTTATTACATGTATTTGCCAGCCAACCTCATAAGACCTTGGGCGAGCCAAGTGGGCATGAATGTCAATATCACTGACAGGACCAATACCAACCACCTAAAAAATGTGTGCATATCATGAAAGAAACTGGCAGTCATGGTCTGTCATGCCAACACTGGCTGATTATAAATATGAAGGCATGCCTATTAAACCCATAATGGGGGGATGGTTTCATACCTTTCCCAAAGGTATTTGCATGTAAGTAAATGTAACAAACTCAATTACAGATGCCAATACACAAAGAATGTACACAGTGTCGAGTACAATATCTGCGTTTATAACCTTTCAGCTGCAAAAGCTTAATAGAACAATTTTCTGAGGCATTAAGAACTGAACCACATTGCAAGCAACCCAATATTCTAACCACTGAGCTACTATTGAGCACAAAGGAAAACTTAGAATTCTGGAAAACGATAATTAATCAAACATTTGCATGAAAATCTGGATTCTTCTAACCGGACATTTTATTGCACTAATCTCTGTTTGGTTTGAAGAGGCAAACACATTTCTGCCTTGGCCAGCAGAAATATCCAAATGCAAGCAATGAAGTGGAAAAATCAAAGCAGGTCAACCATAGAACTGGTTGTTGACCAGATTTACAGGGAAAAAATGTTTTTTCTAAGAATACCAAGAGGCATCATGCTCGTAAATCAGAAGGTGAAATTATGGCTTCAGCCAAATGCATATATAATTTTAGCACCAAAATTGACATCTACAATAAATCTGTTAATCTGGTGCCTCACCATGGAACAGTGGTTAGTACCTTTGCCTCACAGACTATTACTACTGTAGTGAGTTTGATTCTCACTAGGTGCTCCATACTTGCGGCTTTGTGCCATACTCTAGCTACTATATTGCTATTTCAATGCCAAATGTTCTAAGTTACATTCCTTAGTTCTGCTAGTTCCGGCCTTCAAAGCTAGGACCCACAATTCCACATAAATCGTGTCAATTCATCCTCATTCCGTTCATATTCCTTTGGTAAGGAGGATGTCCCACACTTACAGCTTCTTTCACTTTGTAAAATAGACTCCCAAGAGGACGCTTCATCAACCACTACAATCTTCAAGTCTAGGGTCAGCAGTTATCTATCCTACATATCCTCAGAATATGCACCTCTTACCTCCTCCCTTATGACAACTTCATTCAATCACCCTCCATCTTAAGTAGCATTGCATGAACAATTAAAAAAAAAAAAAAAACAAGGCAAGCATAATGTTTAGAAATATCTCCCTAATTTATTCTTTTTGTTGACAGAGAGAGAAATCCCTTATTTTGAAAGCGTCAAAGAATATTATGTTGAAGTTAAATTTCAAGGTCAAAACTCTGGCAGATTTAACTGTTATTCACTCTATTTTCTCTCTGGGCTGTTTTGCCTAAATAGGGTTAGTTTTTCTTTGTCCTGTCAAACATAATTTAGTTTCCCAGCAAGCAGAGGTCACAATGGGAAAGAAATCTCACTGATCAAAAGTTAGGATGAGCTACAGTCCTTTGGTCCACCAGACCTTCACAGCTCAGACCCACCATGCCACATACACAAGGTGGAATCATCCTAGTTCTCTTTCATATCACATTGGTAAGAAGAAGTTCTATTTACACAACTTCTTCCCAAGAACTGTTACCTTCTTGAACAGACAGCTGAGAGAATGCTTTTGTTTACTGGTATATCTACTCTTTATGGGTCATTTAATGCCGAAATTTCATTTTCTTGGGTTTGGTTTATTTTACAGCATATCAACCTCAATGGGTTATTAAATGATGACAAGATTTTTAGGATAGGTTTGTGTGAATAGAATATGTATTCTTTGTAAGAAACCAGTTTATAGATAAAGTTTCATCGACATATTTTTGTCCAGAGTCAAATATATTGCTTGTAATTTTTCTTTTCTTTCAAAAATGAATTGCTGATATTATTACTAAAAAAATCTATTTTTATACTTTCATAGTGTGTTGACCTCACTTTTAGGGTTAACTATTTACCCATAGCTGAGACCCTAGCAGGTGCTACCACCCAGGGGTCCGGGTGGATGTGAGAATAACAGCAATTAAGAGGTGGTTCCATGCTCCACAAAACCTCCTGATCAAAGGCCTTGCTGCCAGATGTAGTTTATTGCCATACACAAGAAAATACATCAATCCCTACAACTCTTTCAAGTCTAGGGTTAACTGTTATCTTTTCAACAGATCCTCATAAACTGCACATGTCAAGGTAAAAACAATCATTTTGACAAACAGTTTTTTTTTTTGCAGGTACAAAATTTCAAAATTGGCAAAGATTTTTTGAAAAAGTTTTCTGAATTGTGAATATTTGGAACATGCTAATATTATTTGTAATATAAAGAATTTTAAAATTAAAGCAAGATAAAAGTTACTCTTCCATGTAAAATTATTCAAGGTGATTTAACAGAAATGTTTAATTAAAAGATAAAGATGTGATTTTTATAGAAAAAATGCAGTAAAATTTAATTTGATTTTGTATTTATTCATTTTTAAAACTTTAAGATTTCAGTTTTTTTCTATTTCCTGAATATTTCAACAGTGTTATTATGCAAATATTAATAAGTTAAAAAAAATTATTTGGGAGAGAGTTTTAAAAAAAACAAAATTGTTTTTCAGGATACTTCTGGGACGACCGTGAAATGTTAGTCTGAATCCATGCAGAAAAAGAGTAGACAAGGCATCAACTGAGATATATTTCTATAGTAGAATGCTGAGAATACTATGAAAACAACAGGGAAGTTTTAAGGAAAATGGGAACAAAATGGACACTTGGACTTAGAAAGAAAATTGAAAAGTCTAGGAATTTACTCCTAAACTTTTCCCTTCCACAAAATTATATTTCCCCCTGTGGCAATATATATATATATATATATATAAAATAATCATTTCATATTCAATAAATATTCATGAATATGAAAGGATTTTGCTAAAAATAAGCAGACAATGTTTGTAATTTATTTAATCAGACATATGTGTGTGTGTATGTTTTTACATGTGTGAAAATCCAGATATAAAAAAATATGTGTGTAAAAATAAGAAAAACTGCATTTTGTCAGAGGATGAAACAGTGTGTGTGTGTGTGTATATATATATATATATATATACACACACACACAGCAAAAATGAGAATGAAAGAGATTATTGAATACTTAGCAAGCTCTCTTTAACATTTTTACATGTCTTCATCAAATGTAATGGATAAAAATGTCTATGGTAGCAATATTGAATATAATGAAAACTGTCTTTTGAAACAGAATTAAATACTAAAACTTGGCAAATTGTGTTTTACTCTCACTCAAGAGTAAGAGTTTAAATCCAGAAAGCTTGCATCAACATGAGTCAAGTGGAATATTTTTCTTTTAATTCTACTTTTTTTTAATACTAGAATTCACCCAAAACAAAGTTTGAGAGCCACTCAAGGTAGAAGGTTAATGCTAAAATGGCAATGTGTGATATGAATGAAAGAAGAGGCAGTAGAAAGTGAATATTATGAGGATAGATTATCATTGACCCTTAACATGAACAGGATAAGATTGTAGTGTTCAAGGAAGCACTCATGCAGGAGTCTGTTCTACAAAGTGGCAATTATTGGGAAAAGGTTGTCTGAATAAGACTTTCTTCTTACCTTTGGAACACAGATGAAATGAGGATGATTTGACTGCTTTGAAGTGGTGTATTCTAGATGTAAAGGTCTGAACTGCTGGAACTAAAGAATGGAGTTCAGCTGAACATTTACCATGGAAATAGTGACAGGCTTGTGACATTGTGTCTGTGGGGAAAGAGGCTGCAGAGTGGAAGATCACCTCACAAGACGACATAAATAATTTTAAACACTATCAAGGCTGGAAGGTGACGTTTCAGCTGCTCCAACCCAGATATGGCAGCAATACTCTATTTTTGGTCTAATCTGGCTCTTGTAAAGATGAAGCATGGCAGGGAGAGCCAGGTTGATTTTGTTTAGCGGCATATCAACCTCTATGAATTATTTAATGCCAAAATCTAAATATTTTAAACACAATCATATGGCTTCAATTACAGATAAATTGTATTGTCAGTATTACTACTATAAAATGTATTGCTGGTCATTTTACTATAAATAGGTATTGTTGGTAAATTTTTTTATATAAAACTGTATTGTTGGTGTAAAAGTCAAATGACTTACCATCAGACCACTTGCAAGTTAACTAATATTTGACAGTTGGTATTTTTACTATAAATGTATTTTGATTCTTTCATAGTGCTTTATTTTTGTTTGGTGGTTCACTATTTGCTCATAGCTGGGACCCTAACAGGTGCTACCACCCCAGATCCGGGTGCACCTGGGGAAAAAAAGCAATTAAGAAGTGGTTCCATGCTCCTCAAAGCCTCCAATCTCCTGATCAGAGGCCTTGCTGCCGAATGTAGTTTATCATCATACTCAGGACTAGGGAGCCAGTTACTTCCTGGAACAATAGAATTAGCTAACCATTTTTCCAGCATCAATAGGTATGTGATACAATGGTTCCTTCCTACACAAACAGCTGAACAGTTTCTTCTCTCACACTTCTCACCTGTGGATCTCTCTTCCAGCTTCCCAGTCAAAAATTTAATTGCAATATCAATACAATGTTTTCTTCATTTTTGTTCTTTTAAGTGTTCTCGCTCCTTGATAGTGTTTTTTTTCTCATATTCTCTAACACACAGTGACCCCTTGCATCTTAGTGGCTTTATTGCCTTACTTGGGGTAAAATGATTTTTAAAAAAATAAAAAAAAATAAAAAATAAAGGTTTTGTACACAATGAGAAGCAGAACACAATGTGGGGATTGAATCGTCTGGTTGGTGAAAGATAGAGAGAGTAGATCCTTTGTATGAAATCATATATATAAGCTCCACTTGACATCTGGGTTATGAAATAGTAAGCGATGTAGTCCATGAGACAATGTAATAAGAATAGCAGGTTCAATCACTATCTACTGTCTTAAGTTTTGTTCTTTTTAATGTTCTCTCTCCTTAATACCATTTTTTCCTCATATTCTCTAACACACAGTATCCCCTTGCACCTTAGTGGCTTTATTGCCTTGCTTGTGGTGAAATGATAAAAAATATTGTTAATATGTAACTATTGTTGAGGATAGATATTTCCTAAACATTTTAGGGCATTTTTTTTAAATATTTTTTTCTTGTAAATTATTATTAATTGAAATTTACACTCATAATAACTAAAATTATTATAAAATCAGAAATAAGCTTAAAATAGTTAAAAAAGTAAAAAAAAGAAAAAAAGTGATTACTTATTATTAGCTAAGAGCATTAAAACCTTTTTTTACCTCAGATAGCTAAGTTCAAGGTAATTACCTGACATACAAGGTAAGAATGAGTCATTAGTACAAAATGTCTGGCTAATGACACGAAGCCTTGTAAAAAATACAGTTTCATTATGAATGTCACACACACAATGACAAAAAGATTTGGACTTTAAATACAACAGAGGATTATAAAAAAAAATAACGAAAGTTACTTGGTACAAAAATATTGGGTGCAACACTGAAGATCTTAAAAAAGCAAATCAGCTAAGAAGCAGAATAACGCAAGTCTTTTGTTTTAAAATTTAAATGAAAATGTTTCAACAATTTAACAGCTGAAGGTTATGAAAAGGTTGAACTAAAATAAAATGGAACAATTTCAATTAACATGTTTATCCCATGCACCTTTGGATTATAGCAATTGTATTTGTATTCAGGATCTAGTGTAAAATTTGTTTGCTCCAGATAAAAAATAATCAAGTACATTATCTTATATAAATCAAATAATAAAAAACTCTTGTGATCTTTTAAATAAATTAAAAAACATACATTTAAAACAAATATATGACCGATTTAGATATACACAAATGTTCCTGTAAAAGAAATGTCTAAATTTACTAAAAACATAGTTAACGAAAACAAAATTATCTATTCCTACCCATAAAATCATAAAAATGTGTCATTTAATCACTAATCAATGTTTTTTCACTTTCAATAACAATTTTTATAGACAGGAATTTAGTTTACTGATGAGGTATCTTCTCAGTGGCATTTTAGCTTGTCTATTTTTTGAATTTCTGGAAGGTGGTCTCTTTAAAAATATTTTACAAGATTCTTCTTACTTTAGATGATTCTCTAATATATCCACAAGACATAATTTTACCCGATCTTGTCAACAAACTAAATAACATTGAACACACAATAGACTTTACCTCTGAATCTGAGTCTAACAACACTTAACCCTTCCTAGATATCATGCTGCACAGAAATAATAACAAACTTCATTTTGAAGTTTATAGAAAAGCTACCAGCAACAATGACCTGGTCAATTTTTACTCCCACCACTGTAACATGATCAAATTGGGAATAATTATAATATTCTGTTTAAATGCACTAAGAATCTGCAGCCCCTAATACTTACCCAAAGAAGAAATATACATAGAAAACACTTTCAAAAAAATCCAATATTCTTATTTCATCCACAATACTAAGAGAGAAGTACACAGAATACACAACCACAAAGAAAGGTAACATTGACAACAATAAACTAGATAAAAACAGATACATAATGCTACCTACCAATCCCATAACATCCACTATCCAAAACAATTTATCCAATCTAAACAAGATGAAAATAATTACAACCACATCCAAAACTATTACGGATATGATCAGAACCCAAAAATGCCGAAAACAATGATAATTCTGAAGCAGGTATAAAATAAATTGCCTGAACTGTCCCTCACAATAAATTGGGGGAAACTTGCAGAAATTTAAAAAAAAAAACCGTATCTCTGAACACAAAAGGGATCTTATAAACAATAATTTATCAAATGTATCAGTTATGCATAGAAATAAATTCAACCACAACTTTAATCCAAAGAATGCCACACTTATTTAAAGAGAAAGTAACTTCCTTAAAAGGAAAATTATCAAGAGTGCTGCTATCAAATCTTATCAAAATATAAATCTGAGCCCCGGATTTTTTTTCCAATATCTCCATCCCTGTAAGAATTACTACTTTTCCAAGATACATGACAAAAATGTTAAAAATTAAAAGAAAACAGTTAAACCTATGATCTCATGTTATGCGAAATAAATTGTGTATGTTATACACACAAATTAAACCCCAATACTAATTTGCATAAAATTTCTGAAAAATAAATAAAATAAAAAATAATAAAAAATAAATTACAAAACATCACTTACTCACTTTCATTTATTAGACACTGAATTGTATCACTTTGCATCTCCCATAGCTTGCCTAACATTTTCAGCTAACCTGATGAATATTTATGAGCATTCCTAACTCAAGAATTTTGAAAGATCAATAACACTTTTGCTATTTTCAAGGTATTTTATATTTATGGGTTCAATATCAGGGGCAGAGCATGTTAAAATAGGATCTTGCTCAATCAACAGAGTGACAGCACTTAACCAAATTACAGAAAATGTTCCCTGAGAATAAATTAAAAAAAAAACTTAAATACTGCCTAATGGTTAAATCCACTTTGGCAGGAAGGGAAATAAGCTACTGCCACTGCTTAAAACACATCCATTAAGCTGAGTAGAAGTTTGCTTTGTTAACCAAGGATGGGGAGTTCAATCCTAGGTAGGAGTCAGCATAGTTAACAGCCCTCCCCCTTTTCACTTTTTCATGTAGACCATAGTGGCAGCTTATTTATCACACGTTTTAATGTACATTTTTTTATTTTTAAGAAAGAGATTCAAGCTCACATATATGATCCAGAATCTTGTTAAAGGAGACACCTCTCTTAGGAAAATCTGCAACTTGGCTTGAGCCAAAAATCCATTCAAGTTTCTTTTTGTTCAAGCTTTTCATGAATAATTGCAGTTTCGATTCTCAGCCTTTTATCTAATATTTGAGTAGATTAGTGAGCAAACTCGGATAGGCCTGCATTGTCAGTTTTACATATTACTGGAAGATTTTTCAGCTTGTCTTCAATACATAAATGTTCTAGAAGATGTTTTCTATGAAAAGTGCAGGCTTCCATAGTATCAACCCTAGCAAGTGTCTCTGCTGCTTGTGTACTTTTCACAACTCTCTTGACTATGAGATTACCAAGAAATAGGAACATTAAATATCATTGTTACCCACAAGAAAGACAATGTATCCCGCTTGAGATCCTCCATTGTTAAGTCCAGCAAATCCTGCATCACTATATATTACCAGATTCATTCTTGCAAGATTGCCTAAGTTAGGTATTAACAGTCTGGAGGAAATTTTCTTAGCTTTTCTCGCTGATTTATCTTTTGTTTCCTTTTTGGTGCAAATCCATCTTGTTGTAATTGTATTTTGACCTAAGTTTGATACAATATACTGTTTTCAGTGCTGCTATATAATTCTTTCTTTTTATCTTCAGCATCTTCTACAATATTGACTGTTGAAAGTAAGCTAATTTCCTTGTCTGAAAATTCCTTTTCAAGAGGGACACTTTCATAAGAGTTTTCCTGTGGATTTTCTTTTTTATAGTTAAGAAAGTCTTTCCACTCGACCATATTTTTCCCAAAATCAAGCTAAAATGAGCCTCCCTCCCCTCAACACATGCATTTAAAATATTTTTGTTTTTGCCAGTAGCATGACTGATAACTTTAATTTTCTTCCAAGAATGATTATTGTCCGATGCCACTTTGCACATTTATCTCTTGCCCTATTCTTTGTAAAATTACATTATCTGGATTCACCAATTTTTTTTTATGGATGTCCAGACTTTTTTGGCTCCTGACTGCTATACAATTCATGAGTTTTTGCATTATCACTTGTGGAAGGACTAATATTTTTCCTATCAAGTGAACCATCCACAACATCTTCAAAACTTGTACTTTGATCATCTTGGTCTACCCATGAATCAATCATCTTTCAAGTTTTCCGTGTTGGATGGGTTCTCATCAGTGGTTGGTGCATTGAATTCTTCAACAATTGAATTTCTTTTATGTCCATAGATACCATTTCATTAAAGTGTTTTCCTAAAGAGAAACCAAAAATGGGCTTGGGTGGTGCTCTCTTGTATTTTAAGCCTATGTCACAACTGAAAGTAATTTCCTGAAGCTGTTTCAAAACTTCAACATCAAGAACTCCTGCATCTTTCAAGCACAATGCAATCTTCAGGTGGGCTCTGAATCATGCTATCAGTGAGGGATTATATATATATATATATATATATACATACATACACACACACACACATTATATATATATATATATATATATATATATATATATATATATATATATATATATATATATATATTATTACACCCATGTATGAAATTGACCACCCCTTTTTAAAAAAAAACAAAAAAACAGTGCATATTACATCTATTGTCCTGTGAACTCAAGAAAACTTAATGAAGAAAAATGTGCACTTCAGCATTTGGTTTGAATGTTATGATGATGAACATTGGACACTTCAACAAGATGGAACAATGACCCATACTGCTTGTGTAACACACTAGTGGTACAAAGACAACTGTCTTGGCTTCATCACCAAGGATGAATGGCCACCCTCATCACCAGATGTCAATCCTCTTGACTATTGTTTGTGGGAAGTTCTTGAGAGTGAGGCCTGTTCTACTCCACACTACAATAGTGAAGCACAAGAGGCAAAATTGGAGAGAGGACGGTACAAAATATCCATTGAAACTGCGTATTGCCATCAATGACTTCCCAAAAAATCTTTCATGTGAGGTGAAGAATAAAGAGAACCATATTGAATGAGATTAATACATTGTGTTAAAATTGTATGCTGATATATATTTTTCAGATGTTATGCGCTATTTTTTTGTGACAGTGTTTATGCTGCACCCTGTATAATTTTAAAGAAACAATAGTTTTTCTGGGGAAACTTTCTTTTGTTTTTTTTGTTGTTTTTTTTACAAAAAGATCCCTTTTTATGTCACTTGGGTGCATTGTTCTTGACCATTACAGGTGCGTTGCGCACACACACACACACACCAGTCAAAGCTCAAGCAGTAGCAAGGAAACATGGTGGTGTCGAAGCAGCTAGTTCAGGGTTCGTCTTCTTTATGACTTTAAGGTGGGCTTCTCAGCAGCCACACCAAGTCGCCAAATGAATCATGCCTTTGGAGATAAATCTGTCAATGTATCACCAGGCATTAGTCCCAGAAGTTCAGGTCAAGAGATCTCTGCCTTTGTGATGAATCTCGAAGTGCCCAGTCACAGATGATGGATGATAAGGCCCTGAAGGCAGCCATAAAGGTGGACAACAGCCAAATCTGTAGTGAGCTTGCTGAAAGCTTCCAGGTTTTTGATTTAAACAGACATCACTTGCACCACATAGGGAAGATGTACAAGTTAACCAAGTATGTACCCAACTAACAGTTGGGAGCCAACAATCAACAACAATTGACAGCTTGTTTCTTGTTGCTTTCTCGGCACTGCAATGTACCCATATTTGATCAAGTGTTCACCAGTGACGAAAAGTGTCTTCTATGACACTGTCAGACATTGGTTGTCATCATGGGACTGTGCCTCACACCACAAGACCACTTCTACACCCATGCAAGATCATGCTCTGTATCTGGTGAACTAGTTGACAATTGGTGCATTATGAGCTGCTACCAACAGGCCTAACCATCACTACAGACCTGTACTGACAGCAGTTGGAACATGTGCAACAAGGAATTGAAATAGCATTGATTAATCACAAGGATGTACTGTTCCGCCATGACAATGCCAATGGCATGGGTGGCAAAGGATACCATACAGTGGCATGACTGAGAGGCACTATCTTACTCCCTGGACCTTGCGTCAGCAGATTACCACCTCTTCCATTCCCTGGACAATGGCCTTGGTGGGAAATCCTTCACAAATGAGACCGTCTTTCAGTAGACACTTACAGACTTCTTTGTGTCCAAGACAACTGATTTTTACTGCCAGGGCATTTCACAGCTGGATGCCAATGGGGATTACCCTGAGGGTTAACAATATGTCAAATTTGCTGTATAAGTTTTTTTAATAATAAATAAAAAATGGCAAGGATATTTTTGGTTACCGTGTAATTAAAAAACAAAAATTTATATAAATTAAAAGTGAAAATTTTTTTTACTGATATCAATGACGTAAGCAGTTTCAAAACTAAATAAAAAGTCCAGATAACTTTGTAAATATAAGAGATTGATTTGACTATCGATATTATGAACAGCACCCCCTCCCACAATTCTAAATCAACATTTTTTTTTATTTTGACATGATGTGGCTTGAAAAAGTGTTAATGAATGCTAATTTATAAAAAATTTTTTCCTTATTTTTTATGTGGACCATTACTCTGCCATACTGCCCTAAGATATATAAACAAAGAGTTTAAAACTTTTCCACAACTGGCTACCCTATCTAGGCTAAAAATATAATTTAGCTTACATTATTTTATCCATAACAATGGGGAGAAAATAGATACATTAATGCCTCTTCCAAGGGCATTAGTGTGAAGTGAATACAACTGAAGAATTTGAACTCAATTTCCTTTTTCACACTTTTCAGAGACTTATCTTACTCATCAAATAATTTTAAAGTTTAAATATAAATAATGAAAATTTCAAAAAAGTTAAAGTGTCATTAATTTGCCAGCATTTTACTATTCATCTATAGAACCCATCAGTTCACTGCTGACATGACCAGATGTAATTTTCATTCTTGAGTTCCTTCTCTCGTGATAAATTTACCCATAGCTTGAGAGAAATGGATTTATACCTAATCAGAATTTGATAAACAAGAAATAATAATATAAAGTGGGGGATCAATTTTATATTACAATCAATATATAAGCTGATCCCTCACTTTGTGGCCACTGTAGTTTCTCTACATTTATACTCAAAAGAATGTAAATAAATCTAAAAGCCATACTTGTTTAGCTAATCAATATTTGATTGATTGATTCATTCATTTTCTATGGCTTATCAACCCCTTGCAGGTTATTTTAAGCTAGAAAATATTTTTATTAGTGATACAAGTCTTTGCTAAATCATCATTATCTCAAAAAAAAAAAAAAAAAAAAAAATATATATATATACAAGTGATACAAGTCTTCAAGTAGGCACGTAGTAATGGATAGCGGCTCGAATTCAGGAATCGAAGAACTGAGTTTGAATCCATTATATTCACTTACATGTTAATACCCTTAGGAAAACCTTTGATGGCAACTGGTATACTGCAGAAAGAAATGGCAACCTACTGCAGGAAAAAAATCTGCTTTGTCAGTAATGTATTGAAAGATACATGATCGCTTAAGTGTGTATCATGCATGGCACATAACTGACTGAATGGGAACAGAGTTATCTTCATTGACTTTACACCCACACATTCAACCAACCAATCAGAAGCCAGCTTCTGTTACACCATAAAGAACATTCTTTAAATCCTTTTCTTTGAAATATATAGACATGTTAATCAACTTGAGGCTGTCTTGGTTGACAAAAAAGCTAGCAGCATTGAATCAAGTTCAGTGGACTCTTCCTTAATTTTCCGCCCACCCCAAAAAAAAACTCAATTTTAGTTTACAAGTGCCCCCTTTTTTCTCTGTATATATTTGTCATCTATAAATCAAATACTTAACTAGCCTTGTCTTTGTTCATTCTTATTATCTGTTAAAATTCTCCCACTTGTGCCAATCAATTCATCTCTGCATCCTTACGGGTGATAAATTATTTTCCGCCCTACAACCCCTTTCTCAGAGACAAAACATCGCTATTTCCATAGAAAGTGCTCAGATCAACTACATTTCTTAGTTCCCCTAGTTCTAACCTTCACAGCTAAGACCCGCCATGCCATGTACATTGTTACAAACCAGCCTCAACTAACAGTAGGATGCTCCCTGATCACTACAATCTTAACCTTTCAAGTCTGTCAACCGTTATTTTCTCCACATATCTCCATAGGTTGTGCCTCTTAGTCTGTAACACTTAGGCCTTGTACAAAGTGAACATCATTTTAAAAAAACAAAAACTAAAAAAAACACGTAGCAGAAGATTATGACTAGGATAAAAAAAAAATGTCGAAAGTGGTTGGCATATGACTGGATACCCTGTCTGACAGTAATTTGAGAGCAGTCCAGAATTCAAGTGTTTTTTTAAGTGACACAAACACTTACGAAGATTACCAACCAATGCAAAAAAAAGTATCCATTTTAACAAATCCAGGTTTCTCTATAAATCTCTATGAAGTGTTCTTTGAGAAATTTTACTGTCAGAATAGCCTTTGAAACTGTTCTCATCATAGCAAAGAAATACTTTTAAAGTCTATAATTGCTAAATTTTAAATGGATAATGGGAGGAAAAAATAACTGAAAAGTTCTAAAAAAAAAAAAAAAAGTCACTTCTAAATGCACACTCACAATGTAACTATGTGCCAAAAAAAAGAAAGAAAAAAAAAGGAAGACCCAAAACTACTATTATGGGGAGAGGACAATAAAAAAAATAAGAATTAAGAATACAGAACAATTGACATTGCATTTAAATTTTTGAAGATCAAAGTTGGCTGGGATTCAAGAAGCGGGAAGAGAGTTTCACAATCAAGAAGTGCGATAGAAGAAACTGTTAGCATAGAACTTACAGTTACATCTAGCCATTTTAACTCTAAAATGACAAAACCTTGCCACCAATCTAGTACTGCGCTTAAATTCATAGAGTCTAGGTACCATAGAGGAAGGTTCATCACAACATTTACCATGAAAGTACTTATAGAAAAACGCACAGGAAAGCTGTGTTACAGCAGTGGGAAAGGAACTGAAGCCAAGATGCCAGGTCAGGAGCAATAACAGTGCAGATTCTTTGGATTTTATCAAGAATTTCTAAATATATAGAGGGGTACTAGACCCAATATGACAGCAATATTCAAAGCAAAGATGAACAGTAGACTTATGCATATGTAAGATAGATTCTGGTGAGAAGAATTGTCTAGCACAACACAGTGAATGAACTTTCTTAGCTGTAGACTTAGCAATTAATTCAATATATTCTTTTCACTTCATGTTAGCTAAAAGAAATCCCAGCATGCATCTGTACAATTTGTCTATAAATTTGAGGAGGGCAATGTTTTTAAAGTTATTTTTAACAGGATTGGAATCAACACTGGGCAAGAAGTTGTCTGAGAGGAACTAAGTCCTTACAAGTAGAATAGGAAGGGAACAAGGATGAGATGGTCTGAACTAAGGAACATAGGTTGAATATTTGTCACATTAATAGCCATAGAGTACTGAGAAGCTAGCAACATTTCATCTGTAAGAAAGGGGTGGCAAGGTGGAAAATAATTCATCACCCACAAGGCTTTTGAACTTTTTGTCAGGGCTGGACAGCACCAGACCAGTAAATGGGTAATTACAATATAAATAAAATAGTAACTTGTAAATTGGCATCTGACATGAAAGGGTTTAAGAAACAGAGACACTTCATCGAATTCCACTATGTGGAAAAAATTGCACCCACTAATATTAATTGATGTTTATTGAATGATTACAGAGACCAAACAATGGGTGTGAACATAGTTGGGCAGTAAGTAATGTGCTACAGCAATGACAATAGTTGTGTGTGTGAGAAGTTACTTTTTGTGCGACCTGTCACAGGTTTTGTTCATTACTGATAAATATGTATGACTAATTGTGGTGACAATGTGAAGAGTGTTCCGTAGCTGAAAAATCATTCTCTCCAACAATGTTATTGTGCTCACTGATTTTGCTGCAGTTTCTGCAGACATAAATGGGAAGTATTACTTTAGGAGCGTCCCTCATAGAAATATGATTTGTTGTCACTATACTGAAATTGAAATGCATTTTTGAAATTTTAATGTATTTGACAAGACTCTTTACATTTTTTAGTATTCACTGCTGATTAATATTTGTGTTTTAGATTTCAAAAAACTTAAAATTGAGGTGTTAAAAAATAAATAAAAATAAAATTGAAAGTTTCAGAATAAAAAATTGAAAGTGTCACAAAAAAATGAAGTTATCAAAAAATAAATAAATAAAAATAAAATTGAAGGTTTTAAAAAAATAAAAATTGAAAGTATAACAAAAAGAAATTAAGTTATCCAAGAAAAAAAAAATCTGAGGGTTTCATAAAATAAAATGTCAAAAAATTAAAGTTATCAAAAAAAATTCAAGAAATGAAATTCAAAAAGTAAAATTCAAAGTAAAAAAAAATAAACTAAAAAATTGAAGGTTTCAAAAATAAAATAAAATTCAAGGTTTTAAAAAAAGTAAATTAAAATTGAAAATGTAAAAAAAATTAAAGTTGTCAATAAATAAAATTGGATCTGTAAAAAAATATTAAATTGAAAGTGTCAATATAAAAACAATTTGAAAGTGTCAAAAAAACAAAAAAAAAGCATGAAAATATAATTGTAAAATTATAAAATGATTTAACTGTTTGTTGCTATCTGCCCACCAGCCCATGAATGTGCATCTGTTATTACAAAACCTAAAATCTTACATCTTGAGCCATATGAGGAGAGCCAAAGATGGTGATTCAGTAAGATGTTTATCAAAGCTGCCTGGCATTTATCAAAGAAATCTCTTTCCATGCAGTTGGTTAGAAATTGCTTTGACTGCATATTCCCTCCTGAAAATGTCATTGCAATACGCTTACATGCCCTGTTCAAATTACACAAATTAATGTCAGTGTGGGATAGGCAATTCCATAAGCGATTTATTTAGAGGGAATGACTTTTAGAAAAATCTGTTTCACATCTTCAAAAGTCTTTTCAAAATCTTTAGACAGCAGTATTGTTTTGGGGTTCTGTTATAAAGGAATAAAGTGTCACTGCCAACACTTGAGTTTAAACACAGATTGCCAGTGAGCAAACACAGGCGATTCCATTATTGAATTAAGTTGATCACATGACCATAGAGGAAACACACATATAGGAAGTTGTGTGACAACTAATGACCACTATATTCCAGTCTATTCTCTATACTATATATGGATCTACATTCTATTCAATCCTCTATTACTATATAGACCGCTATTCTCTACTCTATTTACTATACTATTTCTCTATACTGATTACTATTCAGTGGTTACTTTCCGAGCGAGTATTATTGAGCAGGAGCTATTAGTGTGAGTGATATTCGAAGACATCTGACACCAGTATTGTTCAACAGGATATTATAGTTGTATCTGTGATTACAAAGTCTCTACTACAACGAGCATTACAAAAGTGATGACAAGTATTCATTGGCATCACAAAAGTGGATACGAGTGTTCATTGAGTCACAAAAGGTTCCAACAACAACAACAAAAAAAAATGAATCTAAAAAACAAAAATACAGCTATCAAGATTTGCTTATCACAAAAAGCAACAAATATATTGGTGGATTACAAAAACAGTTTAAAAAATTAACTTGAAAACAAATTCATTATTGCAAATGAAATATAATCAGCTTCTCTCAATCTCAAATGCTTCTGATATGAATCCCAAGGAATGATTACTTTGTAAATATTTCCCATATGAAATTCTGAGACGAGGAGTTATCATTATTTACACCAAGACTATTGTCCTCAGCAAAGATGGGGAGCCTAGAAACCATCATTACTTGCCACTGACTTTAACAGGCCAGACACCTTGCCTTGAATGCCAGACTTCCGCCTCCCCCCAAAAAATCCTCTTTTCAGAGCTCAAATCTGACAAGAGACCATATGGAGCCAGACATCGTAGATTCAAGGGTCAGCTCAAAAACGCCTTGCTGAGGACAGAAATTGATCCAGTCGATAGGGAGATGGAAGCTGCAGAAAGAACCAATTGAAGAGAAGTCCACGAAAAAACAACACCCTTTGAAAACATCAGAAGACAAATAGAAGAGACAAAGAGAGCCTAAATGAAAGACAGAGCTCTCCATCCCCTGAACCCTCCTACCCTACCATGCGGTGGCTGCATATATCCCTTCAGATCCAACATAGGACACATTTCACACAAAAGAAAATGTCAATGAGCACCCCAATACTCAGCAACGAGTTCCATCAACAGTCTCCTTATCTTTGTTGTGATCACAAAATTTCAGTCATTGTACCCTAAAGGAAACAAAAATTCACTTTGAATAAAATTGATATCATCTGGAAATATGATCTACCAGACAATCTCAAACAGAGATTCTTTCGTGCCACTGGAGAGTTGGTTTTAATATATGATGCTACTGCTTGGACATCAGCTAAAACCCTTGAGTCTAACCTTGATGGAACTTAAACTCAGATGCTGAAAGCTATTCTCAATATCTCCTGGAGAGAACTTCCAAGTAAATCACAGCTCTATGGACCCATCCCAGATATTTCTACAATCTTACATGAATGATGCACTTGATGGCAAGCAAATTAAGAACTTGCGAGTGATCTAGTACACTGTACACTACAAAACAGGTTGATCGCCCAACAACCACCTACAATGACCAGCTGTTATGGCACAGGATGTCACTCTAATGACCTTCCAACCTTGATACAGGACTGTGAAAGTTGACATGATAGACTCATGAACGTCCAAGCCAGCTCAACAAAATAATAATAATAATAAGCCTTCATCAGGTACTTCTTGATCCAGGTAACCTTCAGAGAGTTTCAAACTGAACCCTTTATTTAATTTACAGGATAGGTTGTTCTCGTTCTGCTGCTCATGTCTAGGATTATCTTGTCTAGTTCTTACTTAGCATTGCTCATTTACTGCGCGCCCTGTTTCTGTTATCCTGGGACAACAGCATAGTGGATTAAAGCATTTGATCAAGAATTTGGTGACACAGTAATTGAGTTCAATCCCTGGGTTGGGCAGTGTGTACTTGGACTTAATGGAAACTGAGTGAGCAATAACTAAGTAGTACTAAATAAGAACTAAATAAAATATCCCTAGATATGGACAGCAGAACAATATATCCCCATAGATTAAATAAAGTGTTCAGTTCAAAATTCCTTGTAGGTTACCCAGATTAAGAATCACCTGATGAATGGCCAAAATGTTGCGATAACAAAAATGAGACAATAGTTTGCATGTAAATAATGATAATCTTGTATTTCAAAGATTAAGGCAAATTACCTTTTGCCCACTTTTCAAATATAACTTTCAGCCTTCTTCAGCAACCTACAAATTTTGAAAAGAACTCCTCTCTACAGGCTTGATCGTTATCAATCTCCTTTTATTCATTACAGGGTATCTTCTATCAGTTAACATTCACCGTCCTTATTTAGCTGTGTGTCCTCATGTATGTTTCTCTTACAGAATAAGAGTCTATGACTTTTCAGCACTACCAGACCTAGGGATTGAACCCACAACCAAACTGTGAGAGTAATTGTGACTTCAATACCTGGGCCAGGCAAGATATATGTAGACTTATTTGAAACAGAGCAAGCAATAACTGAGCAGTACTAAAAAAGAAAAAGCCAAGATATTCCTAGACATGGGCAGTGGGATGAGAACAGTCTACCCCTATAGATTAAATAAAGGAAAGAAACTGGTTTGTTTTTATTTTAATGTTGCAGTATAGAATTCGATTTATTGGTTGTTAAAATTGCATTTGCCAACAGTGTGATTAGATGGGGTGCATTACATCCCAGTGATTTTTACTAATCAGTTTAGTGATAATCACATTTAGGCATTACATAGTTGTGCGTTATTCTTGGAAGATGTTTGCAGTTTTTGCAGTTTACTACTTTTGGAAAAAAAAAAAAAAAAAAAAAAAAAAAAACCTACAGTGGAACCTCAGTTCATGAATTTAATTCGTTCCTGAAGCCCGTTTGTAACCTGAAAAGTTTGTAAACCGAAACTATTTTTCCAATAGGCATCAATGTAAGATGGATTAATCCATTCCTGGTCCTATGACAATTGTTTATGACTTGTTTTGTTATTATTAGTTACTTAGTTCAATAAATTGTTGGTTATTCAATCCAACAATTGATTAGGAAATCCGTTATTAAAAAAAAAAAAAAAAAAAATCAAACAATTATAATCCAGTTATATAACGCATTGTTTATTTAAACTTTTACAACAGTACTTTGTGCACAAGTTTATACACAAAGCTAATGAAAATCATTAAATCTAATAAAAAATAAATAAACCCAATACTAAACAGATAAAATATAGACGAACACTTTAATTTTACTGTACCTGTATGTAGGAGAGCTGATAGTGGAAGGGGAAGGAAAGAGATGTTATTGTTTGGAAAATGGAAGGAAAGACATGATCATCTCTGTATTTATAAGAATAATATAGATTGTTGATTTTGCCATACTGAGTAGGAAGAGACAATATCATCAACAATTGTTTTTCTATCAACTTTTCTTTTTCCTTTATCAGTATCACAGCTAGCTTTCTTTGGAGGCCATGACTAAGGACTAATAAAGAGAATAAAAGGCACAGTATAATAAAATTAAAAAGCACAGCACAACACATGAATATATAGAACATGGTGGTCGACTCAGAAATGATGACATTTGGGTTAACTCAGTTTGGCAATGTTGTTCAAGAAACAAAATTTTTTCGATAACCAAGGCATTTTCATCTCAAATTTTCTGTTCAAAAACCGATTTGTTTGACATGTGAGACATTCAAGAACTGAGGTTGCTCTGTACCTTTTAAATTCAGTTTAATATTGCATCAATGTGCAAAAACCTCCTCTGCTGTTTTAACATGACATACAGATCAAAATTTTAAAAAATTCTCCACTTCTCTCAAGAATTAATTTAACTCCAAAAATTAAAATATTTGTCAAAAGCTAAACAAATCTAAAAACCTCAAGAGAAGCAATGCTCATCTGATTTTTATATTAAATCACATTAAAAAAATATTATATACTTCTATATAAACGTTTACAAGATTTAATGGGACTAAGAGATTTATATGGGAAATATGAACTAGTGTATAAAAAACTTGAAACATGTAATATGAAATGTTAGCCAGTCTTATTCTGTTTCCATGATATAAACTTCCTTAAACAAATTAAGTTTCATTTATTGTCATTTGGGTAATAATTTCTAAAATGGCTATTGCTACAAATGGATAAGTAAAATTTTTTTTTCTTTTAGCAATTTTTTTTGTCTGATGATAACAATGTCAAGATGACTTCAAACTCAACAGCTGTGTTTGCTGTTGTTAATTAGCAGAATTGTGAATCTAATTTCGCCCAGGGTACAACAGGTAAGAGGATAAGTGATATTTATAGACACATAAATTCAGCATTCAATATAATTACTCTTATTCAGGGTGGAGGCTCGATTTCATTGATTTTTACAGGGCAGTGATTATGCAATTTCTCAAAGGAAAAGAAATTCTTTTATCTGTGTGTGTGTGTGTGTGTGTGTATGTGTATATATATATATATATATATATATATATGGTGCGATAGATAAATTGTTGTTTAAATTATACAAAAATGAAAATAATACTGACATCTCATTTTTAACAGATATATTTAACAAAATTACACAAAAATATCTTGAAATAATAAAGAGTAAATTTATTCAGTAAAATAAAAATCACCATTGGCTCCAACCACAGCCTCCAGACAACTTCGGAATCTGCTTCAACACTTTTGGGTGGTCTCCTTGTTCATGTTGGTGAATGCTGCCATAATCATTGCCTTCAGTTCATCTTTGGTGTTACAAGGAGTTTTGTTGATCTCTCACTCAACTGTACCCCACATATAATAATCAAGAGGGTTGCAGCCTGGCGAGTTACACGGCCAGACATTAGGGGTGATGTGGTCACAAAAATTGTCTGACAGCCATGACCAGGTTCTCCTGCTTGTATGGCATGGTGCAGAGTCCTGTTGCCAGAAATAGGGACTTCCTGCAGTCACCCTCTTGACTCAGGGCAGCACTACCTCCTCAAGGCACTTGATGTAGGCATCCATATTGAGTCTGAGGTCCTGTGGGAAAATAAATTGAGGCATAATATCGCCATCATTAGGGACCACTCCAAAAACAATGATGACTGG
>OZ038504.1:45429248-45504248 GCA_964036315.1 Acanthosepion esculentum
AAGAAACAGCGAATTATTATTAGTTTATGAATTTAGCCAAATAGTCCAAGCAACGTAACGTATGTTTGAGGACCAACAATTTTTTAAAAGATTTTCACTGCAGTCATAGAAACTAGTAAAGTTAAAGTAAACTTTATTTAATTTGATATAAAATAAATAATTCGAATTAATTAGACTAAACATTATTTTTCTTAATTTAATTGGTAAAACGAAAACCAGATTTATTCACTCGCGAGTAAGTAGTCAGTCAGTTTAAAAAAGTGGTTACTACTAAACTACTAGTTTTTATTTAGTCACTAAAACTAGTCATTTATTTATTTTAGAAACCTACTTGACTCGAAGACTGAACAAACATTTAAAATGACACATTGATACATATATGAGTCATAATTTTCGGAATCGGTTGTTTTTTTTTTTATTTGCGTTAAAAATAAATAAATAAGACTTGTTCTTTCATTTCTTCTTTAAAAAGACGAACCTTGCAGTTAGTAACAACAACAAAAATAACGTAAGAAAATGTACAAATTTTAGTCAGACGTTAGAATTTATTTTTCCGTTACATCGACAAAAAAGTGTCAATGTTTGTTAATAAACATCAAACAGTGAACAAGAATGTTCTTTTATCTCATTCTGGCGAAGCCTTTTTACAACTGTGGAATCGTCCTTGATCTCATTCAATCAACAAAAAACAAACTCTCTTTACTTTTTTACATGTCTTTTGTTCAGACAGCGGATTAATTTTTAAAATATTTTTAATAAATAACAATTTATTTAAATTTGAATTTAAAAATATTTCTTTAAACACACACAAACTTTTAAGAATTATTAACTGACAAGAAAATTAAGTTAACAATACCTACCTGCTTAAAATGAAGTACATATGTTGTATTTTCCAAGCAGAATAATAAAAAAAAATTCCAGACAAGTTATCCAAAAAATTTTAAGTGCCTTTTTTGTTTCTTTTTTTAAATAGTCCAAAGTGGAATTAAAATTAAAAAATAATTACGAGTCCAACTTTTATTATTTATCTATTTTTTTTATTTTTTTTTAACTGTATGGAGAATTTAAGAATTAACATTTAGATCAAATTATTTCCAAAACAGCTCACAAGTGTTTTTCCCCTTCACCCGTAAAAATAAATAAATTTTTAGGAAAAACAAAATTGCACACCCCAAAAATTTGTGTACGTTTTTTTGCTTCTTGTAAATAAGATGCCTTTTTTTTTTAAGCAATAAAAAGGCGAGTTATCATTAACAATGAAAACTGTAGAAGTCTATTTAAAATAAATGCAAATACATAGATTTGTAAGTAATTTCATTTATAATGATATAAATAGTGTCACAATTGTTGCTTGCTAAAAGTAGATAACCGTTTAACTTGGATGAAAAGGAGTGTTCTTAAAAACAGCTTGAATGATAGGAAAAAGTGAAAATCGTGTAAAAGTCTTTAAAACCTTGATTTCTTTTGTAAAGATTCGTCGCCACAACCACAAACATAAGGGTGGGTGTTAGTAAATTAAAAATAAAAACTATTGTTGGGGGGTGTTACCCTCTTGTGGTTCAGAGATATCAGCCTCGATGATGAAGAAGAGAAGAAAGGGGTGGCTTATTTTTTTCTTTTTATCTCTTCTCGCGTTTAAATGATTACCAATCCTTCAGGCCCCTTTATCAAGGTAAAAAGACCTCATTTTAAAGTTTGTGACAAATTCCTATCGAGCCATCTGTATGAAAAAATTAAACGAGCATCCCGTTATTTCTCCGAGGAGAAAGCAGTTGTGAACTGATACTTCTTTTTCGTTTTTGACAAGAGAATCTGTTTCTGACAGAAGACTTCCTCCAAAACAGGGGAGGTCACTCTCGTTTCATTGTCACCAAACGCGGGTGGATATAACGTAGATTACTTTAATTCTCATAAATTAAGCATTATTATTATTAATTTAGGAGTACAGTTCATTTTAGCGTTTCAAATGACTTTTACATACCAACCACTGATTTATCTCCCTTGCATCGCAAACAAATTTCTTAAACGAGCCCTCCTAGACTTGCTAAAGTTCAAAAGTTATGCACTCAAAACAAAATGAAACAAAAAAATAGCTTTCAAATTGGAATATAATTTAATTAAACTATTTTTTTTACTGAAAGTAAAAAAAATGAAATAATAAGAGGTGGATTTGAGTTCTACAAAATGGGAATACAGGGCTCAGAATACACCAACTACACCCTCTGCAGAGGGATAAGACACCCCCCACTCTAAAATTGGGACCCCCTACCAAGTAAATTCTTATAGGTTCAAATATAAAGGACCATTATTTAACTTTCACCAAACCAGGTAATTACATATAGACTCAACTCTTTCCGTTCACACTCTTCCCTGGCCTTTTGAATATGAGTAGAGGTTTATCCCATATTTCCTGTTTAGAATTCAGTTTGTCGCAGTTAGCTCCCCCTCATTTTCTTAACGCTTCACCAGGGGTCTCCCCCTCCCGGGAGCATAAATACAGGTTGACCCTTGGCCTCTCGCTCTCTTTCTTTCCTCAGCTGCGCCCACGGGCTGCTCACCCGACCTCGCTGGAGGTCGGCAACTGTCGCACGTGGTGCGAGGTATTTCCAGTATGTGAACTCTCACACACAACTAGCGTTTCCCATGTTCAGGGAATACGCTAGAACAAGATTCACCAAACTGTACGGACATTCCAACTCAAACACACACACACAATAACTTTCCACACGGACACTAAACGTTCTATACATGTTTTAAATTTGTATTTGTAAATTCGTGTATTTATCTGTTTGTTAATAATATATATTTGTTCGCATACATATATCTGTCTCGTTTGTTCCTTTGGACCCCATTAAGGTCCAACATTCTATTTTAAAGTGGCTGGACCGGTCATCGAAGTCTTAAACCAGAGATAATTCATCTTCTCTACTTCTTCCATTCTCACAAAGCCGGTCCACCACAAGTTTCAGGTTCTTTCTAAAGTCTTTTTCTTCTCTTTCACTTCTAGTACACCTTGCATTTTAGTGGCATTATCACCTTATTTGCAGTGAATTGTTTAAAAAAAAAAAAAGAATGTGATTTCAAAAAAGAAAAAAAAAGTGATTGCTTTCAACATTCAATTAAATCAACAGGTGCAGTGATTATATTCACAATAATATACGAGGATACAACACCAAGTTTATGGGGGAGGTAGTGCTAATTTACAGGTGTTGGAATGAACTTAGCAACAGCTTTTGAAGGGAAGGAAACACAACAACCTCTACTATTCAAATATATTCAATATACAAACAAAAAAAAGAAATAAAAAGAAATGCTTACAATGTGCACCTGCAGACTTAGCTTAGGAGTAAAGGTAGATATATTTGTCAACAAGAAGAGGCCCCTCTCATTCTATAGCTAGCTCATTTAATTAGTAGTAATTTCTCTTAAGATTGCCAGCTCCATTATTCCATAACCTGATGCCACTGTTTGGGTCTTGTGTTGAAGGGAGCAGCCTTATTCATGCTGACTAAATGGTGGAAAAAAAAGACAATGGGTCTATAGGAAACAAACCCTATGTCCAACCCACATACATTCCATATTAAAACATATCCAAACTTTATTTTCTATCTAATAAAAGACAATATTTACAAATATACCAAAAAGCTTCCACAGTACAAGAAACAAAATTTAAATGAAAGTGTCTATTGTTTAGAATTTAACATTACCATGTCAAATATTTGAACAGTCAAAGAAAATGAAAATCCTGTTTTTCTCAAGCTTGCTTTTGGGAAAAACTCCTTATAAAATCTCACAGATTTTGTCTTTCAGGAGAAGAGATACAACAGCTTCCAAGCCGTTCAAGCACAAGAAAAGACGTGGTTACATAGCTTTTTCCTTCCCCCCAGCTCATGTTGAAAGAAACATGTCTTGATTCAAACAAATCATCTCCAACACAAACATCTTGGATGATCAGTGAATTTTGGCTGATGATCAAAGTCTTTTCTAAATCATAACCCTTCTGTGAACCAAGTACCCAAAGACTTTAAATCAACTAAAGACTATTTTTACTCCTTTTTGACTTTTTTGAATTCATGTACATATGTTTGTAAATACAAGTGATTTATTTAACAAGTTTTCTTTTTTTTTTTATTTTATTATTGTTTTGAATTCAGATGTTTGGATTTCTAATATAAAAAAACTTGGATGACAGAATTTTCTACAGGTCTTTGAATTTGGTGGTTATATAGTCAGTGTCATGAGACCCTTACAGGGGCAGTGATTGGTTCTTTTTTTCTAACCATTCAGCATCCTTGTTTTATTCTGTGCTTGATTGATCTTATTTTACAACCGGTTATTCTGAATTCTAATACAAGGGTTGACATGTCACAAAACCAACCCGCAAAATCAAATAAGTCCCAGAATTTGTAAAACAAAAATAAGTATGAGAGTCAGATACTGAAAAGTTAACAGTCTGATTCCCAAAATCAGTATTTCAATGACCAAACATCAGAATACTGATCTTGGGAAGTGGGTTTGATCAAACTGGTGTGCATATGGCACAATGGTTAGAGGCTTGGGATGTGAAATTGGTGAGCTGAGTTCAAATTCCAGTCAAGATCATTGCATTTAGTTTTGCACAAATACTCTTGGGAAAGGTATGAATCCATTTCTTCTCCCTCTATCTATGGGCTAAATAGCAGGGCAGATTGAACTCTCTAGTCATGGTTTGACAACCTGTACAGGAGAAGGGTAATTCTGAAAACCGTATGCAGCCCTGATGGGGCACATACTTGAACTGTAACTAATAACTGTTCATCATAGATGCAGTATAAACCACAGGCTGACTCTGTAAATGTCGAAGAAACTTAAATGGGCCAGAGCAGATAGGCATGCTTAGAAACAAGCAGCCACAATAAAGATGAGAAATATAACAGCAGATGATGATGATGGTTACGCCAAAAATTTTGCAACATCACATTGGTAGAAGAAATTTTGGCAATCTTTAACTTTGGTGCCTGCAAAAAAAGTGTTAAAAGGATGATTTTTTCCTTAATGCCACAATTATTTTAACTATCTTCATTCTCTCAGCAATGTTTACATACAAGATTATAAAAGTATGTGAAGCAAGTACAATGCAATATGTATTATCTTATTACTGTATACTACTTGTTATGAATAATCAAGAGTGGTCTCCCCTTGTTTTCCTCTTTGAGAAAGCTATTTTTGTTTACTGGAACTATAAAAGGACACTATATGCAAACCTTGTATTCTCAGTTAAATAAAGATTTCTTAAAGCCTACACCTGTGTACTTTTATCAATACACTACCTTCACTCCCTCAGCTATGTTTATTACTTTTAAAAAGTGATGATTAGAATTGTAATAAAACCTAAACATATGATGAAAGTGAATTTATACATTCTTGAGAATTTTACAGCAAAAATATTAAACACTATTTATTTATTAGATTGTTTATTTTATTTTAAGAATGATTTTATATTTACAACATTCTAAAAATGTGAACCAACTAATAAGATGCAATTATATATCATTTACCAATTTATAAAGAAATGAATATGAAAACAACTTTTTATTCATAAATTTATAAAAAATTACTAAATTATAAAAATATGTGAACCAAGTATAATGAAATCTTTATTATTTAGCATATAACAGAGGAAAACTATGGAAGAAAGTATTTCCCCTATTATGAACATTATTATATCCATGAACAGAATGAAATGACTGAAAGGAAAAGGAATGCCAAACATGCTTTGGTTTCAGAGAAACCTTTATACCATGAAGACATACACAAGACATATATAGATATGTGCCATACAGAGAATAATATATATATCTACACAGCAAGCAGAGTGTAAGGAGAATCAAAAAGGAAGAGCCTAACATACAATATGGAGATACTCCTGTGTCTGGAGAAGCCATGTTTAGGACTCCAGATTCAAACAGGCTTGAATCATCTACTGTGTCCCAGATGAGGATATATTTCATGAATGGGAAACAGTGAATCTTTGGTTTTCCCTAATTGAGGACTGCGAGCTGGAGTTTCTTTCTATATCTGGGAAAGATATATTCCTAAAGAGAAACGGCACTATGGACTTATAAAGTGTAGCATTTTGCAGCTGGCTGCCCTGGAGGAAGCCTGGGCAGGACAAACAAACACATGTGTCTTGACACCAATAAGCTTACTGACTGAATGACTGGCCACTCTCATTACTGTATGAAATGACATCTCTAAGCAGCCATCACATGAGCCATGTGGCTTATCTCCACCAAAGGGAGATAATTGCTTTCAGTATCCTGACAAGCATTTTATGTATAAAATTCAAATCAATTGGCAATTAGCTGATGTTTTGCCAACCATTCCAAACAACACAATTTTTAAAAAATTCAAAATTATGTTTTTCAAAAAAGTGTAGGAAAGAAGGTAATCTATAATTGATGGAGTTTCAAGCCTTGAACTTCTACTGATTAGGCATCCTTGATCCTAGATCATGATTATAAAAAAATGGAAAATTAAATCAAAAAGTTGTCTGAGATATAAAATAATTTGAGAAGAAAATGTATAATATCCAGAAAAATCATGTTTACTTAAATTTTCTTGTTCCATAGTTCATAGATATTTTTTTTTAAATTATGAATAAAAAACATGTTTTCATCATTATTTATTTATAAATTTGTAAATAATAAATATTGCATTGTATTAGTTGCTCCACATTTTTAGACTGTTGTAATATAAAATTATTCTTGTAAATAAACAATCTAATAAACAGTGTTTGTTATTTTACTTGTCAGTTCTCAAGAACAAAGAAAATCTATCAATTCACATCCATATGTTCGGGTTTTATTACAATTTTAATCATTGTTTTTTAAAACAGTAAACATTGCTGAGGTATTGAAGGTAGTATAAAATAATCGCAGTGTCAAGGGAAAAAATCTTTTTAACACACCATTTTTTGTGGGCACAAAGGTTAAAATTTGTGATTAATCAGTGTTACGGTTTTCATGCTTTCCATCCACTGAACAAATGGCTAACAAAAACCTATAACAGATGTGATTAGAGTGAATGAAAGATTTGATGGATTTGTTTAATAAACTCTGCCTGTGATAACACAAATTACATAAACAGATAGTATGATTTAAAACAGTAATATGTGGGTTATAATTTTAAAAGTGTGAGGATTGATGAAGTTAAAGGATTATTTAATCGAACACTTTGCTAGCAGGATCAATTGGCTGAACTAACAGTGAAATAGAATGGTGTGAAAAGAAAACTCCAACATAAGTGTGCAGTTATAGTTTTGTGGAGCTGAGGGTTGTAGGGATACAAAAGTCAATTATCTCCCTTTGGTGTAGAGGAGTCATGTTTCATGTTTGAATCTGGAGTCCTAAACATGGCTTCTCCAAACAGGAGTATCTCCATATTATATGTAAGAACCATCCTTTTTGTTTCTCCTTACACTCTACCTTGCTGTGTAGATATATATAATATATTGTTTTCCACATGGGACACATGTATATATAGTTTTATGGATGTCTTAGGGATATAAAAATCTCTCTGAGAACAAAGCATGTTTGTCATTCATTTTCCTTTCAGCCATTCCATTCTGTCTGTGAAATACGGCATTGTTATATCACGGATATAATAATGCCTATAATGGGAAAAACAAGTGGGAGAATAAACCTTTTTTCCATAGCTATCTCATGTTATAATGGTTAAAATCAACAGCTGATTTACTCACATCAAGAAGATTAATGGAGGATGATAATGACGAGGAAACACATGGGTAATTTTAACAAAACAAGATCAGGAATTTATTTACGAATTTATACACTTGAAGTTGTGGTGGTTGATCATTTCAGGAAAATAAATCAGAAATTTTTAAAGTCTGTAGTTTTAACAAATTGTCACGAAGAGGAAATGTTCATACAACAGATTAAATGATCTGACATAAAATAATATTCAAAAAGTTTTAAAACAAAAGTAAGAGAGTTTGTTGTTTACAGAGGGTGACGTGCGGTTGCATACATTAAAAAGTAGACAAAGAGAGTTTGAAATACTTAGTTTTCTTAGATTGTTGAAACAAAATTCTTTGAAGTACTGCATGCTTGGTTAAAGGCTGATTATATAATTGGTGAGTAATTTTACACTAGCACGAACTTCAATGCTGGTCACGAGGAACTGAAATGAAACCTTTCATATGGTTTTAATTCCACCTACTAAAACTTTTGACTCCTTCTTCACATTATTTGCATTCAGACCATTATTTGCATAATTTTTGTTATTATCAAAATATTTTGGCTGTTGTGCACTCCAGCCTTATTCAGGTGTCTGTCAATCTGGGTTTCCTTCATGGAATTTTGAACTGAGCCTTTTATTTAATCTATAGAGGCAGAAAATTCTCATTCTGCTCTCTCTGTCTACGGTTATCTTAGCTCGTTCTTATTTAGTACTACTCGGTTATTGCTTGCTCTGTTTCCACTGACTCCAAGTTTTCACTACCTTACCCAGAGAGTGAACTTGCAACTACCGTCACCAAAGTTAATTTAATCCTGGAATGCATTCACCATGGTTTTCCTTTCCTTACTGCTTCTGCTGGGCTTTGCTGTCATTTCTCTTTATTCATTAATGATCCCCTTATGGTACTTATTTGCTATGCTAGGCTTTCTGAGGAGGCACTCATAGGTGAGTATATGTACTGATTCCTTTAGATATCTGACTCTTCAGTGTTATTCTGTCTAGTATTTTTACTTCATTTAATCGCTGTTGGTGACCATTCCTTTCTTTCCATATATGATCAAACAATCTTGATTTCATTGTCTTGCCCCTAAGTACATTTTTTTTATATTTTCTACAGCCTTATTTTTAGAGGATAACTGGTTTAACTTTTGTATTCTTGTCACAACTGCAGCAAAGATGAGGATATTAGTCTGAATGTAAATAATGCCGATAAGGATAACTTCTCATCCTAGAAATTCAGAGAGAAAATTTGTTTGTACATTTGTATATAAATGTTGTATTGCATGCTTAACATGCAGTCCTCTTGTCATTTTTCACTATTCTATTTCATTGTTAGTTCAGCCAGTTGACTCTAGTAGTGCTCAGTAAGAATTATTAGGCAGAATATTAATGTCATTCATTTGCCATATATATATATATATATATATATATATATATATATATATATATATATACCCAAGTATAAGATTGGTGTATACGGAATAAATCCCAATAACCAAAAAATACTATTCTTAAAAGAGTGCTCAATACAGAGTAGAGCAAATATAATTTGAAAATTATAACATAAACATGTTATAAAATCATTACAAAAATAGCCATTTTTTTTCAACACTTCTGGTGTCTTATCAAGTGATGGTGTTGAATTAGGTATGTCCATTCAACACCATCACTTGATAAGACACCAAAAGTCTTGAAACAAAATGGCTATTTTTGTAATGATTTTATAACATATTTATGTTATAATTTTCGAATTAATTATATATGTAATGATATCAGACTAATAGTGGGTAAGTCTATGGTAAAATGTAAAAATTTAGTGACATGTTTCATTCCAAGAAGGAATTTTTTCAGACTAATGATGGTTTCCATTTTTATTAGATGAAGCATTGTCAGCTATTATTATTTTGTGATTAGTATTTACTTTCATCATCACTTTTTATGAGACAAAACATTGTCAGCCATTAATTTTTGACTAGCATTTACTTTCATCATCACTTTTTATGAGACAAAACATTGTCAGCCATTAATTTTTGACTAGCATTTACTTTCATCTTCATTTTTTTATTAGATGAAGCATTGTCACCCATTATTATTAATTTTTGACTAGGGTTTACTTTCATCTTCCTTTTTTATTAGATGAAGGATCGTCAGTTATTATTATTAATTTTTGACTAGTTTTTACTTTCATCTTCATTTTCTATATGATGAAGCATTGCCAGTTATTTGTGGAGTGAAGACAGAAATAAACACCATGACAGTCAAACTCCAAATGACAAAAATATGTTTTCCGAGTGGGAGGATTGCAGATTGTTGCGGTTAATAAATTCATGCTTTGAAAATAAATAATTAACATTTTTCAACAAATTGGTCACGTTCCTATCAACAATAAAAAACATAATTAGTGATCCCGTTGAAGGGTATTTAAGCAAAGTTTCTAAACAGACAAACCATTAAGGAGTGACAACTGCAACAGGTTATGACACTCTGCTTAAAAGAAATTCCCTTACACATTCACCAATCTTCCTGATCAAGCTACAAGACACTTACACTTTCTTCCTCACCTCTTCTTTCTCACACATATGCATAAAGAAATCACATTTATTTCTTATTTCTTGGAAAACAAGAAGAAGGAAAGGACAGTATCCTGACAAATATAAGAACTTTAACACTTACACACACTAAGAAAAATTTAGTTGTAAAAAACATGAAAATAAAAATATATTTTTTATATTTAAACACCTTTATCGTCTTTTTCTTTGTTGTAGGCTGATTCAAATCTGCAACACATTATTAATTTTTGAATAATATTTTCTTTCATCTTCCTAATTTAACATATGAAGCATTGTCAGCTATTATTAGTAATGTTTGACTAGAATTTACTTTCATCTTGTATTAGATGAAGCCTTGTTAGTCATTAATGTTAAATTTTGACTAGTGTTTACTTTCATCTTCATTTTGTATTAGATGAAGCCTTGTCAACTATTATTATTAATGTTTGACTAGTATTTATGTTCATCTTTGTAATTTATTAGATGAATTATTAGCCATTATTATTGTTTGATTAGTATTTACTTCCATCGTCCTAATTTATTAGATGAAGAATTGTCAGCCATTATTAAATTTTGACTAGTATTTACTTTCATCATCAATTTTTATTAGATGAAGCATTGTCAGCCATTATTATTAATTTTTCACTAGTTAATATTTCTGTGTTTATTTACATTATTTACACTTGGACAATTGTATTTGTCTTTCTTGTTATTATCACAAAATTTTATTCATTGTACCTTTCAGCCTTCATCCAGTGCTTGTCAATATGTTTAACTGTCAGGAAACATTTTATGTAATCTGCAGGGGTAGATATTTCTTGTTCCACAGGACAATACCCAAGTGGATTAAGGTGTTGGCTCATGAATTTGGTGGCATAATAATTTTGAGTTCAATCCCTGGGCTAGGTAGTACAGTCTGAGACCCAGTGGAAACAGGGGAGAGCAATAACTTCGCTATACTAAATAAGAATTAGATTAGTTATCCCTAGACACAAACAGTTACTCTTTCCCAATGTGAATGTGAAGTGCCACTCCTCCCACCGGGACAGATGTGTGGACCTTACATTCTGTATCTGCCATGTATGAGAGACTGCCAGTCATGGTTGCTTATATATAACCATGTGTATTACAGAATTATTCCCATGCCTATAAACAAGATGCAGGTGTGAGGTCACAGGTTTCTTTATTCACTGGCTGGGAGCAATCCCATGTCAAACCCATGGGGCACTTGGCTTCTGGTGTGAAGTGCATGAAATGTCTCTTATTTGCAGCACACTGCAATCTTCATTTCCTTTGCCTTCTGGTTAATAAGTATTATTTACTTGTTGTAAATTAAGAATTCTATTAGCAGGGTTTAAATTGGTTGCTAGGAAAAGTTGGTTCATTGTGTTGTATTAGATAATTTTTCTTGTCAGAATCTATTTTACACATTTATAAGTCTACCATTCATCCATGCATTGAATATTGCTGTCACATCCGGTCTGATGATTCCTCTAGGTATTTAGAGATTCTTGATAAAATACAAAGAAGAATCTGCAATGTTATCAGTCCTGAACAGTGATATATCTACTATGAAATTAATGAAGCTTAAGCTTCATGGACCCTAATCTCAGAGGGGGCCCCAGAAGCACCTTTTTTTAATGAATGAATTTTTCAACGAAGTTGATCATTTTTTTAAAAAGTGCTATTAAAATAAGACTATTTTAGTGATAGAATCATAAACCAATTGTTTGAAGTAGTTAATGTTGGTGTAAGAAGATGCTCTAATATGCATTTCATATGGCCTCAAAATTCCCCTGTAATTGGTCAAATTTCAAAGTTTTCTTTGGAGCTTGCAGCACCCAAACATCAGCTATAGGGACTCATAGAGCTTGCCAGAATTTATTCATAGCCTTCATTTTGATAGTTGGATCCTTGAAACTATTGTTGCTAGTTGTGAAGGGGACCCCCCCATCTGTTCAAGCACCAGGGCCACAAAAATATAGGTCTGCAACTGGTCCTGACTTGGCATCTCATCTTCAGTCACTTTCCCATTGTCGTAATGGAACTTCCCTGAACATTTTCTATAAATATTTTCATGGTAATTCTTCTGATGAACTTTGCACCATGATACCTATACTTTATGAATTTAAGTGCAGTACTAGATTGTTGGCAAGGTCACATAATTTTACAGTTGAAATGGCTAACAGTTTCTGTTCTCACACTTCTTGCTTGTGGAACTTTCTTCTGGTTTTCTGCTTCCTAGTCAACTTTGATCTTCAAAAATTTAAATGCAATGTCAATCATTAACTTCTGTCTTCTTAATTCTTGTTCTTTTATTGTTCTCTCTCTTTAATAATTGTTTTCTTTTTCTTATATTCTTTCACAGTGACCCTTTGCATGTTACTGGCTTTATTGCCTTGCTTGGAGTGAAATGATTAAAAAAAAATATTTTCATTACGATAAATTAAATATAATATGGGTATCTACAAAAAAATAACATTAAATATAATTTATTTTATTAAAATATATTCAATTAAAATTAGCATGAGACTGCCAAAAGGTTATCAAGTCAGAGGGTTTACTTCTAAACAGGTACTAAACATGTACAGGATGCAATGGGTAAACTGTCGCCATTTTATATTTTTCATTTTGTGCATGCACATTGTTTTTGTTCACTGCACAGTATAGTAGGGTCAGTTGAGCACCATGATGCAATTCATTCTGTCAGAAATTTGGAAATGGCATACTACTTAGCATTCATGCCAGAAGCTCCAATGTGAACATTTCAGAGTGTTTGGGTGTCAATCTGAGGACAGTGCAGAGGATTCGGAAAGAGTTGGATGACTCTAATGGTGATTACAAAGGTGTTTGGAGTGATCACTAGTGATGGCGACATTATGCCTCCATTCATCTTCCCACAGGGCCTCAGAATCAACATGGAGGCCTACATCAAGTGCTATGTCTGGCATCAGGACTCTGCACCATGACACATAGGCAGGAGAACATTGTAATGGCTGAAAGACAATTTATGCAACCACATCACCCCCTACATCTGGTCCCTAACTCCTTGATTATTATGTGTGGGGTACAGTTGAGCAAGAAACCAACACAACTCCTTTTAGCACCAAATATGAAGTGAAGGCAAGGATTATGGTAGCACTCACCAAAACTTTTAGACATAATGGATCATTATTTATTAAACCAACAGATTTGATTACTTTAATAAATGTTATCTTTTTGTAGATACCCATATTTAAGTAGACACTCCATTTATTTATTAAACAGTATATTTATTAATTTTCGTTTACTGGCCGGAATATTCGAGAAATCTTATTAAAGAAAACTATGTGCTCTCTGCTGGATTCAAACCTCCCCTGGGCAGGGGAAACAACTGTCAGATCCAACGTGCTTTAGAGCGTATCAGTCGGTAGACGAAAATAATGTTTAATAAATAAATATGGGTATCCACTAAAAATAACGTTTTTTAAAGTAGTAAAAAATGGACTATTGTGTTGAAAAGTAGGGGATATTACACTTTCGCAACTCCCCCCCCCTACCTGTTGCTTCGTGTCATTCAGCAATGGGTTGCCCCAGGTACGATAATAATCTGCAAACAGTTCTGTTTGTTATTGTTAATAATTATAATATTTAAATAAATTAAAATATAAATCTCGAAAAACAAAATCAATATTTGTAAAAAAAGAAACCCTAACCAACGGGGGTGCGAAAGTGTAATAGCGCTGAAATATCTTTTTGTGTTTAAAAATGAAATTGACCTTAGGAAAGTAAACTTTTAAAAGGTTTTGTGGTGGAGTCCAAAATGACAGTTTAACGCTAAAATTGATCATCACGTTTTTCTTGTGTTTTTTCTTTATGAAAGTAACAGTCCTTTTTCCGTTTATTTTAAAGTACGGAAGCCTAAAACTACCAAAAACATAAAGTTATGAATTCATAAGTATTGTTTCGAAAACCCTAATTTAACTTGATAAAATAATCAAGTTTTTCTTTTCAAACTTTCATACAAATATTTGCATAAAAATGACACAGAGATCAAAAAACGGACACTTAGTTAAGTATATTTTTTTTAAAAATTCAATAGTGGAAGTAATAATATTGGACACAAAGTCAGGGTCAATTTTGGCATTATATATCCCTTGTAAATAGAACCCCTACTTTAGAACCATTTCGGTTTCTTTCACTTTCTCGAAAATGAACAAAGTCCCAAAGCAAATAAAATGTTTTTATAACGAACAGGACAAATTAACTCGACAAAATAATTTTAGTTTAACTGAATCTTTCTTTACCAATTGTTTTGGAGCGTTAACTTAATATCAACAATATCCACTTAACTTGCATGTTTCTGGGTGGTAACCACCGGTGTAAAGCCAAAAGAATCCACCGGTTTTGTCAGCCGATGTCGTGTCTCGCTCCTCCTTGTTGGGTTTGTGTTGAGCCTCTCAAGGTCAGCAGCCGGTTTTAGGACGGCTGGAACGAAAATATGGGCGCTTCCGGTAGTACCCGACGGATAATAGTTGAAGAAGATGAAAAACAAGGAGCTTTCCTTGTCCAAGTAAGTTCCACTTTCGTTTCTTTTTCTTGCCAATACACAGGAAAAATACCAGCCTTGCCTTTCATGTATAGGAAAAATGCTATAACAGGTAATCGGAATGGTTACAAAGTGGGGGAGTCGTTTTGTAGGTAATTTTAATTATGGAGCGATCCCCGTATTTAGAGCCAGTAATGTATTTTTTTGTGAGGGTGACATTTAAAAGTTTCATTTGTCTATTTTTTATGAATATTTTTCGGCTTTGTGTTGATTTTTCTGTTTATTTTTTATTAAATTGTTCCTTTTTGTATATCGTTAAGTAATAATAATAAGATTATTTTTTGTCTTAGGAAAGAGATTCCTAGGCGAAATATGAGTTAAGTTTGTAACGTTTGATCTGTTTTTTCTGTTTCAAGAACATTAGTAACTTTTGGGGTGAGAAATTGGGGTAATTTTTCTTTTGACAAATAAAAATATTAAACTTTTCTTTTTTTTTTTTTTTTTTTTTAAATTAAAAAAAAAAATCCCTTTTTTTAAAAAAAAAAATTAATTAATTAAATAAATAAATAAAATAACACCTTCCTCTTATTACTAAACAAAATACTTAATTCATGATTTTGACAAAATTCTTTTAAAATACTTTTTGCCTGGGAATTAAATTTAAAAATTGCACCAAAAAACAAAAAAAAACTACAACTTCTTGAAGAATAAAAATAAAAGAAGAAAAATTAAGCCTATTTTTAGTTATGGAATTAAGTACTCAAGACATTCAAAAAGTCATTTATTTTTATTATTTTTTTCAACCTGCAACTCAGAAAACAAAAATATCAATAAATTACAACTTAAATATTTTGGTCCGTCCTGAAATATTTGTGTCGTCACCAAAACATGCGAAAAATTCCCATCCATTTGCATTAATTAACGAATGAATAAAAAATCGAGTCCTTGCAATGAATAATCGAAACAAATTTTTGGAAGTAACAAAGACTAAGTAAAGCAAACAAAATTCTTCTTTATTATTTGAAAACTTAAAAAGAGATTTAAATGTTCCAGACTGCATGTGGTTGTGAATTCTGCGAATATTTTGTTTTGATGACATCGCAGTCACACGTTTCAGCATGGACCACAGTACTTAACTTGTAACGGCGAAAAAGAAAATCTCGTTGAAAAATGTAAAAATAAAACTAGATCCCGTGAAAAAAAAAAGAGAGAGGGTTTCTTAGAATTTTGCAGCAATGAGATGTAAAATTAAAATAGTTTCCTTTTTCGTGTGTAAAACTGTCCATTTGCTATAAAAAATGTAGGTATCACCAAGGTGATATAAACCAATAACCTAGGTATCACCTAATCGCCTTTGGTATTTACGATTTATTATTCCATTTTTACTTTTTAAATGATGTCTAGAGTCCAAACACAGATTTATCTCCCTTACATTGCACATGAATTTCTTGAATGAGTTTCATATTATACGCCGCCTTTTGATTTGAAAAATTGTCTTTTGGCAAGAGGAATAAAGGTCAATAAAATGCGTTTTTCGTCGTCTTCTTCAAGGAAAGATTCTGAATACTTGAGGATCTATCCTAAAAAGTCAGGTTTCTTGGACGAGACACCATGGCGTGAGTTTGATCAAGGTGATAACAAATAAAATTTCATAAAAACTAAATTACTTCTTCAGTTGAATGTTTAGGCTAAGAATACAACTTTGACCCAGCCCATGATTGCTCAAAATGTGGATATTTTCTTGATGGAATAGCATGCCAAACATTTGATAACTTACTAGGACCTTTAAAGATAAAATGTTACTTATGTTAGTTAAAGGATTGTTCCTCAGAAGAAATATTTTTAATAATTTGACAACCCATAATCACATTGGATTCCTTTTAAAAGCAGTTCATAATAATAAAAAACAATGATGAGGTAACAATATTATGATGATTATCAATTTTGTCTATATTTTTGAGATGTGATATTGTAACTATTTACATTATTACATTGTTCAGACTGTTGCCCTCGTCTTTATTGCCATATTCACGATGTTGTCGTACTTGTTGAAACTTTGATCTGAACCCTTTTTAGACCACAGGGCAAGATTGTTCTAATTTCACCTTTGGATATCTCAGTTTTTTAGTTAATACCCCCTGATAATTCAACTCTCCAAGTTTTTGTTTTCTCTGCTGTAGCCAGGGATTGAACTCACAACTCTTTGGGTGAAGTCACTTTTTGGATCAATCAACCAATGCTATCCACTGGGCTATGTGCCATGAATATGGCAATACGTTTGGGGACAACAGTCCAAATAATGTAAATTATCAATTTCATTATTAATTACACATATTTTAATTTGTATTTGTAATACAAGTTTTTGTAATAATTATTATTACTCACGTTATTACTTAGATCAATTGCAATAAGAAATGAATAAGAAAAAGTTTACTTATTGATTTATTTATATTTTTTTAATGGTATTCCTAACTGATATCACACTAAAAGGCTTTCCATTCAAGTAATACTGTTATAGTATCCCCAGGGTGTCAATACCAATTTTAGTATTTACCATATTATAATTTTCAAAGGTGAACTTCATTAAAAAAAAAAAAAATAAACAAACAACAGTTTTCTGCTTAGGGAGATTCATATTTATTGAAAAAACAAAGTATGGATGTCTCCTTTTTGTGTACTTAGTTTCATTTTTTTTTAGGTAATTTTTTTTTCAAATAATAATTATATTTTTTATTATACATACTTGTTTCTTCATTTATTTCAAAATAATGGCAGCAAACCAGCATGCATCTATTTATTTACCATGTCATGTGACACAATTTTCCAGCTAAACAAATTGTTTTACAAGGGATTTTTTAAAACCTTTTTAGCGTGGTTGTTCGATTTAAATGAAACTTATTTAAATTATCATATAAGTCGAATATTTAAAAAAAAAATCAGATTTAAATCAATTTTATAAAAATCTTTATTTAAAGCAAAAGATTTAGAAATAAAACTTTTTTTTTTTTTATGTAATTTCATGGAGGGAGAAAATTGTTAAGCATATTGCATCAAATAATAATTCTGAATAATTTGTTTTATAAAATAAAATTTTAACCATCAACAAATTTTAAAATTCAACGTGAGCAGAGTTTGCATTCATGGATTTAGAAAGACCAGTTTTTTGCTGCTTTATCTATATACCAAGATGGTTTCTCGGTTTGAAATGCACCAGTCCATAGGACAAGAAAACTCACTCAATACCAGGGAGAGGGTGACACTTGTTCTGGAATCCATCTGTAGGAAGAGACAACATGTTCAACACCAGAAGATGAGACCACTGCTGACAGGAGTTGCTTAACTACAGAAAGTATATCACTGCTCAACAGACTTTCAGATTTCAAAGTTAAAAAACAACAAACAGGAATTTTAAAAAACCTGGATCTAAGTTTAAAAAAAAAAAAAACAACACTGGCTGGCAGTTTTGCTAACAAACTCCTCATTAAAAATAATTTTTTAAAAGTTACAAGATTACATTTAGTCAGCCAGATGTAACCCAAAATTGCTAATTTTGAAACCATAAATTATCCTACCTACTGTCCCTCTTAATCTCTCAAGCGATTCATATCAGCTTTGCACTTTCTTTTGCTTTATGGGCAAAAATTAAAAATCCAATATAAATAAATAAAAATTTGGCAGAATGTTGTTAGATGCACCCCGTCTTGTCTTCCTTTAAGAGAAATTGTTGAATTGATTTTTTAATTGTAGAGATTGATGAGTCTCTGATGTTTAAAAGAAAGAATAATGTTTGAAGAGTAGTATGTCAATAGATTTTTGGACTTTACAATATTGATTTAAAAAAGGCTACCTGGTACATATTGCTGACAGAAATGTGGAAATTTTACTTCAAATTGTACTGTCATTCATTCACAGTGATGGATGAGCCTCTTATAATGATAATGAGTTTATGCTTTGGTTTCAGCATTTAGTTGTCAACAATAATCAGAATTTTCTAGACCCAATGACGGAGGCCTGTACTAATCATGTAGATGCATGTTGGGCAAGAATCAAGAAACGCCTAAAGAGAATTGATGGTTCAAAAGTTTATATGAACTGGTCACACCTGGATGAGGCAATTTATAGAGGTTTTTTAAAAGTTCAAGGCGAATAATCATTGCAATACACATTCAGTCAGTTATGTGCCATGCATGATACACACTTAGGTAATCATATATCTTTTGATACATGACTGATGAGGCAGATTTTTCCCACAGTAGATTGCCATTTTTTTCTGCGGTAGACCAGTTGCCATCCAGGGCTATAGAACCCGGTCTGTCCTGCTATTTACCCATAGCTGGTGGGAGAAGAGGATTCATACCTTTCCCAAAGGTATTTAGCACGTAAGTGAAATGTAATGGATTTGACTGGAATTCGAACTCGGCACTCCGATTCCTCAATCTGAGCCACTATCCATTATTCCACCGTTGGTTTTAAATTACTCAAGCACTCAAATTTATTTTTTAGTGGGGAGGGGGTGCGTCTAACAACATTCCGCCAAAAATTCGATTTATAAAAAAAATCCAAAGGAGTACTTGGTATCTAAGTCTACTTTAAAAAATGTGTGGTACAAGGGAAATAAATAAGTATTTATTATGGAGAGATCATTGAAACGCTGAAATGGACGACTCCAATATTGGCAAGACTACTTTTTGATTCTTGTAATTTGATAACAAAATCATATTTTTCTATTCTAACGAAAACAAAGGTCTAAAAGAGTGCTAAACTACAAAAATTAGCCTGTTTTTGTGAACCAGTTTACCACAAAAAAATGGTGGTATCAATGAAAATATAACTTTGCTACCGATTTTTTAAATGCTTAAGTAAATTAAATAGCCACTTAATTTAATAAAAAATAATTCCAAATGTTGGTTATTAATTTTCATAACTAGAATTAAAATAATTGTTGTTCAAATTTATATTCATTCCCTCCATATGAGATGACGAATTCCATTTTTCTTTCCTCCCGTGACTAGCGAGATGATATCGCTTTTTTAATAATTCACCAGAAGTGTTCTCGTGATTACTACACGATTTATTTTAATTTAAAAAAAATCTTTTTTCCCTTACGTTATTTACAATGTTAATTTGTTTTGTTACATTCTATAATCTCTCAGTTTAATCAACAGAATAAATAAATTTAATCAAAAGTTAAAATTCGATTATGATGACAGACAATAAAAACTAAAAAAGAAAGTATTTTTATGTGACAATGGCGGGTGTTTTCGTTAAGGTTACAAAAAAATACAAGTTGATGGACATAATTTCGCCCCGTTTAAATTTTTCCTGATGGTGAGTAACATTTTTGTAAATGTCTACCTACGATGATCGAAAGTACTCGAATAAAACATGAAGTTCGTTGAACAAATTTTGGCAATGCTTGCAAAGACCAAACAAAATAACAAAAAAAAACAGTGTGTCAAAAGGACGGTTATTCACTTGACACCGCTATTACTGTATGTACACGTGATTCCCTCGGCATTTTTTATTTACAAGATTATAATGTGCATCAAGTACGATGCAATATTATTTACCATTTTATAAAGAAATAAATTTGAAAAGAAATCTTTTTATTCAAAAATTTATACAAAATTATCAAAATATGTAAAAAACCCAACAATTCAATACTTTTACCATTTTATAAAAAAACTATGAAAACAAGTTTTTCGTTCATAATTTAAAAAATATATATATCAAGAAATGATAGAAAATGCCTGGAAAATGCATTTTTTAAAAATTACAGTTTATTACATTTTTTATAAATTTATGAATAAAAAAATTACTTGAAAGTTTATTTCTTTATAAATTGATAAATATAAAGATTGCATTGTATTAGTTGGTTTACATTTTTTAGAATGTAAATATAAAATCATTCTCATAATAAGTAATCTAATAACTAAATGGTGTTTAATATTTTTGCTGTAAAATTCTCAAGAACAAAAAATGTATAAATTTACTTTCATCTTGTTTAGGTTTTAATACAATTCTAATCATCACTTTTTAAAACAATATTGCCAAGGAGTGAAGGTAGTTAAAATAATAGCAGTGTCAAAGGAAAAAACCATATTTTTGACACACCATTTTTTTTGTGCATGAAGACTCAGGATTACTTATGTTTCTACATATTAATTCATAGAAACGGTAATAATAGACAATTTTATATAGGTATTTAACTTCTTTTTTTACTGGTAGTTTTATTGAAAGACATTTTCCAAAAGCTGAGCAAAGTATGAAGAAACAGAAAAATATTGTTAGAAACAGTATTAAACTGTTATGTAATATCATTTCTATATGTCACTGAATGTAGGACAATCTCATCAGAGATGAAGAGAAACAGAAATTTGGTTCTACAGAAGGACACATGCTGTGAATACCATGGACAGAACATGTGAGCATTGAGGAAGTTCTAGAGACAATGGCAACAAAAAGGACACTTATGTTTAACATCAGGATGTGACAGTTGAAATTTCTGGGGTACATAATGAGGAAAGCAGGTTTGGAAAATTTGATACTCACAGGATAGATTGATAGTCAGAGAGCCAGAGGAAAGCAATGTACAACCTCCCCCACATAGAAGAAGAGTTATAAATAAAATTCTTGTAAAATCTTGTATATGATGCTTATTAGATTATTTGGTTCTGGTTACTGTATTTAAAAAAAAAAAAAAATTAATGATGTTTAAAAGAAATTCGTTTTTTTCTTTTGCAGGTTTCAGACTCCATTACCAAACAGATTTATGGTATAAAAGAATCTGGAGGCAAAGGTTCGTAAATAAATGAGAATCTGTTTTTCAAAATTCTGAGCTAGTCTGTATCATTCACTTTTGCACAAACACTCTTGTGAAAGGCATGATTCTATTTGTTCTCTCCCAGCTATTGGTTAAATAGCAGGGTAGACTTGACTCTCTATAGGCTTATGCAGGGGTGCCAACCTTTTATATCCCTCATTCAGTAAGACTTTGAACCAGGGTCAACACTCTATTGTGTCCATCATTTGATAAAATATTAAATTAGAGTCGGCACCATGATTTATCCCTCATTCAATAAGATGTTAAACCAGGATTGCTGCCCTGTTATAGCAACCAATCGAAGGGAACAACTCTGAATTTAAAAAATGTTAAGAAAGCAGCAAGAATCTTCTATACTTCTCCCAAAACAATCAGAGCAATTTACAGATATTGAAGAAGAGGAAGTCGTGGAGAGCTAAGATCACCTAGTTCTTGAAGAGGCATGGCTTTAACAGAAAGATTTACAGATATGTAAAAATTACTATTAAATTATATTACGATTAGATCATTTTAAAGATTTTATTATCTATGTTGCATGAATCCAAACAAAAGTCCTTCATGATATTTTTAAGTGAATTTCAAAGAATATTTGGATATTTCTACATAGATTTAATCAACCACATATGTGTTTGAGATAAATACTGAACACAAAAAAAAATTTAGTTTTATTCTTTTCTTATTTATTGGTTTGTTTCTGTTGTCATTAAAGTAATAAGTCAAAGCGGTACATTTGATAAGAACTGTTCACTCCGACATCCAGTGTAAAATATATATGGTCGTTCTTTGTCATGGTAGAGTGCTTACCTGTCCCAGTGGTCTCGAGAATGATGCTGTCTGGAGTTTCAATTCCTGTAGGGTGGCTCATGGCAATAAGATCGAAGAGGAAAGACCAAACTTACACAACCAAACGCCTCCAGTGGAATAGGCAAAGATCTACAAGATCTGCCTTGGTTACACCAGCCCAACTTGTGTAACCAAGGTGGATCTTGACAGACCAAGCATACAACATCCCGATTCAACCAGTTTTGGCAGATCTCTCCAGTCTCAGTCTGGTTTGAGCCTTGAGAGAAGCCATGTGTGTGGGCTTCTCTGTCATGCAGTTGTCCACCGAAATCAAATTCACATGAATGGTCTTGTCAAACTCTCTTTTGATTCACAGCCATCTCCGCCACTACCACCAGGGGAGAGAAATGGAATAGGGAGAGCGATGTTTGGATGTGAGCATGTGCTGACAATAACAGCATATGTGCCATTTTATTCCCCTACCTCTCACTATATTTGAGGCAGCTTTAAAATTCCATTGTCTTAGAATTTGTCACTTTTTGTTTTTTTTTGGTACTGATGTCCACCCAATACCAGGCCCAAGAGCCACTCAAGTTAGTTACTGTGTGATGTTGGTAGTACTGTAACAAAGAGCAAGACAAGAAGTTCATGTATTTAACCTGTGACTTGAAGAGGTCAAGATTGTAGTGATTGGGGAAAGTATCCTGCTGGGCATCTATTCCACAAAGCAGCAGTTCTTGGAAAATGGAACTTCCTCTTTACTAATGGAATATGAAGGAAAATGGGAATGATTCACTCTTGTGTATGTGACATGGTGGATCCTATACTTTTTGCAGCATTCACCTGGTCAAATGAGCCAACTGCGTCAAATGAACCTGTCAGATCCAAACAAAAGCTGCTTGGGGTCATATTCATTCAGATATGCAAATTGATAGGAGTCTCATTAGGAATTCAGATTCACAAGTGGTCCCCAGCTGCATGTATATGCACACTCTTAGGTTAGTGTGATCTGGTTTGAATTTAGTGTTGTTTTTCTCCTAAACTAGTTGCCACCCAAGGCTCTAGAACCCAGTCTGTCCTACTATTTTGCCCATAGATGAGGGGAGAAGAGATGGTTTCATACCTTTCCCAAGGGTATTAGCATGTAAGTGAATGCAATTCCTCAATCTGAGCTGCTAATCATTATACTACCATGATTCCACTATCAGGTCACATCTGCAAAGGTCAGGTAGGAGGGGACTAAAGGAATTTAGCTTGCCAGAACACATGCCATGGAAATAGCGATAGAACAGCGAGAGGCTTGCAATATTTAGTCTGTGAGAAAGGGGTTTTAAGGTGGAACATAATTCCTCACCCACAAGGCCACATTTGAATTCTATCAAGACAGGCAAGTGAGGATTGTGCAGCTCCAACCCAGATATGGCAGCAATACTCCATTTTTGGTTTGATCTGGCTCTTGTAAAGATAGGGTATAGCATGGTGGAGGTCAGATACTTCTGTGGGATGAACTTGTCTAAGTCAGGGGTTCTCAACATTTTTTTTTTATCCATAGACCACTTTTACTCTTCTTTTTTTTTTTTGTAACCCCCCCCCCAAAAAAAAAACACCATTTGATGAAAACAAAAAAAAAGCTTATTTTATTTTTTACTATGTCTATATTTCTGAGATGAGGTATTTTAATTATTTACATTGTTCTGACTGTTGTCCTCATCTTTATTGCCATATTTACGATATTTCGGACGTTGTATTCTCCAGCCTTTTTCAGGTGATTGGAACTTCAAACTGAACTCTTTATTTCTTCCAACAGGGAAGATTGTTCTAGTTTCACTTGCCATTCTTCTTCCGGTTGTCTTGGGTTATCTCCCTTTAACTAAACTCTCCAAGTTTTTTTTTTTTTTTTGTTCACCACTGTAATAGCCAGGTATTGAACTCATAACTCTTTGGGTCAAGTCACTGGATCCAAAGAAAGGCATGGTATGTGGAACTAGAACAATCTACCCTGGTAGACAAAATGAAGGTTTCAGTTTTAAATTCCAATCACCTGAAGAAGGCTGGAGCGTATAACGACTGAAACATTGTGAATATGGCAATAAAGAGGACGACAACAGTAAATGTAAATAACGTAAATGTTTTTTACTAATTGATAAGTTTAGTAATTATAGAAATAGTAAATGTATATACTTTATTTTGAAGTAAAACTAATTTAATGAAAATAAACTTTTATTTAACAATTAAATTCTATGGAATATTTATGAACATGTGTAAAATAATTCCTAATAAACGATTTAAAAATATGTGAGTAATTAATAAATTAAACATAAGTGCGGATCTATTCAATTAGATATAACCTGTAGTTGATGCTGCTCTGTGAGTTTTTTATATTTGGCTCCATTGATGTCAATGCTAGCCAAAGATTGTCCCTTTTCATAATGTCGAGCCTGTTACTATATTAATTTATATTAATATATAAAATTAATATTATTATTTATTATTAATGTATTAAATTAATTTATATAATAAATTATGATCTTTATATAATTTTTCTTTCTATGTATAATCCTTCTTTTATATATCCTCAGTTTTTATTCACCTTTTACAATCCGGTAGAGTAGAAGACTTGCACTACTTGATCTCATTTTCTGCTTGTTTTAGAATTGTTTTTCTAATTTTAGTATTTTAATATGGTGTAGATTACTGTAGAAATTCCAGTTTTCAGTTGTGACAACCGTTTCAAAATGAAATTGCTCTATGGACCACTGATCTAAGTGGTTTTTACAGTCTTCCATTAAGAAAATTTTGTAGGGATTGAAATAAGTGATAATCCAATGGCGTGAGGTCAGGTGAGAACAGCAGTTGCATCAGGAATTCCCTGCTAAGCTGTAACAATTTTTGTCTGGCCTGAAAAGAAATGTGAGGTCTAGCATCATCCTGATTGAAGATGACACTTTTCCAATTAGCCACTTCCAGAGGCTTTTCATTGATTTCTGCCTTTAATCAGTTCAAATATTGATTGGTTTGTCTTTTATGGCTTATAACCCCTTTGCAGGTTATTTAAAGCCAGAAATAGTTTGTAAGAATTTTGTGGAGAGATAATCCATAGCTGGGGGGAGAAGTGGATTCATACCTTTCCTAAAGGGATTTGCATGTAAATGAATATACCAAACCCAACTAGAATTGGAACTCTACTCTCTGATTTCCAATTCTGAGCTGTTATCCATTACACCAGCCATACATCCAAGATGCACCTAGATGCTGATCAATTTCGACATTGCTTAACTTTGATGATCGTATAGGGACCAGTTTTTCAATGTGATGTGGCCATAAGCCTATCAGAAAATTAAAAATATTTGTGAGAATTTTTTTTTTTTTTCTTGTGGATTTCAACAATTTTCACATACCAAATGCAGAATTACTTCCCTTATAACACTTTAACTACTTTCATATACAGATTCCTCCTGGATTTGAAAAGTCATTATTTTCACCCCAAGCAAGGTAACAAAGCCACTAACATGCAGGGAGTTACTGAGAAATATAAGAAATAACGGTAAACGAGGATAAATGTGCCTACAATAAGACAGTGTTAAAAGGATAGTTTTTCCCATGACACCGCTTTTTTAAAACTACATTCACTCTTGGCCAGTGTTTGTTGTTTTAAAAACTGATCATTAGAATTGGAATTTTTTTTTTTTCTTTTTTGGGGACTGGTTCTATGTTGGACCTTTTTGAAATTTTAAGTACTGGAATTTTTTGCAACATGCTAACACGTTGAAATTCTCATAGTATTTAGTATTGTTAACACTTTTTGTCAAAATTTACTACTGTGCATTATATTTTACCAGAATGAAATATCTCAAGATTCTTGACAAAATTCAAAGAAGAATCTGTAATGTAATTGATCCAGACCAGCCATCTTGACTTCAGTTACTTTCTCACTGATGTGACATGGCTTGCTACTGTCTTTTTTACAAATATTTTCATGACAACTATTCTCATGAACCTTTTTCTTCTAGTGCCTCAACTACATGAATTTAAGCGTGCTACTAGATTGGTATCTAGGTCTCACTGCTTACTGTTGAACTAGTTAAATATAACTGCCACTTCTACTCTAACAGCTTCTTTTCTGGCATAATTTATCTTCTTTTTTTAATTCACTCCAAGCAAGGCAATAACTAACATGCAAGTGGTTACTGAATGTAAGAGAAAAAAAAATCACTTTTAAGGAGAGAGAGAGAGAACAATAAAAGAACAAGGATTAAGAAGACTTAAGATAACAATTGACATTGCTCTTAAAATTTTGAAGATTAAAGTTGATGGGAAAGCAGAAGAGAGTTCCACAATGAAGAAGTTGAGTGGAAACTATTGACATAGAACTTACAGTTACACCTAGCCATTTTAACTGTAGATGAGGAAATCTTGCCACCAGTCTAGTACTGTGCTTAAATTATCATAGAGGAAAGTTCATCAAAACAACTACAATGAAAGTATTTATAGAAAAGGCATAGGGAAACTACGTTACAGTGGTGGGAAATTGACTGAAGCCGAGATGCCAGGTCAAGACCAATAACATTGAAGAGTCTTCTTTTGATTTTTATCAAGACTAAATGTAGCAGAAGTATCAGACCAAATGTGGGATCAATATTTTAAGCATGGAGAAATGGTAGACATAAATATGTAATATTTGGACAAGAAAAATCCATTATGATGATACATAAACTGATGGTGATTGGCTGAAATTTATTGATTGAATAAACCAAAGGAAAAATATTTTTCAAAGATTTGGCATCGTTCAAAATTCCTGTATTGACCAAAACTATTCTAAATAAATCTAACACCTCCTTTCATTACCTACTCTTTTCTCAACATTTACTTTTGAATTTTCACATGGTTTCTTTAAATATAAGAATATGGGAGGGCTTCCTTCTTTGAGAGTAAGGAAAACTTGGTATTATTTTGTTTTTATATATATATATATATATATATATAATTTTTTTTTTTTTTTTTTGCAGCTGCCAAAAAACCTGTTGATCCGATACAAAAGGCAGTAGAGGCTGCTCCGGCTGTCAAACCTGCCCTACCCATACAAGCTTTCCCAGCAATTCCCTTGGGTTCTCCCACCCCACCACTTACTCCTCCTCCTTCCAAGGCTGCAGTTGCAGCTGCTGGCTCAGAGGCAACAGCAAAAGCTGAAGAGAAGCCAACACCTGCTGATGCAGCAGCAGCCGCTGCTGAAACAGAAGACAAAAAGTCTGAAGATCATGTAGCCCCAGAGGCAGCTGCCCAAGAGGAAAAGAACCCTGTCGAGGAAATGCCACCCCCAGAGGGATCTGCAGCTGCGGAATCTTCATTTGACCAGGGCCCTGTTCCCCCTCCCAAAATACCCCGGTCTGCTCTTTTACAACTCTTATCCCCTTCCCCATCTCCAGCCCTACCCACCGAGTCAAAGGTAAGAGATTTTTTGTACTGTCAGTAATTGTTCTGTATAGAAAGCTGATAATGTTGTATCCTTTTATTTTCTCGTTTTTTTGTTGCCTCATTAGATTTTTCGTTAGGTTTCATGTCAGATTTTTTTGATGTTACAATGCAAAACTGTCAAAATCTATAAAATGTAATGTCTCTATTCTTAGTCCACTGCATAAAACCCACATACATTATTTGTTACATTTAACTGTTCTTGTAACCTGTATTATCAAGGGTAGGATTTATTTTTTAAAAATTCCTCAAAACTTCCATTCACTCATTCTGATTGTTTACAGAAGTAACTCAGCAAAATGGAGGCAGAAAAATGAAGCAATAATCATCTTTGTATTTTAGCACTAATTTATGAGGTTCCAGCATGTGCAGGTGGTATAATAGATAATGTCTCAGAATGAGAAATCAAACTTTGGATTTCAGTCAGGTTCATTACTTATGCACAGATACTTTTGGGAAAGGTATGAATCAGTCTCCTCCCTGCAGCTATGGGTTAAATAGTAGGGCTTCTATCTGGAAAAAACCTTTGTTATTCTCCCCAAAATTGTCAATGCAATATTCACCCCCCACCAAGAATCGTTCTTAAAATTCAAAATGGGTTTTGTCTTTAAATAACCCAAAAAGTATTGATAAACCATAAAAAAACAAATCGGTCAATTGGTTATGAGGCTTGATAGAAGATGAAACACTCTTTGATTAAGGACAGACACTTGATGGACAGCATTTGTGTGTGAGGGGGGAACAATATGGGGGTGCCTATTGGAAGACATTGACCTACTTTCATGAAGGAAATGGGTCCATGCTACAAAATATGAGGAACTGACTAGATATTATTTGAAACGTATATCTTGTCAATGAGCGACTTCCGATTTTGATGTACCATATTTTCTCGTGCATAATACAATAAATTTTGAAACTAAAAATAAAGGCAAAGAAATAGTGGACATATTTCCAGAATTTTTTACTCGGCATAAAAAACCTCTATGAAACAGCAAGATTGCAAATACACTTATTTAGCACAATCAATCATCAAATGTATAATTATCAAGGAGTATTTATATATATTTTCTGTTCCATTTATAGTAGAAAGGGAGGTAAATAAACTTAAATTAATAAATTCAAGAGTGATTACTTTCCTTAGTCGTTTTAATAAACTATACAAATAAAAATATTTATCTGCATTTAGGCAAAATTAGTTCCAAAGCAAAATAAACCATTTCATTAATCATTTCATTTGCTTCTACGTTTCTGAGATTGCAGTCTTATTTATTCAAGCCTTACATGTGAGGCACTCAGATACCTTTGTCTATTAAGTGATTATCTTGCTTCAACGTGTTATTGAAATAGACTTTGTTGTTCTATTGCTCATCTTTTTCTTCTAAGAGATATTTCCATTTCTCTGTTATATTAAACACATCAAATTTTTAACATGAAAAGATATTGAGAAAAAAGCAATTTATATAATCCAAGGACTAATCAATGAATCATAGATACCACTGAATGTCTAAAAAAAAAAAATATATATATATATATATATATATATATATATATATATATATATATATGTTTCATTAAATAAATGGGTTATGTAAGCCGAAAGCTTAGATTGGATTAAAAAATATGTATCAATATTGTGATTTTCTTTCATTGTTTAATGATAATGTTATTAAGCTTATCAGACGATATGAAAAGAACTTACATAAAATATATAGACAACACTTATCTATATTATTTAATGAAACATGTATGAATGAAAAAATGCTGCCTAAATACACACACACACATATATATATATATATATATATATATATATATATATATATATATATACAGAATTGATTAATTAAAGAGTTCATTGGCCTCTAGTTGTAAATTCTTTATGTCCACTTTATTAAATTTCAATACATTTTTTCAAGACTTTTGTTCCATTGCATTTCACTATTAAATCTTTCTAACAATTACCATCATTTTTGACGTCACAAGTACACGTAGGCAATTGAACATCTTTTGTCTCAAAGGCAGGAAATTCACCAAAATTAATTTTAAAAAAAAGAAAAAGATTCATAAAGAGAATACACAGGATCGGGCATATTTTGATGACATGAGTTTTATCTCCCCTAAACCCACTTGAAAAATGGGGCAATGTTGTGAGGTTCTCATGTTCTTCTGTTGACACAAAGTACCCAGTTTGCACATTTCAAATGATTCGAGAAATCTAAAATGAAACAAAATAGATACATAAACAACCCTAACATAATTTTATTGCCATATAAATAGTGTACACTAGTACTTGTAATTTTAAATCACAAAATATTGCAATAATTTATGTGGTGATGTCACTGAGATTTTAATAAATAACTAGACCATTTGTGGCCAACTGGGTCAACCTTGTTGTGTTTACTGTTTACATTTAGTTTCATGAAGAGTTTGTGAAATTAGACATATTTTATAAATACATTTATTTGTAGTTTAGTAGACCTGTAATACATTTTATTAAACTTTATTTATTTACAAAACACTTTTATTTACAATGTTTAAAATATACTACCTGTGACCTGTTGAGTCATTGAAGGTTATGCTTATAAAACATTGAAGTTGCTTTCAACATTAAAAAATTGTCTGTTTGAAGAAAGTTGAAATAAAAATATTTGAAATATTGTTTGTTTAAAGAAAGCTGAAATATAAATAAGCACGCGCACAATCACGGGAAGGTGGAAGGAGGGAGAGCGTTTTTTTCTCCATTTCATTTTCTCTCCCCTTTCCTATACGATAATAAATTTACATCTTTCTTTTGCCCACTTTCTATATACGACTTCTGGCAAACACATAAGCAACATTCACAAACTTTTATAATAATATAAAGATATGGTACAGCTTTTCAAAAGAAAATATTACATAGGCATGACTGTACTATGGGATAGTATTCTACTGAAAAATGTAATTTATTCCCTGTTTTTAGCTTCAGAAAAACGGGGTTGTATTATACTTAAGTTATACACAAGAAAATATTGTAACGTTCTTAAATTACATTCATAGTAAACAAATAATACAAATGTGACACTATGGTTGGGACACCCATATAGTTGAGGAAAGTGTAAACTCATCTAGATCTCAAATATTTGTTTAATGGCCAGAGGATGCATTTTTTGAATTGACACTGATTTTACTAAAGTGGAAACAGTGAACAAGTAGGTAAAGAAAAGCATTTGAAGTCAAGTAACAACAAACTGGATATAGAAATTTTCCAGTTGCTGGTCTATAGCAACAGTCATGGTTGGAATTGAGGGAATTGCTTCTGGCCTGCCTCTGAGGAAGGACCAAATGTCCTTTAGGCAGTTCTGAGGCCACTTGTTCATATTGTCTGTCATATATTGGATATGTAGATGGTCAAGGAATTGGTAAATGATAAACATTGCTTTGTATTAGTTGCTTCACATTTTAGAATTATTGTAAATAATCTGATAGTGTTTAATATTTTTTGTTGTAATTTCACAAGAACAAAGAAAAATATAGAAATTCAATTCCATATGTTTGGGTTTTATTAAAATTCTAATCACCGCTTTTTAAAATGATAAACATTGCTGAGGGAGTGAAGGTAGTATAAAATAATAGCAGTGTCATGGGAAAAGCCAACCTTTTGAAACAGTTTTTTTTTTTTAAATTACAGTTTGAATTTCATTGGTAATAAACATTATGCACAAAAATTATTTTAAAGAGTGGAGGAGCAAACAGGAATGGAGTTGATTTAATTATTAGAACTGCAACCATATATATATATATATATATATATATATATATATATATTTAGTTTACAAAAAACTAGGTAATCTGTATGGGTAGACCCAAGGAGAATAAAATCCAGAGAGCTCAATGTAAATCAGAGCTAATAATTTAAATAAAAACAGACCACTTTAGGGTTCCATGTAATAAATTATTTCACCACAGCCCTTTTAAAGGACTGCGGATCATCAGACTTTACTTCCAAAGGTTGAAACGAAAAATGAAAAGAAATTTACACATTTTTGACAGGCAGTACTAAGCATATGTAAATTAACGAAGTGAGAGACATGATTGAGTTAGATGTAATTTAAAATTTTAAAATTTCTATTCTTTGATATTTAATATTATTTGAGGAAGTCCAGACATTGACACATTTAATCGGATAACTTAACGGAAGTTATATATTGATATAGAAGGGGGAGAGGAGAAAAAAGACATAAAGAGAGAAAGAAGTCATGAAAGAAAGTGTCACTAACTTTCTTTGGAATGAAAGGACCGAAATAGATGCTGTTGTTTTGCTTTACTTTGAGAGTGTTATTTATGGGGGTTCATAAATATTATAATGTTTGATATAAATTTGAATGTTTAAACAGTCTATAAGGAATTTAATTTGATGTTTGTTAGTGATTTAAGTTTTTTTAAAAACTTTATTACAAACATTTTGGGGATTTAATATGAAATAGTCGATTAGAAAAATATTCATAGGATTTACATTAAAATACTAAAATTTTATTTTAAAATATAAGTTTACTTCTAGTTGTAATTGATTATTAAGGTGACATCTCTATCAGTTTGAATTTTATTCATGAATTTAATTTGCGACTATTTTTAGATTGGTAATTTCTTTTATTTAAAGTTTAGTTTTTAAGTTAATATGGAGTGATATTTGATGGTAATATTAGAGATCTTGCTCTGTCATATATTGTATACACATCTATGCAAGTTTCACATAGACATACGTTCTTTTACATGTGCAGTCACTCATACAGGTACACATGTACCGATATACACGGGTAATTTCATGTATTAATACCTACATATATCTTTTTAAATGTTTATGCATACTTACACACACACACACACACACGACTTTAGTATTCAATTATCAAAAAATTTAAATATTTTATCAATAATTATTATTAAAGGGTAATACATTTAAATTCAAAATTAAATTATCAATTTAAAAAATTTTCCTCCATATGGTAAAGAATTTTAAACTCACAATTCCAAATGGAGAATATTAAGGGAGAAAATGGGGTAAAACATTAATAACAGACCTGTAAGGCCTTTTTTTTTTATAATATTCTATATATCCATACACACACACACACACACACACACACACACATCCGTACACATGCACACACACATATATATACACATATATACACACCCATACATATATACACACACACACACACACATATATATATGTATATACTCATACATACACACATACACATGAAGATATACACACGTACATACATACACATATATACACACACACACACACACATATATATATGTATATATATATATATATATATATATATATATATATATATACATACATATACACACACATGAAGATATACACACATATACACACCTACACACACACACACACACACACACACACACACACATATATATATACATACATACACCCACATGTTTGTGTATGCAAAACACGTCAATATTCAAACGTATTTACATTATTATAATATTTCACCCATATTATATATACGAACTCACAAATTCATATATTTATACATACATACATACACAGATTACCCACAATCCCATATCTATGGCACGACAAACATATACCCATATATACATACACCTACACACACACTTATATATATATATATATATATATATATATATATATATACACACACACATCCACACATATACATGTACCCACATACATATATACACACATATATACATACAACTACATATATTTACAAATAAAAAAACCAAAAGCCCACCTATATACATACAAATCCATATCCATATCCATACCCGCCCACTCCAAATATGTGTTCACAATATACAATTACAACAATGCATTCCTATCTTTCTATAAAAACATATATATATATACATATCAAAAGATGTATCAATGTTCAAGTTCAGTTATATAGTTATATACATACAGTTATGTGTTCATATTCATATGTTCATAGCAACCTTTCCAAAAGCAACAAAAATAAAGATCATGTAATATTAGTCTTCCTATATAGTTACTTCTAAATATATTTCGTTACATTGAGGTTGTTCTTATGTCGGCATTTAAAAATTACTTCATTATGTCTATTTAGTAATACATCTTTTCTTTTGGACATATGTCGCATCTGTCTCTGAAATTTATTGGAGTTCTGGCTCTCGAGATGATTTTCCACTTTATTTGTGGGGTTAAGCCACCCTCCAACAAATCCCAATAATGCTTTGACAGTGCCGTTTGGTTCTTTTTAAATTTATCTTTATTTATTTATTTATATATATATATATATATATATATATATATATATATATATATATATATATATATTGTTGTGAGTTTGTGACCCTGGGTTTCATGCCCTTTGTGATCGTCAGACAAACTGATTAATTTATAAATTTTGGATTTATTTATAGTTGCATATATTGGTGTTGTATGGTAGTGGGAGAAAAATAGTTGTCAGAATGCTACTCAAATGTATGCAGGCACACATACATGTATGTTCATGCATTGCAGCTCACAAGAACATGCACATATGTGTGTCTGTGTACACAGGAGTGGTATTCCAACGACGATTTTTCCTCCCATTACCGTAAAACTCCAATATACGCAACCATAAATAAATCCAAAATTTCAAAATTAATCAGTTTGATGATCGCAAATAGCATGAAACCCATGGTCACAAACTCACATCAATGCAGCTGAATATGTTAGCACTATCACTGATATTGAGTGTTTTCCAATAAGTACCGCGCATATATAATATATAAATAATATAGATAAAAATTGCATGCATATACATACATGCATATATATATATATATATATATATATATATATATATTCTGTGACTTAGTCTGTCCATCACACTCTCTAAAATAGCCATACATTGACTGATCTAGACCAAATTTTGGAGAGAAATGCAAATAGGTAAGGGGGTACAAAGTACAGTTGGTTTTACTAGGATACATACAATTTTTGGTGGGGGAAAATTAAAAGTTTTATTATTTAACATACAAAATACTCTCACTATTTTAGAAACAATGATTAAAATAACAAATACTTATTTAATAAAAATCCAATATTGGTTTTTGCATATCATTTAAGTTTTTATATACAAGAATCCAGTTTCTAGATCACCCAGTGTTTGCAATAACTATAAACAAATCACAAGGCCAAATACTTCAAAATGTTGGAATTTGAATCCAGAAAGAAATATTTAAGCATGACCAGTTGTACGTTGCATGCTCAAGAATAAGAAATCCTAAGAATTTATTCTTTGCTGTTAAAAAAAGGAAAAAAATTAATTTTCTTAACAAAATATTGTTTATCATGAAGTCCTATAAAATTAAATTTCATGGTTTAATAACTTCTTTCTGGGTTTTTGTCAAAGTAATTTTTGCAACAAATATGCTTATTCAAATATGATTGGTTTGCAAAATTGAATGAAACGTAGACTTTGTAAATCTTAACAAAAAATGTTAGTGAGGATTTCAACAATACTAAAAACTGCGAGGATTTCAACATGTATCAGCATATTGCAAGAAAAAAATTCTAGTAAAATAAATGTTCATTATCACTGCTTTTGCATTGGCATTAAAAAAATATTGTTTTTTGTTTTTAAATTTATATTCAAGTCAACTTTAACTGTTCTGAAAATAAAAGATTTTAATCTCATTTTTTTTTCTTTCTCTGGATTGAGAATAATTTTAAACAAAACTGAAATTTAACTACTGATTTTATTTTGTACAGAAAACTTTTACTGTATTGTTTTGCCTCACCCTGCATGTGTTGACAGGAGCCAACATAAGTTTTATAAAGACATATAAGTACATCTTGAAAACATATATGACAGGAGCCAACGTAAGCTAAGCTTCATAAGTACATTCACAACATTCTTTGCCACCTTGACGTTATAATTTAAGCACAGTACTAGATTGGCAGCTAGGTCTCCTCCTCTTTATAGTTGAATTGGCTAGATGTACTGTAAGTTTTTTCTATAGCGGTTCTTGCTTCCCAGTCAACTTTACCTGCAAGTATCCTTGGGAAAGGTATGAATCCACCTCTTCGCCCCCAGCTATGGGTTAATTAGTAAGATTTGTATCACTAAATCATTATTATCTCCAAAGAAATAAATAAATTCTTACAATCTAAAACATTTTCTGGCTTTAAATAACCTGCAAAGGGTTGAGAAGTTATAGAAAACGACTCGGTCAATCAAAAAACAGTCTTCATAATCCCTTGCATCTTAGTGGCTTTATCCCCTTGCTTGGGGTGAAATTGTTAAAAAAAAAATCTGAGTAATGTTGACATTTGTGAATATTTTTTTCTATTATTTAAAATATTTTGACAATAATTAATTAATAATTAATGTTATTTTTGGCTAAAAAAAATAATAATCCATGTTGACTCTTTTAATAGAAAATGTTTTTTCTATAAATAAAGTAAAGCTTCTTCCTTCCTGGTCAAAACTGATTTTCAAAAATTTAAATACAATTTAAATTCAGTTGTTATATTCTCTCTTCTTAATTCCATTTCTTTTATTGTTCTTTCTCCTTCTTTAATAATGTTTTCTTTTTCTCATATTCTCTCCCACTTGCATTTTGATAGCTTTATTGCCTCGTTTGGGGTTTAAAAGGATAAAAAGAAAATGAACTAAGTTATTTCTTCCGGTTTCTTGCTCCCCAGTTAGCTTTGATTTTCAGAAATTTAAATACTATATCATTCATTATTTTTTGTCTTCTTAATTCCTGTTCTTTCATTTCTCTTTCTCCTTAATAGTTTTTTTTCTTATATTCTCTAACACTCAGTAACCTCTTGTGTTTTTGTGGCTTTATTGCCTTGGTTTGGGTGAAATGATTAAAAAAAACAAAAAATTTGGTATCTTTATTGTTAATATATTTGCCTTTATTAACATTTAAAGCCTTCAAGAAAAGAAACCTGTTTTGTGATGTAGGAGAAATATACATATACATACATATATATATATATATATATATATATATATATATATATATATATATATATAGCATATTTGAAACCCCTTCCACTCCATGAGTTGAACATTAAACATAACTAGTAATACCAGTGAAAATTTCAGTTTGCGTCTTTGAATTTTCTCATGAATCATAATTTTTAAGTTAATGATTGAATAAGCTCCTTGCAAGTTTTATGACTACAAAATTACAGTGGAAATTCCCTTTCGTATTAAATATTTGAACTTAACAATCGGCTCCATATTAATCTATGTATGCACCTATGTATGGTGTGTCACACTTGGTATCACAAATACTGAAAGGGAAACAGAATGTGAGAGAGGGACATAGACAAGAAGAGAGATTGGAAGTGGGTGTCATCTTAGATAAAGGCAATTGTTTGTAGTGAGGGGTTAAGTCATGTTTTGTCACCTAATGGTCTTCAAGACAATTTCGCCCTTGAACTGCAACTGACCTTTTGAAACTAAAATCTTTCTTTAATAATTATAATTGATTTGTAATATAATAAAAATAGATGATGTTTTTCTAATCAAAAATTCTATTAAACCCAGACTGTGTTGAGCATCCAAGAGGGAAACAGAATGAGAGAAGGACATAGAAAGTAAAACAGAATGAGAGAGACAGACATAGACTAATGGAGAGTGTGAGACAGAGAGGGATAGGTATGGATGGGTCATCTTAGATGAAGGCAATTGTTTGAAGTGAGGGATTAAATCCTTGAAAAAAAATGGGTTACTTTTGTCAGGGTTGTTATTAACTTGTTGCATTCAGGGTTAGTGACACAGTTATAGCCCACATCAGTTGCCCTCTACTTTAGGTCAGTTCAAAATCACTTAAGGAATGCCTAAATTGGTCAGAGTTATTAAATGTAAAAATATTTTAGAGAGACTTAAAGAGAGTTTGACACACAAAAGGATTAGAGGTGGGGTCATCTTAGATTAAGGCAGTTGTTTGTCATGAGGGTTCAAATTCTGTTTTGTGACCTAGCGATCTGTTGAGGACAAATTTGCCCCTGAAGTGTAACTGAACTTTTTAAATAAAAATAAAAAACCTTCTTCAGAGTTATTAAACAAAAATATCATTTGATGTGAGTTTTAGTTGAGATCTGAAAAAAATGAAAAACTAAAAAAAAAAGATTTTTCTTTTATTCAGCAGTTAAAGTTGACTATGTTTGCAATGTAGCCCTTTTCAATTTTTATAAATTATTTTTTATTTATAATTACTGATTAAACTGTCTGTTGTTGCATTGTCATACTTAAATAGTCATGCAAAAGTTGCCTGTCCTGATTTTATGATTTGTTTTTTCTTAGGTGCATGTAATTGGTGAAGCTTGATAAATGTGCCTTTTTTTTGCTTTCTTTGTTACTGAATTTTTCTTTCTTTTTTCTTGTTCAACTTCTTCTTTTATGCTTCACAAGTTGATGCCTAAAAAAACTTTTATTCGGTTTGGAAATCTCCAGTTACTTGAACATTTATCGAAGGAAAATTCCTTGAGGATAGAGACGTGTATATAATGCTTATATTTTGTTCATTGCAGAGTAAAAGGTCACAACAGAAAATTTAGTTTTATAGGATTTTAAAATTCTAATAAATATTTTAACAAAGTAATTCACAAGAGAAATAACATTAAATCTTGAAGGTTCAAAAAGAAATCAATATTGATTAAAAAAAAAAATTAAAATCCAATATTAATTATAGGAATTAATAAAAATCCAGTAAAAATTATGGAAATTAAAATAAAAATCCAGTATTTTGATTATAGAAATTAAAATAAAAATCCAGTATTTTGATTATAGAAATTAAAATAAAAATCCAGTATTTTGATTATAGAAATTAAAATAAAAATCCAGTATTTTGATTATAGAAATTAAAATAAAAATCCAGTATTTTGATTATAGAAATTAAAATAAAAATCCAGTATTTTGATTATAGAAACAAAAATAAAAATCCAGTATTTTGATTATAGAAACAAAAATATATTATGATATTATAACCCCAATGGGATGGTATACATTAATGGGTTAATGAATGAGTCTACCCCTAAAGCAGTTCCAAATTGATCGAATTTTCTCATGAACCTCAATACATGGTTTATTTGCTGTCAATTTCATTGACAGTAAAACCAGAGGTACATAAATCTCACTTTATACGAATATGATTAACAAATTTTGTTAATGTTCCTCTGATCTAATCAACAATCCTGTCACAAGGGGCAGATTAAGGGAAATAAATTTCATAGTCGAAAGATACTTGATGAAAATTTGTATTTTGCTAAAATAATGAAAGCTTGATTGTTCTCTTTTCACATCATTCTTTGGGTAGATTAGGTTACAAAAGGGCTATTTCAAGTCCTGCTGGTGGTAATTTCTATTCATGCATTACAGATTCTTTGCATTTCAGGTATAAAACTTTTAATAATGTCTATTCTTATGAAGAAATTCAGTCGGAGAAGCATTGAAATTGTGACCATTTTGGTTTTAGACTAGAGTGATAAAAGTAATTTCAGTTTTGGGGAAACATTTAATATTTTGACTTAATAATTTATTAATTTGATATGTTGACAGAAACGGAAATTATTTATAACTTGACCATTTCAGTTTAAAAATTTAATTTTTGTTTATTAAAAAAACCTTTTTTTTTTTTCTTTTTTTTTTTTTTAAGTCTGCCACATATACTGGCGTTATAGTACGAGTTTTTGATTAGTTTTTTTACGCAGAAAATAGGAGATTGCAATATATACACAGATAATTCTTTTTTGAAGACATTAAAAATTAATTATGCATTTTTTGGTGATTGGGTGTAGTATATACAAGTAATTTTTTTCTGGAGAGGTTTAAAATTCCTGCCCCAAAATTCAGGGATCTCACTATACATGAAGTCAATCTTTATACACAAAAGTATATACATTCCTTTTTGGTTTTAAATAGAAAAATCAGTGGAATTTTTTTTTTGTGTGTGTTTAAGAAGAAGCATGAACTTTTTTATGTTTCCTTTTTTATTTCAGAAATCATTTTGTTTTTTTGCTTGTTGTTTGCTCATTTATTTTTATTTTGCAGTTATTTTAATATCTGATGTTTTAAGTTTCTATTTTTGATGTTGCCAGTCGTTGTTTTGTTGTTTGTATATCATTGTTGCTCATATTGCAAACCAAAAAGTGTTTTTTGTCTTGGACACAGCTTCTCCCATTGATGCAATATTTTTTTGGTTTTCAAAGATAACCCAATTTGCACGATTTGTAATTTCACATTGAATCCATGTTTTTAAAACCTTTTTTGCTAACTTAAAAGAATTTACGAAAATAACCTGTCTTTAAAAGAAATATTTTTCTCATTTACTTTGTTCCATTTGTTTTTCTATTTGTTGGTCCCATTGTTTTTTTTTTCCACATGAAAAAGCATTTATTTTAAATACTTGAAAAGTCTTTGCTACTTTTCTTTTTTTTTTTTTTCTTTTTAACAAGCGGGTTTCAATGGTGGGAAATTTCTTTTACAATTTTTTGTCTTTCTAAGCTTGGTTCTGACTGAGAAGTACCAAAAAAAATTCTCTTGAATGGAAAGGTGTTGAATTCTGCTGCTGCTTTCTTCATTTCTCGGCAATTCACTTTTTTACCCCTTTTTTAAATTTTTTTTTATTTAATTTTTTTTTTAAAACTGGTACTACTTAAACTTGTTCACATGGGGAGTGGGGAATTATTTTAGGTTGGGGGTAATAATTTTATTTAGCATTCTGTAGACCTTCATTAGGCTTATAAGACTCGAAAAAAAATATTGATTTGTTATCGATTTAAAAGAGGGATGGTGCTTATTGACTAGTGTCAAATCGAACCCTGACTTTTACAGAGTTATTGGCCTTTGCATACGGAATAACATTTTTTTGAGGGTGGTGGTTACAAAAAGAATAATTACGGATATATTCATTTTTAATTAATGAACAAAAATTTAAATAAATTAATAAAATTATGTATCTTTTTATTCTTCCATTAAGATAAATAATTATTAAACTTGAATGTTTGTGCGTGTGTTTCAAAAAAAATAAAAATACCATACAGGTGGAAAATGTTTTTAAAAAAATGATTCTAAAGGTTAAAAAAAAAATTCACAAAATTAAAAAAATGAAGATATCAATGACGTTATCATATTTTCAAACTTGTCATTTGTAAATAACGGCTAAAAAATGATTTAGCCAAATATCAAAAACTCTGTAAAAGTCAGGGACCTATTTGGCACTAAAAAGAACCCTCCTTTTAAAACGATAAAGAATCCATATTTTTCGTTTCTGAAGTGTTGCAGTATAAAGAGGGTATAAAGAATGCTATTTTACAAGAATTATTTTTCTCTAAAATCTCCTTTTTTTTTTTTTTTTTTTTTTTTTTTTTTTTGAGAGGACCTGTCCATTTAAGTAGTACCATACCATTTTAATTTTAACTTTGTGTGTTTGCATTTCTCAATCATCACTTTTGATGTTCTTTCTGCTGTGCATTTGAAACAAAAACTGAACTTTCCTGGCTCTGTGTTGTAAAGACAGCAAATTATTTTCTCTACTTTGACAAACAGTATTTTTTTAAAATAATCCACTTTTTAATCCTTGTATGGCACATTGTAATTGTTTTGGGGCATCCTGTTAAGCCATTTAATGACACATTTGTTTGACTATGCTGAACGAATGACATGTATGAACTTTAGGTAAAAATGAAAACATACTAATTTTTAAATGGATCGTTAAAAACCTAGGATGTGCAGGTGGTATTGATCACAACTTGGAATGAGAAATCAGATGGGCGGGTTTGAATTGCTTTGTTATATTCACTTATCCACAAATACCCCTGAGGTATGAATCTCCCTCTGGCTATGGGTTAGATAGTAGGACTTGTATCTGACAAAAAATCATTGTTATTCTCAAAAAATTGTTAATGTAATATTCACTCACAAAAAAGAATTATTCTTTCAATCCAAAAATGTTTGCATCCTGGGTATGACAATAAACTACATCCGCGTCCTGGGTATGACAATAAACTATATCTGTGTCCTGGGTATGACGATAAACTACGTCCAACTGCAAGGCCTCTGATAATGTTTTTGAAAAAATAATGTTGCCAGCTGTATGTTTTTGAAAAAAAATATTACCAGCTATACGTTTTTGAAAAAAAATATTACCATACATTTTTGAGAAAAAAAATATTAACAGAAATGGATTTTTGACAAAACAAAAATATTACCAGGAAAAAAAAAATAAAGTTGTCGGCATTAAATGACCCATTGAGGTTGATATGCTGTAAAACAAAACAAACCAAACCAAAAATGTTTCAGCTTTAAATAACCCACAAAGGGTTGATAAACCATAAAAAGCAAATCAATTAATTTAAAAATTCAACATTATTTCTTATTACCATAAATGTTAGCATTAGTGTGCATGTGTGTTCAGACTATTGTCCTCATCTTTATTGTCTTATTCACAACATTTCGTCTGTTGTATGCTCCAACCTTCTTAGGTGACATGCATTGGAATTTTAAACTAAACTCTTTATTTTGTCCACTAAGGTAGATTGTTCTAGTTCCATGTGCCATACCTGTTCTAGATATTTCAGTTTCAGTTATTTCCCTTTAGTAACTCAACTCTCTAAGTTTTTGTTCAGATGTGCTGTGGCTAGGTATTGAACTCAGAACTCTTTGGCTCAAGTCACTGGTTTACTTCAATCAGTGCTTTTATCCACTGGACCATGTGTTCTTAGGGACAGTAGAGGTATACAAAAACCCAGAGAGTTGAATTACTAAAGGGAAATAACTGAAACTGAGATATCCAGAAAAGGCGTGGAATGAGAACAATCTACCTTAGTTGACAAAATAAAGGATTTGGTTTGAAATTCCAACATATATCACCTGAAGAAGGCTGGTGTGTACAATAGCCAAAACATTGTGAATATAACAATAAAGATGAGGACAATAGTCCAAACAATGTAAATAGCGTAAATAATTACAATACCTCATCTCAGAAATATAGACAGATCTTGAAATATAAATATGAGAGGTGTGCATCCCTTGAAGTAGGTAATTGAATCTTTCCTTATCATGTTGGTTCCCCATGGCCTAATTGGTAAGGGAACACTTTGATAATAGAAGTTGTTTCCCTGATGGAAGGATGGATTTGATTCCTGTCAAGAGGCACATTGTCTTTAGTAGGACTTCTTGATCTAGACCAGTGGTTCCCAAACTATAAGCTGTGCCTCATAGGTGTGGTGGAAGAGGATAGCAGATGAAGTGGAATGATTGAAAGAAAATCAAATATTTAGAAATTTTGTAAAAAATTCATATGCCAAAAATAAATGATTTCAAAATTTAAAATATTACTATGGATTACTTATAATTGCATGCATGAGTCCCAGCATAAATAGTTATAAATAATTATTGACTTATTTTATCGTTGTGATATTTTTGCATTCTATCAACTATTAAAAATATAGTAACTAGGGTCTGCAAATTGGAGGAGAGAGTTATCACTGATAATGTCCTGACTTTGTGATTATCTCCCTTTAACACTCTCTGTTTTTTATTTTTAAATGTACTTTTTTATCACATGAAATTTGGTGAGGGGCTAGCAAATTTTCATTCTGAAAATGTGTCTCAGACAAAAAAAAGTTTACGAACCACTAATCTAGACTGATTGATATTAATTTCACTGAAGAAAATAAAAACAGGAATTTCAACTCCAACATGTATACCCATTAAAAGTATCATTTGTAATAGTAAAAAAAATACTTAGTTTTGTTAAAACCAGGTCCAGTGTTTGTTGGAAAAAAAGAAAATGAAAACTTGGCTTTGTTTATTCTTTACTTTCTATTCTTTATCTCCAAGTAATGTGATACTGAAATCTGATCAGGAATTGGAAGATCAAAAATTGCATTTCCAAAGCTGAGCAAACTGGAAAATTTTGTTAGGGGGAAAAAAAAAAAATACTAAACTGCTATGCAATATCATTTCTCCTATCAATAGCAGCGAATGCTGGACAATCTCACCACAGATGAAAGGAAAACTGGAAGCAACATAAATTTAATTCTACAGAAGGATGGCTGCAAATTCCATGGACAAAGGCCTTAAACACTGAAGAAGTCTTAAGAAAAATGGAAACTTAGAATGAGACAGCTTGAATTTCTGGGACACATAATGAGGAAAGAGAGCTTGGAGAATTTAATATTCACAGGACATATTGAAGGCATATATTACCTTGAATTTGAATCTTCTATTATTGAAAATGAAGTGCTTTTGAGGTATCGACTTGCTAAGATTCTTAATGATTATTAAATGTAAAATTGGAGGATTTTGTTATTTTGAGTTTAAATATTGTTGTCAGCTTACCCCATTAATGCCCATTGTTAATTCCAGTAATAAAGGATTATAAAAACTAAAATACTGGTATTAGTTTTTTTGCTGTAAAAAATATAATTCAGTATTATAGGTTTATTAAAATATAAAAATTCACTACTATAGGATAATAAAAAAAAAAAAAGTGTATTAAAGCATTATGAAAAAAAATCCAGTATTATAGGTCTATTAAAAAAGAAAAATCCAGTATTATGTAGGATTATTAAAAAAAGAAAAATACTGGTATTAATTTTTTGGTTTTGTTTTTTTTTTTAAATAAAAAAAACAAAATTTTTAGTATTATGTTTATAAAAAAACGTTTCTAAATAAAAGCCTAGTATAACAGGATTATAAAAATACAGTATCAAAGGCTTCTATCTATAACTTATTAATGACCACACTCCCCTAAATGGGTCAATGTGTATTGGTTGAATAACTTTTCTTTTTCATTTTTTTTTTTTTTTTTGTGGTGGTGGTGGTGGTGGTGGGGATATGTTGAAGTTTTCTCAAAATTTTTCTTCTTTATAATGTGTCGATATATAGCAAAACATTATTGAATGTTTTTGTTTATTATAGATTTTATCTTTATAAACATTTTTGCTTTTTAAAACTTTATATTTTTTCTAATCATTTTGGCACTTGGAGAAATTTACTAAAACAAAATTAAAAAATATCTTATTACTTCTTGTCCACTAATAGTTGCTACATTTAGTGTCTGAAATTTATGCAACCATATCGTTGTCTCTTTTAGCCAAATAACGTCTCCATTGTGTTTTTTTTAATATTTTCTACAGATTTTATTTTTTGCTGGTAAACTTTTGATTTTTCTTTGCTTATAATTTACAAATTTAATTTTTGTTATTTAAATAAATCATTTTTTTAGAAAGATACAAAAGTATCTAGTATTCTTGTAAAGAAATCTTTTATACAATATCAATTCATAGCATTATTATTCAGTTATCAAAAGTATTTTCCTGGATTTACATGAAATTCTGCCACATTTCAAGTAAATATCATATGAGTTTTTTTTTTGTTTTTTTTCTTCTTGTTGGGACAGCTGATTAGGCAAGGAAGGGAAAAAAAGATGTCTGTCTGATGATGTTGGGTCTGGAGAAGACATCAAATGTAGAAGAGTTTCCATTCTCAGCTCTTCATGAGAATTTGTTGCATTGAATTCACATCACATCATCATGCATTAAAATCCTTGATTGATTTCCGTGACCAGAAAAAGGTCTTTTCTCTTATTCAGACAAACCGATTTCTCAGTGTAGCATTGCATAATACCAATTTCTCCAGCTCCTATCAATTCAAGATGAAGAATTCTCTTTGAATCCTGCCAAACTCAGAAGACCTCCCATTCATCTTGTATATTACCTTTAGGTTCAAATTTTAAAAGCTGTCTTGTACCTCACTACAATTTTCTTCATTTCGGATTTTTGTGATTAAATTTTTTTTTGTTTTGTTTTGTTTAATTTCCAGTGTCTATCTTCTTCGAAAATGACATTTTCCCATGTCAAACAAGAGAGAAATAAAATGATTAAACACAGATTGATATTCACATAGAAACCATTATCTTTGCTTCAATATTTTTCTTAGTTTATCTATGCATACTATAGTTGGATTGCACAAGCAATAGAGCTGGCTGAAGTTCCATAAGATTTCTCTAACATTGTTCAAGGGATGATGCTGAAAATAGTTACATCAACCTTTCAGTGCTCTGGAAATTCTGAAAGATTTTCCAGTGTTTTGCAAAAATTAAAAAATTATGACTTATGAAGGTCTTACAGCCATATCATGTTGAAACACCAGTTCCTGTATGATCACTGAAGTTGAACTTTGTCAGTACATAGAGGGCTAACCATTTGTGAATACCAGGTGCTTAAAGGTTGGATGTGTGGGTGGTGTAATAGAAAATGGGTTGGAATTGTTAATCAAAGAGCACAATTCCAATTCGGTTTGTTATGTTCACTCACTTATAAACACCCTTGGAAAATGTATGAATCCACCTTTCTCCCCCCCTGCTATGGGTTAATTAGTAAAACTTGTATCACTAAAACCATTATTATCTCCCCCAAAAAATAAAATTCTGTACAAAATATTCAGATTTTGGCATTCAATATCCTCTAGAGGTTGATATGCCACTAAACAACCAACAAATGAACTGACTTTATGAGCTCAAAATCAGTGGGTGTTTTTCTTTCGTTACTAATCCTCTTTGACCAAATTGTCCAAAATTATATAATAGAATGTTGTTGGACTAAATTTCACACTTTGAACTGACTTCATCAGTATTTGATGACTTTTTTTTTTCTTCAATAGCAAAACGTTACCACTGAAAGATTAGTATGAACCAATCTTTAAATAATATAAAGAAGAAAAACTTTCGTTTATATGTTAAGAATTTGTACAGTATCTTTTAATAAGTAAGACTTGTTTGTATTGATTTCAAATTGGATAAAATATGAATAGCTACTTAATCTGTAAAAACTTTTTTAATAAGGTTACTATTTTGTTATTTCAAAGTCAATAATTCAAGTTGTTTCTTTGTAAAGATGAATTTCTGCCTCAAGCATTGTCTGTTTAAGCATGCTACTTGTTCTTCAAACCATTTAACATTAGAAACCAATTTCAGCAAACTTGGACTTTCGTGCACACAAAAAAAATGGGGTGTCAAAACAACATTATTTTTTTCACTTGACACCACAATTATTTTAACTACGTTCACTCTTCAGCCATGTTTGTTTTTAAAAAGCGAATTGTAATAAAGCCAAAACATATAAAAGTGAATTTATATATTTTTTTGTTCTTTAGAATTTACAACAAAAATATTTAAACAGTATTCTATTAGATTGTTTATTTGCAAGAATAATTTTATATTCACAACATTCTAAAAATTAATGTAATATTTACATTTACCAACTTATAAAGAAATAGAAATGAAAATAATATTTATTTATAAATTAGCAAACATTTACTAAATTATTAAAATATGTGAAACATCTATAAGGAAGTCCTTATTATTTACCATTTTATAGAGTTTGAATCAATTGGCAATTAGCTGATGTTTTGCCAACCATTCGAATAAACAATCTAATAAAAAAATTGTTTATTATTTGTTGTCACTTCTCAAGAACAAAGAAAATGTATAAATTCACTTTCATATGTTTAGGTCTTAATAAAATTCTAATCATCGCTTTTTAAAACAATGTACATTGCAGAGAGTGAAGGTAGTTAAAATAATAGTGGTGTCAAGGGAAAAACTGTCCTTTTGATATTCTTTTTATTTCGTGGGCACAAAAGTTCAATTTTGACCAAATTTCTGTTTACTGAATTACCTCCCTTAGATTTCTTTATGTAGTTTCATGTTCTGATCACTTTTTTTTTTTTTGGGTGGTGGTTGGGGGGTCTGAATTTCTAGGATGAGGAGATATTATTATTTATATTTTGTCTAATATCCTTATTCTTATCACATTTCTTCCATAAAAAAGCATGCAAAATGTAGCTAAGTTTAATTTAGAACAAATTTTTAAAAAATAGTATTTTTAAAAGGCATCTTTGTCTTGATACTGCTATTATTATATACACCCACAGTAATTTTTATTGTTTTAAACATTTTTTTTAAACAAAGCAATGAAGCCACTAAAATGCAAGGGGTTACTGTGTGTAAGAGAATATGAGAAAAAACATTATTAAAGAGAGAGAACAATAAAAGAACAGGAATTAAAAAGACAGAAGATAGCAATTGGCATTGTATTTAAATTTTTGAAGATCAAAGTTGACTAGGAAGCAAAAAAACAGAAGAAAGTTCCACAAGCAAGAAGTGTGAGAACAGAAACTGTTAGCCATTTCAACTGTAAAATTATGTGACCTTGCCAACAATCTAGTACTGCACTTAAATTCATAAAGTATAGGTATCATGGTGCAAAGTTCATCAGAAGAATTACCATGAAAATATTTATAGAAAATGCACAGGGAAGTTCCATTACGACAATGGGAAAGTGACTGAAGCTGAGATGCCAAGTCAGGACCAGTTGCAGACCTATATTTTTGTGGCCCTGGTGCTAAAATGCAAGGGGTTACTGTGTGTAAGAGAATATGAGAAAAAAACATTATTAAAGAGAGAGAACAATAAAAGAACAGGAATTAAAAAGACAGAAGATAGCGATTGGCATTGTATTTAAATTTTTGAAGATCAAAGTTGACTAGGAAGCAAGAAGATGGAAGAGAGTTCCACAAACAAGAAGACTATTAACATAGAACTTTTGGTTATATATAATATTTTAACTGTAAAATAAGATCTTGCTGCCAATCTAGTACTGCAATTATATCCATATAAATCTAGGTACCATAGAACAAAGTCTAATCATTTTACAGTTGAATTGGCTAGATGTAACTGTAAATTCTTTGCTAACAGTTTCTTTTCTCACCTGTGGAACACTCTTCTGGCTTCTTGCTTTCCAACCAACTATTTTTAAAAATTTAAATGCAATCATTCTCTTCTGTGATCTTGATTCTTTTTTTTATTGTTCTCGCTACTTAATAATGTTTTTTTTTTCTTATTCTTTCACACTCAGGAAGTTTCTTGTGTCTTAGTGACTTTATTGCCTTGCTTGGGGGTGAAATGATAAAAGTCCCAATATATTAGAACAAAGGTGATTCATAGGGGTGAAGGATTATTAATGTATATAATTGAATTTATATTGGATGATATTTATGGCCAGAAGCAAGAAAATTTCCTTGCTTTGGCTTCTGGCACTATTTTCCCTCCAAATAAATTCCTTCACATAACATGAGAAGATTTCTTTGATTGTACCATTTTAGACTGGATGTATAAAAATATATGATCAGAATATGAGATAAAATTAAGAAATCTAAGGAAGGCAATTCGGTATTTGGTAGACAATGAAACCCACTAATTATTCTGTTATGCTTTCAACTATCTAGACATTTCCTTCAACTTTGCATATTTAGTACACCAGCCTCACTCTCCTTAGCACTGATATATCTTTTTTTTTTTCTTATTCCTCCATTTTCATATCTACTAGATACTTACTTTCTCTGAAGCTGATACATAATTGAAAATGCATTTTGGTTCGTTTGTGATTTTTATCTCCAATGCCAACTTAACATTTTTTATTTAATTTTTTTTTTTTTAACCAAACTTTACCGAGCCAAATAGCAGCACAAGAAGGAAAGATGAAACATTTTTAGAATAATCTGTATTGCTTGCTTAAGCATTTCAGCATGTTTGCTACAGCTATGAATGAAGATTTAATTAATATATTCTCTATTCCTCTTTAACCATAACTATTTGCTACTTCTTTTTTTTAACTTCTGAATAATTGCCTTTAAAAGCAGCAGTTGCTTGATAACCATAACTGTTCCTTTTTGTCCCATAATAGTTGTTACATTGGCATACACATTTCATCCACTAAAATGTAACAATTATTATGGGACGGAGGTAGTAATTCTAGGAAAGAAAAATCCTAAAGAATTACAACATCTGTCCCAGAATAGTTGTTATATTGCCATACACATTTCATCCACCAAAATATAACAAATATTATGGGACAGAAGTAATACTGAAGCTAAGCCTCCAGCATTTAAATGAACCTCAAATCTTTAAGGTCTTTGGTTAGGTTGACCTGGACCCAACCCCCATTTTTACATTTCTCTAATTTTTTTAAACCCTCTGTTGTTGGAACATTTGTTGATGCCTTTAATTGTCATTTTTAATATCGTTTCAACACAAATTTAGTTTATTTCAACATTTGACCTCTTAAGCAAAAGACAGAACCAATCCATAGATTGAAAAGCATTTTGATTTTCTTGTATACGAGGTAACAAAAAGAAATTTTCTAAAATCCAACTTCCATAAGTGTGTCTGTTTCCTTTGACCTTTGTAATAGTGTTCGGCATTGGATTGAGTGCATCACCAGGGGAAATGTGTTCTCTAATCCAGGGCTCAATCATTTTTGTCATGTTTTTATTTATTTGAAAATCTTTGCATTTATAAATTTATGTAATTGTTGTGTACATGATGTGAAAATGTTTCCCAAATGGACATCCAAAAGATTGTTTTTTTTTCTGTATATTTGAATGAAGGGATTTTTATTTTCCTTTTTCTTAGTTTTGTTTCTATAAATTATTTATTAATTTTTTCATTTAAAATTTTAAAGAAGTTACTAAATAACCAAAGTAGAATTTGGACCGTGAAATTTGAAAATATTCATTTATTAATCACATAGCTCAAAAATTATACAGTGAAAATTTCAGATCCAAATTTAACTAATATGTCAGATTGCAGATTAACTTATGCATTTATGTGTGTGTTTTTATATATATATATATATATATATATGTGTGTGTGTGTGTCAATTAAGTGTACTTTTTTAATTCTCATAGCAAATTTTATTTCAAAGCGGACTGCTTCAAATTCAGTACAAACTTGTTTGACACTGAGCTTAAAGCCCTGAGCTTTAGATGAAAATTAATGAAATTAAAAAAGTTGACTTAATCGACAAATATATATTTGTTTAAAATTTTCTATATTTATGTCAGGGGGAAGTGCTTGATATTGGAGAATGTGTTTGTAAATCTGGATAATGTGGACATGGAAATCGACACTGCATGGTGACAATCATTTTCGCACCACAGTACGATCTTCAGCTGGAGATTGCATTGAGACATGAAACTGATAGTCACTATGCAGTGTTGATTCTTTTGTCTACACTGTCTATTGCAACAAATAAAATCACATGTTCATCTTTTGCCTTCTACAAATGCTCTCTCTCTTGATATTCAGCACTTTAATTACAAAGACTGCTTCCCTTAAAAGTGTTCTCTCTCATACACAGGTTGACTTTTTCTTCAAGCACAATATTTTATATATATATATATATATATATATATATATTATAAATTAATTCATTTAAAATATGGGTTTTTCGCTACACAGTGATAACCATGTTTCAGAAATGGAAGCTAAAGCTTTTGAATTTAATTTAGCTTCCATTTCTGAAACATGGTTATCACTGTGTAGCGAAAAAACCCATATTTTAAATCAACTAATTTATAATATTAATGCTCTGTAAATTTACATTGAGCACTATTGTGTAAAAATAAAAATATCTATAACACTGGATTTTATATCTTACTGCTCTTTCTTTTTATTTATATATACATATACATACATACATACATACACATACATATATATATATATATATATATATATATATATATATATATATATATATATATATATATAGGCACTGTGATGACAGTCTATTTCATGCTTGAATGCAAACTTCATGTATGAGCTACCTCTCTCTCTTCTCAAACACAGTGTGGTTTAGCATATCAACTGGAATGGCACCGATCTCTAGACAGATGCTTTGTTTTAGTTCCACAGCTGTGTAGGAAAGCTTTCCCACACAGTTGTGGAACTAAAACAACCATTCTAGTTGATATGCTAAGCCGCACTGTTGGAAATGAGAGAGTGAGCTCATGCTTGTGATTCAGGGATATAATATCCAAATCTTATACAAGAGTTCGACATATTATCTATCATGTAATAAATATTTGTTACTCTGTCATTTTATAATCCAAGATACTTGCATTTAAATGTATCTATCTATCTCTAGCTATCGCTATCTATCTCTATATCTATCTATCTATCTATTTATTTATTATGCACTGTTACATTAGGATATGTACATACCCACTACAAAAATGTACATCTTTTTTCAACATTAAATTAACGTTTCTTCAGGTGGGAAACCATGATGGTACTAAAATATTTTATTCAGGTTTCTGAATAAAATATTTTAGTACTATCATGGTTTCCCACCTGAAAAAAAAAACGTTAATTTAACGTCAAAACAAGATGTACAGTTTTGTAATGAGTATGTAGATATCCTAATAAATAAATATTTATTGCTCTACTCTCTTATTGAGTCCTATTTAAAATTAATGTTTTGTACATTGAAATTTTGCTCTTTTTTTCTTTTTTACATTTGGAGATATATATATATATATATATATATATATATATATATATATATATATATATATATATTTTATTTACTTTTTCCAAAATTGAGGAGTTATGATTTTCAAATTGACATTCAGCTTTTTATTTTTTTTAAATAATGTAAACGTTATAAATTTATTGTTTCAAATTTTGTTAACATTTTTACAAACATAACATTTCTTTCTTGTCTTCTTTTTTTCTTTTCAACATCAGAATGTTAAACAAAATTATAGGATGGTTTAATAAATCTTTAATCTGACACATTGCTGAATTTTGATCTGAAACACTCATAGTTTCATGATTAATCTGTGATTAATATTCACCATTGGATTAAGTGCATTGACAAGGGAAGAGATTTATAAAAATAATAAACATTTGTTGTATAAAATGCTTTTATCATTAGGGGACACACTTATAGTTATGTCTAGACATTTCAGCTTTAAAATGATGAGACCTTGCCACTAAACTAATTGTATGCTTAGATTCATAAAGTCTAGGTATCATAGCAGAAAGTTCATCTGAACAATTACCATGAAAGTGTTTATAGAAAAGACACAGGAAATCTGTTACGGTGATGGGAAAGTGTCTGAAGCTGAGATGCCAGATCAGGACCAATTCCTTGGATTTTATCGCAAATCTCTAAATATATAGCAGGAGCACCCGGCTATATGTAGCAGCAATATTTGAAGCATGGACGAATAGTATACTTATAAATATGTAAGACATATTCTGGTGAGAAAAATTGGCTAGCATGGCACAGTAAACCAACTTTGCTAGCAGCAGACCTAGCAATTTACATCTAGCCATTTTAATTATAAAATGATGAGACCTTGCAACCAATCTAGTACTGAGAGAAAGGCACTTTTCCAGACTTACTTTGCCTCTTTCTGAGTTGTAATGCTGGGAAGCATATTTGTTCTGACTTGGTAACCTAGGAATAGAGCACAGTTGGTTACTGTTAAAGTAGATGTCTGTTGTTTGGTCAGCTTTCTTAGTTTGTTTCATTTTCCTCTTTTTTTATACTGTTTTTTTTTTTTTCTTGGTTTTTGGTTTATTCATTAGTATTTCTTTTTCTTTTGGTCACTTTGCAGGCTTTCTGTTGGCTGTTTTTTTTTTTTTTTTTTGTGTGTGTGTATAATCTCTGCTTACTGCAGGTCATTTGGAACAAGGTTTTTTTTTTAAACATATGAATTAGAATTCTTTTTTATTTTATTATGTCATCATTGTCAGCTTTATTTCGTATCCCAGAATTTAATTTCTTCTTTTCTGATCACTTCCTTTATCATGTTGGCGTCGGTGACTAAGTCGACCAATTCTTGCACGGAAGGGCCGATGACATTGACTGCATAATAATGTTGGTGGAGGATGAGTATTATGTATTATACTGGCTAAAAAAGCATTTCACGTACACAACTGTTTATTAAAACATTCAAAACCTGAAATTGAAACATAAAACATGGAATTGGTTTCATTCTAATGTGTGTGATATTTCACACACATTTTGATATTGCCTTTTTTAAAATTTTTCTATTCCCTTGTTGATGTTTCATTCCTGTCAACTAGACTTCTCAAAACAACGGAAAAAAAATCCAAGGAAAAATTGTTACCATGACAACCTGGTGACTTAAAAAAAAATGGTTAATTTTAATAGTTAATAAAATATAAAAATAAATATATGTGAATAAATCTATGGGATTTGTTCATAGGAAATACATTAAAAACGTAAGCATAGCAATTTGATATACGAAAATAAACAAAATTTATGGTGATAATTATACACAAAATGTCAACAAAGAAATAAAAATTTAAATATCCAACTGGTTTTCACATATTCCATCATAAATTCTTTGTTTGGCCATTTCATATCAATCATTTTTTCATTTTATTGTAATTACAATTTGTGTATATTTTTAAAATTATATATATATATATATATATATATATATATATATATATATATATATATATAATAAAATATACATTGAGTGCTGGTGCTAATAAAATAGTACTGGATGTATAAGAGAGCTATAATTTATATTAATAATAAATATACATTGCTTTTTCCTCACCAGTAACACAACTCTGAGTTTCATGTTCAATGCAATCATCAGATGTTGATTGAAAACTCAATTTTCAATCAGCACTTGATGATTGTACTGTGCATGAAACTCAGAATAGTGCTACTAGTAAGAAGAAGAAAAAAAAATTGTTTATCAATTTTGTATATATATATATGTGTGTGTGTGTGTATGTCTGTGTTTATCTTCTGTCTCCTGAATGTGTTTTTAACTTTTTTAAGATCCAAAAAGTATTGCTTTTAAAGCTCTTATTCAAATATTTTTTTTTCTTAAAATTACCTTATAAAAACAACAGTTTTTGGCAATTAAAAAATTAATAATTTTGTTCAAACATGACAGATGCACTGCAAATAGAAATTTGGTATTGCAATTGTACAAACTCGTATTTTTTCTTTTTAAAATCTTTTAATCATTTCCCCCCAAGCAAGTCGATAATGCCACTAGGAGTTTTTCTCAACAGAGCATTGTAACATTCACAACAAATCTTTGCAATTTCTTTTTACCTTTGGGAATTTTAGTAAATGTTGCAATACTCAACATAAAAGGGAAAATATTTATTTATTAGTTTTCAAAATACTTTATTGAAAGTAAGATTTATTTTTTTAATAGTCTCACCATAATCTCAGAAAATCTTTTCTGTCTGAATTTCTAGAATGAGAAATTATTATTTATACTCTTTGCATTTGGACTATTGTCCTCATCTTTGTTGTTGTTATCACAACATTTCAGCCATTATGCCCTCCGGCCTTTATCAGGTGTATATCTATCTGGGTTAACTACAAGGAATTCTGAACTGAACCTTTTATTTAATCTACTGCCCATGTCTAGAGATGTCTTGTCTAGTTCCTATATTTAGTACTGCTCAGAATTCCCCTGTAGTTTACTTGGATCGATATATGCCTGATGAAGGCTGGACTGCACAATGGCTGAGAGATTGCAATAACAACAGAAATGAGGACAAGTCTGAATATAAAAAGTTATTTTTAAAAGTTGCTTTCACTTTATCTGCTGAAAGTTACCCCTTAAAATATTTTTATTTGTAGGCTATTATAAATGATTAATATAAATAGCTTATAAATAAAGAAGTGTTAAGATTGACAGTTTTATTTTGTTATCAATGATTGCCATATGCATGAAACTTCAAGTAGCATCAAGTGGTGAGGAACAAATGTATAATTATTCTTAGTATATTTATATTAAAGCGCATATAGCATTTAATGCCATTTTATATTTTTACCAATTTCCTGTCAGCCCCATTTAGATTAAAATTCTTGTTTTGCAAAAAACTCCAACAGATAAATTTAAAATTTTAAAATAACTATAACAGAATGTGCTCACACATTTTTAAAAATTACTATCACAACAAAATGCAGATTTTATTGCAGTTACAATAAGTTTTTGTTTGTAATTTACCCCAAAGATGATCTTTGGAAAAAGATCAAAAGTACTTGGGTTCAAAAAAATCTATGGTGCTTTCCTTGATGAATTTTATCTTAACATCAAGAAACTGATTAGAGAACTGGAAAGGATCAGTATAAAAATAAGTAGACACAATATGATCTATATTATAGAATGAAGATATGCTGCCTATAATATATATATATATATATATATAATCTCATTTTATTCAAACATTATATAATTATTGTTAGTATAAAATTGTCAATTTTTTGCTTGTTAGAAATGCCATAATATTAGAAATAAAACATTTTATTCAAAGTAATCTTTATTTCTTTATCATTTTGTACAGGTCATTGTTGACTTACGACTAAGATTGGTTACAACCGACAGGTTGTAAATCGATCTGATTGTTAGTTGGTTAGTAATTAATTTTGCAATCTTTTTATCTTTCTTTAGGCATTATTGTATTTTTTATAATTTTTTATTTTTTATAATTTTTACGATTTCTTTATATAGGATACCATTTGTATGATCTCTAGTCACGTAGTTTCTTATTTTTATGTTCATCAGGTTTAAGTCAAACACTGCATACTACAGTACAGTTTAATATTTGATAAACATGCAAAACGCCAAAATACAAGTGCAAGAAACAAAAAACATTTTAGTTTCAAAACATCTTAACTGCTGGTGCTTGATTGTGGATCGTTGATGTTGTCACCTGGGACAGCACAAGGGAATGCTAGTGTTGCCAGGAGCTGGGGCAGAAATTGTCGTAAGTCAATGATGACCTGTATGTTTTTATTTAGGAAAACTTCTTTCATACTAAGCTAGTCATAAAATGGCTGTTACTACTAAATTTTTGCTCACATGGTACATTCTTAGATATTAACTACAAAGACTGGTTTAAGTAGATTTATAAACCCCCATTTTGTATGTCATTACGAGGTCTGTAACTCCTTTATTTAGGATCGTTAAAATCAACTTGTATCTCATATTTTCTAGCGAACATTTGCCTTATTTTTGGAATCGGAGATCATTAAAGACAAATAAAGGTTGTTTTTTTTTTTTTTTTTTTTTTGTTTTTTTTTGTCACTGAGGGATATGTCAGTTCTACCAGTGAGTACACATTGCAATGAACCATTTCTTCTCTTCTGCATGGCATTTTTGTTTTTGAACAGATTGTTACAGAATTTATTCAATATTGCAATTATACTATAACGTTTCTTTTTAGATATTTTCATTTTTAAATCTAGAGCAGCGTGGTGAAGATGTTTCAGAAGATTACCTCGGTTGTTCTGAACTTCTGACCTTTTCGTAAATGTCTCGCATCTCTACACAAGGTGCTTCAAAACTGTGTCTTTCAAATGTTAGCATTTAAAAACCTTTTGAAGTTAGCAAAACAAGTTTAAAGTGGGTTTCATGTTATGAAAACCAGCCTGCCCCATTAAGCAGGGAAGCAGTCCACTGCATCCGTGCACTGTTTTTTAAAATATCATACATGTAGATGGATATTTGTATTTGTCGAGTTGTTCGAATTACTTACTCTTGTGTTAGACTATTAAACTGTCAAGTTTAATTATTTATTGTTTATTGCCATATCAAGCTGAAATATAAATTTCCATACAATCACCAAAGTTAAGCAACATTGACCCTGGTCAGTACCTAGATTGGTGACTGCTTGGGAATACCAGGTGCTACAAGCTTGGATGTGCCACAGTGTAATGGATAACAGTTTAAAATTAGAAATCAGTGAGTCAAGTTCAAATTCCAGTCAGGTTCGTCATATTCACTTATGTGCAAATACCCTCGGGAAAGGTATGAACCTGCTTCTCCCCACTCCTCACGACTTGTATCAGTAAATCATTATCTCAAAAAAATTCTTACAATCTAAGAAATATTTTCTGCAAACTGCAAAAAGTTGATAAGCCATAAAAAAACAAATAATTATTTGCATTATTTACCATCAGACTAATATCCCTATCTTTGTTGTTATCACTTTATGGCTGTTGGGCCCTTCAGATGTCTGTTGATCTTGGAAACCTTTAGGAAATCTCAAACTGAACTCTTTATTTAATTAATGGATGTAGATTGTTCCCATAGCTACTGATAGGGATACCTCACCTATTTTGTAGACGTGGTGAATAATAACTAAACAGTACTAAATAAGAACTAGACGAGATATCCCTGAACATGGACAGCAGAATGAGGACAATCCACCTTTTGTATAGTAAAGGATTTGGTTTTAAATTTCCTGAAGGTTATCTGGATTGGCAAGCACTTGATGAAGTCGGAGCGTGCATCGTCTGAAACATCCTGGTAACAACAAAGCTGCGGACTATTCTGCATGTAATTAATCATACGAAGGTAGACCTGTGTCTGTTGAGTTTTTCAAATTACTTAATCTTAGGCGAACGGAATCATACTGGTTCATGTGACTTTTCAGTTTTGTTTTTTTGTTTTTTTAATTTATTCTTCAATATCATCCTGAGTATGATGATAAACTACATCTGGCAGCAAGACATCTGATCAGTAGATTTTGAGGAGCGTGGAACCACTTCTTAATTGCTGTTGTTCCCAGCTCCACCCTGACCCAGGGTGGTAGCACATGTTAGGGTACCAGCTTTGGGTGCATAGTGAACCCCTAAATTGGAGTCAAAAACTGAAAGTATAGATTTAAAAAATAAAAGAATAACTTACCAACAATAGATTTTTGTAAAAAGAAAAAAAAAATAGTCAATCTCCCAATAAAATTAAATTGTGGTATTAAATGACCCATAAGGAGTTGATATGCCATTAAACAAACAAACCAACCAGTCGTGTGAAGAGGATGCAACGGCCCTGAGTATCAATATTGGGAGGGCATCCATTCAAAGAGCGAAATAAATATTTAGTTTATACCGTGTAACCCGGATATAAGAAAAACTCGGATATAAGAGAGATTTTCTCTGGTCCCAAATTAGAGCCATACTTACCTAAACAAAATAGACCAAACCCGGATATAAGATACTTCTTCTCCGGTCCTGACAACTCTCTTATATCCGGGTTACACTGTATTTAATTTGAATAAAGTGTTTATTTCATGTTTCATCTGCTTTCACAAAATTTAAAATGTCTTCAGTCCTAGGCCCTATATCCCTCATCACATTTGAATTTTACAGGCATACGCTCAAGGAGTTGGCCCCGGCATCAGCAAGCGACACCAAACCTCTACACATCACAGAAACAAGCATATTCTTTGATAAAGCATTGTCAGTTATTACAATATATTTTGATACATTTATCTTCCATCTTAAACTTTAGTTGCTTTTTAACCACAACTTGAGCCATCAGTTCAATGGCAGAGAGTAGACAGTACAAGATTGGAAATAAAGAATAAGCTCCCAGTGCAATTCAAATGCATAGTTCCCTTTTGCCTCAGATGAACATAATTTAGTGGGCGTAATGGATAACTGCTCGGAATTGGAGCACAGAGAGCCAAGTTCCAATTCCAGTTGGGTTCATTATATTCACTAACATGCAAATAACCTTGAGAGTGGTATAAATTCACTTCTTATCACCCCATTCCAGCTATGGGTTAATTAGCAAGTCTTGTATCACTAAATAATTATTATCTCAAAAAAAAAAAATAATTCTTATAATCTAAAAATATTTTCTGACTTTAAATAACCTGCAAAGGGTTGATAAACTGTAGAAAGCAAAACAATCAATCAAATACTGATTAGCTACACGGGCATGTATTTTAGATTTATTTACATTCTCTGGAATATAAATGTATAGAAACTACTGTACACTATTTACATTATTCGGACTATTGTCCTCATCTTTGTGCCATATTTATCACAACATTTCAGCCACTGTATGCTCCAGCCTTCTTCAGATGGTTGGAATGTTCTCCACTGCCTTAACCAGGTATTGAACTCACAACTCTTTGGGACCTGTCACTGGATCTAATCAACGTCTTTATCCACTGTGCCATGTGTCCTTAAGGAGAGCTTGGAGAGGTGGATTAACAGGAGATAACTGATAACTGACATCCATTAGACATGGCACGTGGAACTAGAACAGTCTACCCCAGTGAGTGAAATAAAGGGGTTCAGTTCAACATTCCAACCACCTGAAGAAGGCCAGAGCATACAACGGCTGAAATGTTGTGATAAATATGGCAACAAAGATGAGGACAATAGTCCGAATAATGTAAATAGTGTACATAATACCTCATCTAAGAAATATAGACAGAAACTACTGTGGCCACAAATTGAGGAATGAGTTTATATATTGATTGTAATATAAAATTGATGCCCCACTTGTTTTTTCATTAAATTCAGATTAGGTATGAATTCACCTCTTCTCCTCCCAGCTATGGGTTAATTAGTAAATCATTATTATCTCCCCACCACCACCAAATTCTTACAATCTAAAAATATTTTCTAGTTGTAAATAAGCTACAAAAGGTTGATAAGCCATAAAAAAAATCTATCAATCATCATCCTCTAGTCTATTGCCTCATGAGACAAGTATAAGTTCTTTGTTTCAATTGCAATATTGAAAAGATTTTATAACAAAATGAGTGTGACTTTTTGTTTCTTTTGTTTATTGTCTGTGATTTGTTAAGGATAAAAAAAAAAATCTCCCTCAAATGATTGAACTCTGGATTAGATTCAAACTATTGTTTGCAAATTCACCTTGTATTGAACCCTGCTCTCTTAATTCACGTCCGGTGAGATGTTCTGAATTTCCACTAGATTGCAGCAACTGAATCCCAAGCAGCAGCATCACCATATGAACCTCCTTTGGAAAAGTTCTCAGCACCTACACCAGAACCCTCTGTGGTACCACCTTTCGAACCAACTGTAGAAACTCCAGAATTTAAAGCTGAGACTCCGTCACCTATATCTGGGGTCATAGACTCTAAAGTAATGCCTACACCACCCGAAGCAGAACCTGTTGTGGGAATTGAACCAGCTGTCCCTTTCACTGAGCCCCTTCCTTCAGCTTTCGAAACTCCATCTGCTACACTAACTGCTCAGGTTGCAGTTTCTGCTTCTGAGATGACAACTATTACCCCTGAACCGGGTTCAGGAGTAACAGCTTCTGCCTCTGAAGCAACACCTCCTGTCCCCATGGTCTCAGTTACTGCTCCAGAAGCCTTTAAAACTACTGCCCCTGCAGTGCCTGGGCCGGTGACATCTGTAGATAGGTCATCAGAGCCAGAGCAAATTCAGCATCTTAAAGTCGATCAGGCCAAGTCAGATCCCGGTTATTTTATAGTTTTTGCCAATCCAGACAATACTTTAACGTTAGATTTAACTGATAGCTTGGTGTTTCCAGCCTGGATGTCAGAATCTCCCTCAAATGTGACTAATGCTACAGTGCTTGATGCCCCTTCAGCAGATTTTGTTTTTATTCCATCAGAATCTAGTGCTGGATCTACTGAAACTGTAGATATTCCGGCAGCAAGTGGAGGTGCTGCAGCTACAGCAGAACAGTCAGTGCCAAGCCTGCCTGAATCCAATAAAGCAGCGACATCTCAAGTGGAAATCCAAACTCTGAAAGATGGAAAACCTGTAAAATTTCCTTTGTTCCCCGATGTTGTCTCTCATGTTTCAGAAACTGCAGAGTCACTGGCTAACCAGTCTAATATAAAGGCATCTTTTGCTGCAGAGGTGTCCTCTAAGGTAGCCCCCACTTTATCCAAAGAGGCAATAGCTACGACTACAGTTGAGACCGGAGAGACAGGATCTATGGAGATGGTGCTGAATGAAGCTGTCTTTACGTCAGAGACTGCTCCAGTTGTTCCCTCTAAAACTCCTGTTGTGGAGGTCACACATACGTATGAGACAAAACCGGTTCAGCTTGAGGATGCAGGCCAGTCTTTGTCTGAAACAGTCCCTGACCCACAACCAGCTGTACAGACTGTTACATCCCAAGATACTTCTGAGAGCTCAGGTATCTTCCCTTCACTTGACACTGCCTTGTCACATATACTGCCAAACAGGGCATCTACCGCTGCTGAGGTGGTCCCTGAAGTGGTTCTTGGACATATCTCAGCAGAACCTTCTGTTGAAGAGGCTTCTCCAGCTGAGGCTGCTCCAGTGGTGGAAATTCCAACCATGCCAGTTGTGACAGAAGTTTCGACAGAAGCCATTTCTGGTACAGAATCAGCAGATACATTAACTGGCTTGGCGACTGATGCATCTACTGCAAGAGAAGCTGCACCTTTGACAGCAAGTGCCACAGAGATCCCTTATACAACTGCACCTGAAATTACTCCTGAGACTAAATCTATTGATGAGAATATTGTTGCATTAGATGCAGTGTCTTCTGAAAATGTAGCTCTTAAACCTAGGGATACTGTTCCTGTTGAGCCAACTACTCCAGCAGAAGGAGATCTCATTAAAGCAGCCACAACTTTAGATGAAACTTCTGTTTTAACTGAAGCTGTTATGACCGCAAATGCAGAGGTGCCTATTGAAAGAGTGCCAGCTGAAATAGCTCCAGTTATGGTTGAAAAAGCACTTACAGAAGTCACTCTGGCTTTGGCTGATGTCATTATACCCAAGTTGGCTCCTGTTCCCGTTGAGACAGGTGTGACCCAGGCGACTCCTGCTACAGATGATGTCACCATGCCTGAGGTTGTTATTCCTGAAGCAGTTACAGTTCCGGCAGAGACAGCTCTTGCCCCAGGTGAGACAGCTGTGGCTCAGGCGACTTCAGACTTAGTTGAGGCAGCTGTGACCAAGGTGGCTCCTGCCCAGGTCGAGGCAGCTGTGGCCGAGGCGGCTCCTGCCCAGGTCGAGGCAGCTGTGGCCGAGGCGGCTCCTGCCCAGGTCGAGGCAGCTGTGGCCGAGGCGGCGCCTGCCCAGGTCGAGGCAGCTGTGGCCGAGGCGGCGCCTGCCCAGGTCGAGGCAGCTGTGGCCGAGGCGGCTCCTGCCCAGGTCGAGGCAGCTGTGGCCGAGGCGGCTCCTGCCCAGGTCGAGGCAGCTGTGGCCGAGGCGGCCCCTGTCCAGGTCGAGGAGGCGCCTTCCCAGGTCGAGGCAGCTGTGGCCGAGGCGGCCCCTGTCCAGGTCGAGGAGGCGCCTTCCCAGGTCGAGGCAGCTGTGGCCGAGGCGGCCCCTGTCCAGGTCGAGGAGGCGCCTTCCCAGGTCGAGGCAGCTGTGGCCGAGGCGGCCCCTGTCCAGGTCGAGGAGGCGCCTTCCCAGGTCGAGGCAGCTGTGGCCGAGGCGGCGCCTGCCCAGGTCGAGGTGGCCCCTGTCCAGGTCGAGGCAGATGTGGCCGAGGTGGCACCTGCCCAGGTCGAGGCGGCCCCTGCCCAGGTCGAGGCAGCTGTGGCCAAGGCGGCCCATGCCCAGGTCGACACAGCTGTGGCCGAGGCGGCGCCGGCTGCAGTTGAGGCAGCCGTGACTGAGGTGTCTACTGCTGAGATGGCTCCTGGCACACTTGAGGCAGCTGTGACCAAAGCAGCTCCTGCTGAGATGGTTCCTGCCACAGTTGAAGCAGCTGTGATTGAGGTGGCACCTGTCCCCGTTGAGCTAGCTGTAGCTGAGCCAGCTTCTGCCGCAGTCATTTCAGCTGTAACTAAAGTGGCTTCTGCCGAGGCAGCACCTGCCTCGGTCAATGCAGCCTTGGCTGAGGCGCCACCTGCCCCGGTCGCGGTAGCTGAGGCGGCTCCTGCCCCAATCGAAGAAGCTGAGGCATATACTACACTCGTTGACGTAACTCCTGTTCCAGCTGATGTAATCATGTCTGAGGTTACTTTTCCTGTGGTTGCTGTGACTGAAGTGGTTCCTGCTCTGGCTGAGTCACCTCCTGCTACATCAGATGTCACTTTGCCCAAGGCTGCCATGCCTGAGGCAGCTACTACTCCAACTGAGGTGTCTGTAACTGAGGTAGCCCCTGCTGTGGACAAGGTGGCTGTTACTGAGGCAGTTGCTGCTGCAACTCAGGTGACTTCTGTGACTCCTTCTCTGTCCGAGGAGACTGTAACCCAGGAGGCTCCTGCTCTGGCCGAGACAACTGAGACTGAGGCAGTTCCTACTCCATCTGAGGCCGCTTCTGATTCATTTGAGGCAACAGCTGTGATCGAGGAGGCGCCTTCTCCATTCCAGGAGGCTGTGACCCAGGAGGCTCCTTCTCCATTCCAGGAGGCTCCTTCTCCATTCCAGGAGGCTGTGACCCAGGAGGCTCCTGTTGTGGCTGAAGCGATTCCTGTTCTCTCCAGGTCAACTGTGAGTGAAGCTGTCCTGGTTGAAGTTGCTATGCCTGAAGTGACACCTACTCCAGTTGAAGACACACCACCCCTCATTGACATAACATCAGCCCCAGCTGAAGCATCTCCTGTTTCAACAGAGATATCTTCTGCTGAAGTTGCTCCTACTGATGAAATAGCCACATGTAAAGTAACTACTGCTCTGTCCGATGCTATAATAGCTCCTACCCATGATGAGATTACTACTGAGCTTGAAGAAACCCTGCCTGTTACTGTAGAGGTTTCCGCTTCTGCTGAAGTAGCCCCTGTGGTTTCTGCTCCTGCACCAACAGAGGTAGCTAAATCCATTCCTGAAGAGTCAGCACCTTCCAAGGCCTCCCTAGACCAAGAAAAACCAATTTCTCTTCTCCCACTTCTTGATGAAGTCATGCTTTCTTCATCAGTTGATTACCCGGCGACAGACTTTACTTCACCTATAGAGCCTCCTCAACAGGTTTCACCCCCAGAAGAAGGTACATTACGTTCTATTATGATAGCACCTGCTATTCTGTCACCCAGGTCTGCATCTGCTCAAACTCCTGCCTCTGTAGACACACAAGTAGAAAATCTTACATCCCCAAAATGTGAAGCTACTACTGCTGAGGGACAGGTAAGATGTAGGTGTATGTTTGTGTGTGTGTGTGTGCGTACATACTTTATGATGTGTGTGTTTATGTTATGATATGTGTGTGTGCATACTTTATGATGTGTGAGTGTGTGCATTTTATGGCACGACATGTGCATAGTTTATGATGCTTGTGTGTGTGTACTTTGACATGTTTTTGGACGTGTACTTTGACACATACGTGTGTGTGGATAATTTATGATGTGTGTCTGTGTACTCTGCTCTTGATGGTTTGCCACTTTGCAATTTTTAGGACAAAATTGAGAGCATGTGAAATTCTTATTTCTGCCAGATTTGATTTAAATAATTTCTGTGAGTTTTCTTCTTTTTTTTTTTTTTTTTTTACATTATATATGCCAATATTTAACTGTTTCTGTAGTTTCTAATTGAACTGCAACATGTTTATCACTGACCTCTATCATGTGTATATCAATCCAAAAAAGGATTTTAAGAAAATATCAAAGTGTTGTTTCTGTGCAAGCTGTTTAATATGCGTGACATTGATTGGTTTTCTGACAATATCATGAAATAGACTTGCCATAAATTGTTTTTTTGCAGTGTCAATCATAATTGCCAGAAGCAAATGAATATCAAAAAACTGCAGAAGATGATAAAAGTCTGAATAGAGAAATTGCCAATTGGAAATATGGAATTTGGTTGATTTAAAACATTTTGGAAACATCTGTGTTCTAACATTATGTCTGCAAGGATTTATCCGATTTTTTTTTTCTTCTCTCCTGCTATATCCGTTTGAATTTGAGTGATTCAGTTTTTGGTGATTTCAGTTTACAGATGTCATGGTAATGGTATATTTAGTAATTTGATTCCTTTGAAACATCTGCTCACCGAAAATAACATCTACTGTTTGGGATACACAACTTTGGAATGCATTTTTTTCACAAAGGTTGGATCTAGCATTGTCAGGTCATTTTATTTTTTGACCAAGCTACAAAAAATTAAACTTTTTAGACAAAAAAATTTTTTTTATAATCGATGAAAATTCACAATATCTTTTAAATTCTTATTTACTGTTGTCAAGAATTAATTGGCAAATACTTCCCCTTTATGTACCGAGTTGACCTTTTCTTTTTTTTTTCTTTTTTTTTTTTTTTTTTTTAAATATGATTTGAAAATCTTTCCTATTCTGAAATCTGGTGTGTGAGATAATTTTTTTTTCAAGGCCATGTCCTGCTTTCTTTTTCAAATGGTTCTTATTTGCTTTTATCGAGTTTCATTTTTTTTTTTTTTTTTTTTTTGTCAATTTTTCTCCAACTTTTTTCCTTAAATTTAAAAAAAAATAAAAATGGGAAATAAATAAAATCCAAGTACCAACAAAAAAAAAAGAAGCTTTTATCAATTAAACTGTACCGTATGTATAATCTCCCTTGTCAACTTATTGACTCCCCTAATGAATTATGTACAAAAAATTACGAAAATAATACTTTAACTATTTTTAGATTTAAAAAAATAAAGAAAAAGGGGAAATACAAAAATGTTCAGTTCTTAAATTTAATATTTTTAACAGTATAATGCACTTTGAAGCATTTCATGCACAATGGAGTTGTGCAATCTTTATACCAAATTGCCACCATTTTTTGCTTCTTTTCTCTTTGAGAGGTAAGCATGCAGACATAGCACTGCCCTTGGCTTGTTATTTCAGATTTATTTGCAGACAAATACTCCAGGGAATGATGTAACCTTGCGAATCCTATAGTTGCCAGTTAGTCGTTTAGACTCGAATCAGGAATTGATGATGCTCATATCACTGGGGAAAAAAATTAAATTATCAGTTGTCGATATCTGCTGATCTTGATCTGCCATTTAAGGGTTAATGTCTTGGTACAAAATTTTGGCATAAAATAGATGATTAAATAAATGGTACTATAAATTATGATAAATCACACACTTTCGCTTTTAAGTTGCCAAGCAGGGCAACCTGGTGTTGCCTGTGTTTTATATCAAAATAACACCAATAATGTATAAGTTATTGAATAATTTTAATAAGTAGAAAGATCCGTGAAAATTGCATGGTTTTCTTGTTTGAAATTTCTGATGAATCTTAATTTTTAAGTTAATGATTACAAGTTCTATGACAATGACATATCTCCTAGCATATCATTAAATATTTGAGCTTAAAAGCTTTAACAAAATATTGCAGTAACAATCATAAATATGAATGCTAGTCATTATTTTAAGAAGTAAGGGTGTACAAATGAAAAAAAATTGAAATTGACAACTTTTCCATTTCACTGAAACAGATGTTAAACACTTCTTTCATTCAGTTTCTCACTGATACCAAGTAGCATCTGTCTTTTGTTTTCCTATGCAATCAAAATGGAGTAGTCCATTATCTATGAAGTATTGGTAGGAGACATTAAACATTTCTATCTTCTCTTCCCTTTTGTTTTATAGCCAAATCCTCTGTCTTACAAATATTTCTCTGAATAATAATTTTAAAATAACTCAGCAGACAAAGTTATTTTATTTATGGTAACTGGATGTTTGGCGATTATATTAGTTTATTTCCATCATTCAATACTGTGCATCTGAAAAATGGCACTTTTATCACTGTCACCATTACTTCTCGGCCATTTTCCCTGAGATCAAATTGTAGTATCTGCTCTTATCAGCTTAATCTGATTCTCTTCTTCTTTTCCTTCTTTCTTTCTTTCACTGAAACCAGTAGTGTATTTTCCCTTCTTTCCAGGCTATCAAAATGGAGTAGTCCATTATTTATGAGGTATTGGCAGGGCGTAATGACAGGTGAAGTAACAAAGGGAGGGTCAAGTACAGTTATATATATATATATATATATATATATATATATAATATATATATATATATTATTATTATTTTATTTATTTATTTATTAATTTATTTTTTTTTTTTAATCAGTTTACCAAGCAAGGTGATAATGCCATTAAGATGCAAGGGTCTACTCTGAAGACTTTAGAATGAACCAGAAACCCAATCCTAAACAGGGAACAAGAGATAAACCTCTACTCCTTTTCAAAATACCAGGGAGGAGTATGAACCGGACAATAGGCAAACATATCTACTCCTATTGACTTTATGTTTAAATAATATTTAATTTATTTTAACAATATTCTTTACAATTTAATTTTTGTCATTATTTACATAACTATATAAAGGAAATATTGGCATGTGTCCAAGTGGTTAGAACGTTTGCTTACTGACCATGAGACACGGGTTCAAATCTCACCATAGTCGATTTGTCAGGAAGGAGACTTCCTCATGTTATCGGACTGGAAGGGTTAATCCCAGCATGCGACACCTTTGGAAAGTGCCCACATCACAAGTTGAGCCAAGCCTTGTGAGTGAAATTAGGTAGACGGAACCCTTGGGGGCTGTTGATAGCTGTGCTAGCACAGTCAAAAGTCATTGTGGCCGAGAGCTTGAGCGTGCTGGCCTTGTTCAAATTGTTGATCATGCTAGATAACATGCTCTTTCCAGTCACATAGTTGCAGTATAAACCACAGGTTGGCTCTGTGGGAGCTGAATAAACACAAATGTGCCTGAGTAAGTGCCTGCAATTGGGATTGGCTAGCTGCCCTAGTAGACGGGTATCCTCGAATAAAAGTACAATACGTAGTGATTTTCCAAGTGTAGCTTAGATGTGGTCCGAAAGTAGGGAGCACCCAGTGAGGATCAAACTCACTACTCAGTTGTAATTGTTCTAGTGAGACAAGCTTGCTAACCATTACACTGCCTCAAGGTGCGCTAAAATATGATTTCCTAAGCATAGAGTGTGGAGCACCCAGTGAGGATTGAACTTATTATTCAGTCATAATAGATCTAGTGAAGCATATTTGCTTACCATTACACCACATTAAAGTGCTCAAACTATACAATACATATAAAGGAAATAGTCTTTAACTCTGTTATAAATCTTTTGTATATATTTACCTCTGGTTTAGACCCTGAAACTTCAATATTTAACCCTTAGAACTAGGTACCTCCAAAAACTAATTAAAAATACCCTAAATTTAATAAAAACAAAATTTGATCATCAAAATCTTTACATTATTATGAAGCAGTAATACTAAAGGATTTTTTATGTAAAAAAAAAAAATTTTCTTTAATCCTTTTTAGAATGTTAGAAATTTTGGTTAAAAATCTTGTTTTTTCTGGTGTCAATGGGGGACCATAAATTTGAGTGTTTTTATTTTTGCAGTGAAAGACATTGATTTGGAAATTCTTGCAAAAATCAGATAATTGTAAGATTGTAACTTTTATGACTTATTCACAAATGAATTTATTTTTGAAGCATTTCCTTTTTAGAAAATCTTGGTAAAAAAAATTTTTTTTTTTTACATCTGATACCCCCCACATTAAAAAAGCTTCAAGAAATATTTTTTCCTTTTTAAATGCATTTAAACCTTATTTAAACATTTTTTTTTTTTTTGAAATACCTACTTAAAATCATATCTATTCTAATGCAGTATATTCCAATGAAGGTTTGAATAAACAATTTATTAGTTTAAATAGTTGATTTTGGAGTTTAAGTTGGGCACACATACACACAACACTTGGTGTCCTTTATTTATAGATTAAATGTCAGGAGAGTTGAGAAAATTCATGAAAGTTTTCATTGGAAATTGTTTTTTTAACCAGTGGCTATAGGTAGAACATTTTTTGCATTCTTGTCAATATCTAAAGAATTAAATTTATTTTTAATCCAACGTTTTTATTACTTCAAATGTTATTATAGTGGATACTTTGTATTTAAAATAGACGTCCAGTTTTTATTTATTAAACCGTGTGTATTATGTTATACAACAAATACTTCAATTCTGGTCACTGAAATTTGATCAGAATCATTTTTATCTGAAGTTCCAAGAAATCTTTATAATTCAGAGATTTCTTATCATCTCATATTTTTATCATGTTTATTTTGAGTGTTTAATAATTTAAGTCTGATATCTTCCTAACGTCCCCATTGTTGTAGTTATGAACAGATCGAGTTATTTCTAAGATGGCTGAAGATTTGACCAATCAAAAGGTTGTGAAAACAACAAAAATAAGAAAAATAATTTTAACAAAAATGTATTTTTGTTACATGAACAAGTTTATAGAGTCTTTATCCAGAGTATGAGGCTGGACAATGCAAATTACTATGATCATTTTTAACTGGTCAACTTTTCTAATTTGGTGCCTTCCACCAAGAAATGATTTTTTTTTTTACACTCCCCTCTCTTTCTTGATATATTTCTTTCTCTCTCTCTCTCCTTCTCTCTCTCTCTCTCTCTGATTGGGTGTCAATTTCTTCTACTTTTTTCTTTTCCCTTTCACTTTTCTTTTCCCTTTCACTTTTCTTTTCCCTTTCTTTTTCCAAACTACTTTTTTTTTCAAATGTGGGCCAGTGATGTATTTTATCTGTTTATTTTTTTTAATATAAATATATTTCACTCTAAATTTTCTGTATCCACTCCCTCACTGTCTATGTTAGGCTTATAATTAGCAGCTTCAAATGCATTATTAAAACCTGTACAATCTAAGTATTTCTAAAATATCATAACAGAACAAATAGCAATCATTTTTTTTCTTTTTTTTGTTGCCACAAATTAGAGACAAGAATGAAGCTTCTTATAAAATTGTGCAATCATCTTCATTTTTTATGTCTATCTGTTTCTTTTGTGTGTGTCCATATGCACTTCAGGTTAAAAACAACATCACAAAATTAATAAATTAATAATTAATTAATAAAGGAAAAGAAAATCACTTTAAAAAATTTTTTTAACCCATTTCTTTATGAGGCGGGTTAATGATTGATCATGTTGTATGTTGCTGTAGTTGTCACTGTACAAACTGATTTTTTCAGATTTAATATAGTTTCCCATGATTTTAAAAAGGTTATTTAATGCCATTGAGCTTTCAAAAGCTTACCAGTTAGTCTCATTACAAAATTAACTTTGTTTTAAATGTGTATATAACTTTAGTCTAATTTTTTTCTTTTTACTTTGTGACATTCAGAGAAAATACAATTTGATTGGTTAGGGTTTCCATATTTTTTTTTTTTTTTTTCTTCAATCACAAGACTTAAATTTCAATCCCTGGTGCATTTATTGTTTAATATTCTCGTTAAAAAAAAATATAGCATTTTTTTTTTCTCTCTACAGTCTTTAAAGTTCGGTTGACCATGAAATCTATTCAAACATTATCAAGTTCAGAAAGTGACTTTGTAAAATTTTCATTTTATTTTCCTCTGGTAACTGTGTCATTGTTATTAAGTAATCAGTAGATTTGGGAAGATAAATACAAAACTTGTACTCAGTGTCATCGCCATATTTCTTGTATTTCAAATGCACGTAACATGACCTTCTATTCATTTTGTTTACATATAAAAGACATGCTCACTAATAACAAAGAAACACGAGATGGAAATGTAGTTGCTTCAGCTGTTGATTTTTATTTTCTCATTCTTGTTGATACAAATAATCACTCGTCCACATGACAGCCAACGCTCTTGTATGAGGGTCACTTGGAAATTTGGTCCTAAACACCAGCAGAGATGGATGTTTATGTATACTAGTCTACGTCAAAACTTTCCACTCAGTAACCCCCCCCGCCACTTTGATTTTTGTTTTTCTTTGCTACAGATAAGTCTGCTGGCTAAAGGGCAGCTGAAATAAAAGTTTGTATAAAACTGGGAGTATTTCATTTAATTTCTCCATGTGGGAGAAAAAAATTAAACCCCTTGAAAAACATGGTTTGCTGAGCACTGCTGGAGACCAAACAATGAATGTGTGCATAGTTAGGTGCGAAATACATTGCATTGACAAGCCACGTTCTAGGTGGCCATGCATGGCTGTCAATTCATCAAATGAATAGCCCTTGTTCATTACTAATGAAAATGCATAGCCAATGGTGGCAACCATGAGGAATTTTGTTCTTTTAGCTGAAAAGTTTGTTCCATTTACTTATGTACAAGTATCTTTGGGAAAGGTATAAGTTCATCTCTTCTCCCCCCAGTTATAGGTTAAATAACATGACAAACTGGGTCCTATAGGTGATGCATTTTCTTCTTAATGGTTTGGTATCTGCCAAGGAGCAGGGTCAGAAAAAGCAACACTGGAATCAAACACTAAAGGTGCCAAACAATGGCTCACAACAAGCAGAGCAAATAGAGGATGAAGGCAGCCAAGACACCGGAAACATAAACAAGGATGAACAAATTTCAAATGAGGCTGAATAACACAGGCAAAAACCCTTGGTAACACAGCAATCACATTGTACAGTCAACACTGTACAATGTGATTTAGCCACAAACTAAATGCCATCTCTTTGATTCTGGTACTGTTAGCCAAAGTGGTTGGCAGCTCTGTCTTCATTTCATTTCTGCTGGTTGAGCCCAAGACACACCATCCGCTGCCTTGGCTGCAGTACATGCACTGCTCCTGTAACCCTATTGGGTTATGGGATTTGGGATTATCAGCTGATATTGCTGGTGTGTATTTTTTTTTTTTTAAGGTCATTAATTAAATTATTTTTTAAAGAAGTCCGTGACACAATAAGTGTACATATCAAAATTAAAACTCCTTTAAATTGATTAAATGACAGATGATTGCAATACTTCTGTTCTCAACTTAATATCTGTGTGAAGTAAGTTTTTTTTTCTTTCTTTGCAATAAACAATATTAAAAACAAAAATCAATCACGGCGAGTATTCTTGGAAAAAGGTTAAAAGTATGCCTATCTAAAGTTCGGACTTGTAATGATGATATTCTAAAAAAAAAAATATCAAGCACAGTTAACTCATTAAAAGTTAAATTATAATAAACTGAAAAATAAATATAAGCTTCTTTTTTTTTTTTTAAGAATTTTAATTCTTTTTATTACAAATTATAAAAAATTGCTTTGGTGTTAATAAAGAAATCATAAAAAGTATGCTCATTTTTTATCATCATGATTTAAGTGTGCTGCGGAAGTTTAACTATAGTAGTGGTGGCCAAACCATGGCTCTCAAGCAACATGCGACTCTTTGACCTTTAATATGCAGCTTGTGGAAATATTTTGGCTGAGCTCCTTTTTTCATCACAGTTAATATAAAAGTTAAATAATAAAAATTTCAAGCTTTGTAATTATTTACTGAGTATGAATTGAGATTATTGCTTGGAGAGTTGCGTTTCTGCAGAAATACACAAAATTCAGCTAATAACGACATTATTATATATTTTTATAGTAATCATTATTATTTATATACTTATATATATAATTATTATTATACAGGGTGGTGCAAAAGTAGGTATATAGTATTGGGAGATATGTTCGTATAATCAATACGTTTTGTACACTTTTGTTTTTCATTACTGTATACGTACTTTTGCATCCCCTGTATAGCTTATATACTTATTGATCCACACATTTATATTAGGTTTTTCGGAAATTAATTTTATTCTGGGAGACGGAATAAAATTCTGTTCAAATCTATTGTCAAGAAAGTCGTTATTAATAATTAGTCTTGACAGTCAAGAGCAGACGGAGATTTGAAACGTGATCAGAAATGGATGCGGTTCTGATAAAATTGGATTAAAATAAAATTATATGTCGGGGTGGCCAAACCATGGCTCATGAGCCACATGCGACTCTTTGACCTTTAATATGCGGCTTGTGGAAATATGTTGGCTGAGCTATTTTTTTCATTACAGTTAATATAAAAATTAAATAAAAATTTCAAGCTTTATAATTATTTACTGGGTATGAATTGACATGCCGTAAGTTTAATGTGGATGTACCAAAAATGTATGGGTAAATTTTGTTTATGTCTTGCGGCTTTCAAACAGCTGAACTTTATCATACTTGGCTCTTATATGAAGCAAGTTTGGCCACACCCGGAACTATAGGTTCAACTATGCCGTTAGATGAAAAATATTGGTTTTAGTCCTTATGAGCTTTAGTTTTTCATTTTGTTAAGTCCTTACTATCATCAGGTGTATCTTTCTAAAATATATTTACCAATTCTTTGGTGATCAGTTTATTACTTAATAACAGTAGAAAATCGATCCCCTACTTTATGACACTTTAATATAGATACCTCCACTAATTTGCCGAAAAAAACAGCATTTCATGATGAAAAATGGCTCCAAACTTAATAAAAACAAAGTGTTTTATCGTTAAAATGTTTGTTATTATTAAGAGGAAAGACCAAAGTATTTTTTGATTATTTTATTAAAATTTTTCATCCTTTCTAACACATTCAAAATTTTAAGTTAAAAATCTAGTTTTTTTTATGTCGGCTGTCCATGTCATACTTACCATTAGTGTGTTAGCGCCTTTTTTCTGATAAAAAACACATTGTGTTAAAAATTTAACATATTAAAAAAAAAAAAAAAAAAAATAACACTTCAGAAAAATGAGAGGTACCTATGATTATTAGGTACCTATCTTATTTAGGAAATTTTTTAAGTAAAAATAATATCATTAAATTTCATAAGAGATGTACATAAAAATTAGGTACCTCTCTTATGAAATTTTATCTCACACTCAGTTATGAAATTTAAATTTTTTATTTTTTTTATCATTGTTAAATGTAAAGGCTATAAAGCTAAAGTACCTAAAAAAAAAAAAAAATCAATAAAATATTAGATTGTTGAAAGTATTTGTTAGTTTTTTAAAATTACTGTGTAGTTAAATTATGATTTGAAAAAATTATGTCACTTCTGTTCTTCTGTCCAATAACTTCCCCTGACCTAAGCTGTCAATACATTGATTTAACTGTCAGTTAACACCTCCCAAAACATGTCACTGCGGTTAAGGCATGCTTTTGATGGTATTCCACTGATGCAAAAAAAAAAAAAAAAAAGATTTTCAATCAAAATTTTGAATGTTCTAAAAAGGATGAAAACAAATAATAAAATAATAAAAAAATACTTTGGCCTTTTCTCTTAATAATATAAACATTCAGATGATATATATAAAAAAAATTTTTTCAAGTTTGGGGCCTTTTTTGATCATGGGATGCTCTTTTTTGTCAAATTAGTGGAGATACCTAGTTTGATGTCATGAAGCAATTGCAAAAACAGATTCTATGTTTGGAAAAATGTATGAAAATTCTGGAATCTAAGATTTTTTCATTTTTATTTGTCATTAATTTTAGTTTGTTATTTATTCCTCCTCCTCCTTTTCTAACCACCAATGATTTACCTTCTTTTACCCCTGTACTTTTTTGTTTGCACCCCCTACTTTTGCCCCCCCCCTCTTTTGTTTGCCCCCTGTACTTTTTCTTTTGTTTGCTTCCTGTACTTTTTCTTTTGTTTGCCTCCTGTACTTTTTCTTTTGTTTGCTTCCTGTACCTTTTTGGGGTTTTTTTCTGTACTTTTTTGTTTACTCCTAGACTTTTTTG
>OZ038504.1:45509248-45579248 GCA_964036315.1 Acanthosepion esculentum
TCTAGTTCCACATGCCATGCTTTTTCTGGATAAAAAGATATTGGATATCTTAATGTCAGTTATTTTCCTTGAACTCTACAAGTTTTTGTTCCTCTCTGCTGTGGCCAGGTATTGAACTCACAACTTTTTGGGTTAAGTCACTGGATTACTTTAACCAACGCTTTTATCCACTAGGCCATCTGTATATCACCTGAAGAAGGTGAGAGTGAACAACGGCCGAAACGTTGTGAATATGATAATAAAGATGAGGACAATAGTCTGAACAGTTACAATACCTCATCTCAGAAATACAGACAAACATTTAAGCAATATATATATATATAAAAAGAAAGAACAGTAAGATATATAATCTGATGTTCTTATTGATATTTTTTATTTTTACAAAACAGTGCTCCATGTAAATTTACAGAGCATAAATATTATAAATTAAGTGATTTAAAATATGGTTTCTTTGTTACACAGTAACCATGTTTCAAAAACTGAAGCTAAAAACTTCAAATTTAATTATATAATTAAATTAAATTAAAAGCATTGATTCTGTTTCATCTTTAAGCAAATTTTGGAATAACTTATTTTTAAATTTACTGAGTTTTACACGCACATATAATTTCCTGTTTCCAAGGATACAGAGAAATCCAATCATTCAGACAGCGGTGGTAGTGTGTTCATTTTTATTAACTATTGTTGTATCAATTATGAGTTACATTTGGAAAAAAGGTTAAGTTTAGGGAGGGTAGGGGTGTATTTTTCAACAAATTCTCACATCCGTTAAACGCACGTCATCTGGGTTTTTTTTTTTTTTTTAACAACAAAAAGTTTTTCGGCATTATTTTGTACTTGTATACTTAGATTCTTTCTAAAAGGGGTGTTTGGGTTAGAATACATTATATTTAACTACAATTTTAAAATATTTTTACTTTTAATTACTAATAGACTATATTTCTTTTTTAAATCCAGTAAATGTCATAGAATCACTTAAATTATTTAAAATTATTTTTTCATATCAAATATAAGTATGTATATTACCAGCTCCCATTTTTTAATTTTATTTCTAAATATTATTTACGGAAAGTTTTTGACAATGACAGCAAAGAATAGATATTTCATTTCTGTGATTCAGTAGATTTTTATTTTTTATAAACTTAGTAATATATAGTTTCTCATGTATGCACAAAGGACATGGGTCATTTAATGACCTACATGACCTACATATTCTAGCTTTTCTTATTAATTTCCATTTTACTGTAGGTGTTTTATTGGTTTCTTTTAAGTGCCAGAAATATTTTGAAAGGGATGTTTGATTTCTGTATTTATTTATCCTAAATGCAGTTTGATGTTGATTGAACCTATTTTTGAACTCATGGTTTGTGCAACCTATATAGATTTTTGTTTTTGGGATTCTCAATAGATGAGATATTGCATTGGTATACTAATGATTCTGTGCAACATTTATTTTGTAGAGGACAGTTATGAGGATTTCTAGTTACATAATTTTTGTTTATCTTCATCTCTCTTTATTTTTATATTGTCTAAATTTCTTTGGTTTTGGTCTAAGTGTTTATTGAAGATATTAGCATTATGTTTCTTAATAATTTTTTCTAAGTTTTCAGTACAGCTGTAACTTAATTTTAGTGTATTTTTATTGAAAATAGTACTTAGTTTACTTTCTCTAGGAAATTTCATAACTATTAATGCAAGGAATTTTTGTCCTAATTTGTTCTTTACCATTTGGTTGTATGGGGGTGTATACCAAATTATTTTTCTACTTCTATTTTTTCTCTGTTTTCCATTTTCATTTTTTATATAAGTTAGTTTTGGGCTTTTGTAGCCACTATCTTTTCGAGCTTTATTATAGAAATTAATATGTTCATAGAAAATCTTCTCATTTGCTGAATTTGTACTTATTCTTTTTTTTGTATATGTATGTGTGTGTTTCAGATAGAATATCTTTGTAAAAGGACAATATGAATAAAGACAAAGTTAAACTAAGCTGACACAATTTGTCCTGTGAGGGACTTTATCAAGGCAAATGCAAGGATTTTATTCTGTAACAACTATTTATTGACAAGAGCACAAATGTTATTGATTTTTCTTAAATTTAAAAGACAAAATGCATTGACTAAGATAAGTTTTCCTTTTGTCTTACTTCTTACATACATATATATATATATATATATATATATATACACACACACACACACACACACACACACAGTGTTTCATATTCTTTATCAAAGTCCAGCAGAGGATGGAACACGTAGGTAAAGAAAAATATTCTAGTCTTTTTGCAGAAATATTTTGTTTATATTTGAATTTTTACACACACTTGCAAACTTATATATATATATATATATATATATATATATATATATATATAGCCACTGGGGGAAATATAATTTTGCAGAAGGGAAAAGTTTAGTAAATTCCTAGACTTAAGATTTTTACTTTATGTGACGTGTCTCTTTATAATATGAGCAACCATAGTTGTCTACCATCTCCTTTCTTTACTAGCACTAAATAATGTTTGTCTCTTTACTACTCCTCTCAGACTCTCTTCTGACATCTATTTACATTTAAATAGAAAAAAAAGGATATGGAAAGTAAAATGTCAATCATTTCATTTGTTTCCCCCTTTGTCTTTGCTATATCTTGATGCGTTTCTTTTCCAGAGCACAAAAATGCATTCTGCAACCAGACAGGAATTCAATAAAGCTGTAGAAGAAGTAGAGAAGAAATTTTTGTAAGTTACCATTTTTGATATTCCATCTCGAAAATAAACCCAGGAAGTGTTTTCCTTAGAGATACACAGATTTGATTTGTAGGTCATCAGAACAACTAGAAATATATATATATATATATATATATATATATAGAGTCTTAAAGTGTGCTATATTTATGGGATAAAGTGCTCAATATCAGAGATAGAGCGTGTGTAAATATAAAAGTGAACATAGAAGTCAACACTTAGAGGCAACAGTCTGTTTCATGCTTGATGTAATCGTCAGGCAACTTGCATCTAGCATGAAACAGACTGTCACCTCTAAGTGTTGACTTCTATGTTCCCTTTTATATTTATACATACATATATATATATATATATATATATATATATATATATATATATATATATATATATATATATATATATATATATTATTATTATTTATTATAATTTTATTTATCATATAGACAAAACCATTTTAGTCACTACCTAGTAGTGAGTAAAATGGTTTTGTCTATATGATAAAATTATAATAAATAAATAATTATCGCTCTACTATCTGTATCGGGCTCTTTTTTGAATGAATGCTGCGAACATTGGAATTTATATATTACTTTCGTTCTCATCGGATATATATATATATATATATATATATATATATATATATATATATAATACAAGTAAAAGGTTTGTCACTTAGCTGATTGATGTTACCTTCTGCATCCCAACTCCAGAGTTTCATAGACCGACTCGTCCATCCACTCATCAAGGGCTATCAGCACTTGACTGCTTATACTTCTCAATTTTTTATTTTTTAAATGCATTTATCATTGATGTATGTTTTTTTCGTAGAGTGTGTGTGTGTGCGTGTTCGCCTGTCGGCGCGTATGTGTAGGGGGTCATGATTATTTGTCCTTTTCTTTGTTTTTCTTTTTCTCCACTCACTCTTTAGCTTTTTCTTCTTTTTTCTTTTTCCTCTTTTAATTGTAGCCATTTGTTGCTATTTGATTTTCATTTTTGTTTTTGCTGACATCTTGTATGAAGCTACCATATTTGTAGGAATCTTGTGTTACAAGAATCTTACAAATATTGTCGCTTCATCCACATGTGATGATAATTATCAACAAAGTGGCAACAGTCTGTTTCATGCTTAAACAATCTTCATTAGCCTGAAGATTGCACTCAAGCATGAAACTGGGGTTTAACTTCAATGTCCACTTTTATATTTATAATATTGTTTAAATAATAATTTTATTTAGTTATTAATTAACACTTAAATGGCAAAGATAATATTTATTTATATACTTTTTACTGGAAAAGTGTACAATTCAAGAGAGAAATGACTTGCTTGTATTTTTCTCAAGGTTATCATATTGAGCTGTCTTTGAAAACCTTGTTGGTTCTATTTTCAGGAAACATGTTGAAGCCCCAGTGTGTGAAGATTTGCAATTAAAGGTATTGGAGTGTTATCGAACGAATAAAACTTATCCTCTTAACTGTTCGGCAGAGGTGCAGGCATTTAGCTCTGCTGTGGATCAGGCACGACAGGTATATAATTTAAATTTTATCAAAGTCTATATATATGTGTGTGTGGAGAGTATCAATGTTGATTTGGAATACCATCTCAATTTTCAACTGAGATGTGACCTAGCCAGCAGCATCCAGATCTTTTTTTCATTTAATGATAAATTTCACCCAATACTTCACTCAAGAGCCACCCAAGGTAGAGGGTTATAGTTGAAATGGTAAGTGGAAATTATTAGGATAAATCGGATAGTTAGCAATTGACTCTTGATTTGAAGCATCGCTGTTGATTTGGAATATTGTCTCGCTTTTCAAGTGAGATTGAACCACCAAGCATCCAGATCTTTTTTATTTAATGCTAAATTTCACCTAATACTAGGCTCAAGAGCCAGTAGAGTTAGAAGGTTATAGTTGAAATGGTAACAAGGTGTGTGATATGAATGGGAGAGAAGATAGAAAATTTTGAGGATAAAGAGGATAGTTGACTTGAAGATATCAAGATTAAAGTGTTCAAGAAAGCATCCTTGCAGGAATCTGTTTGACAAAATGGCAGTCTGGGGGCGGGGGGGGCTTTCTGAGTGGAACTTTCTTCTTGTATTTGGAACACGTAGGAAATGGAGTATGGAGCTGATCAGAACAGTGGCCATGGGAATAGTGATAGGCTTGTGATGTTGTGTCTGTGGGACAGAGACAGGATAAAGAGTTTTAACTCCATCAAGGCTGGCAAGTGAAGATTGAGTAGCTCCATTTCAAATATGGCAAAACTACTTGATTTTTACTCTAAAAAAAAAATGGAAAATATAAACTTGGTACACAGCAAGGCAAATGTATTAAAAATTTGTAAGAGTAATTTTTATTTTGGTTTTTAATCATTTCACCCCATGCAAGCAGTAAAGCCACTAAGATACAAGGGGTTACTGAGTGTGAAAAAAAAAAGAAAAAAAAGAGAAGCATTATTAAGAAAACGATAGAAGTGTAATCAAGAAGACAGTAGATAACGATTGACATTGCATTTTAACTTTTGAAGATCAATGTTATCTGTAAGAGAGTTCCACAAGTGAGAAATGCGAGAAAATGAACTATTTGCATAGAACTCATGGTTATATCTAACCAATTCAACTGAATTGATGAGACCTTGCCGCCAATCTAGTACTGTGTTTAAATTCATAAAGTCTAGGTACCATAGCAAAGAGATCACCCGAACACTTACCATGAAAGTATTTATAGAAAAGGCACAGAGAAACCACATTCTGACGATGGGAAAGTGACTGAAGCTGAGACACCAGGTCAGGACTAACGATATTGCAGATTCTTTCAATTTCATCAAGAATCTCCAAAGACACACACACACATCAAAGAAATGAAATAGCTATTTTCTGCAGGCACTGTCAAAGATTTTCCTTAAATAATAATTAAATATGATAAAAAAAGATGAAAAATGAAACATACATATTTAAACTTGATCTTTGAATAAAAAATTTTAAATAAGTAATTCTAATATATTTATTTCTTTTAAAAAAACACATAGTCTATTAGTTATTAAAAGTAGGGATAATGCTTTAAAATTGACGGAATAGATTTTAAATATTAAAAATACGACATACTCATATTCAAACGAACCTTTTGAAAAAAAATCTTTGTATAAAATTAGAAATTAAACAGTAAAATGAAGATGCCAAAAAACTCTGTCATTAAAAAAAGCCCAGGCAACATGTGAAAAATGGATGTCATCATTTGAACAGGCATTCCTATCCTACCTTAACTTAACCTGATTTTGAAAGTAGCTTAGATTTGATACAGAGGTTGTCGATGGAAATGAATACCCTACCACCCCTTTATTAATAATGATTTAAATTTCCTGTTACCTTGACAACTACTAATACCAAGATTATATGTGCTTATAAACCCCAGCAAATTTCAAAATAAGTTATTCCCGAAATCGCTTGAAAATGAATCAGAGATAAAGATTTTAAATTTAATTCCATAATTAAAGGTTTAGTTTCAGTTTTTGAAACATGGTAATTCCTGTGTAGTGATGGAACCATATTTTTAAATTAGTAAATTTATAATATATATATATAATAAATGCGAATATCACTGTCACACTTTTTCAATTAGAAGGACACAACTCTCTAACTTTCAATAGCTCATGTTCTTTCTATATAATAAATGTGAATGTCAATGTGTCATACTTTTTCAATTAAAGGGACACAACTTTCAATAACTCAAGAAATATTTTGATTCCCAAGTTTTCATTACTGCAATTGTTTTCAGGGGATATTTTTTTTATGTGATTTTTTGCAAAATTTTTTTTGTACAATAACAATTTTTATAACTTGGAAATAAATTTGGGACTAATCAAAATTAATTGCGAAGGTCACCCATGAAATAAAAATAATTGTTTGTACAGAAAGTAGGGACCTATGTACATGAAATTGTCTTTAAATTAAGTGGTGGCAGAGGAATTATCATTGAACTTTGAAAAGGTAAGCTTAAATATTAATGCAATACTTAAATGCAGCGAATAATTTTGAGTTCTTCTGTAGTTTATTGTTGCCTATCACATTTACTCCTCCTTAACTATTGTGATGAAGGCCCAATCAAGAGCCCTTGGCAGGAGCTAGCTTAAATACTGCCAGAGCAGCTTTTAAGCTTGTGTGTGTGTTTATATATATATATATATATATATATATATATATAGTTGTATGGATATGAGTTTGTGACCTGGGTTTCACACTTTTGCGACCATCAGACAAAAATATATACATACACACACATATATATATATATATATATATATATATATATTTTTCAATAAAACTAAGAAAAAGGTTATTTCTGGAAGGTAAAAAAGGATAATTATATGTAGTATCAGAAAGAGACAGTTGAAATTTCTAGGACATGTATTGAAGAAAGAGGGTTTGGAAAATTTAATACTCACTGGACAGAGGAAAGTAGCACAACCTACCTAGCAAGTTTGTGTAACTGATTGGCAGAACAGGGATTATGTGAGATAGCTAATTGACAAACTTTAGTAAAGGCTACAAAGGATAGGAAGTTTTGAAGAGCTATGATCGCCCACATTCTGAAGTGACAGCTCCTCCTCTTTTATGTAGGTGAGGAGTTGTTTCTGCAGATGTTTTGGCTGTATTTTGTCTATCTTATTCATTTGAAAAAATTTTTTAAATTTCTTTTCAGAATGTGATCCTGGCAAAGAAAGGATGAGGAATCTCTTCTTTCGGCTTTTGGTTAGGTGCTGGATGCAAATGGAATGTTACAAATCACTGTCATCTATGACTTCACGAAGAAGCAAACAATAGACACTATGCTCAAGGAGAAAATGGAAAATGCGTAGAAGAAAATGTCTTCCTTGCTTTGCGGAGTACCAAATCCAATGCTATATATTCCAAACATTAATATTAACACATGTCAAAGGCAGACACATTTAGATGGAGTTTTTAGAAGATGTCAACTCTCAGGATTCAGTGAAAGTCGATTGGTTTGATACATTTTCTTTTTTACTCAACACCCAACCAGAGACCACAGAAAGGAGAGGAAAACAAAAGAACAGTTTAAAATTTAATGCCTATTGCAAGGCATTATTTATGTTTAAATCTTTGTATTTTTTTTAATTCACTTTAAGTAGACCAAAATATTTTGCTTTCCCAAAGTTTGTGATGAAAGTGAAAAACAAAATTATAATAATAATAATAATTTGTAAATTTTATGTTTGTTTTGGAGTTATTTGCTTTTTCTTTTTTTTCTTTTGTTATTTGGTATTGGAAAGGTGACATGATTACCAGTAAGACATTAAAATATTTTTAAAAAGAGTAAATATTTTCATTTTTCAAAATGCTTTGCTTATATTGGTTTTTAGATTTTGTCACCTTTAATTTTTTTAAGGGGGCTTAGATTAAAGTCCTTTTTTTTTTTTTTTTTTTTTTATTTTTTTTTTTTTTTTGGAGGGGTGGTGATTAATGCCATGAATTTTTTTCAGGGGTATTGATTAATTTTTTTTTTTTTTACTAAGGGATTAAAGTTTTTTTTTTTCTTAATTTATTTAGATTAACATATATTTTTCTTTTTTATCTCTTATCAGAGATAAAAAGTTTGCTTTTTTTTTGTTATTTGTGGTGGTGGAGTGTAGAGGAATACTTACTTTTTGTTTTTTCTTGTAGAATGTGGTGGTTTATATTAAACTCCTCATTTTTTTTAATTTTAATTTTTTTGTGGAGGGCTTAAAGTCTAATTTTTTTTTTGTTTAGTTAAAGAAAGGGGGCTTGGAAAACTTAACCCTCACAGGGCATATTGAGGGCAAATAAAATAAGGGAAAGCAGTGAGCGACTTACTTGACAAGCACGTATAAATGGATGGCAGAACAGGAGTGGAAGGTTTAGCAAAGAGAAAAAAACTGCTAAGATCCACAAGTGAAAGGAAGTTGTGGAGAGCCATGATCACTTGTGTTCTGAAGGGACATGGCACATAGAAGAAGAATTTACATTTTACTTCCTCAATTTTTTAAATGTTTGTCTATATTTCTGAGATGAGGTAATATGTACACTATTTACATTATTCGGACTATTGTCCTCATCTTTGTCGTCATATTTATTACTTTACAGCTGTTGTATGCTCCGGCCTTCTTCAGGTGGTTGGAATATTGAACTGAACCCTTTATTTCCCTCACTGGAGTAGACTGTTCTAGTTCCACGTGCCATGTTTAATGGATGTCAGTTATCAGTTATCTGTTATCTCCTGTTAATTCCCCTCTTCAAGTTCTCCACTACCTTAGCCGTGTATTGAACTCCCACACTTGCTAGGCCACAAAAATCTCCTAAGCTGACCAAGCATAGAAATGAATACAATATGGGAACCAGTAATAAGGAGTGCCGGAGAAAAGCGATAATAACAACAAAAATTGCAATACGAGCTCTGGTAAAAACATGATTTGATAACAGCAAAAATTGCAGTATGAGCACTGGTAAAAATATGATTTGAAACAGGTTTATAATACCCAGTTGGTGAGATCCAGTGACAGGACCCAAAGAGTGTGAGTTCAATATCCGGTTAAGGCAGTGGAGAGGGGAATTAACTGACATCCATTAAACACGGCATGTGGAACTAGAACAGTCTACCCCAGTGAACGAAATAAAGGGTTCAGTTCGACATTCCCGCCACCTGAAGAAGGCCGGAGCATACAACGGCTGAAACGTTATAATAAATATGGCGACAAAGATGAGGACAATAGTCTGAATAATGTAAATACTGTTGTTAAATGTTTTGATTATTTACAAAAAAAATGTTCTTGTTAGTTCTTTACAGGATACAATTTGGTATAGATATTATTTTTTTTCTACGAGAATAAAACTGTATCCTAAAGTTTTACCTTTTAATTACAAGCACCCAACCCCCTAAAAGTTATGTATATATGGAATTTAAAGGTTGAGTGTTGATCTATTATAGGTTTGTGCATGTTCACATAAAACTCGGGTTTCTACTACAGACTATTTATTCTTTTCTTTTACCTTTTGTTGTAGAAACTGTAGGGAAACAAATTTCTCAATCCCTCTTGGGTATGTCCATTTTCTTTTTCTGGTCCAGAAGTAGTTTAGGGTAAATAATGATAAACATTGTCATAATGATCAAGCTCAAGTCAACCTTGCACTGAGTTGGAATGACTAAAGTAAAGTTTGTACTTACTTTATATGTTTGAGGGTCGGCATAATCCATCCAAACGCCATGTGTTAGGAAGTGGAAGAGAGGTTTATTTTATTTTATTATTTTTTTTTTCCTGGGCATTTTTGGATGTGGCATTTTCTTTTTTGTCCAGAAGTGAGTTTGATAAATAAGGGTAAGTCATAATAAGGATGGTTATATTGGTCAGGCTCAAGTCAGCCTTGCGCTGAGTTGGAACAACCAAAGTATGGGTTGTACTTACTTGATCTGTCAGTTGGCTGGGGAAAGGAGACATTTTCCAGCAGGCACATCTTCATATGCTACATCATAGGAGTAAGAGGAAGAAAGGAGCATTCAGTCGTCTAAGGAAAAGAGATGTTTCCAGTGGGGACGTCTTCATCCACATGCTGATACATTTTAAAGCAAGGGAGAGAAAGAGATGATGGAAATTTTGTCTTTTTATAGAAATTAAACAGCACCACCCAATGGGCATTTAGCAAAGCTAAATTCCTTTGTTACTCATGTGGCAATGTATTTTTTTTTTTTAAATTCATTATGTAGAGTGAGTGGCCATTGTTAAATATAAATAAATAGCAGAACTGCCCAACAAACAGAACTGACAAAGTTTACATTAAACAATAACAAGAAAAGAAAAAAGAATAGGGTAAAAAAAAAAAATAATATAAAGCAAGCAAACAATATATACAAGGCATGTTAACAGTAATGCAATAACTTCCCAAACTAAGAATTGGGGTTGACACACAAAAGCAAGTTTGGACCAGCAAACATAGCATTCTGACTTCAAGACATGACAGACCGGGACTGCATCAGATAAATCAGAACTGGCCTATTTTATTGGCTAGGAAGAAATCCCAACATGCATTTGTGTGCTTCTGACTATAAATTGCGAAGGTCAAGTGTTTTGCAGTCATTCCAATAAGGATTACCCTCTTTAGGTGACAGAAGACATAATTCTCTGGAGCAGTGGGTTCATTTCGTGTTTATTTCTTTTGCTTTTATTTTTACTTTATTTTTTTTCTACACATTCATACTGTACATTTTTGACCAGTTAACTTGCTTTTCTGCCATATTTAACCATGGGGAGGATCCCATACTAACATTTTCATTGCATAATAATTCATCTTGTCATTGGGTTAATTTTTGATTAAATTGTATACTTTTTATCTCCCTCCCCACATGATTGTAAATATGGGGAATTAGTTTAGGGTCTCATGGAGAACACATGTTGTTTTGGTGATTGGTGCATGAATGTAATTTTTTGGATAAATGCAGTACTGTGGTGGAAGGATTTATTATAATGTATGCTTGGGTGGCACTGTGGAGTAATGGATAGTGGCTCAGATTGAGGAATCAATGAGCTGAGTTCAAATTCCAGTCAAACCCATTACATTCACTTCTGTGCTAATACCCTTGGGAAAGGTATGAATCCTCTTCTTCTCCCCCCAGCTATGGGTAAATAGCAGGATAGATCAGGTTCTATAGCCTTGAATGGCAACTGGTCTACTGCAGAAAGAAATATCAACCCTCTGTGGGAAAATATCTGCCTCGTCAGTCATGTATCAAAAGATACATGATCGCCTAAGTGTGTATCACGCATGGCACATAACTGATTGATGCTTGGGTCAGTGAATGTGACTAGTTAAATTTTAGACCAGCTTCCCCATTTTGGCCTTGTGCCACATTTTTATTTATATACAATAAATATTCATTCTAATAAGGATTGGAACCAATGCCTTATTATTATTTTATTTCATTTTTCCATATGCAATTAGCTCAGGTATAGGACACTTTACATATTCTGGAGAATGTCTAGAATTTCTTAAGCTAAGTCTAAAATAAATTTCTTTCATACTAATGCACTATACTTATGTGCTTTGCAGATGAACAGGACTACCCACAAGATGGTCACCCCACCATATAAATGATTCTTCTTTTATATGTCATGACATGTCAGTCATGGCTGTCGATGATTTCCTATCCCTCCCAGTTCAATCTATCATCCACTGGCAGTATAACCCATCTTCAACCAGGTGTTTCATTACTGGGAATTTTTGCTGTTCAATTGGAGCAGTTTAAGTTTAAAGTCAGCTCACCTGAAAATCAATATTAGTAACAACATTTGGGTGCAATTTGAGGCACATCCCAAAATGGGGGATGCCCTGAAAAGGCCCGTTTTTGTGTTGTTAATCTTGCAAGGAAGGAACCTCTTCCATGGACCATCATAATAATATACGATAATTTTTATTTATAATATAATTTTTTTTATAATTCTAATAATCTTTTGCATTAGATTTCAATTCTCTAAATTGATCGTATGCTGTTTTTTACAGACATTAAATTTTGCCTTTGATTTTTGCACAAAAAAAAAAAATCAGTTTTTTTGCTTTTTCACCTTCAAGGTTGTAATTTGTTCCAGCCAATTTTGACTCAAAACTGACACTGAAGAATTATCTATCAAACAAAAAAAAAATTTCATTGAAATCTGATGAAAACTGTGGAAACGCATAAACAACTGCCGATCATACACGCACAGACATTTTGAGAATTATAGATATAGATACGCACAGGCTCATTAAATAGGTTATGTGATGTATCTCACTGCGTCTCAGTCTGTATCTCTGAATGCCAAATTCTCAAAGCAATCTTTCCTTCTGTTTTGTTCCAGAAACTTCAATTGACTCTTTCAGATTTTAAGTATAACTCTATTTTTGGTCTCATTTTAAACTTCCTCTTTGTTCACACATTCTGTCAGGGTCAGAGACACATATAAACGGCCAACATTTACCTGTGCCCGAACCAAGTAAATGTTTATAAACTCTGTAGTTTGTGTTCACTTCTGAGAGAATCAATTTCACTGTCTTTCTTGGTTGGCTCTGAGGTTTGTCTACTGCAGGAAAACTCACACTCGACTATGTGCCAATCGCAGGATCTAAAACGATTTTTTCCCCCCATCAGTAATGTCATTTTTACATTTTTATGGTCGGAAATTTTCATGTTAGCAGCTAAATCTCGTATTTGTGAGAATGTTATGCTGTTAAATATTCACCTTATGAGCAGCTATCTCTTTCTTTTTTCTTTGAATTTCTTTACATTCGATGCATGTGTGAAGTCTCTGTACCGGTGGTAAGTTGTTTTTTTCTTTATTTACTTTTTTTTTATTCACTTCTCCAACCACAGACTTGGATATAAACAATGAATATTTACCTGTCCCTGAACATGGTAAATGTTTATTGATTCAAATATAAACAATCAATATTTACTTGTCCCTGAATCTAGTAAATGTTTATTGACATGAATATAAACAATATTTACCTATTCTGCAATGTTAAATCAACCAAGCCAATCAAAATCCTATACTTAATAAGTGCACTTTACGATGCAATTTAAAATGCTGTTCAAGTTCTGACTTTTTCAATAAATAAAACATTATTTATCATGTCGTTATATTTAGGTTTCAGGCATAATTTTATTAATAAAAATATTCATCTTCTCTGTTTTCTGTTAGATTTTTTATATAGCTTGGATTTCACAGCTTTCAAATTGTCAACCCATTAAACTCCATCATCCCCAAAATGGGATGGTGGTCATTAAACATATAATTAATATGGTATTTTTATTTTTAGATATAATACCAAACTTTTTTAAGGCCTATAATAATTTTATTTTTATTTTTTAGAAACCTGTAATTAATACTGGATGATTATTTTAAAACTAAAAATTAGTATTTTTTCAGTTGTTTTTTTAATGAATCTTTAATTTTTCAAACTAATACTAATTTATTTTTTAAATCTATAATTAATAGCTAATTTTTTTATTTAGAAAATGATAATACCAGATGATTTTTTAACCTCTACAATCAATACCAAATGACTTTATTAAGATACTACAATTAATACTAGATAACTCTTAAAATCCTATTATAAATACCAGATAATGCTTTTTAGAATCCTACAATAAATACTAGATAACTATATTTTTAAAACCCTACAATCAATACCAGATAATTTTTTTAGAATCCTATAATTGATGTTTAGAACAATCTTGCCCTATATTTAATTTTTTTTTTTTTTTTTTTCTTTTCATAATTAACACCAAATTTTTTGGTCAGCATTATTTTTCAAATAAGCTGTTTGGTTATGTTCTTTTGTTCAATCTAGGTGGCATGTATTTTTACCAACTCTTTTTTTTCTTAGTTCCAAAATTTAAAGTATGAATTGTGATCAAAACAGAGCAAAGAATCTTGTCCCTTTGATGTGTTATAGCTGACAATTTAAATTCTTGTCAAGATATGCTGAAGATGTTGGCAGGAAATTGAGGAAACTGGTTGCATTTTTTTTATTTCAATGGCACTTCTCCGAAAATATGAAGTTCAGAAACAAATAATACTTTGTAAACGATTTTTAAATGAATTGTTAATATTCAATAATTAATTTCTTATCCGTGGTTTCATTTTTTTTTGCTATCTTTCCCTGAAAATGTTTTGTCCTGATTTTTTAGTCACCTTTATGTCAGATTTTGGTTTGTGCCAACGTTCTTGTATGCAGTCTGATCAAAAGGTGTCATAACTGTTGCTCTAAAAAGAAAACTACAACACGTATCGATTCGACATTTAAACTCCTTCATAGTCCCCTTTTGAAGCTAGACACTTTATCCAGCGTCCTTTCCTTTTGTGGAAACAATCCTGGAACTCCGTTTTTGGGATAGTGAACAGCTACCTTGTCACTGTCTCGTGGGTTTCCTCAATGTCTTAAAATCTTGTTCCTTTTAAGTGGGGTTTGATTTTTGAAGAGGAAAAAGTTGCAAAGGGCAAGATCTGGGGAATATGGTGGTTGTCAGAGCTGGGGAATGTTGTCTTTGGTCCAAAATTGCTGTACAAGACATGGTCACTGATAGAACCTCTGTAGTGTGGTGAAACGACCACACTCTACACACTTTCCTCCCAAGCACTGCTATAAACAATGGAAGTGAGCAAGAACAGTATAACTTAATGTGTCTGTGTGAGAAAATTCAAGGTCAGTCTGTGCCAAGTAGCATAACTCTGCATACTTTAGCTCTTTTACCATAACAACAGTCTCGATACTTTTTAATAAGACCTTGAATATATGATGGTAATGTGTGAAGTGGGTTGGTAAATCCATCAAACACATGACTGTGAAAATATCCCAAAACATTGAATTTTAGAGTTAATTTGGGTTTCATTATGTAACAATACGATTTCTCACACATCCTTAGGAGATAAGTAGATAAATTACTTTTCCTTTTAAATCCACTTAATTATCTAAGTTTCTTACGAAATTCGTTTCCAGTTTCCATCTTTTGAATTCATCATTGATATTAGATAATCATAAAAGTAGTCTTTTGAAGAAGCTGGCCACCCAAAAATCCAAATGGGTGGTCTCTTGTTCCGGAACACAAAGGGACGGATAGGGGTCGTCGGACTCCATCCATTATCCATATAAGCAGGAAGTCAGTAAGTAGGTAGCTGACCGATAAGTGAGTGAGTAGGTGACCAACAGCCAGTGAGGAAAGGACCAGCGAGCAGTTTGGGAGATACCAGTCAACCATGATCCGAAGGGAAAGATTGGCTGTTTAGTGAGAATTCATATTGTTGCTATTTCCCAACCAGTATCTTGAAAAGCATTTCTTATTTTTTGTTGAATATGATCACGGCTAAGGAGACACATCTGTGAACATAGCGAGTCGGGTGTTTATGCAGACACAGCCGATCTTAGATGTCATTACAGGTGCAGTGAACGATGAATGAGTAGAGCACGTCGTCACAATTATCTACAAATTTAATCGTAAAATAAATAATTTTTTTTAGCTTTTACGTGGTTTAAACATAAAATCAAAATGGGGCATCTATTTTAAATATGAGTATCCACTAAAAACAACAAAGTTTTAAGTAATATATATATATATATGATTTAAGACACTAGCATTCCAACCTTTGTTATTTGATATTTTAAACTGGATTCTAAATTCTTTAATCTTTAAGAAAGAATGGATAATTCTTTGTCTTCCACAAAGGATTTAAATCAATCATTATTGGTCTCTCTAATAAAAACAGCAGATTCTTCATAATTGAAAACTGTATTGTGAATGTTTTTTGGAAATGTTAAACCAAACTTCCATATTTTCAAATTTCATGACTAATTTTTCCTAATTAAAATTTAAAGTGTGCCCCAGAGTTTTAGAAAAGCTTGAGAAACCCTGGTCTATACTGCTAACAACGTGAGTTTTAAATTATAGTGGGTCCTAGTGTGCAAGTCATGAAAGTCTCCAAGACAAGCACAAAAAAGAAAAAACTTGAATGGTTGGTTGTTTAAAATTTAGTGATACTATGGACAATAATATAAAAAGGGAGGATTTTTTTCTTGATCACACGTGTTTCTATTTGATGGACCAGCAGTTGGTTCCTTTTGAAGTTTGTTCTTCTAAGTGACCCCCACTTTAACCAAAGGGGAATTGGAAGTCCAGGTATGGATATGGAATTTTTTGGGATCAAGTGACAAAAAACTGGAAATAGGCTATATCCTGGTACTGGTCTATATTAACGGTTATGATTGGGTAAGACAGATGTGTCGGTGTCGCGGTCCTGAAGCCTTCATTTCGCATTGACATCCACCGGGTCGGGTTGAATCGATTGGTAAGGGGATGAGCTGACATAGCAGAAGTTGTCCCTAGCATCACTTACCTACCCACCCGGACGAGAAGACATATTCCTGAATAAAAACAACCATGTGTAAAATGGAAAACAGGATTTGCGTTATTATTTCTCGTATTTTTTTTTCTTGTTACCTTGCGAGCGCGCATCTCACCCGTTCCCAGCCTCCGGGGAACACCGACGAGATGGAGGATTGAAATGCGACGTGGGATGATCACTGGACGATCATTGGAAAATTCGGGCAAAGGGCCACGTATGTTTCTAAGTTAAATCTTGAGTTAAAAAAAGAAGGTAAAATTTAAAAATAAATGAATTAATAGTAAAAAAATATAATTAATTAAAAAAAAAATGAGAAAAAGTTCATAAAAAAAAATAAGCTTACCGCCATATAGCGGGCGACCACAAAAATGAAATCCGAGAACAGAGTTCGATTTCTAGTCGGATTCGATACATTCACTTACGCAAATATGCAACTCGCCGGGCATTGACACGTTTAACAACACATCTATCATTTTTCAACTCACAAACCACACTCCCCCAGGTCAGAGCTCTCTCTTCTCCTCTCAGTCGCTTGCTTTCTTTTCCCTCCTCATTTGGGTTAATGTGTTGTCTTGATAGGGTTGATTCGGGTTTCTAAAAATCCTACGATATTGGGATTGACAGCAAAGTCTAATCTGAACCCTTTATATGCGTTGTGTACCACAGAAAAGATTGTGTAATTCCCGCCTGTGGCTATGGTAAAACCTTTCTCTTTAGTCCGAGTGAACTTTGTGATTGAGGCTGGAATAAGACCCCTTTCAATAAACAGCACAACACGGTTAATAATTCTAACAGGTTTATCGAATATAAAGAAAAATTGGGTGTATAAAATGTCTCTATTAGCTATTGCAAATCAGTACTCTACTGCAGGAAAGGTGATTTGGATATTTTTAGTCTCAACCATTATAGTAATAACCAGCCAGTCGTGCCTTCTTCGATTCTTCTGTCATGCGTCGGTCTGTCCGCTCAGTGTTTCTCGTGCCTGATGTCTGCTCCCCACTAAAAAAATGACCTCCAAGCAAAATATGCGCTGGCTTCATATAGGGAAATTTTTTCCGATACCAATGATCAATGACTTCACTTTACCTAGCCAATTCCCAGAAAATTCACAATGCCTAATTTCATTATCCCAGTATTCCCGTAAACTGACCAGCTGGCCTTCTTACTGGCAAATGGTTCGTCACCAGAAATCCAAATATATATACGGGAGTTTCTTTCACAAATTAGCGGTTGGTGGAAACATGTTTTCTGAGTGGAACTTTCTTCATACTAATGGAATACGACTGGACTGAGGATGAATCGACATTGGCCACGTGGTATAGCGGGTCATAGATGTAAAGGTCTCAAATGCTGGAACTAAGGAATATGTAGCAGACCGCTGGGGTGAAGATGTGAAGAGATATCAGAAGGTTAAAATTTCCTGCTGGCGGGTCCAGCTACATGAGAATGTTGGACTTTAATTAAGTCCAAAGATGACAAAGAAAACAAACAAGATATATATGGGTAAACAAATATATATTAATAACAAGTTACACAAAGACATGAACAGTTACATAGTGTTTGTATGGAGAAATTATGTGTGTGTGTTGTGAGTGTTCGTACGTACGTGTATTGTTCTTAGCGTGTTCCCAGAATTTGGGAAACGCTGTATCTGTGAGAGGTCACATATCGGAGTTCGTTAAAAAGAGAGATTTTACCTCACCTCCGCGCGAGGTGGCGGCCCAAGGCCTAAGTCGAAAAAAAGAGAGAGAGAGAGAAGGGTCAGCCAGTATTTATAGCCAGGGGAGAGAGACCTCTGTTGAAGGATTAAAGGACTGAGGAGGAGCTAACTAGCTAAGTTAGCTCGTCAGAACATTTGTCACGAAAATATCGATAGAATAGCGAGACGCTTGTGACGTTTCGTATGCTGAAGAAGTAAAGAAAGCTACGTTCAATGACGCTGTCTTCTGCTCTTGTCTGAGTGTCAGGTTGTTTACATGTTCATCTAGGATTGATATGAAGAAGGGTGATATCCACTAGTGGGCGATTTCTACTGGCTGGTGGTCAATGAGCTACTGAACAGAAAATGGTCGGCGATTGGAAATTTTGGGGGGGCGATTTAGGGTTTCGAGTATTAAAGGCATTTTCAACATATGCTACCCGACAAAAATATTCAAAGGAGATATGCAAAGAATCTGTATACAATCAAAACGAAAAGACGTGAGGCTTAATGGGAATAACTGAGTCACATTCAGAGATATGAAGTAAATATCCCCGCAAACAACAAAAATTTGTTATTCCTAGTTTCGAGAAGGGTCAATGCTGGAACTAAGGAATCTAGCTCGTCAGACCTCCTTTGCCATGAAAATATCGAAAGAGTAGCCAGACGATGGGGCAATCTTTAACTTTCATTGTAGATGGTTTACATATCTTGATAATTTTGTATTAAAAAAAAAATTGAATAAGAAGATTTCTTTTCACATTTATTTACTTATAAAATGGTAAACAATGTATCTTTATAAAAGATAAATAATAAATATCGCATTGTACATGGTTCACATATTTTTATAATCCTGGTAATAAACATTGCCGTGGGAGTGATGATAATAAAAAAATAACAGCGGTGTTAAGGGAAAACCGTCCTTTTTGACACACCGTTTTTTTTTTGTTGCGAGCATAAAAGTTAAAGTTTGTCTAACTTTGTTCGTAGAGTCAAATTTCTACGTGCCTCGGAGGTTTTTCTAAAATACTCGTCAGTTTTTTCCAAAAGAGTTCTTGACCGTTTTTGTCATTAGTCCATTCTAAATAAGTTCGACTTTTGAGGAGAATAGCAAGCCTGTTCTTTTGGATATGATCGGGAATGTCTTCGAGAAGAATCGGCACTAGCATGTTTCTGTTCTCTTCCAAAAGCCTTTGTTCGGCCAAGCTGGCTTCGTAATTGCACCAACTGCTGCGGGCAAACTCTGGCGATAAAACCAGAATCACTCTACGGCTTGTCTGGATGCTTTCTAGAATGTTATCTACAATGAATTGACCGGGCTTAAAATCACGGTCGTGTAAGCAAAGTTGAAATCCTTCCGACTCTTCTACCTCCGGCAACAGTTCGTTGAGCACCCAGTTAATATCGCTGCTACTATAACAGACAAACGCATCGTAGATATATTCAACGTTGTCTGGCAGTGCTGTGTATCTCCGGTGACGGGCCCATAGCAAGTGGCACCAATAGCGCACTGACCAGCGTTTTGTATAGGTAATAATAGTGCAAATAATTATTAAAAGTGATATGGAACCCAAACACACTGCAAAAATAAGTAGTTTGGATTGACTGGATTTACCATTACAGTACTCGTAAGTCACAGCGTAATTTTTAATTTTGATCTTTAACCCTAACAGTTTACATCGGTAGTATTTCGGATATCCGATGATTCTATCTTTGTTCTTCTTCAGCCAATTGCGAAACCAGAGCAAACCGCAGTTACAGTAGTAATTATTGTTGGAAAGATCCCATTTTAAGCGTAAATTGTTCCACAGGGCGTCGGAGAACGAGAATTTATTTAACTTTTTGATGTCGTTTTTGGCTAGGGAGAGTTGTCTAAGTTTTCCCATAACCTGACAATTTTTATTTGTCCAGGAATATATGAAGTTCCCACGGAGATTTAAATGGGTTAGATTTGTTAAATTACAAACTGAAGCAGGAATATTTGTCAGTCGCGATTGTACAACGTTTAAGGACTTCAATCGGTTTAAGGACGGCAGAATACGAGATAGTTCAGAAGGTTTTTCAGCACGAAAAGAAATTAACGTAAGATTAGTTAGATTATATCCATATAAAGGATTATTGAAAAACTTTAGAGTCAATTTTTCAAATTTTAAGCTTGTCAGAGAGGGGCTAACAATTGCTCTGTCTTCCAATGTGAGTTTCACAGACGGTGTCCCAGTTATAAACAAGTATTTTAAATTTGGTAAAAAACTCCCAATAGTCTTCGGAGACATCAGAAGCACTTCTCTGGTTTGGATGCTTAACGATTTCAACTTCGGAAGTCCAGCAAAGGTATATCGGTTTAAACTATGATCGCCGGACAGTGAAAAGAACATTCTTTCGAGTTCTGGGTAAGCTTTTTTCCCAGGAAGAGATTCCTGTTGGAATGGTGGGAAATTATCGATATATGTTCCACTAAGATTTAAAATCTTCAAGGCCGGAAGATGTCCCCAGGAGGAAATCCGCAACCTATTGTTTTGAGACAAATCCAATGTTCGTAATTTTGGTAAATACGATATTCCTGTGCCATTAAAAACTTTTAAATAACAGTTAGATATACGAAGATGATGAAGACTTGTGTTACGCAAATTTTCAAAAATCCGGATTGGTGAAGCTTTCATTTTTATATTGCTCAATTGTAGAGTCGTAATATTCGTGAATGGCAAGCTAGCAAACAAATAGCTCAAATTAAGATATTCATTTAGATGCGTGATCCTCAATGTACTCAAGTGTATCATGTCTGTGAATACATCAGCGTGTACATTTCCCCAGGCGGGTCTCTTGAATTCTAATACCTTCAGTGGTAGTCCTGTTATATTTGAGAGGGAGGCTCGACTGAAGGAATCTACATGATAGTATATCATTTTTAGACTTGTTGTATTCGATGGTAACACTGGGATGTAATTCAGATGAACACACGTCCATGTTTTGTGATGCATGGTGCATGGAGTATGGTTTCCTTCTGAAGAGAAACATGTGCTTATTGACAGTAAAAACAGAAGATGAATTCCAGTTGACTGGGACCAAAGTCTATTCATGGCACTGCTTTGAAAGAGCCTGTAAAAAAAAAACAAAAAAAAACAACCCTAAAAAAACACAAAAACTAACAAACAAAGAATGTTAACAAAAAAAGAAAAAAAAAAGAAAGAAAATATGGTACGTGTTTTATGGTGATCCTATTAGGATGCTATGGCCGAGTGGTTAGAACCTTCGCTTTCCGACCATGAGACCCAGATTCGAATCTCACCATGGTCGACTTGTCAAGAAGGTGACCTTGATGTTATCGGAGGCGATCCCAGCGTGTGGCACCTTTGGAAAATGTCTGAAACTCATACAACGGCTGACCCAAGCCATGTGAGTGAAATTGGGTAGATGGAAGTATTTGGGAGTCGCCGATGGCTGTGCTAGCACAAAGTCACAAGTCATTGTGGCCGAGGGTTTAAGCGTACTGGCCTTGTTCAGACTGTTGATTTACTGTGTCGTTTTTATGTCGAATTATGTTTGAGACACCTAGTGAGGATCAACTCACTATTCAGTAGTAATGGTCAATCATACTAGCCTCGTTAACCATTACGCCATGCCAAGGTGCCTACGTACGTAAGTTGGTTGAATTTAAGACCTATCAACCGTTATTGGGTTTTTAATGCCGAATTTTTTTATCATGCACCTGGTGAGGATCAAACTCACTACTCCTGTGAAGAAGGATCAGTGAAGATAAATGATATTCCATAACAGTTGAGTATTCTTATCTTTGTTTCAGGAATGTGTTCGAATTTCACCATAGTCGATTTATCAGGAAGGTGACCTTGATGTTATCGGCCTGCGGAGGCGATCCCAGGGAGCGGCTCCTTTGGAAAGTGCCGAAAACCATACCACGATTTGACGCCAGCCTTGTGAGCGAAATTGGGTAGGCGGAAACCTTGCGATCCGTCGTTGGTTGTGCTAGCACGAAGTTACAAGTCATCGTGACCGAGGGTTTGAGTGTGCTGGCCATGTTAACTCCAGATAATGCACCCTCTCATAAATTGCGACTAAGGTCCGTTTACCAGAGTTTCAGTATAAACAACAGGTGAGCTCTGTGGGTATTGGACAAGCACAAATGTGCCTGAACAGGCCCCTTCAACAAGAAATGACTAGCCGCTTTCTGTAAACAGGTATACTCAGATACAAGCGGCCAGCCATTATTTATTAGGACGCTACAAGAGCGACGGGCAGACAGAAATTTTCAAAATTTATTTATTACCATATTTCTCGTATGCTAAGACGCTACAAGTGATAAGACGCGCCTTATAATTAGCTATACAAATTGTCCATTAGATAAATAAACATATATTTATAATTAATTAGTTATGTCAATTTACATTTAAAAATGTGATTCAAATTACACCACATGACCAGCTCTGACCAGCTTGGACAAGCTATGACCAGCTAAGACCAGCGGCCCGGGTGAAAACACTCGGGTCCCCACTTTAAAAACCGACCTTGTGTCACAACCTAACTCAGTGGGAGGTTAAATAAATACCTATCATCTCTCAGTTATATTTAGCCCCCCCCCCAAGGGCTACATGTGGCACAAGGCCGGGTTTAATGTGGGTTTTCCGAGTTGCATCTCTGTCTTTGGACAGAGTGCGCTCAGGGGCGCTTCCGTCGTAGGACAGCGTCGCAAGTAAGGAAAATTATACTGAGAGGTACTGAACCCTGGGGAACAGCTGCCCGATGCCACGCCCTCTCATTGCGCTAGAGAGAGGGAGCGGTGTTCGCGCCGAGGCTAGCGCAACTGATAGTTGCGGGGGGTTCGGGGAATTTTTGTTCCTAGCCCGGGTGTACGTGCTCGGGCTCCCTACATCAAACCGACCTTGTGTCACAGCGCTACTTCGTGGGGGTAGGGGTAGAGTAAATACCAAATTACTATAAAGGAGAGTTGGGGCTTTTTAACCCCAAAATTCGTTGCATAATTATGCTCCAATTGCGCATTTATTCATATAGATTCCATAATATAGGTTTTACTTAATTAGCTTTTATGTTTCTCTGACTCTTCAAATGTTGAATGTATAACTAATTCTAATTTCTATTTTTCCATCTTTACACTATATTAATTTTATCTTATAAATTGTCCTCTGTTCTGTCACCTATGAAATAAAATAATTTTTGTACGGAAAATAAGGATCTACGCACATCATATCGTCTTTAAATTAAGTGGCAGCAGAAGAATTATCGTTGAACTTTTAAAAGGTAAGCTTAAACATTAATTCAATACTTAAAAGCAGCGATCAATTTTGAGTTCTTCTGTAGTTTATTGATGCCTATCACATCTACTCCTCCATAGCTATTGTGATGATGGCCAAACCAAGTGTCCTCCACAGGATCCGATTGGGCGGCTTTTAAGCTAGTTTATAATAAAACGTGCACTGAAATTTTGGATACAAAAGGAAAATAAGAGTTACTCCCCTTGAACTATGAAAGCAACGATAATGCCTAGTATAATATATTAATATATATTTTCAATCTCGAATAATCTGGCAACCCTGAATCTGATGTCAACGAAAATCGTTCGTTGCGCCTAACTTTTCTGTGGCTTTTGAATGCGCTATGAATCATTGAAATCGTGCTATTGGGGGCGGAGGTGTTGCTTGAACACACACACGCACAAATACACGCACATACATTGTACTTTATCTATTATGACATGTCTCTATTTTGTATTTAGATACATTGTATTTATTTTTACTTTTTCTAGTTGAATTGTTCACCTATATTGCATATGGTCCATTATTGTACCTAATTAGGCTTCAGGAAAATTTGTATTTTATATGAATACTACCTTATGAAAAATGTGACCTAGTAGAGTGGGAAAGTGTATTATAAATTCGGGTGTGGGAGCCGTATCATATTTTAGTGGGGAGGGAGGACGAGACCGTTACACCCGCCCTGCACAAAAGTTAATATTTATTTGAAGTCCTGTTTAAATTAACCTTATATCCCTTAACAGAATTCGCTAAAATCTTTTACCATTTCAAAACACAATATTTGATAAACAATTTTATATGTTTGGCTCAAGGAAAACAATTGAAATACAAAAAAAGAAAAAAAGAAATTAAGTTAGTGTAATTTAAAGTTGGTAGATAAAGAAAAGGTTTGTGCGAAATGAATGTTCCTTTCAGATGGCAGAGTTCAAAAATATGTCTGTACCTAGGTGCATGAAAAGAGAAAAGTGATTTACGCACAATACACACACACACACACACACACACACACACACACACACAATATATATATATATATATATATATATATATATATATATATATATATATATATATATATATATAATAGCTTTACATACACAGTGTAAGAGGAGTTTGTTGAACTTAGCTGTGACTTTGGTCGTTGTAAGTGGGATAGACGATTGAATGCAGAACATTGAAGTTGCTGGTACTGAAAACGAAATCCTATGGATAGTGTTTTTTTCTTTGCCGACTCCTGTTTATATATCCTTTTAAGGGGCTGAAAATCATGAAAATTATTGGAATTTAATTTGAGAACAATGTTTTACACGTTCTCATTCTAGCCTATTTTCCCAATCCTCACTCCAACCTTTTTTCTTACTTTCAAAACTGGCTCCCAAAGCTTTGATTCTTATCAGAGATAATATATTTTCTGACTAACGAGAGAGATGGAAAATATAAAAAGGAATTCCACCACCATTATTCTTTCCATTGTGCGATAAAGTCTGGGGGAAACCTCACAGCATGTTCACTCCAACCTTTTTCATTACTTTCAAAACCGGATCCCAAAGCCTTAATTCTTATCAGAGATAAGAATGTGTTTTCTGACCAATGGAGGGGTCAGGAAATTTGTATAACGATTTTGGAGGGAAAAGTCCCCGGTCCTTTTGAGCCTCCCAAATTTCCATAAATTTGGAGAATCTTCGCCTATTTGGCAGTGAGAATTCGGCCCACCGTCTGTGGGGTCGGCAATAGGGAGCTCCAGTCAACTTCCGAACAACTTTCAATCAAAGAACTACCTATTAAAGGGCTGTCGAGAACGAAAGTCGGCCCATTATTGAAGACCAGTTGAAAGCTGCCTCCTTTCACCGACAAGACTATTGTCGTCGACCTACGAACTCACTCAACTGCAGATTTCCTGTATCTACCAACATTTTTCTACTCTACAAGAACTGTGAGTGTTTCTAACCCTTAAAAATCTACTCGCTTAAAGAACTTTTAGGTGCTCAGAGAAATATTTTGAGCAAGCCTTTTGTCAGATATGGATTTACTTGACCTCCCACACGGTCAGGTTGTGACACAAGGTCGAGGTTTAACGTGGGAAGGGAGGGGAGTTTGACCCGAGTGTTTCCACTCAGGTCGCCGGTCTTTGCTGGTCATAGCTTGTCCAAGCTGGACATAGCTAGTCTTGGCTGGTCATAGCTGGACGTAGCCGCGATACTACCAGCGCAGGGACGAATCCCTGCGACCGGCCTGTATCAGTGAGCAATCTCAGCCTAAAGGCGATCGTCCAGCGAGTAATCTGCGAACAGATACTACACCGTGATCTTAATATTTATTTGCTATAAAATAACAAAATGTGCAACAAGGGCGAAGTTGGGGGAGGGGGAAAAGGAGTGGTCTTCTCTAGTCTTAACTCATAACTAGCTAGACGCTCTCATGGACCCAATCGTACTGACAATAATCCTTTCACCATAATACCACATTTGTAACAGCAACTCTCGCACCGCAATTACCAAAATACCTCAAGTATTCCCCTAGAATCCTAATATGAAATTTTATTTACAGAACAACAGGGCGGGGGATACAATGAATATACATAATGAGACCTGAAAAATAAATAATTGTGTTAGTATCGGGTCCCACCCAATTGTGAAAATGCGGCAGAAATCCTGGTTAACTGGGAAGAAATGACAGACATTGGTCATGTCTGGTCACTCCAGAGAACAAGAACATCTGTCACCTAAAAAGGGTTGGGGGGATGGGGTAATAAATACATGTGGGACAAATGAGGGAGCCTAAACACTTGCATTCTCTAGCTAGTTCTGACAGAGTTGGTCAATCTTACCTTGGTCAAGTCTGGGGTAACTGAGGTTTCAAGCCGTGGCCCCAAATCCTTTTCCTAAGTTGCGTCTAACAACCACTCAAGGTCAGCTCCTCTCACACGCACCAAATGCGAAACCTTCACCCAACATTTGCCGAATTTCAGCGAAGAGAGACGCACTTTTTCCGCCCTGATCTTAACTTTAAGCTGATGCTTAAAGAAAGCGACCAGTTGAGAAGAGGAGAACCTCTCGTCTCCGTGAAATTCCTTCTGTCGCGTCGTCCACACAACCATTCGCATGATGCCAAGCAAACACAAGAGTACATACAGCTGGTCCTTTGACATAGGCGGCACCACATTGGAACAAACGGTGCTGGCATCTAGGACAAAGAACTTTCCGCCCAAGATGCGAACCATGTAGCCTTCAATCAGCCGACACAGCGGGTGTACGACACTACAGTGAAGGAAGGCGTGCGCAATGGACTCCTCCCAGTCACCGCAGCGCACGCACATTGGCGTGGCCACCAGACCCGCTGCGTAAAGCTTCTTGCCGACCCAGAGAGCCCCTCGCAACACCTGTCAGGTGAGTGATGCCTCGTCGTTATTGAGGCATTTCAACCCGGGCGCCCACGGCACTACGGAGCGAAACTCCTCGTTCGTGAGACCGAGCTCGTCCCGGAGTTTGTCTTTAGCCCCCACCCTAACTTTGAACCCGATATAACGCCTTCTGAGACAACGCCTCGGTGTCGGAGAGGCGATCCTTCACCTCTAAGAGGCAGCACAGCGCATCTCGACATTCCGCATAGAACGGGCATTCGACTTCAGGTGTTCTGTCTACCTCTACCTGTCCCGCGTGCACACTTTCCAAAGACGGGAAGGCTCGGCGAGCGTCTTCCTTCCAGAAAACGCACTCCTCATCCTCGCCATCTTCGTACAATATCTTTTGCAGGAACGTCAATCGCAGCGTGTGTTGACGAGTCTCGATGCATGGCATACCTAGACCGCCTTCTGTAGGATGGAGGCAGCAGACCTCGCGACGCACCAGGTGAGCCTTATCTCTCCATAGGAAGTCGAAAAGAACTCTAACGAGAACGACTCGTTCGGCGGACGGGAGTGGCAGAACGGAGAGACGGTAAAGGAGAATCGGGTAGATGTGCGAGATGCACACTTCCGCCCTCCCCTTCAAGGACAGGTTCCTTCGAGTCCACAGGCGAGCTGCTTCCTCGACCCTCTTCCGAACCTACGACCAGTTGGTGTCCAGCTGGAGTCCGGGCCCGAACCAGATACCGAGTATCTTGACGGGGCCGTCCGTCCAGCTGAATGGCTCGGGGAGAGGAACACCCTCCCACTCGCCCAACCGCAAGCCGACAGACTTATCGCGATTGATCTTGGCCCCCGCTACCATCTCATACCTACAGATCTCCTTGCCAACCTCGTGGATTTCGGTGGTGTTTTTAACAAACACCGACACGTCGTCGGCATAGGCGGAATACCTGGCAGCGTTGGTGGCGCCAGGCACCGAGATTCCGCGAAGGACCGGATTCGCCTTCAACTTGCGTAGGAAGTGCTCCAACGCAAGGACATAGAGCATAGGCGAAAGAGAAAGGCTCCGACCTCACCCCGTTCACCTCGACCAGGGCCCCAGGGGACTTGTACAAGAGCCGGACCCAGGAGCGAAAGTGCGGCCCGAAGCCGGCAGATGCGAGAACAGCCTCGAGGAAGCGGTGGTCCACCCTATCGAATGCCTTGGACTGATCCAAATTGATCAGCGCGGCTTCTCCGTCGACTTTTTCTATGATCTGGCGTATCATGTGAAGGTTGTCCTGAATAGTCCTGCCCTTCGCAGCACAAGTCTGTTCGGGGCCAATCAGGCTAGACAGGACAAGCTGCAAACGATTGGCCAAGACCCTCGCCAAAACCTTGACATCTGCATTTAGCATAGTCAAGGGGCGGAAATTATCTATCCCATCCCCTCCGTTTTTGTTCTTGCGTAACAACTTGATGACACCCCTGGTGAAGCGTCGGGGTATATTCCCATTCTTCAGCCAGTGGTTAAACATCAGTGTCAGCAGGTGTACAAAAAACGGGCGACAGCCTCAAGTACAACTCATAGGGAAGTCCATCTATTCCCGGGGCCTTGTCTCGACCGGTCAGCTTAAGCGCATCCCAGACTTACCTCCTCCGTTATGCCCCCCTCGCACATATCCGCTTCGACCGGCTCGAGGCGAGCAAAGTCGGCCAGATAGGCGTCGAACTGAGTGGAACTCAGTCCGGGTTCCCTGGTGAAGAGGTCCCGGAAATAAGACCGGAAGGCCTTGCAGATGCCTCCGTTTGTGGTCGCTTGTCGTCCGTCCGGTGTCGTGACACTGGGAAGATATCGATCCGAAGCGCTGCGCAACTCCTCTTGCCGCAGTACAGCGGACATGTTCGTCGCCTCAGCAGACATTCTCTTTAGTCTAGACCTAACTACCTGTTGAAACTTGACTAATGCATGGAATAATAATGCAAACACAAAATGTAGTTAGAATAAAATGTATTGAAACAAGAAAGTGTACACAATATTTACATATAGTCTTTTGTATATTTCTGGGAAGACCGTTCCTGGAGAATGTGTTGACTAAGTCGCAGTCGGGCAGAGTCTCTAGTTGGATCTCTTGATTCGCCTCCCTGTCTTCCGGTACCAACCATATTTATATCGTCGGTACTCCGCTATGCAAATTAGGTGGATCCTACCACAACACTACCAGAGCTTGGTCCTTCTTGATAAGCGAGGAGGCCAGCTCGGCCCTAGCTACTGCGACCTCCACACTATCTCCCGATTGGATGGCACCCTCTAATCTAGCTTCGGCTGCCGTTTGCGCTGCTAATCTATCTTTGTTGAGCCGTCGACTATAATCAGCTGCAAACGACCTAATGACTGACTTAAGATCGCCCCACCATTTATTCCCAACCACACTCCCCGTCATTTCCCTCTGTATGGTTAGTACTAACTGGTCACGGAAATCTTTCGACTCGAGCAGAGACGTGTTGAACTTCCAGTAACCGTTCAATCTAGGCTTAGGCTTATCTAAGTTTACTCGCACCCGGACGAGCCGATGGTCCGAGAAAACTATCGAATGGAAACTTGGACACCCTAAGAGCTCTACGTCGACTCTCCTTACTAAAACCCGGTCGATATAGCTCGAACGAACTGCCGTATCCGGTCCAAGTCCATGCTGCCTCCCCCGGATGCTCATTTCTGAACTTGTCGACTAAATCAAATCTGTCGAGAAATTCGCGAAATGGTTTGACATCTGGGTTGTAAGTACCCGATCTCTCCCCGCTACGATCTAAGTCAGGATCAAGGACGGCGTTCCAATCACCCGCTAAAACTACCTGGCGAGACGTCGTCAAAAACGGCTCGATCCGCCGAAAAAAGGCAGCCCGCTCCGCCTGGTCGTTGGGCGCATAAACCCCGATGAAGCGAAGAGACTTTCCCTTTATGGTGACATCCAGGACGCAAAGCCTGCCCTCCGGATCTAAGAACACAAGGTTACACGTCGCCGTCAAGGACCTGCTGACTAGCCAAGAGATCCCTCTGGAGCGGCTATCAAAAAAAGCAGAGTAGAGGCGGAACCCCTTCGACAGCACATCTTCATAGTCGCTGGCAATAAGATGGGTTTCTTGCACACAACACACGTTCACGCCGAGGCGCTGAAGCTCGCGTGAAAGCCTCGCCCTACGAGACTCCGACCTCAGGCCTCGGCCATTCACTGTAGCTAACCAAAGAGCCATTGAAAGACACTTACCTTAGGGTTGAGCCTCACCTTGAAACATCGTCTGAGTTGGGATGCCGACGGCTTCTCCCATGCATCCAGTGCCCATCTCAGTCTTGATGGAGCCGTCTTGGGATATACCACCGACATCCCAGGGAAAGGTTAGTTTTAGAGCCCTATAAAGGGATGGGTGTACCAAAATCGGGACCCTCCCAGAACAGAACTGTTTCAAATGGGAAATCCTATCATTGTCCGTGATGATCATCGGTGTGTCGTGTCTTTTGGCCTCCTCTATCATGCGCCACGCCTGCCGCGATCCCGCACCGATTCGCACGACCGTGAGGACCATCTTGGCGTTCGGGAAGTTCGCGGGATCCTCAAGATCCCTCTCCCCACAATTCTTCATGGAGAGAAGGGCTCTCAGACCCGCAATCCTCCTGCCGAACGTCTTGGCCCTCTCCGTGCTCTCGGCGGTCACCCGGCAAACGTTCTTCCCCGTGTTGAAGGGTGTTTTCGCCTTCCGCCTCTTGCCGTCGACATCCTCCGTGGGGCTCAACAGTCTCTTCCCCGGTGCAGCATAGTCTCTTTTAGTAGGGGTTTCCCCCTTGTGCACCGGGGTTTTGTCCCTCTTCAGCGGGGAGCACGAACGGGCTCTTGGGGGCGGAGGCAGAGTCTTTGGTTTGGTCGGGGAAGACGGGGCAGAGGATGGGGGGGGAGGCTTGCAGTCTTTGAGGGAGAAGGTTCCTGTGTTCTTGGTGATGTCTCTGTCTTCGGTCTAGGTGCTGGTGTTGGTGCTGTTGGTCTCGGTGTTGGTGTCCTCGGTCTTGGTGCCGGAGTTGGTGTCTCTTGGGCCAGCTGTCTCTCCAAATCGGCTTCCACCCGCAGTACCATTTTATCGGACGGGGAATGACCCGTCATGTGAGCTGGGGCCGAGGCATCACCCTCCGGAAGCGCCAACGTTGGGACTCGCTGCAGCCCTCGCCTTCCTCTTTTTTCCGCCTACTACCTTCCAATCCCCTTCACCAGATGTAATGAAGGGGGCGACGGGGACAGAGGCCATGCTTTTTGTTTCCTCCGAAGTCACGGGGCGGTCTTTCTTGGGGTTCGGCTGGCGGTCTGAGGAAGGTCCGCCTGCACACTCAGAAGCCATATGGCCGGGTTGGCGACACCTCCAGCATGTCGGTTTCCTACCTGTTACAATAACAGGCAGCAATCTGCCGTCGACGTCCAACATGCTGGGAATGTCGTCAAAGGCTTTCTGGCCCAGCATGATGGCGAAGCTCCACATGCCCACCCTGTCATCCGAGGAGACGCCGATGATCTCCCCAAACTGCTTGAAATAAGCAGCCAGTGCCTCACCCCTGACCTGTCCGGGGACCTCGTACACGGAAACCCTGGTCCTCTTTCTGCCCCTGTACTCCGTGCGAAGGATCAGATCCCTCGTTATGAGGTCTCTATTAAGCATGGAGACGCATTCTTCAGGCGAGGGCATCAGAACGTCCCACATAAAAGCCTTGGTCCCCCGGACGATCCGCTGGGACGCAAACCCCAGAGACGTCAGGGACTTGAAGACAATGTCCTTCGTGGCTCGACAAATCCTCCTGGTACTTTTGTCTACCACGAATATTGACATTGTCTTTTTGGCGAATTTTTCACCCTCCACTGGGTCCAAAGTCAGGCCGCCCTTTGTAAGGAGATGGGTGAAACCATCTGCCCTTCCAAGAAACTCCTGGAGATTGAACCCAGGAGTTAGCGGGGCCTTCCATTTGGAGGGCGGTGCCTCGGTCCCATGCTCATTTGCTGCTTTTTTGGGTGGCAGCTGGCCCGTGCTGGAAGCCTCCATGGGGGGCTGTTACTTCGAGATGCCCGCCTCTTTGGGAGGCAGCTGGCTGTCGCCGGATGCATCACTGGGAGGCAGCTGCTTGACGCACGTTCCCTCTTGCAAAGGCGCAAATTCATCCGGGCCTGTTGGCGAGGGTGGGGCAGGGTACTCCGGGCGGGATTCCGCCATGGCGCCCACCCTCGAACACGGGGGGTGCCTCCCGGCCGTCTACTTCGACTGTTCGGATGAACAGTCGGAGATATCCCAACCCAAGGTTGGGAACCTCCTTGCCGCCAGGCCGTCTACTTCGACTGTTCGGATGAACAGTCGGAGATATCCCAACCCAAGGTTGGGAACCTCCTTGCCTCCAGGCCGTCTGCTTCAACGATTCCAGGGGAATCGTTGGAGATGATCCAACCCGCAGAAGGATACCTCCTCCCTAAACAGGGCCGCGTCAAGAGAGTCACGAACGAGTCGAGAACAGATACTACACCGTGATCTTAGCCTAAAGACCGAGAAAGCGTGATCAAGGCACGGGAAAAACCCGGATGAACATTTTCTCTTCCCTTGAAGGACTTTCTCTTCTCCTTTTCTTTCTCTCTTAATTGTCTTTATCCCTTTACCCTTTCTTTTCTGTATATGTAAATAAACACTTTTTCTTTCATTGCTACACACCGAGCAGGTTTTTTCTTTATTCGTCCGCGCCTAAAAGAGAGAGTTTGTCCACTTGCTGTTTTTATTCGCGTTTTGTCGCAATTTTTTAACCTCAACCCAGCAAAATAGACCGATTTGATTGGTCTATTATTTTTCTTTGTTGTCATGCAATATGGTTCGCAATGAAAAAGAATTCAATGAAGCAGATTTTGTAACAGGCAAAATCGAAGGTGCGGGCGTCGTTTCTTATTTGCCAGTGCGATTATTAATGCTTAATATAGCCTTATACAATGTGTAAAAATGAAATTCTATACTTTTTACACGGTTATTAGTGGTGATTTTCTAAGCGTAGCTTCGATATTTTAAAGTTAAAAGTTATATTTTTTTAATTAAACTTTAAATCAGCTGATATTCCTCGAATAAAATTTCAGAAAGCATATTTTACTTTTTAAAGATTTTCCTTAATAAAAAGAATTAGATTGTGATAAAAGATGGCTAAAATGACGTTAGAATCAGCAATTTTAGTGATTTAGACACAAAACACCTTCCAGTCAACTTAAATTCGTTTTGAAATACAGTAATGTATTTTGCTTATTGAAAATATTAAATTTAATCTATTAGCTTAAAATTAAAAAATAAAATAAAAGCGTGAAGAATGATTTTTCATTAAAAAAAATCATTTTAAACCCTTCCATTATACGTCAACGATTTTATGACATGACTTCTTTCCAAGAAGATAAAAATAGAGACTACTTGAAGGTGGTTGGTCTATACCACAAATTATTGCGCTAAATAACTCGAGACATAACTGGAGCGTGATGGAGCCAGCAACGCAAAGAATTGTTTACAAGTCATACATTTAAAAACAAACTCTTCGGCATTAAATAAGCGACAAATTTAAAACAGAAAAATCTATAAATCAAACTTACTTATGGCTTTACGGGTGTTTCTTTTTAAACTTCATTAATTGCGTTCTCGAACCATAACTGGAGCGTGATGGAGACAGCAAACCAACGAATTGTTTACAAGTCATATATTTAAGAAAAACAAACTTTTCGGCATTAAATAAGCGACATATTTAAAAAAGAAAAATCTATAAATCAAACTCACTCATGGCTTTTTTGCAGGATGCTTCTTATTAAACTTCCTTAATCATATTTTTCTCATTCTACATTACAACCTCTGAAAAGTACCTTGTTAAACTAAATACGTTCTCGTTTCGGGTGAGAAATTACCTAAAAATCCCTTCATCCTTGTAGGACATACTTTATTTCCGTAATTGCCTCGACCTGTATGTCTGTGTCTGCGATTTTTATTTCAATGTGGGGGTGTATATTTGTATTGATTTTGCTAATGCTTATAGTTTAAAAGTATATATATCTTTCATACACACGCGAGTGGTGCGTGCGTGTATTTTATATATGAACCACACATAGCAAAGTTTTATTGTACTTAAACTTATACTTCTATTTTTTTAAATTTTAAACCTTGAAATCGCCTTTTTATCCTGGAGTAATTATTTAACTGTGTAAAATAGAGTAGTGTATACATATTTCGATTCAGTTATTTTTAACTTAGACATCGTCAAAATAAAACCAGAAATGAAAGATTGTAAAAATAAAATCTCCCACTTACCTGATAAAAAACCGGTAGTTTTTACCTTTTGAATATGCGATCAAGCAATCAATGCGCATAAAAGTAAGAGGATGGTAGAGAAATATAAAATTTTCACAGCCTCGTTTTAATATCAAAGTAAGCTAGTGATTTTGAATGCCAATATAATAAACTTCCTATTTCAATTTCATGTCGTAATATGGCCACAGCAACCTGAAGTAGTTTGTCAGTCATTTTCATTTGAAACTGAAGCACCGTAGACAAGTGAATATTCTTTAACATGTTTAGTTAAATCTCTGAGTGAGTTTCTGATTTTTACTTTTTTTTCTTATATCTCATTGCTTTTTTAAATTTTATTTTATTTAAAAAAATTTTCTGCTACATTTTAACAAATGGTGCCCTCTAACCATGAAAGTACATTGACAATGTCGAATCCCCTATTTCACACGTAAAAATGAACGTATTTCAGTGTGCTCTCCACACAGGTAGCGCTGTCCAAAATTTGGTATGTGTTAAGTATGAAGTGGATATAAACTAACTCGACTACTATTCGAACTCGGCTCTCCGGTTGTATTTATCACGGTGTTACATTTCTGCGACAATTAAGGATTGTGTATGTAAGGGGGGGGGGTATTACTAAAATCATTTTGTTTAGTTTCTTGTATATATAGTATTATTCATATTATTCATTGGGGTTTTCATTTTTTAAAGTTTTTATTTTATCCCCCTCCAGACAAATTGTACATATGGGGACTAGTTAGGACTTCATAGAGACTTAGAGGTATTATGGTGACTGTAGTACGAATGGTAAGTTAGAACGCGGTATTCGGACTATTGTCCTCATCTTTGTCTCAATGTTTATTGATAAACATGGAGACAAAGATGAGGACAATAATCCGAATAATGTAAATAATGTACATAATACCTCATCTCAGAAATATAGACAGATATTGAAGAACGTGGTATTTTGGTGCAAGGAATATAGTATAGTTTGTTTCAGTCAGTGATTGTGGTAAGCTAAGTTTAAGATAAAACAGATTGATGACCAGTCTTACCCCTCCTTTTGGTCTTGTAACATATTTTTTGTATTTATACAAAAAGATATTATTTATCACGGTGTTAACTGTAAACTTGCTTCTAAACGTTATTCTTATTTTCAAGGCATTTGAGAAATCTAAAAAAAAAGGCTATTTTTGGGAATGTCACTGAAATATTTTACGACACTGACTGCTGAAATTTATAACTAACTAGCACTACCATTCAGGTTTTCCTATTTGACTTTTCTGATGAACCATAATTCATAAGAAGAGCACTGAATAAACTCCTTGCTATAAAACAGTCGTAGAAATTCCCCTGCTGAGTCATTAAATAGTTGTGTTTATTAACTTTAACAAAATATTGTAGTAACAATCATAAATATGAATGCTGGTCGTTATTTTAAGAAGTAAACGTGTGCAAATAAAAAGATTAAAAAATTGACAAGCTTTTCCATTTCACTGAAGCAGGCATTGGACGCATGATGCGTTATTGTCTCCTCTGTTTTCACTTTCTTTATCTTTTTTTTGTTTCTCTTTGTTTTCGTTTCTTTCATTTTCTTTTTCTTTCTTTTTTTTGTCTTTTTTTTGTTGTCTTTTTCATTCTTTTCCTGTCTTTTCTTTTTGCTTCTTTGTTTATGTTTCTTTTCTTTTTGTTTCTTTCTTTTCTTTTCTTTCTTTCAACGTGCAGGTGCAAGACGAGAACATTCGTGTTTCACAAAAACCTGATCCCAAGACAGAGTTTACAGTCTCATCACATTTAAACACCGGTTCCCAAACTATCATCGAAGTTAGGCAACGTCGAACCCCGTCAGCACCAAGATGGGTAACTGCTTGGGAATACCAGGTGTTGTGATGTAATGGATAATGGCTCCTGTCTTTTCCTGTCTTTTCTTTTTGCTTCTTTGTTTATGTTTCTTTTCTTTTTTGTTTCTTTCTTTTCTTTTCTTTCTTTTTCCTTTTTTTTTCTTATTATGTATGCTTTGCTTTTCTCAGTAAAACCAAACAGCGTCTCTAATACAAAGTGCGACAGAAATACCTCCCACATAATAGTAAGACATTAGTGGCAATGATGTCTTCATCTAGCTCATGCCTTACCATTATGTAGGAGGTATTTCTTGGAGGTATGTGGGAGCAATTTCTTTCTCACTTGTCTTTTACTCGTAATCAAAATGGAACCATTATTTATTTAAGGTAATAGCAGGGCGTAACGCATTTATTAACTAGCAAGTATTCGCGCAACCGTTAAACCCTGTCGACATCACATAAATAATGGACTATTCCATTTTGATCAAGTAGAAAGACGAAATCATTCGTTATTGTATGAATGAAGTTAAAACGCTAACGTCGTCCTAGGTATCACAATAATCTGTATCCGGCTGCAAGACCTCTGATCGGGAGGTTTTGAGGTGCGTGGAATCACCTCTTAATTGCTGATTTCCCAGGCTCACACTGACCTGGAGTAGTAGCATCTGTTAGGGTCCCAGCTATGGGCAAATAGGGAACCCCCAAACTGGGGTAAAAAACTGAAAGTATAGATTTAAAAAAAAATGAAGAAATTATCAGCAATAGGTTTTTGTAAAAAGGAAAAAAACTTACTCAAGCTCCCAAGAAAATCAAATTTCGGCATTAAATAACCCATGAGGAATTGATATGCCGTTAAACAAACAAACAAACAAAATGCTAACCTCGCCACCACCTCACTCCCATGTTTCGACCTCAATCAAAATCGACAAAAAAAAAAAAAAAGTTTAACTGACAGGCTGGTTGGAAGTCTTGAAGGTGTTAGTTATCAGATCTTTTCACTGTTAATCATAGATAAATAGAAAGATTACGAAAGTCCTGACCTACGAGGACTCTTGGTTACGACGCAATCCTCATTAATCTTTTTTCGACTTATGTCATTTGGCCTCATACATGGCGGAATAATACACTGCGCAGCGGAAGAATACGCCGTCATACGTCGCTAGAGTGAGGAAAGCGGTGCGGGTCTGTTCCTGGTTGTACGCCATATTGAATGATTGGTGAGTGAATTCTTATTGACGAAAAATCGCGAGTACGTATCGACTTACACGGAAAATCGCGTTACATGGTAAAAATAGAGTTAAGGACCCCCTATATAGGTATGAAGAGATAGATGGATAAACAGTCAGACAGATAAATGAAATGAGCTCGGACGGACTACATTTCTTCGTTCGGGCAATTCTAATTTTCACCTCTCGGACCCGCCATGCTATTTACATTGTAGCAAACCACCCACATTCCCTTTGCATTTTATTGGTGAAAAGTAGGTTCCACTCGAACAGCTTCTTCCAGCGAACCAGTTCTGTGGAGCCGACTTCGAGGAGGATGTTTTCCCGATCACTACAATTTGAACCTGTTCAAAGCTAGGGTCAACAGTTATCTTTCCATCCTATCCGTAGAAACTACCTCTAAACGTAAAACTCTATATCGAGTGGCCCCCAGGCCCTGGACAGGGTGAACCTTACTGGAAAAAAAGTAAGATATAATGAGAGACAGATAAAGAGATATGAATATAGATAGATATGATCAGAGATAGATATATACGAACAGGCATAGACACATATGAACAAACATAGATAAATATACATGAACATAGATAGATAGATATGAACAGACATAGATAGATATGAGCACACATAGATATGAACAAACATAGGTAGATATGAACATACATATATATATATATGAACAGAGATGGATATGAACAGATATAGGTAGATAGATATGAACAGACATATATAGACAGATAGATATGAACAGACACAGATAGACAGATATATATGAAAAGACATAGATATGAATAGAAATAGATAGGTATGAACAGGAATAGATATGAACAGGCATAGATATGAAAAAAACGTAGATATATCTGAACACACATAGGTATGAACAGATATAGATAGATATATAAGAGCAAAGATAGATATGAACAGATTGAACAGATACAGATAGATATGAAAAGACATAGATAGATATGAACAGACATGCATATATAGATATGAACAGACATGCATATATAGATATGAACAGATATATATATATATATATATATATATATATATATATATATATATATATATATATATATATATATATTAATGCCACCCATTAATATCAATGCCACCCATTAATGCAAAGAAACAATCACCTAACCTATCAGCTATCCTCACCTCTACCAAATATCTAAACAATACAAACCAATCAGGAAATTACAAATATAACAAACCTCGTTGTTTAGTTTGCAAACACTTAACAATCGATAGTGTATTTTCTGTACCCAACACCAATATCAAGATACACCCACCTCGCCTCACCTGTGATAGCCATGACATAATCTACTATTTATTCTGCATAATATGTCCCAATAGTGGAGATATTGGTGAATCTGGAAATAATTTTAGATTTCGCTTCAGCAAACATATGGTGTTTATAAGTGACTTGCTAACCAAAAGATAGCTTATTCCCAAATTCTCGCTTGACAAGGAAGCGGGTCCAGACACCTTAACTCTACATAACTTAAAAAATTATGTTAGGGGTCTCGGCTCTCGCTTTTGAAACATGAGAAATCTTATGTAGCGAAGGAATCATATTTTTAAAAACTAAAAAGATTATTATATATATATATATATATATATATATATATATATATATATATAGATAGATAGATAGATAGATACGAACAGACATAGACAGACATGAACAGACATAGAAAGATATGAATATAGATATGAACATATATATGAACAGATATAGATATGAACAGACGTAGATAGATACGAACAGACACATATATGAACAGACATAGATACATATTAACAGACATACATAGATAGATATTAAGAGACATAGGTAGATAGATAACTAGTTAGAAACGAACAGACATAGACATATACGAACATAGATATGAACAGACATAAATAGACAGATATATATATATATATATATATATATATATATATAGAAACGAACAGAAATAGATAGATGCAAACAGACATAGATATGAACAGAAATAGACATGGACAGATATAGTGAGATATGAACAGACATGAATAGACAGACAGATAGTTAGATAAATAGATATGGACAGACATAGCTAGATAGATAGAGAGATATGAACAGACGTAGATAGATATGAACAGATATAGATAGATATAAACATAGATATAAACAGAGACATAGATATAAACAGACATAGATATAAACATATATATGACTGAATAAATTCCAAGCATTATGTCTGCTTAGTCTTATCATAATCCTTTTATATTCACGAATATTTTTCCGTATATTGCAATTAAATAAGCCAAGAAATGCACTGTAATAGCATTTCTTGCCTTATTTAATTGCAATATACGGGGAAGATACTCGTGAAAACGAAAGGATTATGATAAAAATAAGCAGACATAATGTTTGTAATTTATTCAATCAGACATGCCTAAAAAATGTATTGCTTAAACACACACACACACACACACACACACACAGACATATATATATATATATATATATATATATATATATATATATATATATGTATATATACAGATAGTTAGACATGAACCTAAATAGACAATCTATTGTGTTATTCGTCTTTTCTATCTGTTTGCTCAACTCTCCAAGAGATCAAACTTTTTGAAGTCGTCTGCTTTGAAGTCTTTTGCCTTTTGATAACAATTTGTTGTTGTTCACCAATCCGATGCTGTTTTTGTGTCCATGTCCGTCCTTTCAAATAACATGGGAACATAGAAACAAAAACACACGTTGCTCAGAGAAACAGTCGTGGGCGAGTAAAGAAACATTTTGGCTTAAATAGAGTTCGCGCTCGATGTATGGGTGCCATTTCGAATTTGAATTACCGTGGTCTTGCATACACGATGTATTGAAATTTTGGTTTTCGTATCTATACGCCCTCACTCCCATCAGATAGAGCAATGACCTGGACACATTCAACATTGATCGTTCCTCCAGCGTCTGTTGTCGTCGTCCTCCCCGTCCTCTTCCTCGTCCTTCTTCTTCTTCTTTAACAGGATGTGCCACTGATGCGGATAAGGATTGGTACTGCTTTTGTATATATCAACATAACAGTCGTGCGCGTGCACATTTCCAACTATGAGACACACAGTTAATTTTTCAAGGAGGTGACGCCCTAATAACATCAGCCTGGGGGCGACGATGCTAGCATGCGGTACCGTTGGGATAAAGTGGCTATGTAGAGCAATGTATCTCGTTTCGTTTAATTTGCTTGAATCATTATTTTCTTTTATAATAATTTCCCTCCAAACAAGGCAATAAAGCCACTTAGATTCCTAAGTGGGGGAAAATATGAGAAAAACACATTATTAACAATAGAGAACAATAAAAGCACAAGAATTAAGAATACAGAAGATAACAATTGACTATTGCATTTAAATTTTTGAAGATCAAAGTTGGCTGGGAAGCAAGAAACCGGAAAAGAGTTCCACAAGTTAGAAGTGCGATAGAAGAAACTGTTAGCATAGAACTTACGGTTACATCTAGCCATTTCAAATAAAACCTTTCTACCAATCTAGTACTGCGCTTAAATTCGTAAATTCTAGGTACCGTAGAAGAAAGTAAGATTTACTTTGTGTAATAATACAAAAAAAGTGGCACAAAGACCAAAATGTGGGGAACGCTGGTCTTCACTCCGTCTTATCTTAAACTTATCTTGCCACAAACACTGATCCAAACAAATTGCAATATTGCACCAAAACAACACATTCTTACCATTCTTACTACAACCATCATAATACCTCAGAGTCTCTATGAACTAGTCCCCATATTTACAATTTGCCTGTGGAATGGGGAATAAAAATAACAATTTTTAAAAAATGAAACCTGTCTTGAGTAAGACAATAAGCTACATCCGCGTCCTGAGTAATACGATAAACTACGTCCAACAGCAAGACCTCTGATCAGGAGGTTTTGTGGAGCGTGGAACCGTCTCTTAATTGCTGGTGTTCCCAGGTCCACCCTGACCCGGGTGGTAGCACCTGTTAGGGTCCCAGCTATGGGCAAATAGTTAACCCCCTAAACTGGGGTGAAAACGCTATGAAAGTGTAAAAATTGGTTTTAATACAAGAAATACATTTTCGTAAAGATTTTTACCAAAAATACATTGTTACCAGCAATACATTTTTGAAAAAAAAAAAATACCAGCTATACATTTTTGGAAAGAATATATTACCAGCAATAAAAAATTTTGTCAGCATTAATTAACCCATAGAGTTTGATATGCCGCAAACCAAACCAAACAAAAAAAACGAAACACCAATACGATGGTAAGGGGAACGTTTATCAAAACAGTTACCATGAAAATATTTATAGAAAATGCACAGGGAAGTTCAATTACGGCGCTTATAAAGTGACTGAAGCCGAGACACCAAAGTGTGCATCCCACACATCACAAATTCGGCTACGGAGCCAGACTGATAGGACAAAGTTGGAATGGCCTGTTAAAGAAACTTAAATAGTGGAGACACATTTTGGTTTATTAAGTTCGATTTAATAAAAAACAAAACAAACAAACAAACATGGATAGCAACTTAAACATGTGCACTGACTGAAAATAATGTTTATAGTCGGATAAAAAAAATTATTTCAGAAATGTTTATATATTAGAACAATGTTAGGCAAATAAATAGCCTAATTATTTCATATTCAACCTCGTCAGTACCTAGATGGGTGACCGATTGGCAATATCAGGTGCTGTTAGCTTGGATGCGAGGGTGGTGTAATGGAATTTTTAATCGGAGAGCCGAGATCCAACTCCCGTTGGGTTGGTTTATATTCTTAGTCGCCATCGGCTTTTTTTTAATATTAAATTAAGTTCTTGATTAATTTCTTCTTTGCTGATCGCTTCCTCTATGATGTTGGTGTTGATGACTAAATTCACCGCCAACGTGCAGGTGCAAGACTAGAACATTCGTGTTTCACAAAAACCTGATCCCAAGACAGAGTTTACAGTCTCATCACATTTAAACACCGGTTCCCAAACTATCATCGAAGTTAGGCAACGTCGAACCCCGTCAGCACCGAGATGGGTAACTGCTTGGGAATACCAGGTGTTGTGATGTAATGGATAATGGCTCCTGTCTTTTCCTGTCTTTTCTTTTTGCTTCTTTGTTTATGTTTCTTTTCTTTTTTGTTTCTTTCTTTTCTTTTCTTTCTTTTTCCTTTTTTTTTTCTTATTATGTATGCTTTGCTTTTCTCAGTAAAACCAAACAGCGTCTCTAATACAAAGTGCGGCAGAAATACCCCCCACATAATAGTAAGATATTAGTGGCAATGATGTCTCCATCTAGCTCATGCCTTACCATTATGTAGGAGGTATTTCTTGGAGGTATGTGGGAGCAATTTCTTTCTCACTTGTCTTTTCTTCGTAATCAAAATGGAATGAACCATTATTTATTTAAGGTAATAGCAGGGCGTAACGCATTTATTTACTAGCAAGTATTCGCGCAACCGTTAAACCCTGTCGACATCACATAAATAATGGAATATTCCATTTTGATCAAGTAGAAAGACGAAATCATTCGTTATTGTATGAATAAAGTTAATGGATAATGGCTCAGAATTGTTAATCGGAAGAGAACGATTTCCAACTTCAGTTGGGTTCGTTATATTGACTTATGCGCAAAAACCCTTGAGAAGGGCATGAATCCACCTCTTCTCCTCTCGAACTATGGCATAATTAGTAAGACTAGTATCACTAAATCATTAATATCGCTAAAAAAAATATTCTCACAATCTAAAAATATTTTCTGGCTTTAAATAACCTGCAAATAAGCCGTAGAAAACGAATCACTCAATCACTCAAATACTGATTAGCTATACAGTCTTGTCTTCTAGATTTATTTACATTCTCTGGAATATAAATTTATGGAATCCAGATCCCCTCCCCCCCAAATAAGATTAAAATACCAGGACAAACTGGACCCTATAGTCTTATAATCTTGGATGGCTACCAATCTAGGAGAAGGAAACTTTGAATTCAAAACCACCTGCTGCCTTGTCAATCCTGTCTCTTTCGGCAAAGGCTAGCTGAAGGTAATTTAAAAAAACAAATCCACCTCTTAGAGTCGTTGATGAGTTCTGGGAGAGGCCCGTATAATGTTAAATGAAACTAGATACGTGTCCGTTCAACACGACTAGTGTTTTTCTTTACTTAACGTTTATATAAGGGTTCGGTAATCTTTTGGAGAGAGCGGGTCAGAAAGCTATGCAGTGTCTCGCAGGAGCACCATATATATATATATATATATATATTTTTTTTTTTTAAGCGTATCACCCCAAGCAAGGCTGGAGGCCACTATCACGCAAGGGGTTATAGAAGGGTTGGAGGAAGAGCAGATAGGAGTAGTAAAGGAGAGGATGTGGAGAAAGAGAAAGACAGTGGGTCGATCAAGGCAAGGGGGTTACAGAAGATTTGGAGCGAGAGCAGATAGGAATGAAAGATGAAAGGATGTGGAGAAGGGAAGTGGATAGATCAAGGCAACTGGAGATGTCGATTGACGCTCAAATGTACTATAATAAATTGTCTCGCCTTCACACCGCTCCGTCCAGAGGGTTGCCTTGGTCTGGAGGTTTAAACAAAAAAAAAAAACAAAAAAAAAAAACAAACAAAAAAACAAAGTTAATGTTATATTATTTAAACTGCAGGAATAACAGTATAACTAACATAAACTAACACAGACAACAAAAAATGCAAATTGCTTACTAAAAAAGAAATACACTTAGAAATGTCATATTATTTAATGAGACATTGGTTTCTGCTTATTGTTTGATAACTTCTCCACATCAGGTGAAATATTTGTCGATGACAGGAGCAAAACATCCTCCAGGTGGTCATCACTCCACCTTGTTCTTAAACGACTCTAGGTATATTTCATTTTCGAAAAAAGTTGTTTACAAGCATATATACGTCCAAATAATGATACCATCATTTTCGCATTATTCAATTGATTTAAAAAATCCGTCCGATTGTTAGTCGATTAACTCCAACTGATATTTTTCTGCCACTTTCTCCACAAATGAATTATATAATATCGCGGGCCGGATGTGGCCTGGGAGCCGAGGGTTACTGACCTCTGTTTATATACTAAAAAAAAAGTTAAGGTTTTGGAGCTTCTAAAACACATAATATATATAAATGTTTATATGCATACATTATGTACCGGGGGGTGAGACTTGCCACAATCTCCTACTGTCTATAAAATGCATCCGTCGCATGCGTCTCAAATAGTCTCTGACTCGAGCTTCAAGTCGGAGAATAGGCAAAGACAGAAAACTGGCGCCTCATAACCAGCTGCTTTGGGTAGATGGAGCTCGTCAACCCGGGAAAATCAGTCCATCTAGGGGAAGGAAAACCCTGATTTTAAACATCCGCTGCCTTGAAGCCATATCCAAAATATGGAAAAGGCTGTGGAAGTAAATCCAGACAGAAAATCCGGAGTGGAGCCCAGAAGACGGTTGGCTGTCGACACTGGCAAATTTCTGGCAACTCTTGCAGCCAAACCGTCCCCAAGTGTAATGCCCTGTATTTCTTTGGATCTTGTCGGTACGGCCAAGATGGGGGTGGGGTGTAGTTTGAGCAGGGTACGGCCTCCATATACCATCGCCAATCTAGGAGAAGGAAAACTGAATTCAAACCATCTTGTAGGCCTTCCCTCTTTAAATTTTGAGAGGAGGGCCGGGGTAACTTCAATCTCAGTGCAAAAGGAACCGGCAAGCCATTGCACTATTCTGCCTTGGATGTCACCATCAACTACGATTGTATGATGAAGGGGAATGGTGACCATAGCGGCAACGCAAAATGCGATGAATAAAAGGAATGAATGAATTTCTAATAAATAATTTTCTATTTCTTTCTAAATCAGGCCAGAACAGCCAGGCAACAATGTGATGACATTGCAGTAGCGTAAGTGTTAAATGTTATGTTTCTCTCTATTCAGAGTTTGACTAATTAAAAAAAAATTCTTATTAATAATGACTAACAAAGAGGCAGTGTTCTGTTTTGAAAATTACGTTGATTATTTTAGTTGGTACCAGTGACGAGTAAGAGAATTGGTCATTAAATGTTACTGTGATATTCTGTTGTGGAGTTATTTCCGTAGTGGAAACTGTATTCGGACTAAATGTGTCCTAAATAGGTTAAACGTACAGAAACGTTAGGAACTTGTAATAAAGTGTTACGCAGAGTAATCGAGTTGTGGTCGCTGACTACTTCTCTTTTCTCGACTACTACTGACTCCTACTTATAATAGATGGGAGAGTCTATTATCTAGACAAGGTGTCTTTCACTATAACATATTCTCAAAACGTCACCAGTTTAACGTGAATAGGTTTTGTCCACGCAGGTGCCAGCCAAAGAGGTCGTAATTTAATACTTAGCTCTATGCCAAGAGGAAAGGTCAAATTTCTGGCTTAGTTTTGTAAGTTAGGAAAATAGATTAATTCAGTTCCAAAAAAAGGGCAAACTCAAAATAAAATGTAGCGAGGGGTAAAAATATTGGGATGTTAAACTAGATATTAAATTTTTAAAAATCCCTATTCTATATTATTTTATCCGATTTTCTGACAAAATGAACATTTAAAAAATATTATTCTACATTCTGTTTCAATTTCTGGGATATCATTATTTACACAGTTTATATTCGGAGAATTGTCTTCATCTTTGTTGTTTTTATTACAACGTTTCAGTCGTACCTTCCGGCTTTCCTCAGGTGTATATCGATCTGGGTAAACTACAGGGAATTTTGAGAGAACCCTTTATTTAATCTACGTGAGCAGACTGTTCTTGTTCTACTGCTCATGTCTAAAGGATGCCTAGTTCTTATTTTTTATTTAGTACTGTTCAGTTCAATCCCTGAGTCGGCTAGTGTGTAATTGCACTCATTTTATCTGTAGGTTTCTCTCTCTCTCTTTCTCGAAGTGGGAGCGTTCTCCGCTGTATTCGTCCCATCTATGAACTATTTTTTTCTTTTTCCATTATGAACATTCCCTTCCTAAATTGTCGGCATCCTCTCGGGGAACGCACCGTTTGTCCTTTTTATTATTTTATAGATTTATGCTTGACAGCTATATCTATATTCCGTTTCTTTTTCTGTCTCCGAACATTTCTTGTTGAGCCACTCATTTTTTGCCTGCTTGCCTTTTATCTCATGTTTTTGGTTAATATTTTTGACCATAGATCTCCAACGGTCGTGCCTTGCTGAATTTCATTGTTGAGATTTTCTTGTCTTCACTTCTTACGCACCTACCCAAAGATGCTTTTAACTGATAAAAATACTATATTTACGAATATAAGTGCAGCTCTCTCTTTTCTTTCTACTGAGACAGTGCAACACATCAGGTTTAAACTTAATTGTTAAGTTAATTCGGACGATAACTGCGGTTACTTACATTTGAATGACACTCTATCCTTCTAACTTCTTCGCCTACACAGTGATATTTTATTTTTGAATCTTTTCACTTTATTATTTTTCAATGGGAGTAGATAGATCTACCTATTGCTCGGTTCATACGCCCCCATATTTACAACAGGAGTAGAGATTTATCCCGTGTTTCCTGTCTAGGATGGCGCTTCCAGTTCCTTCTTCTTAGGCCTTAATAAGGTTGGCCACCATAACTTTTTCGTGATATGACTGGCTGGAGGCTACGGCTCTTCATACTGAGGGTTTGTCAGTTTTCTGGTAGCTGAATCCCAACTTGTAATTAGGAGTCCGAATTCTTAGACAGCCCTTAGTGAGGCTGTTCTGAACAACACTCGCATAATATCGTTCTTGCACTGCCATATCAGACATGGATAGGTGTCCCAAGCACTTCCACTCGGCAACCATGTGGCCACACTATGCTACAGTCTGCGCCAACTTTCAACCAGCTCATGTTGCCTTTGACGACCGGCTACTGTTATTCTTGGCCTTTTTCATAAAAAAACTAAATCAGTTTGAAAAAAAAAAGAAAAGATTCTTTCTTCAACATCAGTGGTATTCGTACCAATTTCTCCAGCGGGGAACGTTTCTCATGGAACGTCCTCCAGACATCCTAGCTCTCTCTAAAATTAATCTAATCTCTACAATCTTTTCCTCTGAGTTCTCTGTTCCTGGCTATCGTCCTCGATTTCGAAAGGACTTGATTATCCACATACATGACGTTGATGTCTGTTCGCGAGCATCTCCCTCAGGCAACGAAACTGTTGAATCTCCGGATTATTCTTATATGTGCTTCCAAGTTTCACTATTGGAATTTCTGATAGTGCAGATAAGGCCCGCTTTATATTCATCGGCAAATATCTTTGTGCTCGGCGATTTCAACGCCTATCATATCAAATGGCTTCATCACTCGAATGGTACCGTTCTCGCTGGTATGCAGACTCTGAATTTCGCAATTGCTCAATCTCTCACTGAAACAGTAGATTCCCTACGCGTTTTTCTAGTAATTCTGACGGACACGCTACTTTACTTGATCTCTTCCTTACCTTCTGCCTGGATTCATGTTGTGCTCTGCAGCTCTGTCCTCTTGACAACTCTGATCACGTGTCTGTAGATACCTCTTTTTATCCACATTTCCGGCAAGAACCCCCTATTAACAGGAAATCTTTCTGTTATCAACGCACTGATTGGAACTCATTTTGTGATTTCTTTCCCGATGCCTCTTGGAATTATATTTGTAATCATCCCGTTGAGAAAACTTTCGTGCCAGCACGGAAATGCCAAGTGGTTCTCTCCTGGAGAGAACCAAGAAGAAAACAAGGCAGGAGGGAACCAAGAACCTCTATCATCGTTGAATCTCCTTACACGAGTCTGTGAGCGAACAATACGTTCGCGCATGGCTGGGAAGGAACGCTTGGGTGAGAAATGCAAATAATGAACGTAATTCTCAGTTCTCTGTCATCTTTTCTTTGTCGGCTGCAGTGATGCCACAGGAATCACTTGCAACAACCTCTTTGTAACGGTTCGGGATGAGTGTAAGCGTGTTCTCAAAAAGGCAAAGTCACTCTTCACTGATAGAATTGGACAACTCATAGCCTCTGACAAGTTTGGAGCTAGAGACTACTGGCGTGTAGAGTGTACTGAACAATCTCTTCAATCAATATGAAGTATTTTCAGTTACTACATATAAAGCAGAATGCTTTTCTGGAATTTTCTTCTAACCTCACTCTCGACTCATCAGGAGCTTCTTTGCCTGATTTCTCCTCTAAAACAGAGTCTCTACTGAATGCTATGCACATAAATCCGTTAATGGTTTCTGCTATTATTTCTAAACTAGACCTCCACAAGACTTGTAGGTTTGACGGTATCCCTTCAATTGTCCTGAAGAAATGTCCTCCTAAACTGGCTCCTATTGTCTCCAAACTTTACAATAGATACCACGCTGCTTCTTACGATCCAGCTTGCTGGAATTCCATCTCTGTAGTTTCTGTCTTCAATCCAGACAGAATTTCACTCCGAATTTACTGTCTGGATTGACTCCCAAAGACTTTTCCGTGTTTTGGATATGAACGTAAGGTAGCGGAGGTTTAAAATCAAGGTTTTCCTACTCCTCGGTGGACTGCCCACTGAGGCTGTCAAGCTCCACCTACCCAAACAGCTAGTTATGAGGCGCCAGTTTTCCGCACACGCCTATTCTCCAGCTTGGAACTCGACTTAGTTGTCAGAGGTTATTTAAGACGCATATGACGGAAGCATTTTATAGACGGTTGGAGCTCGTCCCACTATTGCACCCCTCGGGCTATGGCAAACTTTGGAACATAATGTACGTATATAAACATGATGTGCGCCAAAAAAATTGAACAGTTTTTTTTAAATATATAAATTGTTAGGTAAACAAAATAAATTACAAAATAGTACCTGAATAAAGAAACACTGATATCGAAAAGTTTATTAATTTTAGAAAAAGATAAGAAACAAAAACGAAAATATATATTGGGATTTAAGCCTAAAATACTCGATGATCATGAAGTCATTGTTTAACATACAATAAAATAATTTCTACTGCCCTTTTAACAGTACTAACACCTAAACAATCAATTGATAGAAATTATCTAGAGTAGAAAATGCAAAGTGTTTGGGATATGACCTTGAGGCAGAAGAGGTTTAAAGTCGGGGGTTTTCTTCCCCTATATGCCGCCCTTGTTTTGCTGGGCTCTTGAGCTCCATCTACCTGTAGCAGCTGGTTATGGTGATTTTCTAAGCATAGCTTAAATGTAGCACAAGGCCGAAAGTATAGGACACCAGTGAGGATCGAACTCACTATTCAGTCGTAAATGATCTAGCGAAACAAGTTTGCTAACCATTACTCCACGCAGCTGGTTTTGAGGCTCCAGCTTAAAGCTGGAGTTAATTGTCAGAGGCTATTTGAGACGCATGCCACGGAAGTATTTTAGAGACCGTAAGAGCTTGTCCCCACTATCCTCCCGGCTATGTGACAAACCTTTAAAACATAATGTACGTATATAAACACTTATATACATTACGTGTTTTAGAAGCTCCAGCCCCTCGCACCAAAAAAAAAAAAAAATTTTTTTTTACATATATAAATTGTTAGGTAAAGAAAAACACTAGAAAGCAAAATAAATTACAAAATAGTACATGAATATAGAAACACAGATATCAAAAAGCTTGTTAATTTTAGAAAAAATATCAGAAAGAAAAATGAAAATATATATCGGCATTTAAGTCTAAAATACTCGGAGATTATGAAGTCATTATTTTCTTTTTCTTTTAAGCTTTTCCCCTTAAGCAAGACGGGAGTGCCACTAGCACGCAAGAGAGTGGGAGCAAGAATAAAAAGACGTGATTAAGAGAAGGACGGATAATTAGATCAAGGCATCGGGAGATGTCGATTAATATTGCATTTGAATATTTGAATATTATAGCTATCAGGGTAGCGAGTAAGAGGAAAGGAGTTCCACAGACAGAAAGTGCGAGACATGAAGTTATTGGAGTAGAAGAGACGGCTACATTTAACCATTTCGACAATGAAAGGGTGGAGTTGAGATACCAACCTGGTAACACGCTTAAATTCATGCAGTTTGGGAACCAGCGAAAATAGCTCGTCAGAGCAGTTAACCGTGAAAGTACTTGTAGCAAAGACAGAGGGAAACGACGGCACGTCTGTGAGAAAGAGATTGTAGGCGAGATGCCAGACCAGGATCAACCACATTGCATATCCGCCTCTGTATTTTTTCCCAGGACCTTAAGACAAACAGAGGGGACTCCAGACCATATATGGCAGCAGTATTCCAAGCAAGGGCGAATGGTTGATTTATAGATTTGAAGGATGGACTCAGGCGAGAAAGACTTTCTGGCGCGACACAGAGAACCAATTTTCCTTGTGGTAGATGAAGCTATTGATTCAATGTATTTGTTCCATCTTAGGTCAACGGACAGCGTGAGACCAAGCAGTCGCAAAGAGGTGATCTCGTGGAGTAGAGCATCAGACATTCTAATAGGAGACAGGGGGAGTTCTCTCTGGTGGTTAAATGAAAGCAGTTTTGTTTTTGAGGCATTAAAGTTTACCAGCCATTTATTGCCCCAGTCAACCACAGATTGGAGGTCCTTTTCGAGACCAACGGCAAGTTTAACATACAATAAAATAATTTATGCTACTTTTTTGACAGAACTAACACCTAAACTATGAATTGAGAAAAATATATCTTATAATTACTACGTTTGTTAAGTTATAGTGTTTATTTTTATTTATTTCATTTTTTCCCACAGTTATAAGGTTTTTCTGTATGAGTATTTATTTGTTTTTGTACAGCTTTTTAAAAAATCAGGTTCACCCCAAGCAAGGCAATAAAGCCACTAAGATACAAGGGGTTACTTACTGGGTAGCACCGAACCATATGTAGCAGCAATATTATAAGCATTGTCGAATAGCAGACTAATAGATATGGAAGATAGATTCTGGAGAGAAAAAATGTCTAGCACGACACACTGAACCGACTTTCTTAGCATTTGACATAGAAAATCGATTCAATATAGTCTTTCCACTTAATGTCAGCCAATATTGTTAACCCGAGAAGTCGCAACGAGTCGCACTTCTGGAGGTTAGCATCAGCCATGTTGACGGAGGTCCGAAAGAGGTTTCTTCGATAATTAATAGAGAACAGTTTCGTTTAGTGCCCTCGGGAAGGTCATTAATGAAAGTTAAAAGCAAAGTAGGGCCAAGGATGGTGCGGTAAAAATACCACCCACACAATGGTAAGACATTAGCTTGAAGAAGGCACCTTTGCTCCTAATGTCTTACCATTATGTGGGTGGTATTTTTTGCACGTTGTATAAAAATACCATTCGTATGAGGGACGCTCCAAACGTTTTGCCTCTTGTTTCCTTCCATTGAAACAGCACAAAAACGGAGCACTAGACCAGGTCGATGTTGGAACTAAGTTTGTACTCAATTTTGAAGTTGGGGCTTCATATGATAAGTAATCGCACACAATATATTTTTCAAAATTGTTACTGTTTTTTGAGGGAACGAGTTTAAATGATTAAGTTTAGGTTCAAAATCGTAGCGTTGGGATTTCATTCCGGTGATCAGTGAAAGCCTTATAAGTGTTATAAATTTTGTAATTTAATGAATCTTTAGAAACTGTATACGGACAAGATGCACGGCACAAGCACATTATTATTAAATCATTGTGTCACCTGATAAGAGCTTCATTTACATCAAAGGGAAATTATACTGACCAATTTAGCTATATTATGATATGATATGTCATATAGTGCAATAGTTTTAGTGTGATTTTCAATAAACAATGTAAATTTAAAACATTTTGGCTCATAATGTATTATTAGTACCGAGCTAAGTACGTAATTAGGTTACAATAAAATTAGTATTTTATATGAATACTACGTTATGAAAATTGAGATGTAGCAGAGTGGATATAGATCTAGATCTAGATTCATTTCAATAAAAGTCTTTTTTTGTTTGTTTTTCTTATTTAATGCCGGATTCATAAACACAATAATAATCTTAAAAAAAAAAAAAACTGATCCGGAGACACTTGATCCTACTGAAAAGCAAGACAGTGTTTATGAATCTGGGTATTACTAGATTTTACATGTACGCAAAATGGGCATAGGATCAGAAGAGGTTTTTTTTTCAGCGAGGCGATTCTGGGGGAACTAGAAGTGCTACCAGGATTCATTATTGGGCCGGACATAATCTTGACAACATAAGGCATGCAAATGACGCAGTGATGATAGCAGACACATAAATAAATCTAAAAAAATAAAAAATAAAAAAAACTCTTCCAGAAAGGAAAGTTAGAAGAAAGGATTAAGGATATATCGTTGTTAGAAAAACGATGAGCCCAAAGCGCGAATTGCAAATCAGAGATAACATAGAACAAATACAAACAATTTAAATATTTCGGAAGTGTTTTTACAGACGACCGAAAGTGTGACACTGAGATCCGAAGGAGTATTAGGATAGCCAAGGAAGCATTCCAAAAGCTAAGTAGAGTACTAAGAAATAGAAAAAAATCCTTACAAACAAGGAAAAAGTGCTAAACTGCTACATGATATCTGTCCCCCTTTATGGCAGTGAGAGCTAGACGATCTCCTCAAAGATGAAGAGGAGACTTGAAGCGGCAGAAATCTAGTTCTACAGAAGGATGCGGAGGATACTGTGGACCGAACATGTGAGTAACGGCGAAGTTTTAGAGAAGATGGAACCAAAAAGAAAACTAATACTTAACATCAGGAAGAGACAGTTGAGGTTTCTTGGGCACATAATGAGGAAGGGGGGCTTGGAAAATCTGGGAAGGAAAGAGCACAAGAGGAAAGCAACGCATAACATATTTGGTGAGCTTCAGTAAATGGATGGCGGAACAGGGCTTAGGAGAAATAAAAGAAAAAAAGTTTAAGAGCTACAAGGAACAGGAAGTTGTTGAGAGCCATGATCGCCTACGTCATGAGGGGGCACGGCACATAAAGAAGAACACGGCAGCTATCATCGTTGAATCTCCTTCCACGAGTCTGTGAGCAAACGACACGTTCGCACATGCGTGGGAAGGAACGCTCGGGTAAGAAATGCAAATAATGAACGTAATTCTCAGTTTTCTGCAATCTTTTCTTTGTCGGCTGCAACAAGATGATTCTCAGACGTCCTTCACTCGACACTTCTCTTGCTTTCGTTTTCTGTGCAGACACGTTGACATGGCAACCTGATGTCAAGTGTTGCAGCTAGCATCATCATCATTTACCAAGCCCACCATTATTCCGGTTATCGGCGGGAAACAGGAATGAGTTAAAGAAACGTTTTCTTTGAGAAACATTTTTTTAATTTTTTTTATCTTTATAAATAAAAGTCCGGACGATATCGGGGCAGACGATTCTCCATCTTTTATGTGCAGCGTCCCTTCAGGGCGTAGGCGATCATGGCTCTCCACATTTTCCTTTCCGTTGTCTTTTTGTTATCACTCCCAAACCTTTCGCCATCATCCAGTTATACAGAATCGACAGATATTTTAGCATTGTTTTCTTGATGTGTTATTGTCATAACGAGAGACAGGAGAGAAACAAGTCAGAAGTAACATTGTGAAACATTTGAAACGCACATCTATATCTCTGACATTCTTTGGCATGTCATCTTCTATGTGCCGTGACCTTTCAGGACGTAGGCGATCATGGTTCCCCACAATTTCCTGTCCTTTTAGCACTTAATAAATTTTGTCTTTTTTATCTCTCCTAAACCATATTCCGCTATCCAGTTACTCAAGCTCGCTAAGTAGGTTATGCGTTATTTTCCTCTGGCCCATTTACCTTCAATCTGTCTCGTGAGTATCAGATTTTACAAGTCTTCTTTCCCCATTATGTACTCGAGAATTTTCAACTCACTCATCCTGATGTTAAACATAAGTGTTGCTTTTTGTTTTCCATTTTCTCTAAACCTTCGTCGTTGCTCGCTACATGTTATTCTCATCATCTTTCTGTAGAACTACATTTCTGTTGCTTCAGGTCTCTTCTTCATCTGTGAGATGATTGTACAGCATTCACTGTCGTATAGGAGGACTGATATTATGTAACAGTTCAGTACGCTTTTCTTTGCTTCTAACGAATTTGTTAAATTATATTTTGACTTTCGTGGAGGAGAAGAAGAAAAACGAAAAAATAAAAAAAAAAGGGAAAGAAAAATAAACAATTTACGACTTGCAACGTTGCAGATAAGTTGTATTTCCCTTAGGGAATATGTGGCGTTGTGGCTACGGTATTGTAACATTGTTACATCGTTATGCTTACGCTTTTAAAAGTTTCAGCTGAAAAATTCGGTACTGATCCAATAACATCAGATTACTTTTTCTGCGTTTAACAAAATCTGTAGAAGGCAATTAAATTTATTTTCGTATTTAAATTGAGAATGTCTAATTTAGATGATGAATACACGTCCTGATATCTTTCTGGAATTTTTTTATCCGTTTTCTGTAAATGTAATTCTACAAGGCAACGTCCTTTTGCAAAGTTAAAAGTTAACGATAGGGGCGCCTTGTATGTCACTCCTCAAACTCCTGTTACAAATACGACGCAGCAACAGAATACCCAACTAATATGAAACGTTGTAAGGTAGTAAATACGTTGTATTTTGATTGATTTGAGAGGGGACATGTGACCTTGTGTTGATGTTACTGTAACGTTACAATCAACTGACTGCTCATCCCCAATGTTATGATAACGTTACGAAGTTCTAAATGTGAAAAGTTTTGTACTGGTCACTGCTTTTTCTTCACTTAATAACATGCGTAGAAGGTTTGAAATGTCTTTCTATGTTTTTTAAAATCGAGAATGCCTAATTTAGATAATGAATACACATTCTAATATTGTCTTCTGATTTATTATCCATTTTCTTTTAATGTAACGTTACCATTCAGCTTATTTCTAATGCAACTTTGGATCATTCTTGGTACGGCATGTACGGTGCGGATAAGTTGTATTCGTAAATTTGAATAATTTTACGTCATTTTTAGTTCTGTTTATAAATACATGTCGCAAAATAAAATCGTTACTCTTGTGTTAATGAAGCACATCAAAGGACGAAACGCTCCTCAAAACCTCCTGGCCAGAGGCCTTGCTGTTCGATGTAGTTTATCGTCTTGCCCAGGACGCAGATGTAGTTTATCGTCATACCCAGGACGGGACCGAACATGTGAGCAACGACGAAGTTCTGGAGGCAATAGCAACAAAAAGGGCACATACTTAACACCAGGAAGAGGCTTTTGAGGTTTCTGTGACACATAAAGTGGAAGGAGGGCTTGGAAAATGTGATACTCACAGGACTGATTGAAGATAAGAGAGACAGGGGAAAGCAACGCCCATCCTACCTGGCGAACTCGAGTAAATGGATGGCGGCGCAGGATATCGGAGAGATGGCAAAAAGACAAAAGGTATTAAGAGCTACGACGGACAGGAAATTGTGGAGGGCCTTAATCGACAACGCACTGTAGTGAGACGACATATAGAACAAGATCAAAATGAAGCAAATTAATTTCTTTTTTAAAACAGCCTCGTCAGAAATAGCTTCTCATAGGGATAACGGGCTTACGATCACATCACATTGAAACACCAACTCTCGTACGATGACCGAAGTTAAGCAATGTCGAACCTGGTCAGTACCGAGAAGTGTGACTGTTTGGGAATACCAGGTATTGTAAGCTTGGATTTGCAGGTGGTGTAGTGGATTGATAATGGATTGGAATTGAAAATCGGAGAGCCGAGTTCCAATTCCGGTCGGGTTCGTTATATTCACTTACGCGCAAATAACATTAGGAATGGTATGAATCCCCCTCTCCTTCCCCCAACTATGGGTTAATTAATAGGACTTTTATAATTAAATCATTATTATCTCCAAAAATGTCTTACAAATTAAACATATTTTCTGGCTTTAAAATAACCTGCAGAGGGTCGGGAAGCCGTAAAAACAGTCAATCTCTTTCTATATATAATCGTTTTCGCGGGTCAATGATTAAAATGCCTTCAAGTGAATTAATATTTTAGAATTTAATGAAGACGATACTTAGATCATATAGTCTGGCGCTAGATAATCACAAAGCGCTTTATCAAATAACAAAAAAAAAACCACATCAATGGAAAACTTCCAATAGCAACAAAAAAAAATGGATAGCACATGTAATTAGAAGCGAAAATAATAAATGTCGACCATCCACGAACCTTAAACAAAAGGTTTGGAAGAAAACTACCGTCAGTATTAGAAAGAACAATAACAGTGGATTTGCGAAGTCTAATTTTTTCTGAAATTACACTATTTACATTCTGTCTCTTGTCTTCAACTTTGTTGTCACATTCACGACGTTTCAGTCGTTGTACGCTCCGGCCTTCTTCAACGGATATACATTGGAATTTCGAATCGAACCTCATCTCAGAAATATAGACAGATGTTTTCTGAGACCTGTCTTAAAAAAATAGATTTTATAAATGTCAACCGAAAGTAACACTGACTGTTCGATCAATGAACATTAAATGTTTCCTTATAAGGAAACGGTTACTTTCAGTGTTACCACTACCATTAAACCACGGAAATCAAAAGAAATTTGCTTTTAGTAATAATAATAATAGTAATCTTAATATAATTGTGTTTGTTCCTACACTCGTCAGTTTGCACGACCGTTACACCTTGCCAATACCTCACAAATAATAAACTTTGCCGCGTTTTGATCTCGTAGAAAGTGGAAAAAGGAGGCTAGAAGTGGAGAGAGAGAGAGAGAGAGAGAGAGAGAGAGAGAGAGAGAGAGAGAGAGAGAATCTGATTAAGCTGATAAGAACAGATACTGCACTTTGATCTCAGCCAAAAGGCTGCGAAGTTTTGGTGATCGGCATTTTTTCAGACCCACAGTATCGAACGACGGAAACCGAGTGAGACATTCATCAAAAACTGACTTACAATAACGTCTCCAGCCAGTGGGCTATTCTGTTTTGATCGCTTAAAAAGAGAGGAAAAGATACTACTTTGTTTCAGTTAGAAAGAAAGAAAGAAAGACAGACAGAAAGAAAGAAAGAAATGAATGAATGAAATATGAAAAAAAAAATAAATAAATAAAAAAAATAAGGGAAGATAACGTCTCCATCCAGTACCTCATAAAATAATGGACTATTCCGTTTTGATCGCGTGGAAAGAGGGGAAAAGCCACTACTTGGTTTTAGTGAGAAAACGAATGGACGAAAGAAAGGAAGGAAGAAAGAAGTGTTTAACAGCTGTTTCAGTGAAATGGAAAAAAGTTGTTAAGGTATGAATCCACCTCTTCTCCCTCCAGCTATGGGTTAATTAGTAAGACTTGTATCACTAAAGCATTATTATCTCCCTCCAAAAATTCTTACAACCTAAACATTTTCGGGCTTTAAATGACTTGCAATGGGTTGATAAACCTTAAAAAAGAAACCAATCAATCAATCAAACGTCATGATGGACAAAAATTCTAAAACCCTCACACCATATATATATATATATATATATATATATATATATATATAAATATATATATATATATACATGGCCATTGAAGTCAACATCTCCAGAGGCGACAGTTAGTTCAATGCCAAACGTAATCGTCAGGCCATGTTTTGCGTTTAGCATGAAAGACTTTCGTCTCCGAGTGTTGGCTTCAATGTTCACTTTTGTATTTACATAAGCTCTATCCCTGATATTGAGCACTTTTACCCATAAATATAGCATACCTTAAAACTATATTTATATATATCTTTTTGCACGGGGCATACGTTCCAGAGACTACCGTTGCAAAATAAAACCGTGTAAAAAATATACAGTGTACATATGAAAATTGGAGATAGGTTTCATCCAAATATATTTAATAAAAAAATGTTAATGTTCATATATAAATAAACAGAATTTTTTATTTGCGCACTCACTCACTCACACACACACACATATATATATATATATATAACATAATCATTCAGTCATTCAGTGTCACTACTAGACAGTAAACATGTTCGCTTTCTGTTGTTTTTTGGCAGAGCATTATTACTCACGTCACTGGAAATATTTAATAGAGATATATATTCAGGTGTATCTTGAATAAAATTAACATCTTGTGTTTCTTTTGTTTCATTAGTTTTGAATACGAATTCGGTTATCAGACGCTTTGTTTCTGATTTTGTTAGTTCTTCAAATGATTCTTCATAACGTGCCATAATCATTTTCATTTTATGTTGGAATTGCGCAACTAGTTCAACATTGTTATCATTTGTAAGAAAATGATTTCAAAATTTAATGGCTATTTGGAAGCCTTCTAGAATAGTAATTGCAGATAGTGGAACCACTTCTTCATCATCATTACTATAAACTAACATAACATATACATTCTCTAAAATACCATGTATGCACAGTGCATAGGTCCCGTCCACACTAGAGAGTGGGGATCACGACATGGAAAAAATAGATAGGATTCTATTTTACTTCGCTAAATTGTTACTCAATCATGTTACGTAAAGTTTCGGCATTTTCTAAATTAATTGATTGATTTTACTTAATCATTTATTTGCCACTTGCAATAAATTCGATGGTCACACAAGGACAGATATTTAAATCGTGTTAAGGTAAAAAAAAATAATGCAAAAAAATAATGGGTTCCTTTTGTTGGACCATGTTATTTCAAAACCGTGCAAAAAGAGAATTCGGGATATATATATATATATATATATATATATATATATATATAGAGAGAGAGAGAGAGAGAGAGAGAGAGAGAGAGAGGGGGGGAGAATGAATACAAGTAAAAGGTTGTTACTTAGCTGATTGATGCAACATTCAGAATCCCGACACCAGAGTTTCACAGACGGACCTGTCCGTCCATTCCCTTACCCCCCACTACCAATCACAATTTTTAAATCTGAGGTTTTTTTCACTTTAAGTTTCGCACAGGGAAAATATCAAACAGGGAACGGATTTTTTCTAATAATTCCTCCTACATGCGGATTCTGCCCACCTCAAAAAAACTAATGTTGGATAGTTTCCACCGTCCCTCTGTTTATTTCTCGCATCCGTTGATGAAGAACATAGGCGTGTTCGAAAATTCCGACTTGGAACCTCAATCTCCGTGCTTCGTTTTTGTCACCTAGTTCATATAAATAGTGTTATGGGAACTTACCGATAATAATAATGGACTATTCCGGACATTATAAATACTGCGCCTCAAGAGGGAGCAGAGAGGATTAATTGTAAGAACATTGGAATAGTGATACTTGTCGAGACAACATAGTTCACTCTAACCAAATCTGATAGTCATTACTAATACTTCTACTTCTTTGTATATAATTCTGTTTGTAATATATCTGTGTTATTCCATACCTGTTTTCGAGTTATTCTTCATTGGTTCTACCTTGGACCATCACCGTGGTACAAGGAACTTGGACCATAACAAGTGGCGACGAGGAAACCCCAAAAAGAAAAACGACCTCTCTACGCGGAGGACATACCATTTTTGCTATCCGTCGCACATAACAAGTGGCGACGGGGTAACCCAAAAGAAAAACAAACTCTTTACGCGGAGGACATAACTTCTTTTGCTATCCGTCGCACATAACAGTGTCGACGAGTAAACTCTAAAAAAACAAGCTCTACGTGGAGATTTAAAAAAAAAAAAACAAGTTCTACGCGAACACAAAAAAAAATTTTCTTTTTGGACGTCAATTTTATTGTGGCAACAAAGGAAATTTGTTTTTGCGTACACAAGTTTCAGAATATCAGACAACACTAAGGTAAAATACTTACACAAAATTACGTTAACATGGAAGATTTTAAGTCAACCATTGTGGAACTTATCAAAATCCAATTTGAACAGCAACAAAAAAACGAACAGAAACATCTTGAATTACAAGAATTATTGCTACGTGTAATGTCAAATAAAGGGTAAAATTACGAGAATGAAACATTTCTCTCACAAGACGCTATTTGGAGCACTATCGATGATTTCACGTATGCACCCGACGAAGACAAAACCTTTGCAACTTACTTCCGAAGGTACGAAGATCTATATGAATTTGACTGCAGAGATTGGTCAGACGCACAAAAAGTACGTCTATTACTAAGAAAATTAGGCATATGCGAATATACCAAATTCGTAGATTATATCCTACCGAGGAAACAAATGAGTTAACTTTCAAAGAAGCCATAAAACTGCTATCAGAACTTTTCAGCCCTAATACCTCACTATTCCAAAAAAGATGGAAATGTCTGAACCTAACAAAAAAGGACAGCAAAGATTACATAACTTTCGCTTCCATTGTAAACAAATATTGTGATGACTTTAAGTTATCGGAACTCAGCGCGGACAATTTCAAATGCTTAATATACGTCCAAGGCCTGGTTTCAACCAAAGACGCGGAAATTAGACGCAGAATCCTTACAAAATCGGATAGTGAACAAGATTTGACACTTCAAAAACTGGCCGAAGACTGCCAGAGATGCATCAGTGTGAAGAAAGACTCAAAATATATAGAAGAAGCTGGCATCGCGCACATACGTAAAGTACGAAGACAAACCAACTTTCCCTCCTCAGAAACAAACCAAACCAATTTTCCCTCCTCAAAAATAGGTAAAACAAATTTTTCTACTTCAAAAAGTCAATATCAGAAAAAACTACCACCCAGTCCATGCTATCGCTGTGGGATTTGTAATTGGTATAAAGACTGTCCATACCGTTTTAAAACTTGTCTATCATGTAAAAAAAAAATAGGACATAAAAGTTCTCATTGTTAGACTAGAAGAGAAAGCAAAAGCAGAATAAGAATCACGAGGACTGACCAAGCGGATGAGACTAACATAAGGAAATACGTACAAGTAGAAATGCAAAACAGAAAAGTCAGACTACAGTTGGATTCCGGCTCGGATTTAGCTATTATTAACGTTCAAACATGGAGAAAACTGAACAAACCTGCCATGTTAAAAACGGATAAGATTGCTAGGTCGGTAAAGGGGAGAAAAATAAAATTTGAGGGTGAAGTGATTACAAATGTGACATTTAATGGAATGACAAAAAAATTAAAAATGTATGTATTAAGAAATACAGAAAACTGATTCGGAACGGACTGGATGCAATAATTCGAACTTTGGGACTTACCAATAAGTACGTACTGCCAAAATGTAACAAGTTTATCAACCGAGGCAGACAAATTAAAAGAGAGACTAAAAGAGAGTTTCCCCGAAGTAGTTTCAGCAGGTCTTGGAAGATGTAAAAAAAATGGCAGCAAATATCGAAATAAAAGAAAACGTTCAACCTATCTTCAAGAAAAAAAGGTGCCGTTGGCGTCAATAGAAAAATAGATCAAGAATTGGCTAGACTCGAAAACACTGGCATATTGACAAAAGTAGAATATAGTCAATGGGCCGCACCTACGGTTTACGTAAAAAAGAAATCAGGAGAGATTCGAGTATGCGCTGATTTCTCAACGGGGTTGAACGCAGCGATAAAAGATTACCACTATCCTCTACCCAGTCTAGCAGAAGTATTCACTAAATTAAATGGCGGAAATTTTTTTTCAAAAATAGATTTAAGTGAAGCGTACCTACAAATTCCAGTCGATGAGGAAATTTCAAAATTACTGTGCATAAACACACACAAAGGATTGTATACATACCAAAGATTACCATTTGGGGTTACGGTCGCGCCGGCTATATTCCAACAGACAATGGATACTATGCTTGCCGGACTAGAGTACACGATTGCATACCTGGATGACGTATTGATAAATAGCGAAAGTATTGAACAACACTGGGAACAGGTACAAGAGGTGTTTAAGAGAATACAAAGCTATGGGTTCAAGCTAAAAGAAAACAAATGCGATTTTTTCATGAAGGAAATTAAATACCTGGGCCATATCATAGATCAAGAAGGAAGACGACCAGACCCTGAAAGGGCAACGGCAATAAAAAAAAATGCCAGTTCCAAAGAACATAACAGAATTACATAGTTTTCTAGGCTTAGTGAGTTACTACCAGGAATTCATTCCTCACATGCATAAACTTCGCGCACCACTGAACGAACTGCTAAAGAAAGAAAAAGTTTGGGAGTGGACAGATGAATGCCAGAAAACGTTTGACAAAATAATTAAGACGTTAACTCCGGATTTATTTTTGGCACACTACGATCCTAAATTAGAAATAATTGTAGCAAGTGACGCGAGCGCCTATGGAGTCGGGGCGTGTATACTGCATAAAATGCCGGATGGGACAATAAAACCCATCGCGCATGCTTCTCGAACACTGATACCAGCAGAGAAAAATTACTCACAAATAAAGAAAGGAGATCTGGGAATTATTTTCGCAGTCACAAGATTTCATAGATATATCTATGGTAGATTTTTTACTCTACAGACAGATCACAAGCCGTTACTAACAATATTTGGTTCGAAAAAAGGTCTACCGGTTTACACTGCAAATAGGTTACTAAGATGGAGTACAATTCTTCTGAACTACAATTTCAGATTGGTGTATCTACCAACGAAAATAATCGGGCATGCGGATGGTCTGTCGAGATTTATACCAACGAAAACAGAGCCATTGGAAGATTCTGTAATCGCAACCCTACGACGAAGATATCAGGACAGTACTATGTTGTACAGTTCGAAACCTCCCCGTCACACTACAAGAGATAAAAATGAAGCAATAAATGATGAATTCATAAAAGAAACAAAAGCAAAAATAGCAGAAAAAAATAAGCAAATATCGGACAGCTTTTCTTTATGCGATAATGTGCTACTTTATAAGGAAAGGGTTGTAATTCCCAAAACACTACAAAGAGCGAATCCTAAAGTATTTTCACAGGGGCCATCCAGGAAAAAATAGAATGAAATCGCTGATGCGAAGCTATGTATATTGGAAAAACATGGACCAGGACATTATACAGACGGCGGAAAAATGCAAGGGTTGTTCCTTAGCAGCCAAAGCACCGCCAATCATCCATAAGCCATGGCCAGAGACAGATCGTCCGTGGTCAAGAATACACGCAGATTATGCAGGTCCAATTGATGGTTTCTACTATTTGATCATAGTGGATAGTTATAGTAAATGACCGGAGGTGTTTCGTTGCAAAAATCCTACTTCGGAAACTACCATAAATTGCCTCCACGAGCTGTTTGCTCGGTTTGGAGTAGTGGATTGCCTAGTCACAGATAATGGAACGCAATTCGCATCAGCGGAATTCCAAGAGTTTTGCGAAATTTATCAAGTCAAACATATAAAATTCCCGCCATATCACCCAAGATCAAATGGGCAAGCGGAGAGATTTGTTGATACACTCAAAAGAGCGTTAAGAAAAGCATATGTTGTGCCTACGGAAAAAGCGTTACAACAATTTCTACAGGTATATAGAATTACGCCAAATAATGCTACGCCATCGGTATTAACACCTACAGAAGTGATGTTCGCTAGAAAAATTAGATCTGTATTTGATAAATTGCTACCAAGTCAAACAAAGCAAATAACACAGTCGTGCGTACCAAAAAGAAAATTCCACCCAGGAGAAAAAGTTTCTTTGAAAGCATATAAAAATAATACATCTTACTGGGAGCAAGGTAGAATTGAAAAGATAATCGGGAATATGGTTTACATAGTACAGGGACACAAATTCTCACATACAAGATACGTAAACTAAATAAGGAAGAGACTGTTACAGGATGCTAACGGTTCACCTCAGGAAGAAGTGATGGATACGATTTTCGATACATTTGATGTAAAAAGGCCGCAAACAATGCCAGAACCATGAAGATTGTCCAGAAAAAGGAAGTTCACATAACCTTTGGAAATAGATCCAAAGAAAAAAAAATGTTAAAAACCCCTGCTACGCAAAAGCTTCAGAATGGGGGTGTTATTGGAACTTGCCCATAATAATAATGGACTATTCCGGACATTATAAATACTGCGCCTCAAGAGGGAGCAGAGAGGATTAATTGTAAGAACATTGGAATAGTGATACTTGTCGAGACAACATAGTTCACTCTAACCAAATCTGATAGTCATTACTAATACTTCTACTTCTTTGTATATAATTCTGTTTGTAATATATCTGTGTTATTCCATACCTGTGTTCGAGTTATTCTTCATTGGTTCTACCTTGGACCATCACCGTGCTACAAGGAACTTGGACCATAACAAATAGACGTTTTCATACTGATTTTATCGGTACCCTTTCGTTTAACTTTGTTTTATTGACCAACTTATTTACTCTACTATATACATACATACATACACACACACACACACACACACACACACACACACACACACACACACACACATATACACACACATATATATATATATATATGTGTGTGTGTGTGTATCTGTGTGTGTGTGTATTCCAGTTTTATTCCAAGTTGGTTTTTAAGTAATTAACACTTAGTAATCTCGTGTCTGCCAGTTTGTGTTATGACGCCGACGACGAGTTATCACGTGCCTGGCATTTTCTGATACATTTTCATCTGCGGGCGCCAATAACGCGTTTAGTCGCGGTGATACATTTAGTGTGAAAATAATGTTTTCTGGCTTTAAATAACTCGCAAATGGGTTGATAAGCCGTATAAAACGTATTATTTAGTCTACTAATCTATGAGTGCTGACTGTTTTTTCGTTCCGCCATGTCTAGGGATACTCGCTTTATTTTTTCCACTTGGTTTTCACAGAGCCGGAGTCTGTACTATACGTCCCATGGATTGAACGTACAATTACTATGGCACCAAATTCATGAATTAACGCTTTATTACCATGAGGATCTTTTAGGGCACTTCGGCGTAGTGTGAGTGTTAGCGAGCTTGTCTCACTAGTTCAGTTACGACTGAGTAGAGAGTTCGATCCTTAATAGGTACCCCATACTTTCAACGTAGTGCCACATCTAAGCTATGCTTAGAAAATACGCATCAGGGTATTTCGACATGGTGCAATGGTTAGCAAGCTTGTCTCGTTAGTTCAGTTACGACTTACTTTCGGCCTTGCGCCACATCTAAGCTACGTTTAGTAAATCACTAAGGGCACCTCTCTGTGGTGCAATGGTTAGCGAGCTTGTCTTGTGAGAGCAATTTCGACTGAGTAGTGATTTCCGTTCCTCACTGGGTGTTCCATACTGTCAGCCTTGTGCCATATATAAGCTACGCTTAGAAAATCACTATATCGGTTAGCAAGCCTGTCTTGCTAGATCAATTACGGCTGAATAGTGAGTTCGATCCTCAATGGGTGCCTCATACTTTCCATCTTGCGCCACATCTAAGCTACACTGAGTAAATCCCCATGGGCACCTTGACGTGGTGTAATGGCTAACAAACTTGCCACGTTAGAACCGTTACGACTGAGGAGTGAGTTAGGTTCCTCACTGAGTGCTCCGTACTTTCGGCCTTGTGCCACGTCACAAATGGAAAATGATACAGGAACCGTTATGAAAAGCGATCGAATTTTTATGCTATTTTCTCGCTGACGTTCCAAATGACTGCGCCCGCCATCGCCCGCCATCGCCCGCCATCGCCCGCCATCGCCCCTATTTTCGAAATCCGGAAACACCTCTAATTTACACCATAAGAGGTATCAGGCAGGAAATAATTTCCGGTACTTCCGAAATGCGATCTTTAAAGTGGCAACTCTTCTGATGTTAAACGACACATCGTCATATTTTCTTAAACGAATGGATACTAATAAGAAAGACACTTTTCTAGTTTCATGTTTTCCCAGAGCAAAGAGTCAGGCCTGAAGTCAAGTGGCCACCTTCCTGTTTGACGAGACTTGTTCGTATATATATATATATATATATATATATATATATATATATATATATATTGTTCGTATATATATATATATATATATATATATATATATATATATATATATATATATATATATATACGAACAATATATATACATAATATAGAAAATAGCATAAAAATTCGATCGCTTTTCATAACGGTTCCTGTATCATTTTCCATTTGTGATGTGGCACAAGGACCAAAAACATCCTAGTAGGCCGAAAAAATCATTCAGTGTCATAATATATATATATTGTTCGTATATATATATATATATATATATATATATATATATATATATATATATACGAACAATATATATATATATATATATATTTTAGAATTGGACATAGTCCGACAATTTATTTAAAGACATTTATATTATGTTTAACGTTCTTTTTATAGTATTTAAGCAAATGCTCTGTTTTATAATAAACAGTATTAAATAACATTTACCGGCCTGTCGGAGAGCGAAAATTTTCTATGAAAATTTCTCGGACATTCAGGCCGGTAAATGTTATTTAATACTGTTTATTATAAAACAGAGTATTTGCTTAAATACTTGTATCTATAAAAAGAACGTTAAACATAATATAAATGTCTTTAAATATATATATATATATATATATATATATATATATATATATATATATATATATATATATATATGTTAATAACTATACTCTTTTAGGTTTAAAAAAAACGCGGATAACACAATTTGCAAATAAAAATATATTAAAACAAACAGGTATCTGGGAAAAAATTTGGAAACAAAAAAGAAAAAAAAAAGAAAGGACCAAAAACATCCTAGTAGGCCGAAAAAATCATTCAGTGTCGTAATTTCTAGTCCAAAGATAAAATCCAATCAAGTAAATATGAAAAAAAGAAAGAAAAGAAAAGAAGGAAAGTTCTCCATACGCTAAGTAAAAGTCCTGGTGAGCCAGGAACTACCTACCTAGGCTTCACCTAAATGGATTTTCATGGTAAGCTGGCTGGAGAAGATATGACAAAGGAACATATTTATTGATAAGAAATATATATATGGACTTGAACAGGTTAAGATTGTAGTGATCGGGAAAACATCCTCTTGGGAGTCAGATCCACAGAGCAGTAGTTCCCGTGAAGAAGCTGTTCGAGTGGAACATTTTTGACCTGATCTGGCACTTGTAAAGGTAGAGGATAGCATGCGGAGATATGATAAAATATAGTTTTAAGGTGTGCCATATTTATGGATTAAAGTGCTCAATATCAGAGATAGCGTATATATATATATATATATATATATATATATATATATATATATATATTATTGAATGTTAAAGACAACATAGTCTTGCATATTTTCTTTTGAATTTTCTCATATTCTCTAATGAGACTTTTTATTTGAAAATGATTTCGAAATATGTATTGTCCATACGATGACCTAGCGCTTTCGAACATCATTGTTCATCTTCAGGGTCAATATTTTTAGTCAAAAATTTTTTATTTTTTTTATCTTGTAGCGTAATCATGTTGCTACTTTTTTACAAACTAAATAAACGTTAAAATCCTTTTAAATTCAAAAGACGCGATGATGTTATCAAGTGCAGGGCGAAGATTTTTATCATGTGACAGCGTGAAAAAGATTTTTTATTATACAAGCCAAAAGATCGAAGAATACGTTATAAAATTTAAATATATTATAAGCATTGTAATATGTTACCAGAAATATTGTAATCTATACGATTAATAAGAGGTCTTTTGCTTTTAATATGTAATGCCTCTAAGATTTTAAGGCGTCTAATGTCTGTATGTTTATCTATAATTTTAGTATTTTTCTATAAGTATTTTACGTATATCAGATTGCATAAGGGAAACAGTGTGTGACTTAATATGTTGTTTAATGGAGCTAGAATTATTTAAATGCAGAGTTAATCTTCTGGAGAGCCGGGTGGTTGTAAATCCAATATATGTATGTGGATTAGAAGAACATTCTTCCATGGGACAATATTGACCCTGAAGATGAACAATGATGTTCGAAAGCGCTAGGTCATCGTATGGACAATACATATTTCGAAATCATTTTCAAATAAAAAGTCTCATTAGAGAATATAAGAAAATTCAAAAGAAAATATGCAAGACTATGTTGTCTTTAACATTCAATACTACATGTTTAAAAGAAAAGTTGCTGCCAAATTACACATTCACACACACACACACACACACACACACACACACACACACACACACATATATATATATATATATATATATATATATATATATATATATATATATATATATATATATCCAAGTACGATGAGAACGAATAGAGTGCAATTCCAACGTTCGTAATATTTAATTTAAAAAATGGCCCAATACAGGGCTCGCCTGATAAGACGCATTGATATGCGTTGAAACACGACTGTAATTGTGTCGCAATTTTACATGTTTTCGGCATAATATCCTTATATATATATATATATATATATATATATATATAGTTTTAAGGTGTGTTATATTTATGGGATAAAGTGCTCGTTATCAGAGATACAGCATATGTAAGTATAAAAGTGAACATTGCTCAGATGCGATAGGCTGTTTCATGCTAGACGCAATCGTCAGGCCACGATTGCGTCTAGCATGAAACAGCCTGTCGCCCCTGTGTGTTGACTTCAATGTTCATTTATATATATATTTTTTTTTTTCAAGCATGTTTCATTAAATAATATAGACATATTATATTTATTTATTTTTATAATAATCCTTTCTGGTTCTCTGATAAATTTCTTGATGTTAAGTTGAAATTTAAAAAGGAAGGCGCCGTATTTTTTGTTAACCCAAGTACTTTCCATCTCCTCCGGCATCACCCTCAGGGGTGAATTGCGAAGACAAACTTAATGCAACTGTAATCGTTGTGATGACTAAAATTTAACACTATTTTGCAAATTATCATTTCTGGTTATCCTCCTTGCATTGTTTATAAAATGTCACAATCACAACGGTTAATTTTAAAATAATTATAACAGAACGCGTTCACGCGTGTTTACAAAAATCATCATCACAGCGATTACAGTTACATTAAGTATGTCTTCCCAATTCACTCCTAAGGATGATCTCGAAGGAGATTGAAAGTACTTGGGTTGTCAGATTGACCAGAAGTTGCCGTGTCGATAGTCAGGAGTCGAATGACCGAAACCGGTCATTTGCACATAGGTTTCGGGTGACATGTCCGGCAGTATTTTAGAAATATTCGAAATATTATGTAAATTATTAATCGACCACTGACAGCGTTTTTCTCGCATTTTTGAGGGACTTTTTTGTGAGCCAGCATCTGTTTAAGGTAATCTATGAATACAGACCATACAGCAAGGAAAATTCGGTTGGAGAATGAATTACGCGTTGTCAACGCAAACGGATTACTAATCAACTGAAACATTTCCCGCTTTTCTGATGTAGATTCCACAACAAAACCAAGGCACGCACATTTCCCCTTTCAAGTTTTTTTTTATCATTAAACAAAACTCAATATGTGTCTGTGAATTTTTCCATTTCTTATGGACTTTATTAAACACACTTCAACGTGTGTCTGTGAACATTTCCATTGTTATTAAGGTGTCTTTTATTAAAGACACCTTAATGTGTAGATGCAACATTTCCCCTTTCAAAGGGTTTTATTAAACACATCTAAATGTGTGTATTTTAATTTGCCCTTTCAAGGGTGTATTTAAAAACACCTCAGTGTGTGTCTGTGAACTTACCGTTTTTTTTCAAGGGTTTTAATATATTCGCCACACGATGTACATGCAGATCAATTGTTATTTGTTGATAAATCTTTATCTTCAGTTTCATTTAAATTTCATTTGTTTTAATGCCTTGCTTCACTATTTCATTGTTATATCT
>OZ038504.1:45581748-45586748 GCA_964036315.1 Acanthosepion esculentum
ACACATCATAGCAAATACGGATTAATACAAGAGTACTACTAGGTCCTCCTCCTAGGAGGCACGGTGGAGTAATGAATAGCGGCTGGGATTGAGGAATCGGAGAGCCGAGTTTCACTTACGTGCTAGTACCCTTGGGAAAGGTTTGAATCTTCTTCTCTCCCCCCACCAGCTACGGGTAAATAGAATAAATAAATTCTCTCCCCCCAGCTATGGGTAAATAGAGTAAATAGAATAAAATTGTAAAAACAAACCAAGTTCCATAGCCTTGGATGGCAACTGGTCTACCGCAGAAAGAAATGGCAACCAACTAAGGGAAAAATATCTGCCTCGTCTGTCACGTATCGAAAGCTACATGATCGCCTAAGCATGTATCACGCATGGCATATCACTGAACTGATATTCACTTACGTGCTAATACCTTTGTGGAAAGGTATGAGTCCTCTTCTTCTCTCTCCAGCTATGGGTAAATAGCAGGACAGACCGAGTTCTATAGCCTTGGATGGCAACTGGTCTACCGCAGAAAGAAATGGCAACCTACTACGGGAAAAAAATCTGCCTCGTCAGTCATGTATCCAAAGATACATGATCGCCTAAGTGTTTATCACGCATGGCACATAACTGACTATTAGGCCCCATCGTTAAATGCAACATCAATCGCCATCTTCTGTCTTTCTCATTTTCTTTCAGTTTCAGTAACCCTCCCCCTTGCGTCTTTGTGGCTTTATCGCCTTGCATAGGGCGAAATGATTAAAATAATATTTCGTGACCTTGACCTGCAGTAGTAACTGATGGTTAACGAATGAGAGAGGTTACGAATCATTTTCTTTTCTTAGGAAATGTATTTACGTGTGCTCGATTTAGTGGGCGGAAGATAATCCCGGCATGGCAAGGTTCATTTTTCATGAAGTTTGTTTTAATTAAAATTTCTTTGTTCTTCTCAATGGTTATAGCGCTGGGCTGGAAAGAGCAAGGGTCAGAATTTCTTCTGTGTACGCGTGTCTCTTCAGAATCTTGGCGATCATGGCTCTCCATAATTTCCTACCCTTTATAGCTCTTAATAAATTTCTCCTAAATCTTGTTTCGCCATCCATTTATTCAAGTTCAGTAAGTATGTGATGCGTTGCTTCCTTCTGTCTCGTTTACCTTCAATCTGTTATGTGAGTATCAGGTTTTCCAAGCCTTCTTTCCTCATTATGTGACCTAGAAATTTCAACTGTCCTTTCCTGATGTTTAGTATAAGTGTCCTTTTTTTTTTTCTTTTTCTCTAAAACTTTGCTCACATGTTTGGTCCATAGTATTCTCAGCATCCTTCTGTAGAACCACATTTCTGTTGCGTCAATCTTTGAGGAGATTGTACAGCATTTATTGCTATATAGCATGACTTCTATTACATAACAGTTCGGTACGCTTTTCTTTGTTTCTAACAATTTTTTTCTGTTTCTTAATACTTTGCTTAGCTTTTGGAAGGCATCTTTCGCTATCCCAATGCGTCATTGGATGTCAGTGTCACACTCTCCGTCCTCCGTTAAAACACTTCCCAGATATTTAAATTACTGTATTTGTTTGATTTTGGTATCTCCAATTTGTAATTTGAATGTTGGGCTGTTCCCTGGGCTAACAAAACATGCATTCCGTCTTCTTGCAATTGAATGGTTAGTCCTTTCTTCTCGCTTTCCTTCGCTACTGAATGTAGGAGATCTTGTTGTTCCCTTTCTACATGAAGGAAAACAAAAAAAAAATGAAGTAACATTGAATCAGGATGACCCTTCGAACTATCGGCCTGTTAGCCATCTGCCTCTTTTTGGTAAACTACTAGAGACTCGAATCAAGTCTGAACTGTTTAAGCATCTCACATCGCAGGGCCTTCTTTCAGACCGGCACCATGGCCTTCTCTTTTCTCGGTCAACTACTGATGTACTAACGATTATTATTGCTGAAAAAGTCTATCAAGCTTTAAACAGGAAAGGTGAAGCTTGGGTTGTTGCTTTAGACATCTTGAAAGCGTTTGACAGGTTTTGGCATACCGGTCTTTTTTAATTGATCCAGTATTTCTTATTGTTGTAGAGTAGCTAGCACCCCTTCAACACTCTACCTTAAATAGTCTCTGATATAGGACTTCAACAGTTGATTAAGACGAATATGCAATGCATTTGGCCCTGATCTGGCATCTCGTCTGCAGTCGCTCTCTCACAGACGTGCCGTCGCCTCCCTCTGTCTTTTTTACAAATACTTTCACGGTAACTGCTCCGATGAGCTGCTTTCGCTGGTTCCCAGACTTCATGAATTTAAGCGTTCAACTAGGCCGGCATCACGCTCTCAACCTTTCACTGTCGAAACTGTTAAATGTAGCCATCTCTTCTACTCTAATAGCTTCATGTCTCGCACTTCTCGCTTGTGGAACTCCCTCCCCTTTTCTTGTTTCCCTGATGGCTATAATCTCCAACTATTCAAATGTAATGTCAATCGACGTCTCCAGATACCTTGATCTATCCCCATATCCTTCTCTTCATCCTTTCCTCTATCACACATCCTTGCTCTCACTCCAACTCTTTGTAACCCCCTGCGTGCTAGTGGCTTCCCGCCTTGCTTGGGGTGAAACGCTTAAAAAGAAAAAGAAGTTGATACTAAGCTGATTAATATTCGGACTGATCTTACTTCGTTTGGCTATACGGCATTTGACCCTCCTCTATTCCTTGTAAGTTGTCTTGTTAATTGTTTTGTAACTTACTGTTCTGTATTTTTTGTATGTATCCGTTAGCATTGGATACTGGTGCTGAATAAATATATTAAGCATTCATTCTTCTCTGTGTATCATTCACCTCGACGATACAACACTTATCAAATCACGAAATGGAAATTGACGTGAGTGGCCACTCTTTTAGATTTTTTGTAATAATGCAGGTGTTCCCCAGGGTCCTATCCTTGGATTTACTATATTCTTAATTTTCATCAATGACCATCAGAATGACATCATTTCTCAACTTGATATCTGTGCTGATGACACAACCATTTACTCCTGTTTTGATAGTAAGTCTGATCAGTTCGATAAGGTCAAGTTGGCAGCTGATCTAAAAAATAACCTACTGTTATTAACTGGGGCAAGGAATGGCTTGTAAATTTTAACGCTTCCAAAACGAAACCTCTCTATTAATCATCTAAGAGAACCCTTTACGCCTTCCATCAGCATGGCTGATGCTAATATCCAGGAGAGTGACTCGTGTGTCTTCTCGGTCTAACATTCTCGGCTGACATGAAGTGGAACGTTTATATTGAATCTATTGCTAGGTATGCTGCTAGGAAAGTTAGTTCACTGTGTCGTGCTAGACACTTTTCTCGCCAGAATCTATATTACATATTTATAAGTCTACCATTCGCCCATGCTTTGAATATTGCTGCCACATATGGTCCTGTGCTCTTGATATTCTTGATTAGATCCAAAGAAGAATCAGCAATATTATTGGTCCTGGCCTCGCGTCTCGACTTCAGTTACTTTCCTCCCGCTGTAAAGTTGCCTCCCTGTGCCTTTCCTCTAAATACTTTCATGGTAATTGTTCGGATAAGCTCTTCGATGTGTTATCTAGACTTTTTGAATTTAAGCGCGGTTCTAGATTGGTGGCAAAGGCTCATCAATTCACAGTTGAAGTGGCTAGATGTAATCGTAAGTTCAATGCTAACTGTTTCTTCTCTCGTACTTCACACTTGTGGAACTGTCTTCCGGTTCCATGCTTTCCAGGCAACTTTGATCTTTAAAAAATTGAATGCAATGTCAATCTTTATTTACAGTCTCCGTGATTATTCTTCTCTTGTTCTCACTCCTTAATAATGTTTCTCTTTTTTTATTATTCTTTCACACTCAGTAACCTCTTGTGTTTTTTGTGGCTTTACTACCTTTCATGGAGTGAAATGATTAAAACAAGAAAAAGAAATCTGGGAAATGCAACAACTGACGACGGAAAGTTTGACATAGCGATCAGAAGGTGTACTGTAGTGCCTTCCAGAGACTAAGCAACGTGTTATGGTATAAAAATATTTCATTAAAAACAAGGCAAAGAGTGCTGACTTCTTATTTCATGTCTATCCTCCTGTATGACAGTAAGTGCTGAACAACTTCCTTCCTAATGAAGAAGATACTCGAAGTGAGAAGAGCAATTAGGAAGTACTAAAGAAAATGGGAACTAGAAAGACTTCTATTTGCTGTGTCCCTTCAAGATGTCGGTGATCATGGTTCTCCACATTTTCCTATCCTTTGTAGCACTCAGCAAATATTATCTTTTTACTATCTCTCCAATTCCTGTTCTACCAACCATTTACACTAGCTCATTTTTCTTATATATGCTGTGTCCCTTCAAGACATGGGCGATCATGGTTCTCCACAACTTTCTATCCTTTGTAGCTCTTAACAAAGATTATCTTTTTACTGTCCCTCCTAATTCCTGCTCTACCAAGAATTTACACAAGTTCATCCTTCTTCTATGTGCTGTGTCACTTCAAGACATGGTCGATCATGGTTCTCCACAACTTCCTATCCTTTGTAGCTCTTAACAAAGATTATCTTTTTACTGTCCCTCCTAATTCCTGCTCTACCAAGAATTTACACAAGCTCATCCTTCTTCTATGTGCTGTATCACTTCAAGACATGGGCGATCATGGTTCTCCACAACTTCCTATCCTTTGTAGCTCTTAACAAAGATTGTCTTTTTACTGTCCCTCCTAATTCCTGCTCTACCAAGAATTTACACAAGTTCATCCTTCTTCTATGTGCTGTATCACTTCAAGACATGGGCGATCATGGTTCTCCACAACTTCCTATCCTTTGTAGCTCTTAACAAAGATTATCTTTTTACTGTCCCTCCTAATTCCTGCTCTACCAAGAATTTACACAAGCTCATCCTTCTTCTATGTGCTGTATCACTTCAAGACATGGGCGATCATGGTTCTCCACAACTTCCTATCCTTTGTAGCTCTTAACAAAGATTATCTTTTTACTGTCCCTCCTAATT
>OZ038504.1:45589248-45694248 GCA_964036315.1 Acanthosepion esculentum
TTGTAGAGAGCCATCATCACCCAGGATATCTTTTGACAAATGTTTAACGGATCGCATATCAGGTACATGAAGGTATGGTAAAGTGTTAAAAGTCGCTTAAATCTGCAAGGACAGGAAGTTGTGGAGAGTCATTAATGATCTATTGGTCAAAGTTTGACAAAGGATATAGCCACTGACCATATGTCCACCACTATGGTGCTGAATAGTTATCCCTTGAGCAAGAAAGGGGTCCACAACAAATTCTGATAGTTGGCCACTTCATCGGTAGGCCCGAGAATTTTTCAGTACCCATGGCTTCGTGGACAAAAAACAACAACAAATAAACAAACAAAAAATAGCAGGGGTTTCTACATTTACTTTGTATCTTAAGATAGCCAGCGCGAACCAAGAGTAAGATGCAGGATTTCCACAGTGGCTACAGGAGAACATATGGCAACCGGAAGGAGCTCGGCCTTTACGATGAGGCCGCTACTCCTGCTCTGCAGTTTATGCTGGAAAGAGAAAAATTCGGGGATGGTTGTCATGTTTCTCCACCAGCCGATTCACCTGTCCGCGGAGGTAGTCCAACCCGCAGTAGACGAGGGTCTTTTCTTTTAAGAAACCAGTTAATCGCATATAAAGTGATAGTCTTCCATTTTTGCCATAGAACTTGCACAATGCATATAAGTCTTTTACAGTACAGTTTCAACCAATGCTCTTGTCCCTAGATAACTTGAAAAAATGGTACTACTAAAAAAACAAAAACGAAAAAAACAAAAAACAAGCTAGCAGTGTCTGTTCAGTTTTATACAAACAAATCAAAGTCCAAAGAAAAACAAAGCAAAGAAAACAATGAGTGTTTATGTGTTGCGTGTGTGCTTCAAAGAAAGGCTCAGAGAAAGAAAGAGAATGAGAGAGAGAAATAGAAACTGTTCCAATGAGAAAGGCAAGTTGCCAGTTAAAAGGACACCTTTGACAGATGCGACACGCAAGAAGAGCCAATTGTGTTGACATGTGGCCTGAGTGGATAAAATTCCAGTTTGGCAGACGAAAATGACGCTAAAATTCCTATCTATTGTGTCTATCGTATCTTACTGGCTTTTTCATATCTCAGTTTCACCTTATCTATGTGTCTCTCTTACACTGCTCAGTCTGTTCACATCTATCTATCTATCTATCTATCTATCTATCTCAGACTGTTCACATCTATCTATCTATCTATCTCAGTCTGTTCATATCTATCTATCTATCTATTTATCTATCTATCTATCTATCTCAGCCTGTTCACATCTATCTATCTATCTATCTATCTATCTATCTATCTATCTATCTATCTATCTATCTCAGACTGTTCATATCTATCTCATTCTGTTCACATCTATCTATCTATCTATCTATCTCAGTCTGTTCATATCTATCTATCTATCTATCTATCTATCTATCTATCTATCTATCTATCTATCTATCTATCTATCTCAGCCTGTTAACGTCTATCTATCTCAGCCTGTTCACATCTATCTATCTATCTATCTATCTATCTATCTATCTATCTATCTATCTATCTATCTATCTATCTATCTATCTATCTCAGTCTGTTCACATCTATTTACTTACTATTAAGACAGTAATAGTCTTAATAGTTAGTCTGATCCGATAGATAAGGTCAAATTGGCAGCTGCTATAAAAGACACCTGCTGTTAACTGGGACAAGGAATGGCTTGTTAATTTTAAAGTAACCAAAGCGAAACTGCTCTCTATTAATTATCTAAGAGAACCCTTTTTGCCTTCCATCAGCATGTCTGCTGACGTGAACCCCTCGTTGTGCCTTCTCGGACTGACGTTTTCTGCTGATGTAGATGGAAAGATTATATTGAAATCAATTGCTAGCTTTGCCGCTGGGAAAGTTGGTTTACCGTGACGTGATAGACACTTTTTCTCCTCACCTGGATTTATCTTTCATATTTATAAGTCTACCAATTGTCTATGCATTGAATATTGCTGTCACATATGGTCTGTATATATTTAAAGACCCCAGCTAAAATCCAAAGTAGAATCTCCAAAGTTATTGGACCTTAACCTGGCATCTCGGCTTCAGTCCCTTTCTCCCCTCCGTAACGTAGCTTCCCTCTGCCTTTTCTATAAATATTTTTATGGTAATTGTTCGGATGAACTTTCCTCTTTGGTACCTAGTCTTTATGAATTTAGGCGCAGTACCAGACAGTAACAGTTTCTTCTACCGTACTTTTCTCTTGTGGAACTCTTTTCTGGCTTCTTGCTTCCCAGTCAACTTTGACCTCCAAAAATGAAAATGTAATGTCGATCGTTATCTTATGTCTTCTTAATTGCTGTTCTCTTTATTGTTATTTCTCCTTAATAATATTTTTTGTTTGTTTTTCTAATATTTTTCCCACTCAGTAATTCCCCTTGCGTCTTAGTGTCTTTGTTGCCTTTCTTGGGGTGAAATGATTAAAATAAATATTCCGTTGGGTCGTTTTGTGTTTGTTTGTTTTTTTAAAAGCAAAAACTACGTCTGGCTCATAATCTTCAATTCGTTTACCATAACTGTATTTATTGATAAAATTTACTACTTGTTATATCTTTGACAGATACGCAACTCCCAAGAAAATACACCACCTTTGTGTTTATGCCATATATCACTTTAGATTCCTATTTCAATAGTCAAACTTTACCCCCTTTAGCGAATTAGACACAAGACCAATCGTAATAAAAATAATAACAAACGTCCCGTAAACCAATGCGTTACAGACGATCTTTGTGGCGGCCACACCTATTTTCAAACCACATTTTTGGCTGTCGTCATTTCTTAAAACAACGTCAGCCATTTTCCTGCTGCGTATCTCAAATCAGTGATTATGCCTACTCATTTATTTGACGTTTTCTGGGTTATCCGGATCTAGGCCTATCAAATCGCTCAGTTGTAAGTAGTATTTACAATACTTGGAGTTCCAGGTATACTTGCCGATAGTGAAATATCGTCTTTCGTGTTCAAACATTTCTCTCGTGTTTGTACCTCCAAACATTCGCGGAAAAATGAACATAAAAAGAAAATGCCCAAAACTTAATAAAAAAGTTTTATCGTCAAAATCTTTATTTTTAATAGGAAAGACCGAAGCATTTTTTGATTATTAAATTATACTTTTAATCTTTTTTGTTTTTTTCGTCATCAGGTGACCATAAATTAGTATGGAACATTTTAGCGTCTTTCTGCAATAAAATTATCGCAAAAGTCAAATAATTATATAATTATAGGGTTTAAATGAAACTTTTAGGACTTATTCACAAATGAATCAAATTATTTTAGGAACCTTTCTTTTAGAGAAAATCTTGGGAAAAAACTTTTTTTTACATATGTTACACCCACTTATTTAATTTTATGATATTTTGAGAAACTAACTTTTATACAGTTTAATGTTTATATTAATTATAAGCACACGCCCTTGAAGAATTTAAACCATCAATTTTTTGTAAAACAGGATCCCTAGTTAACGAAAATATGCTCTTAATCGTCAAATAAAAAATGCATTAAAACTAAGACATTATTTAATTAGAAAATCTTTTAATTGCTTTTACGAATAAGATATAATATGGACATTATTGTCTCAAGATAAAAAATTTCGTTGAATATTGATTTTTTACAAGAATTATTTTCATTTTTTTTAAATTTAATTAGATCATCATTTAAATTTTTTATTAATTTTTATCTATTAGGTGATATTTTCATTAAGTAAAAATTATTTTTATTAATCATAAATCGAAAAGCCTACTACAATACAACGAGTAATTTAAAAAGAATTATGAATTTTGTGTGTGTGTGTATAAACGTATCAATTTTTGTAAAAACTATGGCCGTCCATAGAAGACATTATCAGAAAATAAGAGCGGCAACTTTAGTAAATTTAAAGCCAAAGTATCTAAAATTCAATAAAACATTAGATTACTTCGTATATGTATATATATGTATATCTTAGTGTCTTGGAAAGTATCATCAATACTAACTAAAATCTACTTTAGTTTGATAATGGTTTTTATAATTGCTTATAGACTTAATAATTAACAATTGTGTCTCGTTACATTTTAATATTGTATGGACTTTACTGTCCTTTATCGTCAATAAGATAATATTGTTAGAATATGTGTAGGTTTATGTATGTATATGCCTATTTATGTGTGTGTATATACATGTGTGTGTATATGTGTATGCGTATATATATGTGTGTGTGTGTGTGTTTAAGTTTGCGTTTGTAAGTGTTTTCTATATATATGCGTGTGTTTGTATATGTGTATGCGTGTATATATGTATGTTTGTGTGTTTCTGTATATATATATATGTGTGTGTGCATACGTGTATATATATATATATATATACATATATATATATATGTGTGTGTGTGTGTGTGTGTGTGTGTATATGTTTGTCTGTAGGTAGGCTTTTCTATGTTTCTGAAGAATGGGTATACACAGGTCTGTATGTATTTTTTATTTTCTTTCACCTACTGTTATATTTTTGTACTCGTGTATGTGCACCAGTGCGTATATAGATAATTATGAAATATATTTTTATATATATTTGTGTGTTTGGAGTTTTCGTTTTTATATATTAGATGGTGTTAGCTTTATGCGTATATATCTATTTTTCTGTCCATGTCTATCTGTTTTAATGTCCTTTCTTTCCCTAATGTTTCTTTTTCTGTTCTGCCCATGTTGAATTTTATCTATTCTATCATTTTTATCTATGTATATTTGCCCGTATATGTTATATTTTAATAAGTGGCTAGAATTTGTTTAATAACACATTCAAACTTGAATATTTATTGGTAGGTGTATCGGCGTGTCTTTGTCAATGTATATGTGTGAGTGTACGTGTCTTTGTCGCGCTGTCTGTATGTATAGTCACTTGTGTGTACCTTTCACTGTATATGTATGTTGTCTTTTTTTTTTTTAAGGGTCGTGAAGATATTTCCTGTCTCATCGATTTTTTTGTGTGTATATATCTAAATACGCCTGCGTGTTTATGTAATATAATCTGATTGTGTATGTATTGTCTTTTGCAAGATTTCATCCTCCCCTGTCTCTGTTTATGCTTCAAATGTATCGATGTTGTCATGAAGTTCAGAGCAACATTTGATCTTAACGTTTATTCCAACTTAATTTCAATAAAAACAAAATAAATAGAATAACATATGTATTTTTTCTTTTTTCCTCAGTAATTTATAATTTTAAACTTAATATAGATTAAATTTAAATTTTAAAATGGGTAATTTTTTATTTAAAATTTTATCGTATAGTTTAAAATTTATTAGTTAGAATAAATTCTATTTTAGTCTAACCCCAACATTAAAGCATTAAATAATTATTATAACCTTAGTTCGTTATCAAGTTTTTTGAATTCTCATATACCTACTTGTATTTTGATTGGTCATTGCAGCTTATGTAACAGCGTTTTCCCTAGCGAGGGGTGTTTTATTGATTTGAACCTTTTAAAACCCTTTATTCTACAATCAACACCATCACTTGATGTTATGGTCCAATATCCTCGTTGCCACAGTTATGGTCCAAGGTTGGGACCAAGGAAGAACAACACGAACACAAGAGTAGAAATAACAAAGATATATTACACAGAATAATAATACAAGATGTTGAAGGTGTTAGTATGACTGTCAGTCTGGTTTGGAGTGAACTACTATTGGTTCGACTCGATGCCGTCTCGACTCGTTCCCCGTCTCTCTTGAGAGGCGCAGTCTTTATAGTGTCAGGAAGTGTTCATTCTGTCGTTATAGGTAAGATCCCATAACACTTGATAAGACACCAGAAGTGTTGAAACAAAATGGCTATTTTTGTATTGATTTTATAACATATTTATGTTATAATTTTCGAATAAATAATTATATTTGCTCTACTCTGTATTGAGCATTCTTTTAAGAATAGCATTTGTTGGTTATTGGAATTTATTCTGTATACACCAATCCTATACTTATATATATATATATATATATATATATATATATATATAATGGCACGTAGAATCTACCCCCGTGGACTACATAAAGGATTCGGCTCGAAATTCTAACGTATATCACCTGAAAAAGGTCGGAACGTGCAACGGCCGATAAAAATGAGGACAACAGTCCAAACAATGTGAATAGTATAAAAAGAGAATTACGTTGCGCTGACAGATTTGTATATATGGCTAAAAATCGCTAAAATCAGTCATTTTTAGCAATTTGAAATGAAAAAAACTCATTCCAATAAATTTAAATTCGTTTTGAAATGCAGCAAAGTACTTGCTTATTGCAAACATTAAATTTAATCTGTTAGCCTGAAATTAAAACGAACCTTAAAAAATCTAAGGAAGATGTTTTTATTTTTAAAAATTAATTTTAAACTTTAGGTATCACTTTTCTTTGGGGAATCCACTCTTATTCGATGTGGTAATTCTGGCTTACTTTGCTTTTGATATACATCCAACTACTAGACTCAGTATGCCTGGTAAGGGTCGAACTCACTTCTGGATGTTGGCGATCATAACTCTCCACAATTTCCTGTCCTTTATAGCGCTTAATAATTTTTTTCTTTTTCTTATCTGCCCTAAACCTTGCTTCGCTATCCATTTACTCAAGCTCAATCGGGATGTTTTGCGTTGCTTTCCTCTGGCCGGCTTACCTTTAATCTGCCCTGTGAGTATCAATTTCAAAACCCTCTTTCCTCATTATGTGCGCTAAAAATTTCAACTGTCTCTTCCTAATGATAAATATAAGTGTAATTTTTGTTTCCATTTTCTCCAAAACTTCCCAATTGCTCATATATTTGGTCCATGGTATTCTCAGCATCCTTTTATAGAACCACATTTCTGTTGCTTTCAGCCTCTTCTTCATTTGTGAGGAGTGTTACGAGGATGCATTTCTATAAAAAGAAAGTCTGAATAAGGTTAAAATTTATAGTAAGGGATTCTACTGAGTCCTACCTGTTAATACAAAAAAAAGTTTTCTTTCATGAAGTAGTTGTAAAATAGAGAAATTTGAAATAGAACATTTGGAAGATTCTAGATCATTCCAGTATATTCGAGAAGAATCTAGATGATTCGAGAAACATCTAGAAATATGCAAATTAGGTGTTAGCCCCTATAAAATAGGTTTTTGGTAAAGGGTCGTCAGTTGCTAAAGGAATTTCTGCCAGTATCAATTCCGGTTTTTGATTCGAGGATTATTATATCCAGCCGAAAGAATCTCTATGAAAAGTTGCCGACCAACAAAAACCCAAGAGAGAATTTCATGGAACAAATCTGGTAAATATAATTTTGACTATTTTCATTGACCAAACTAGGAATTTATCTTTATTTACACACATTTGTGGATTTCCAATAATAGCAACTAGATTACTTCGCTAGCCCTAACGTAGTTAAGACACTTGATTCTTCCCTTCTCCCTCGTAACACTTCGCCAGTAACTCTGTGTTTTCAGTTTTGTATAGCCAATTGTATATCTTGTATATATTTTATTTTATGTTTTTCAGTAAGTTAAATATTGTTTGTGATTTCGCTCTGTGTTTTGGCAAATCATTCTTTTTTCCTTTGTTACAATTATCAACACGTAACAGGAGATTGTCCAGCATTCACTGGGTGGTCTGATATCACGTAACATTTCAGTACTTTTCTTTAACGATATTTTCCTTTTTCTTAATACTTTGCTTAGCTTTTGGAAAGCATCTTTCCCTGTTTACTGGCATATAGGAGGACTGATTAGATTCAATATGAATATTTTACCATATAGAAAAGAAAATTCAGTTAATTAACTCATTAGACACGCATTAAAAAAAGACTCTTAGTCACTGTGAAATTGAAACGGAAAGAATTTATTTACAATTATGTGGCAAGTGGAGTGTAAAATATTCTTTCCACAAGGTGTTGTTGTTGTTATTGTCAAGGATTGATAGGTCAACGTCGTAGTGGAACCGTTTGCTGTTGAATGAAGAATGCCGAATGAAAGTCGTTGTGGTAAACTTGTTGAAGTTGGTACAATTTTGCAAAATTATGGTAGCAGCGAACGTGTTACCTTGCATCATCAAAGGAAACTTTTTTTTACATTCGTTTCACATGTCAACAAAAATGCCTGCATTAAGTTTCGTATGTCGCCTTAGTTCTTGGTTGGTTACGTAGTATCTCGGAGTTTAAAGCTATTTATTGCTGAAAATGTTAACTGATGCGATGGGTAAAGCAGATCAGTTAACATCTGTTTGGTTTGGTTTACCGTATATCACCCTCAATGGGTTATTTAATGCCGACAAGATTTTTAAAATAGGTTCGTATGAATAGAATATGTGTTCTTTGTAAGAAATCAGTTTGTAGATCAGGTTTCATTGACGCATTTTTGTAGAGAGGGTTTTAGTCGAGAGTCAAACGTACTGCTGGTAATATATTTTTGTCAAAAATATATTACTGGTAATATATATATATATATATATATATATATATATATATATATATATATATATGTATTGCTGGTAATATTTTTTCAAAAATGTATTACTGGTATTTTTACTATAAAAAAAAAACTATTTTTATACTTTCATAATGTTTTCACCCCAGTTTGGGGTTTAACTATTTGCTCATAGCTGGGACCCTAACAAGTGCTACCACCCCGGGTAAGGGTGAACCTGGGAACAACAGCAACTAAGAGATAGCTTCACGCTCCTCAAAATCTGATCTAGAGGCCTTGCTGCCGAAATGGTTAACATCAGTGCTGACTATCCAGTCTGGTGAATTGTGAATGAATAGCTATTTAACCGACCGACGAATTTGCTTATATTTTCGTCGATAGGCTCACGAAGCTATCTTTTCAAAATAAAGCGGATTTCAAATTCCATTCTTCTGATTGGAGGAAAATAATTCTGAGGATGAGTTTTCTTCAATTTATTTGTATTTTTTCAGAACCTTTTATTTATTGCCCTAAGTCAGACACAGCGTCGCCATAACGAAGCTCAGAATCAAGGCTTATTAAATAAGGACGGGACGGCCGAACAGCTTATTGGTAGATAATGCCTTTACTCATAGGTAAAGGGCAAAGGGTAGTCTCTTTATTTCGCATAAATTTTTATACCAAAGATACTAAATTCGGATTAGTCGCACAATACCAATTTGAACCAAAAATCGAATTCTTGTGCTTTATAACGAACTGAATTTATCTTTAACAAAGTTTTTGGTGCCTTACCAACCAAACGTACCAAGTTTGATCAAAAAACTATCGGGCTCGATAGTAATATGGTAACGGACCTAAAATACGCAGAACGAAGCCGCTTGGTACAGGTTGACCTTGAACTCTGTTGCGTTTATAGCTTTGCTTGGAAGGGAAGTGTGTCGAGTGTGGTCCTCTCACTACACCACAGAGTTTCTATAAGTGACAATCACTTGTGCATCAGTTCTGGGCCAGATACAACATTCCCAAGGTTCTATAACAACCATATTCCCCAGTTCTCACCCCCTTTTTCACTTTTAAAAATCAAATCTCACTTGTAAATCTCACTTGTAAAGAACAAGATTTCAACACGACGAGGAAATCCAAGAGAATGCGACGAGACAACTGCTTGCTATCCACAAAATGGAGCTTCACGAATGTTCCCATCAACGGAAACGACACTGTATTATATAGGTGGTTTCAGAAGGAGATTAAATGCCGAATTGATATAAGTTTTAGCGATGGAATAGTCCATACCTACCTTTCACCCCTCAGGGATAATGCACTTTACACTAATAATCGCCTATTCACCAATCAGAATCTTAGTTTCAGCAAACTAGACTTTTCATTGGCTCAGACCTCTAAAACTGTAGCAAGTTTAAGCGAAAATATCTTTTCGCGCCTAACGTTTTGAGCCGATTTTTAAGACCCAAAACTCAATAAATAGAAGCGTCCGAATCGATTCGAATCAGTCAGAAATTCACCCTAGAGATAGCCTTAGCTAGGGAGGCCGTGGAGCTTTCGAATAGCAAGCGCTACATGGGCCAGATAATTATACATAGGTTAAGCAAGATGTCTTCCGAAGCTGTAAACATAGGCGCAGAATTGCGCAAGGAAGAGGTCCGTCGAGGTGACGATCGTTACATTCGTGAAGTCGAAACCCCGGAGGGACGTACTCTTCGGGCCACTGACGACATGTGCGAGGCGTTTCGACGGCATGTCTTCGTGAGGACGAGTTTTGCAGCTATTTGGCTGACTTTCCTCGGCTTTCGCCGACTGAAGCGGCTAGCTGCGAGGGAGAGATCACGGAAGGCGAGGTCTACGCGGCATTAAAGAAGGTCGGCAGAGGCAAGTCGCCCGGTCTGGATGGTTTGCCATATGAATTGTATTTGAGGCTGTCTTTGTCCCGATTTTTACAGTGGTATTCAACAACTGGTTTCGGCAGGGGTCCCTCCCCGACCGGTTTTCCAGGGGTGTGATCACGCTGTTGAAAAAGGGCAAGTGTGTTGGGGAGGAAAACTAGATGATTACAGGCCCATAACTCTGCTAAACACAGAGTTAAAGATTTCGGCCAAGATCCTACAGGAGCGTTTGCAGTCAGTTGCCTAGTCCTTGTTGGGTCCTGAGAAGACTTGTTCTGTGAGGCGCCGAACAATTCAGAGCAACCTGCATCTGATCCGCATGATCATAGAGGGTGTAAAATACGATGAGGATGCGCTGGTCAATTTAGATCAGTCCAAGGCATTTGATAGGGTTGACCATCGCTACCTAGCGGCTGTCCTGCAGACCGCCGGATTCGAACCCGACTTCTGCCGCTGGTTTAGCCTCTTGAATCGCTCCCCCACTGCTGAGGTACAGGTGAACAGGAAGCTGTCGAGCGCTTTTGCTCTGTCGAGGTCGGTTCGTCAGGGTTTTCCACTGTCGCCTCTACTTTATGCTTTGGCGTTGGAGCCTCTCCTTCGCCGGCTGAGGGACGAGGCGTGCAGTCCGGCCCTAGGCGGAATCGCCGTTCCTGTAAGGGCTCGAGCCAGGATTTCTGCGTACGCCGATGACGTATCTGCTTTCGTGTCGTCCCGCAACGACATTGAGGCGGTACTGAAGGCGCTTGACCGGTACGAGAAAGTGTGAGGGGCCAAGGTTAACCGCGACAAGTCGTCCGGCTTGCGGTTAGGTGGCTGGAAGGGGGCCGATCTTCCGGGGCCCTTCGGTTGGACGGACGGTCCAGTCCTCATTCTTGGAGTGTGGTTTGGGCCCGACCTCCAGCTGGAGAAAAATTGGTCTGAAGTACGAGCAAAGGTCGACGCTGCCGGTGAAGGGCAGGGCGGAGGTGTGTGCTACATACAGTTTCCCTCTTGTTCTTTTTCGATTGTCTGTACTTCCTCTCTGTGACGACCATCGGAAGCCGCTCGAGCGCTCGCTATCCTCCATTTCGGATCGACAGACGAGTCTGTGTATAACGTCATAGTGTCATGGAGGGCTGGGAATGCCACACTTAGAGAGCCACAAACGTGCCTCGAGGTTGGCTTTCCTACGCCGCTCGTTGACAGGAAGAGATTCGATTATGGCTGGAACTGTTAGGACGCGTTCCCTTTCCTTACTATCAGTCCCCCCATCTCGCCATCGTAAACCCCGGGATCAATCGGATTTCCTTCGCGAGTGTCGGTCAGACTTGTTGGCTGTTCCTCGGTCTAGTGACCTTTCACGGCCTAGGAGGGTCTTCTATCGCCTTTTAGTGGAGGGGGCCGCGAAGAATTACCTACGTGATACGCTCTGCTTGTCGGAGGATGAGTTTCGCTCTTACTGGTCTTGGGCTCCAGCAGCGGATTACCTCAGCAACCCTGAGTTTTCGCTTACATGGCGATTGGCTCGGAATCGGCTGCCTCTCAATGACAAGGCTTTCATAAGGGTCTTGGCGGATTTGCCATACTGTGAACGGTGTGGCCTTGGTTTAGAAGAAACGGCTTCGCACGCCTTCTACCATTGCCCCTTGGGTCCGCCCCTTATTGGACCATGTCGGCGAGCTGACGACTCGTCTCGCTCCCGAAAAGCTTGTGCCCATTGATTGCGCATACGCGTGTGACAATGTGTCGCCCCCGTATTCCGGGGTGAGACGAATGGTGTTTCTGACGCTGCTAGCTACGGCCCGAATGCTGATTTGGACGACACGACAGGAGGAAGTCTTGTGAGGCATCCGTCTTTCTCATCAGGATCTGATCTGATTCTTTGAACATCAGCTCAATATGAAGATTAGAACTGATAGAAAACGCCTGCATTCGACAGTCTTCAGCGAAAGGTGGGTGACCGAGGCGAGCTTGGTTCGTTTGAACGGGGCTAGCCTTGATTTTCTCTTTTAGGTTAACCTATGTCACATCGGGGTGGTTTCCTGTGGAGCACTCCCCTTGGTTAGGTTAGACAAGCTTTTGTATACCTAGTTATTGTGAGTAAATGTTGTTCCTGGCCTGTTCCCGGCTCCATCTTTGGTTATGATCCAAGTTGAGATTCCCAACCTCCCCAGTTTGTTTTTGGTCCCCTTTTTATCTCGGCTGGGTCAGCTATATATTTTCCCATGGCCGTATGATTTTTATCCTTTTCCCACTCCTCTTAGCGAGAGAGCCTTTTGATTTTATCCCATGGGCAGAATGCAGCGGCCTCTCTGATTTGAGGGTTGGACGGGCACTACTAACATCAGTTATGTTTCATTTGATTTATGTTATTATTTTTAGTTTATTATTGGGTTCATCTCCCTCCCCTCTCATTTTTCATAATAGATTTTTATGTATTATTTATTATCATTAAATTTTTATGGCATGGGGCGCGTTTTGTAGGTCCCCCTTGAGATGATGCGGTATTAAGGTGTATGGAGGATTGCTTGGCGATGGACGAATTTTTGTGGTGAATGGACAAATTGTAATGAGTAAATGGGTCGTGAATCGGATTAGCTCGGTATAGAATAGTTAGTTAAGACCAGCCTCAACCCCTCCCCTTTTTCGGCCTCGTGCCAGAATTGTATTCTCTACAATAAATAGTGTCAGAAATTCACCTCTCTCAAAGATGCCAAACTAATCCACGCTAGTCAAAACTTTGACCAACTACACTTTTCCTGCGCAAACTTCTCTGACTCGACAAACAGCATTTCGCTCCCCAAGGAACAATTGCTTACAATACTAAAGAAAGTGAAGTAGCACACTACTAAATAAGTATTCGTAAACATTCAATCAAACACCAAAACAACTAAAGGTACACAACTCTTACCAACTTTGGACATTAATTTAAATAAACATACACATACACACTATTGACTGAACTCTCACAAAAGACATTTTTGTACACGACCAAACACTTTGTTTAATTTCACACACAAACCTTAGTAACAGTTTCACACACACTGAAACTTGGCATAAATACACTACATAATTCAAATCAACCATTCACACATGTCCAACAATATCTGACTTAACTGTGTATGTTAATTTTATATAAATCAATGTTATTGTTAAACTTTTAATTATGTTGTTTTCACTTTGATTTCTCTTGAATGATTTGCTTTCAATATTCCTGTTTCTTAATTTGTTGTGGATGAATGTCTAAGAACACCAACATCACTAACCCTTCTGATAACCTAACCTTCTGATATTTTAAAATGCATTCGCCAGTCGGCAATAGTAGTTTTCTTTTTATAGCACCACTCCCGATACGATTTTGATCTGTCCTCGTACATTGATCCCAGTTTGTCCAAAGCGGTATCTTTTTATGCCACAACTATTTTCAGTTCATATTTTTGACTGACGTCAGTCGTTTTCCTCTTGCGGATCTAAAATTCGGTCACTGTGCCTACTCATTTATATATATATATATATATATATATATATATATATATATATATATATATATATATAAGTGATTCATCGAGTCTGAAACCTCTACAGAATGCAGAAATCACTGGACGGCCGTTTCGTCCTATATTTGTGACTCATCAGCAGTGCGCATCCACTACCGAGAATTGAAACCCTGACAGTTAGGTTGTCAAGCAAACACCATACCAACTGTTCCAACGGTGACGAAGAGGTAGCAAATCAGACTCAATATAGCTCCGCTCACTCACATATTCCGTGGTGGAACTTTACTGAGATTCACTTTTCTTTAACCATAGGACTGTGTCCCCTGGAGCCACGACTACTATCACCAAGCCGCTCACTCCAGAGCATTAGAAGCTTTCTGCATTCTGTAGAGGTTTCAGACTCGATGAATCACTTAAATATAATTATCAAATTCTCCTAATAATTTCAAATATATATACATATATATTCAAACATGTTTGGTTGAATAATATATAATCGGATTTTAATGGAATTTTTAGGACCTATTTATTTAAATTTAAAAAAAAAAATTTTTTTATTAGGAAATCTTGGTAAAAATATTATTTTTTACATGTGTTTCAGCCCCTTACTTAATTTATGATAACTTGAGAAATTCGACGAGATAAGTGACTATATTCGTTATATATTTGAAGAATTTAAATCACCGAATTTTTGTTTGCAAAATTGGACCCGGTCTTCCCGAAAATCTGTTCTGAATCGAAAAATAAAAAAACGCAATAAAACTATAACATTATTTAATTAGAGAAGCTTTTAATTGCTTTCATGAACAATATATATTAAAGACAATATGGTCTGAAGAAAAAAGTATTTTCGACAAAAAATAGAAACAAATCTTGTAAAAATTCACTTTTTTCAAGATTTGTTTTCATTTTTTACAAATTTAAATTGAATAATTTATAAAATTTTAAAATCTTTTAAAATTCATTTTCACGGTGATAATTCTTAGAAAATATTGTTATTAATTAAAACTATATGTACTAATCATATATTGTAAAGCTTATTACAATCTGACGACCCCGAATATTTTTAAAAGAATTTTGATTTGTTTTTGTATGTGTGGATTACGTACAGAATTTCTGAAGTATGGATGTACAAACAGATAAATCTAGCATTAAAAAGTCATGTGTTTTAAGGGTTGTTCTCCCTTACGGCGAAAAAAAACTTTATCGTCTTCTCCACCATACTTCAGTATGAACATGTTCAGCTGTAAAACGACTGTCAATAAATCGATTAACACGTCAGAAAAACAAGACCCTGTAGTTAAGAAATGTTTTTATACAACACTTTATGCTATCAGTAATATTTGTTTCAAATCAGATTATTTTAATTTTAAATTTGCTAATTTTCCACAAATAACGTTTCAGAAATATATATTTTATTTTTGTAAGATTTTTAACTTTTGTTTACAAATCTGTCAAAAATGACCGTTTTGATCGATTTTACTAAAAAAAAATCGATTTCGATCTATATCATTTCTGTTTGAAATACACCACAGAGTGTTTTGCTTAGTGGAAATAGTAAATTTTAAATCCTTTAGCCTTCAATTAAAGGTTAAATGAAAGCTTCAAGAAAGCTTTTTCATTTTTTAAAATTCATTTAAAACCTTACGTACACCGAATTAATGTATGTATATATATATATATATATATATATATATATATATATATGTATGGGGGCGCAAAAAATGGATGATAAAATATTTTTTGTATTACAACGGAGAACAAAGAGGATTTACAAAATTATTTCGAGATATTTTTTACAATAATTTTAACCCTGTACAAGAACCAAGAGCCACTCTAGGTAGAACGTTACAGAGTAAGAGGTAAAAGACACAGTGTATTGAGATATATGGGGAAGATAACGGTTAACCCTAGATTTGACCAGGTTAAGATTGTAGTGATCAGGGAATAACCTCGTGGGAGTCGGTTCCACAATGTAGCGGTTCGTGGGAAGAATCTGCTTGAGAAGAACTGTTTTTCTTACCCATAGGATACGAAAGGGAATGAAGGTGGTTCACTCCAATGTGCGTGGCATGCCGGATATTAAACGTGAAGGATAGAATTGGCGGAACTAAGGGATATAGTACCTCTGAGCACGTCCCGTATTAATAGCGATAGAACAAAGAGGCAGCCTTTCGTCTCCGGGATAGAGGCAAGGTGGAATGAATTAATCCACCACAAGGCCGCGTAGACGTTTTTGGTCTCTATCAAAGCTTGAAAGTGAAGACTAGGCATCTCCTGCCCATATATGGCAACGGTAGGCCTCATGAATTTAAACGTCCTACGAGGCTGGCATCCCGCTCCCACCCCTACACCGGGGAAACTGTTAGATGTAGACGTCTCTTCTACTCCAATAGCTTCATGTCTCGCACATCTCGCCTATGGAACTCCCCTTCCCTATTACTGTTTCCCTGACAAATACAATCTCCAACGGTTTAAGTGTAGCGTCAATCGACATCTCCAGTTGCCTTGATCTATCCACTTCCCTTCTCCACATCCTTTCATCTTTCATTCCTATCTGCTCTCGCTCCAAATCTTCTGTAACCCCCTTGCCTTGATCGACCCTCCGTCTTTCTCTTTCTCCACATCCTCTCCTTTACCATTCCTATCTGCTGTTCCTCCAACCCTTCTGTAACCCCATGCGTGATAGTGGCCCCCAGCCTTGTTTGGGGTGATACGCTTAAAAAAAAATAAATAAATAAAAAAAAATTTTTTTTCCAGCATCTTAATCATGGATCGAATGAACGAGTCCCACTTGCGGCCTCGGTTGAGCTTAAGTCACAATAGGCGTTCAAGGCACGAGGCTTTCCTGAGAGAACACCCGTTCATCTCAACAGTTCGCTCGGTGATGATAGAGCGTCGCTAGTTTGGTTGTCGATGCATTGTTTCCCCGTCTCAGCTGTTCGGGATAGGCCAGCTGCCCAGCTGGTCATTTAGAATTCTTTTGAATATGCACCCACATACCGCTGTATCATCAGCACAGATATCCACAAAAATTGGGTTATACTCTTAGGCAGATCATTAATGTAAAGTAGAAAGAGAGCTGGAACAATATGCGAGCCGTTGATCACTGGGCGTGAGCACCTAACGGGTGCTACCATCGCGGGTCAGGGCGACCTGGGAACAACATCAATTAAGAGGTGGTTGCACGCTCCTCAAAACCTGATCAGAGAGGCCTTTCTGCCTGGTGTGGTTTACTGTCATACCCAGGACGGTTAGCATCTGTCCTAACTATCCAATCTGGTGAATTGTAAATGAATAACCATTTAACCGGCCGACGAGCTTGCTTATATTTTCGTCGATAGGCTCACAAAGCTTTTGCTCGTAGGTAAAGGGCAAAAGGTAGTATTTCTTTCGCATACCGAAGACACTAAATTCAGATTAATCGCACCATACCAATTTAGACCACAAATCGAATTCTTATGCTTTGTGGCGAACTGAATGTATCTTTAAGAAAACCTTTGTTGCCTTACCAACCAAAAAATATCGGACCTAAAATACGCAAAACGAAGTCGCTTGTTACAGATTGACCTTGAATTCTGTTGCGCATACACACGAAGTTATAACGTTCTCGCTAACTTTCCTTGTTTATAGCAATGCTTGGAAGGAAAGTGTGTAGAGTGTGGTCGTCTCACCACACCACAAAGTTTCTATGAGTGAAAATCACTTGTGCATCATTTTAGGGCCAGATACAACATTCCCAAGGTTAGACAACCACCATATACCCCAGAACTCACCCCCTTGCGACTTTTTCCTCTGAGCTGTTAGGGATAGGACAGCTGCCAAGTTGGTTATCTATAATTTTGGATATGCACCCACATACCGTTATATCATCAGCACAGATATCCGCAAAAATTGAAGTACACTTTTAGCAGATCATTAATGTAAAGTAGAAAGAGAGTTGAAACAAGAAGCGAGCTGTCGGGACGCCTGTGTTGAGCACTGGCCGTTAGCAACTACCTTCAAAGACCTACCCGTTAGGAAGGACTTGATAATCGAAAAGAGTCTTCTAGTGACCCCCATAGCTAGAGAGCTTGAGCAATAACCCCTTACGCCATACCCTTTCAATGCGAACGTCTTTGAGATGTATTTATTGGCGATTCACTGATTCTGTGAATAATGGCAGTTAGGATATCAGCAGTGGACAGAACCGATCGAAATCTTTACTGCTTGTCGCTCAAGTTAGTTTTAATACAGCTGTAATCCGACGAGTATGGTCGATTTCATCCCATTACTGAGATCTGTCGGATAACTGAGTGACAATACAAAATACCACAATATTTGTTATATTTAGTGTTTGAAATGTGTATGGATCAATAATTATGGGACAAAAGATAGTAAATCGATCAATAAATGGATCAACAATTATGGGAAAAAGACAGTAAATTGTACGAAACACGAGATCCTAAAAAACTGCTGCCTCTGTCCCGTTATAATTATTTCCGTAAGGGAGTGCAGGACGACTCACCACCGTCGACTCAACACCGCCCACTCAGCGACATGCAGACAATGAATTTTCACGTCGACTTTTTTAAAACAAATAAAAGTAACTTATTAAGGATCATTTTTAAAACATAACCTTTTAAAACTGAATAAAAGTAATTTATTAAGGGTCATTTTTTAATACATGACTTTATTTTTAATTTAAATCTCCAAATATCTACGGCTCAAAGCCGACCAAAGAGATGTTTACACTATGACAGCCAACCCCTGTTGGCCAGTGTTGAGTCGGCGGTGTTGAGTCAGCGGAGTTGATACGGCAGGGATGAAATGACCCCTTCCGCCCGTGTGGAAGGCTAGAGGGAACAACGACCGAAACGTTGTGGTAAAAGCAACAAAGATCTGGACAATCGTCCTAATATAAATAGTGTAAATAATAATAATTCTAATTCAAAAATACGCTTTTAAGTAGGCGCCCGAGGGGGTCGTCAGTGATATTTTTGACTTGGTTCATCAGGGAGTTTCGGGTCTTTCAACATCATACTCCCCATCACCAAATCGACCCAATCAGAGGAGATCAATCCCTGATTCCCCCTCACAGTGAAACGCTAACAACTACTCTGTTTTTTTTTAAAGAATTAGACGAAGAAAGACCACGTATTCCGCACATCCGATTGGATGTTTGTACAACCAATCCGCTGCGCGAACTATCTTTTAAATGGTCCGCGGTGGGGACTGGCTTCTTTTCTTTTTGGTGGATAGCAATTTCAATGGATAACCGAGGTAATCTTAATATTCCTAAGTTTAATCCCTTCCCTAAGTATTGTATCGTTTAAATATTTGCCATTTTATTTTATTTGTGCTATTTTTTGAGGGGAGAAACTTAAACTCAACCCTACTATGACATTTTATCGTTTAGCCTGATTCTTAAAATTTATTACAGGTTAACTTTAAATGGATGTATTCACTAAATTTAAATAATTGTCCATTATCACAGAGTATATTTCTTTTCCTGTACACACAAAAATAAAATTAAAAATAAAATAAAATAAAGTACAATAAGCACCATAATATTCCTTAACATTGATTTAAAACTATTTACAAATTTAAAGTCGTTTAAATACAATAGACTACGAAATACTCCTGGAATATATTAAGTATTGAACTCCACATTATGAATCGCTTAAAACCGATAACAAACTAAGATAAAATAAAAAATAATATACAAACGATTTATAGCAAAAATCGAGAGAAAAAACTCTATAAATACACTATATACGTGTTATGATTCCGATTAAAATATACAAAATGCGAAAGGTTCGTATAAATACAAAGTTAAAAAAAAAAAAGAAGAGAATAATAGAAAAAAGTCTTACGAGATGGATTGCGCCGGAACCGCTAAAGGTAACTAGTAACTTAAATCTACCGCGTATAAAATGGGTTTAACATAAAAACAATATATTTACAAATAACACGATTTACCAATTGACATGATATGTTCGTTGACTGGACCTGTACAAATCAAGTCATGTATTTAAATATATATAAAAAAAACCAAAAACGATGATTATATTATTGCCATGTTACAATTATATAATAATTATTTACAGATTTAACTGGCTTAATAATTTTACTTTGTAGTCCAAGAGCTATCACGCTTAATCCATAACCATTTTGCTGTCCTTTCTGCTGTATTAGTTATGGTCCGAATCGCCTTTCTTTTGTTAGCACCTACTAAGCCAATATCAGTTAGGGCTTTGCATAGAGACCTTGCAGCAAAACCCCTTACACCCACCTCGATTGGCAAACAGCTTGATTTCCATCCATTGTTTTTACAACTCGTTTTTAATTCGTCATATTTTAACATCTTCCGTTCGTGGGCTTCTTCTGCATGCTCTTCCCATGGCACTGTCAGTTCCCACATTATTACTTTCTTAATATTGTTAGAGAAAAATACTAAATCTGGGCGCAAAGATGTTTGCACGATGTGGTCAGGGAATTTTTGTCTTTTCCCTAAGTCGACCCTTAATTCCCAGTGACAGGATATTTGCTATGTTCTTGTTCTTTTTTTGGGTGGGGGGTTCTCACCAGCTCTATGAAACTCTATAGCTCTTTTATCTAGGTTTAAGGTGTTATTGCTGATGGCCATACTAACTATCTTTGCTATATCCTTTATCCATCTATACCGGCCTTCCGTTAGGGCTGTCTTACAGCTACTTAGAATATGCTTTAGAGTTCCTTGACGCGAACACAATTGGCATAGTAGTGATTCTGTTTCATACCATAGGTGGAGGTTGGTAGGACTGGGAAGGGTGTCGTATACAGTCTGAATTAGGAATTTTATATTGATATCATTACTCCATATATCCGACCATTTGATTTTCCTATAAATCATAGATTCCCAATTGGTCCACGCACCTTGTTGCCTTAGTCCTACCATCTTTGCCACCATTTTCTCCTCCTCACCCTTGCGTATTTCTTCTTGTATTAAATGGTTCTTTTCTTTACCTTTAGCTCTGTCCACCCGAATGGTAGGAAAAAAACCCTAAGCCTGCTCGTCCAGTAGCCACAGCGCCTAATATGGCCTTTTCGCGGAGCCTTTCTTTCGCGACATTTAATTCGTTCTCTGCTCTCCATTTTCTTCCTAAGTAGACTTCAATGCCTGCTCCAGCCACCTTTGGATTTTGGATAACTCGTACTGCGTTATTGTTCTGATTTTGATGACTTTGAATTCCTCTACTAGACTTCTAAAATGATGTTGTAGAGCATTGGTATTACCGTATAGAGCAGCACTAGTTAAACTCTTCGGTAGACCTAACCATCTTCGTAGTCGCATGTTAATTCTTTTTTCTGACTGTTCTATATGAGATGTTGTAAATTCCTAAATAGACAATGGCCATAAGATTTTGGGAAGAATGGCATGCTGATAAATCCAAGCTTTAAATCGGCCTGGAAAACCGGACTTATCAACTCTCTTTAACCAAGTCTCTAGTTTGTCTTTTGTTTCTTGGATTGCTGTTGCGTCTTTTAGAGAGTGATCTATACGTTTTCCTAGGCTTTTTACTGGCTTTTCCCTAATTGTTGGTATGTCTCCCCCGGATAGTCTGAATCGCTCCTTATCTAATATTTTACCTGTCCTTAAAACGAGTGATCTCGGTTTCGCGGGGTTGAAACTCATCCGGGCCCATGTGATATGCTTTTTAATCCCCTTTAGCAGCCATCTCTCGCCAATAACGAATGTAGTAGTTATCGTCTTATCATCCATATAGGCTCTTATAGGAGGTTGCCTTAATCCCGACCTAGTGACCGGCCCTTTACATTCTGTTTCTGCCGCTTTAATTAACATGTTCATGGCTAAACAGAAGAGGGTCGCTGAGATTGTACATCCCGTTATGATACCTTTCTCCAATTTATGCCATGCCGACGCAGTATTTTCTGATAATGTTCTCATTTAGAAATTATTATAGTCATCAGAAATTAATTCAGTTATTTTACTTGGTACATAACGGCGGTGGAGAGCTGCTTCCACTAGTTTATGTGGTATTGATCCGTAGGCGTTTTTAAGATCTAACCACACGATTGCTATATCGCCCCTATTTGCCTTCGCTTATTTTAACAGTTGCGATACGACCCCTATATGCTCCATACATCCCGGTATTCCTGGTACTCCACCTTTTTGTACAGAGGTATCTATGTACTCATTTTTAAGAAGGAAATCTGCCAAGCGTCGGTTTAAGATGCTGAAAAATATTTTACCCTCCGTGTTCAACAGGGAGATGCATCTGAATTGCTCTATTTTTCTGGCTTTCTCCTCTTTAGGGATCCAAATACCTCCAGAGTGTCTCCATTGTCCTGTTATTTTCCCTCTTCTCCAAATAACTTTCAGTAACTTCCATAACATCCGACGGAGTTTCGGACAACGTTTGTAAACTATGTAAGGCACTCCGTTTGGACCTGGTGTGGCGGCCGTTCTGGATGCTTTAATGACTGAATTAATTTCCATCCAAGTTGGTTCTTTCAAGTCAAAAGGCGTTGATGGTGTATTAGGATTTATCAGTGACGTATTTTCTACAAGTTCTAGCTGTCTGTTTGGATCACTCAGAGTTTCTTGTAGGAAAGCATTAATTTCACTAGGGGTACTCTCCAAGTGACCACTTCGATTTTCCCCGAACAGCTTCTTTGTAAAATATAATGGATTAGAGGGAAATGCCATCCGTTTCTTCGCCCTTTCTTTCCTCCTTCGTCTACGCCATTCTGCTCTACGTAAAGACTTCATTTTTAAACGAATTAGGTCTCGAAGCTTCCGTAAGGGTTGTCTTTCTTCGGGTTTCGTGATTTTATATTGTTTCCGAAGAGATTTTAGCTCCGACCTAAATTGTTTAATTTTGAATTCCCTCCTATTTTCTTTGCTAACACCCTTCTTTTCCTTCCGCTCCTCATATCCAAATTTCCCTGCTGCATAACTACTTGAACTTCTGCTTGGAGGGACTGGGCACTGTGGTGAGCTTCCCGGCCCTGCACCTCCTGCGTCTCACCAGGAAAAATTCCTGCGCGCTGCTGTTGGTTCGACTGCACCTGACACTTCATTTTTGCCTGATGGATTTTTGCACATCTTTCCACATGGGCATGTCCGTCTCGTTGTCCGTAAATCCGCAGCTTGGTTCGTTTCCGTTTCATCCGGCATAATGGGGATCTCATTCTCCCCCCCCTCCTCGGGATCCCCTGGGGGTATTTATTCGCATGAGTTTCTGTAGCGTTTCCAGAGTTGCGTAAGTCGGGTTGCTAGCCTAGAAATACACTTTTGTGGTCTCTCCTCACCGTCAATTGGCTTTCCAATTTGTCAACCAGTCTATTCTTGGATCGTCATCCCGTCTGTTCCCGGATGTCACTGTTAAAACAGTAGAAAGAATAATTCAAAAATACGCTTTTAAGTAGGCGCCCGAGAGGGTCGTCAGTGATGTTTTTGACTTGGTTCATCAGGGAGTTTTCGGGAAACATTGAGATACAAAAATGTCAGTGCAAACTGGGTCAGAAGACCAGATAGCGTCATCTTAAACATTGTCAAATTACGGATGTAGCTACTGTAGCTGACATTGTTACTAATGATTATAAAAGTACTTGGGATAGGGTAAAATTGCAGATTAGCACCCCAAAACCAAATTAACAAATAAGCGCTTTCACAGATTCCTGACTGAGGCGGCCAAGCTGTACCCGGGACCCAAATTAGATTGTCAATACCCTCGTAAAAGGTGGACTTTCCGCAATGTTTATTGCTATTCTTGTAATAATCATAATAAGGCCCTAAACTTAATAAAAACAAAGTTTTTTAAAGTCAAAATGTTTGTGTTATTATTAAGAGGAAAGACTAAATGTCGGCCGGTCTGTAACCGAGACACAAGACCCAACTAAGATTGTCGATATCTCCTAAACGGTAGGTTTCTGCAATTTATTTTAATACAGTTTTTTAAATATTCAAGCTTTTTTACACCAGAAATGATGCTTCTTTTTTAAATTGGTTTCCGGGTCCTAACCTGCAATTTTACCTTGAATAGTCCCAAAGAGCCTTGATGATAAATAAAATAAAATAAAAACAACAAAGATGTGAACAATAGTCCGAATATAAATAGTGTAAATAATAATAGAAAAATTGAGATATAAATGGCAGTGCAAACTGGGCCAGAAGACCAGATAGCGTCATCTTAAACATTGATAGATTACAGATGTAGCTATTGCAGCTAACATCAAAGCAAAATTGAAATCAAGTGAAAAATTAGAAAGATATCACGACTTGGTGAGATAACTGAAGATATTGTGATTTGTTTGTGTGTTTTGTTTTGTTTTGTTTGTTTAGCGGCATATCAACTCCTTATGGGTCATTCAATGCTGAAATTTAATTTTCTAGGGAGCATTAGTTATTTCTTTTTACAAAAATGTACTGCTGACACTATCTTTTTTTTTTTTTTAAATAAATATGTATTGCTGATATTGTTTTTTTCAAAAATGTATTGCTGGTAATTTTGTTACTATGAAAATGTGTTGCTAGCACTTTCACTGTATAAATGTATTTCTACAGTTTTATAGTGTTTTGACCACAGTTTGGGAGTTCACTATTTTCCCATAGCTGAGACCTTTACACGTGGTGGTACCACTTCAGATCAGGGTGAATCTGGTAACAACAACAATTGAGAGGTGGCTCTACGCTCCTCAAAATTTCCCGATCAGAGGCCTTGTTACCGGATGGAGCTTTACAGGAGTACATGGAACAGTCCCCAAGGACCTTGGCAAATAAATAAAATAACTGTGATCAGAGGAATAATTTAACCAAACCAGCTGATGAGATTACGAGAATCAGAAAGTGCTGGAATGGTAAAGATGGTTACTAACACAGGGATTGAACTCGCGAACTCCAGGTAAATTGAATAAATGAACTTAGTTCATTAAGCGATAGAAGAATTTGACTTAATCCTTTCAGGCGACAGCTTCACGTACATCAATCTGAACACTTTATAATATTGAGGAGAATTTCCGTCGTCTGTTCACCACCTTCAGCCACTTGTTTTGACTGGCATGTTAATGAAAAAAAATATTAAGCGTGCTGAAAAACGAACTGCCAATTAATACTATTCGTTGGTTGTTTGTTTTTGTTTAGTGGCATATCAACACTTCTGTGGGTTATTGAATGCTGAAATCTAAATATTTTGTACACAAGTTTATTTGATTATTTATTTTAGATAATAATGGTTTTAGTTTTACTAATGAACTCATAGCTGAGGGGGGGAGAAGAGGTGGATTCATACCTTTCCCAAGGGTATTTGCGCGTAAGCGAATATAACGAACCCAATGAGAATTGGACCTCAGCTCTCTAATAAACAATTCCGAACCATTGTCCAGTAAACATGTACCTTCTGGCCCACAGAAAAAACAAACAAACAAACAAAAACGGATGTCAAAAGGACGATTTTCGCTTGACACCGCTATAAAATAATTGTTTTAAAAGGCGATGATTAGAATTGTAATACAACCTAAACATATGATGAAAGTGAATTAAAGATTAAATGATGTGACACAAAATAATATTAAAAAATGTTTAAGACAAAGGGATATATGGTTGCCTACTTTCAAAAGTAGACGAAGAGAGAGAGGGAGAGAGTTTGAAATACTTACTTTCTTAGATTGTTGAGTGAACATTCTTTGAAGTGTCCCTTATTTAGTTAAAGGCCGATAATATAATTGGCGAGTAATTTTAGACTGGCGAATACTTCAACTCTGGTCGCGAGCAACTGAAACGAAACCATTAACATGACTTCAGACACACTTCTCTTATTAATTTAATTTTTCTCCTCATTTTTCTACCAAAAAGAAATTTCACATTGGCTCACTACTTTCTTTCTGTCTTCTCGGTTGACCGGCTAATTTCTGCGAAGGAAAACTTTTCATTGGCCCAAAACAAGCATAGGCTCGCGAATTCATTTTTTTTCTCTTCTTGGCTCGCTTCTGTGAAGGCAAAGTTTTCATTGGTCCAAACAAAATTTCACATAGGCTTGCGAAATCTTTTCCTTCTTTAGTCCTCCGAATTTGAAGAGAGTGGGTGAAGCCAGTTATTATTTCGCACTCACTACAAGTTTTTAAAAATAAATATCAAGTGTTCACTTTTTTCTGTCCAATCTTAAAGAAAATAACGTGTAAGCCCTATTATGGAAGCCCCAACTCTCAGAAATTTTTTTTTTTTAGATTTATTGAATTATTTTTGGCAAAATTCGGGATGAATTTTCTGTACATTTGTTGTAACCTAGGAAAGATTACTGAATAGAATAATCACATGAAGGTTGGTAATGAACTATAATACTTAGGACAAGCACAACACATATAAGATTCGCCAGCGGCGCGTAGAAGAAGTAGTCAACTGCTAGAAGTGAGTCAAGTGAATTCCACAATGAATCCCCAACTGCAGGATATCTACCAACCGATCCACGCCGTCAGATGTGGCACAAGGCGGAATTTAATGTGGGGTATCCGAGTCCATAGGCTCGGCCAAAAATTTCCCGTACACCCCGTATAAAACGGGGTCGGATAGCTGTTTCCCGAGACGAGACTCTGCCCTTCGATATAGCTTCGTCTGGGGATCCTCTCTGCTCGGGGGCAGAGAGCTTAACCAGCCCAGGTAAAGCCGAATCTCCAACTGCAGACCAACATACAGTATTTACTACTGTACTTATGTGAATGGGGGCATACCCATTATCGTCCGTAGGTATGCTACAGCAATATTCATATTTGATATTGCATAATTCTTATTTTTTTTACTGAAATAACTGTTACGAATAATCTAGAGTGGTCTGCCCTTGTTTTGTTACTTTCCTCTTTGAGAGATCTATTTCTGTTTACTGGGATTATAAAAGGACGTTATAGGTGAACCTTGTATCCTCAATTGAATAAAGCTTTTTTAAACCCTATACCTGCGTACTTTTGTCATTGCAATAAGATCTTCATGGATTTTTCTTTATAGATCTATAAATAAATTACACATGAGATATCGAAAAGGGGAGGGTAAAACCGCCCCCACAAATATTTCCACAAATTCTGATTTCTTCTAGGTTTCTATTCAGTATACAAATCATACCTTAATGAATAAATACTGAAAGTTCTGTTTGATTCAGATAATTCCTTGATTTTTGGTAAATATTTTAAAGCGGGTGGGGGTAGCGATTTTTTGCTTTCACATCGGAAAAAAGCCAACGCCATTTTGGTGGTATCTCTTTTTTTTGTTTTGCTTCTGAATTAGTGGAAACGTTCGAAGAATAAAATGATTTTATTCTAAAAATAAATTCGTAATCTTATGTAATGATTAATTCGGACAATTGTGTCTGGTCAAATAAAATTTATTATTTAATCAAAAGCAAAACATTTGGTTACCCCACTTGTCAAACTTGTTTTGACTCAGCGTTTTGATATTCAGTTATTTTTTTTATTCTTTTAGAACTTGTTCTGGAAGATTTGAGGCTTTCAAAACGAGGCTGCCAATACAAGAAACAGCGTTTTGTTTTTGTTTTTAATAACATTTTCTCCACACCCAGATATGTATGTTCCTAGGAAACAAGCCTAGATATTTTTTATTTGTATCTAAATTTGATTTAAAGAATACATGTGGACGTAGTTATAGAACTACTACGTGTTATTTTTGGACCATTTAGAAAATAACAATATAAATCTCTTCACCACTCCCGCAAATTCGAGAAAAAGATTGTTGCGAGCCAGCGTGAAATTATTTTCTAACCATTGAAAGCCTTGTATTCAAAAGAGATATGAAATTATATTTTTAATCACCTTATGGATATAAAAATAGAAGCCTACTGCTTCTCGAGGCTCAATTTCGAAGGCAAGTTTGCTCTTCACGTGCGTACACACACACACACACACACACACACACACACACACACATACACACATACACACACACGTAACCCCACAATGGAATAGAGGCAGCCAGCAGCCGTCGATAAAGACCTTGTCCACGCATGCAAAAAGAAGCGATTAACCAGCAGCCGCCTACTCATCTTTTGTCTATGAACTCACAAACACATTAGTCTGAACGTCATAACGTAAGTCTCTTCACACATCTCACACAGTACTACAAACATTTAATTACTTAAAAAAAAATTCACTGCAAGGAAAATTGAACATTTTATTGTTATTTTATATTTCTGAAAAGAATATATAAATGCTATTTCAACAGACGTTCTGCTACTTTTCCTTCAGAAAATAATCTTTGATATGTTTCATTTAAAATATGTGTTGTTGTTGTTGTTGCGGAATCCCGACATTCAGATAAAATCAAAAACCTGAGTAGATGGATATCAACATATTTATTGAAATGTTTTTGAAAGCAAATTTAATATTAAATATAGCGGTGTTGTGTTAAGTATTTTTATTAAATCGAGTCGCAAGCAATTCCCGTTTTAGGAAACCAGTTGTAACACTTTAATTCTATTTACTAATCGTACGTGGCAGCAAGGTCGGAACAAGGGTCTCGTGACCCCCCTGCACCCCAGAGCCCCCACTCAATCTATGATACGCCCCCTCACTCTATCCCAATTTTCATAAGGTAGTATTCATATAGAATACACATTTTTATTGTAACCTAATTATGTACAATAATGGATCATATGCGATATTGGTGAACAATTCCACTACAAAAAATGTCTATTGACTATTATCCTCATCTCTGTTGTCATCACAACGTTTCGGCCATTGTGCTCTGCGGCCTTCCTCAAGTGTATATCGATCTGGGTAACCTACAGGGAATTCGGAACTGAACTGAACCCTTTATTTAATCAACGGGTATAGACTGTTCTCGTCCCATTGGTCATGTCTAGGGATATCTCGTCTACTTATTTTTATTTAGTACTGTTCAGTTATTTCCACTGAGTGCAAGTACACACTGCCCGATTCAGGGATTGAACTCACAATCCTTATGTCACCAAATTAACAAATCTACTGAACAATGGCCTAGTGGATAAAAACGTTGTTAATAAATTTTTTTCTCGTATTTTCTCACACTCAGTATCCCCTTGCGTCTTCGGGGCTTTATTACCTTGCTTTCGGTTAAATGATTAAAATAAATTACAGATCACTTAAAACTCCCCGGGACAATTTATATTAAACCATGACAATCATCCTTATGCAAACAAAAGGATTGTGTTGTTAAGACTTAGTGTAATTTGTCAATAGACATACCTGGGTTACAGGCACGTGCCGTCAGTAATTACACAGGGTAGGCAGCTTATGACGTTTATGTAGTAAATCTACAAAAAATATTTTGCATTTCATGTATAATAATCAGAGTAACCTTGATTATTTTGTTGGACTATGTGCATATTGTGCCACAGAAGGAAAAAGTAGCTGCTGATCTATTTTATTCCGGGTAGGCATTGCCTACCCTGCATACCTAGCCGGCGCGTCCATGTAGTGTTAATATAATATTGATACGTGTGTATTTTCTTTCCTCTCGTTCCCCTTTTTTAGTTAGTGTGCACAATATTTTAATTTCTTCGATCGAGTTCTGACGAGTGAGGAGCGATAAACGGCTAGCCCATTCTAATATATTTTGGGGATATTTTAATCTCTATTTAATTTTTCTCTTCTTTTCGTATTGCCTCCTACTATAGTTTACTTTTGTCCTTATTTCTATTGCATCAATCAAATTTGGTACCTCTAATAAGATCTCTAGCCCGAGTCGTGAGTTCGATCCTCACTCAGTGCCCCATACAAAATTCGACATTTAATAACCCAATCAAAGTTTACATGTTATAAAATCAACCAACCTAACCTAACGGCACCTTTGTGTCAGGTTATGGTTAATGAGTATGGTCTGGTTGACCATTAATACCATTAGTAAGTTTGATCGTCACAAGGTGCCACATACAAAATCCGAGATTATATAGCCCAACAAGGTCCACACGTCTTAAAATCAACCAAACCAAAACAATGTAATGGTATTGCTTGGTTGGTTGGTTGATTTTGTTTAGCGGCATATCAACACTTTTATGGGATATTTAATACCGAAATCTAAATATTTTGTACACAATTTTATGCTTTCAACTACAGATATTTTCTACATGATTTTATACTTTCAGAGTAAAAGGTATGTTTTTTAGATATATATTTTGTAGATCATAAAATGTATTGTTGGTAATTTTACTATAAAAATGTATTTTTATATTTTTTAGTGTTGCATTGATTGTCATTTTTCTAAAAAAACATCTGTTGTTTCTCATTTTATTATAAAAATGTACTGTTGATTTTGCTTTGGAGGTTCACTATTTATCCATAGCTGGGACCCTGACAGGTGCTGTCCTGGGTATGACGATAAACTACATCCATTATTAAAGGCTTCTGGTCGAGATATTGGAGGTTTTGAGGAGCTAAGAACCACCTCTTAATTGTTCCCAGGTCCACACTGACACGGGATAGTAGCACCTATTAGGGGGGGTCCTATCTATGGGTACTAGTTAACCCCCAAACAAAATACTATGAAAGTATAAAAATACTTTTTTATAGTAAAAATATCAGCGTTAAATTTTTAAAAAAGAAATTATTACCAGTAATACATTTTTAAAAAAAAATATTACCAGTAAAAACCATTTTTACATAAATACGTCAATGAAACCTGATCTACAAACTGATTTATTACAAAGAATACATATTCTGTTCCTACGAACCATTTTTGAAAGAAAAAAATATTACCATAAAAAATATTACCATAATAAAAAAACTATCATCAATACATTTAGGTAATCCGTATGGGTAGACCCAAAGAGGATAAAATCCAGAGAGCTCAATGTAAATCAGAGCTAATAATTTATATATATATATATATATATATATATATATATATATATAATATATATATATATATATAATTTATATATATAATATATATATATATATATAATTTATATATATATATATATATATATATATATATAATTTATATATATATATATATATATATATATAATTTATATATATATATATATATATATATAATTTATATATATATATATATATATATATATAATTTATATATATATATATATATATATATAATTTATATATATATATATATATATATATATAATTTATATATATATATATATATATATAATTTATATATATATATATATATATAATTTATATATATATATATATATATATATATATAATTTATATATATATATATATATATAATTTATATATATATATATATATATATAATTTATATATATATATATATATATATAATTTATATATATATATATATATATATAATTTATATATATATATATATATATATAATTTTTATATATATATATATATATATATATATATATATATATATATATTAACAGCAATACATTTTTTAAAAATATTACGAGCAATACATTTGACTCTCGACAAAACCCCTCTTTGCATAAATACGTCAATGAAACCTGATCTACAAGCTGATGTATTACAAAGAATACATATCCTGTTCATACGAACTTATCCTAAAAATTTTGTCGGCATTAAATGACCCATTGTGGTTGATATGCCATGAAACAAAATAAACCAAACCAGACCCTCTACAAATCCTCTTTACAAAAGTACGTCAATAAAACCTGATCTAAAAACTGATTTCTTGCAAAGAATACATATTCTATTCATGCGAATATAAAAAAATTGTCGGCATTAAATAACCCATTGAGGTTGATATGCCGTAAAACAAAATGAACTAAACCAAAGTAAAACAAAGAATACATATTCTATTCATACGAATCTATCCTAAGAATCTTGCACTCTTAATAAAGTGATGGAACCGAGAGTTGGCTGGGGATCGGGTGAATGGTGACGCGTTTCCATGGTCGCTTTTCAAACCACAGAAACAAATAATCTATATTATAAAAAACCAGTTTATTGGTTGTCCGTCACGCACTGTCTGCGTGTGACTTACGTTTTTGAAATGTCTGTGCGTAGGCCTGTCCTGTGTGCAAGTCACATAAATGCGCCTGTGCCATTTAATTTACACACAAACACATGTACGTACACATACGGACTATATTTGCCTGGCACATGACGAGGTGGTTTATCCTCTCTCGGCTGCGTCTCTTTCTTCGGTCAGATACGCAGCCGGGGAAAAATACTGTGAGGTGCCCGGTCCTGGGTAACCGATGCCCGAGGCTTCAACCCCCCCATTACACTAAAGATGGGGGGTCGGTAGCCATACCGATACCAGTGCAACCGACAGTTGCAGGGACTGGGCAATTTTTGTCCTTGGCCCGGGTGTACGCGCTCGGGTTCCTCACGATAAAACCGACCTTGTGTCACATCCCGTCTCAGTGGGGAGACATGGGTAAATAACCATACGGACTATTTGAATGACTTTGATGTCACTGGAATTCCTATTCCATGGGATAAGTAATAAAACCATAAATTTGTGGCCAAAAGAAGGTCATTTTTTTAACCCTAAAAAAACATTATTGAACTTTTCGGTAACAAATAAAATTATTGTTTTATTTTTATTTTTATTATTTTTTTATTTTTAGGCCTGTCATTAAATTAAAATAAACACGCACACACACAAACGTACATCTTCTATGTGCCGTGGCCCTTCAAGACATTGGTGATCATGGCTCTCCACAATTTACTGTACTTTGTCACTCTTGATAACTTTTGTCTTTCTTCCATCTCTCCCAAACCCTGCACTACTATCCATCCGCCCAAGCTCGCCAGAGAGGTTGTGTGTTGCTTTCCTCCGGCCGTCTTACCTTCAATCTGTGCTGTATATATCAAATTTTCCAAGACCTCTTCCCTTATTATGTGCCTCAGAAATTTCAACTGTCTCTTATTGATGTTAATTATAAGTGTCCTTTTTGTTGCCATAGTTTCTACAACTTCAACGTTGCCCACAGGTTCGGTCCGTGGTATTCTTAGCAACCTTCTGTACAATAACGTTCCTGTTGCCTCGAGTCTCTTCTTCATCTGTCAAGAGGTTGTCCAGTATTCATTGCCATGGAGGAAGACTGATACTACATAGCAGTTCAATACTCTTTGTTTGTAACGGTATTTTTTCTGTTTCATAATACTTTATTTAGTTTTTGGAAGGCAGATTACGCTATCCAAATTTTCGTATTTCCGTGTCACACTGTCCGTCCTCTGTTAACACACTTCCCAGGTATCTAAATACAAATATCTACAAATATTTTCATGGCAACTGCTCTGACGAGCTCCGACTACGTGGATTTAAGCGTGCTACTCGATTGGCATCTAGGTCCCACCCTTTTACTGTTGAAATAACTAAATGCAACCGTCACTTCTACTCCAACAGATTCTTTTCTCGTACTTCCCGCCCGTGGAACTCACTTTCGTCTATTTACTTCCCTGATAAATACAATTTTCAAAAATTTAAATGCAACGTCAATCGCTATCTTATGTCTTCTTGAATCCCGTTCATCTTTTGTTCTTTCCTTTAATCACAGACACGCTCACTTGACCATGTTGACTTTCGTGTATTTTTATGAGATCCACCCGTTGCGTTAAATCTTCGACAAATAAAATTTTGTTTTCCTTTGCAACGCAATGGCATCTAAAATAACATCATAGAAGTTAAAATGTTCATCGGGTCATTTAAGAAGCTAATGTAAGGCAATATGTTTAAGACCGGTTTCTTCTATGTGCTTCTCGCTCAGGACTTAAGCAAGCATAGCTTTCTGAAACTTACTATTTCTTTTCGCTTTTAGAAGCTTTCTCCCTTTGCGTTCCGACATCCATTCACACAAGCTCGTAAGATAAGAATCTCACTGCCTTCCCTTATCCCTCTTTGCTTCAATATACCTCGTGAGGGGTATGATTTCAAAGCCCTCCTTCCTTTATATGTCCAAGGAATGTTAGCTGTCTTTTCCTGATTCTGCGTAGAGATGTCCTTTCTGTTGCCATTTTTTCTTTGACTTCTTTCTTGCTTACTCGCTCAGTCCATGAAATTCTTAATATCCTTCTGTAGAACCACATTTCTACTGTCTCCAGTTTTTCCCCCTCCCCGAGGAGATTGCCCAGCTTTCGCTGCCATATAAGAGGATGGATATCACATAGCAACCCAGCACACTTTTCTCTATTCCTAATGTGATTTTTTCCCGTTTCTCACCACTTTCACCTGTTATTAGGTAATGAAATGGTCTTTACGCACGTATTTCAGGATGTAGGCAACCATGGTTCTCCACAACTCGCTACCCCTTGTGGTCCTTTTCTCCTTTTGCTAACGCTCCCGCACCACGTTCCGCCATCTGTTCAGTCAGGTAAGTGGCTTGCTGTTTTCCCTTATCTCTCTTGTCCTCGGGGCACCTCGATGTGGTGTAATGGTTAGCAAGCTTGTCTCGCTAGAACAATTACGACTGCGTAGTGAGTTCGATCCACACTGGGTGCCCCCATACTTTCGGCCTTGTACCACATCTGAGCTGCGCTTGGAAAATCACTATCTCTCTCGCCCTCAATATGCCCCGAGAAGATAAAGTTTTCCAAGCCTGATTGCTAGCCGAAGTGAGAAGTTACGCTTGACTTTTATTTGAAGATTACTAAGCGTGTCATAGTTCTGTTCTTTGACTTCTTTCTTGCTTACTCGCTCAGTCCATGAAATTCTTAATATCCTTCTGTAGAACCACATTTCTACTGTCTCCAGTTTTTCCCCCTCCCTGAGGAGATTGCCCAGCTTTCGCTGCCATATAAGAGGATGGATATCACATAGCAACCCAGCACACTTTTCTCTATTCCTAATGTGATTTTTTCCCGTTTCTCACCACTTTCACCTGTTATTAGGTAATGAAATGGTCTTTACGCACGTATTTCAGGATGTAGGCAACCATGGTTCTCCACAACTCGCTACCCCTTGTGGTCCTTTTCTCCTTTTGCTAACGCTCCCGCACCACGTTCCGCCATCTGTTCAGTCAGGTAAGTGGCTTGCTGTTTTCCCTTATCTCTCTTGTCCTCGGGGCACCTCGATGTGGTGTAATGGTTAGCAAGCTTGTCTCGCTAGAACAATTACGACTGCGTAGTGAGTTCGATCCACACTGGGTGCCCCCATACTTTCGGCCTTGTACCACATCTGAGCTGCGCTTGGAAAATCACTATCTCTCTCGCCCTCAATATGCCCCGAGAGGATAAAGTTTTCCAAGCCTGATTGCTAGCCGAGGTGGAAGTGAGAAGTTACGCTTGACTTTTATTTGAAGATTACTAAGCGTGTCATAGTTCTGTGTCAACCAGCTTCAGATAGCTTTAATGTCATTTTGCGCCATTTTTATTTCTAAATGTTTATACAGTGCAATAGAGTACTGAACAGCAGGCACCGCCAAAGAAAAGCGATACCTAAGGTTTAAAATGAATTTTAAAAAATGAAAAATCTTTCTTGAACTTCAATTTTAGTTTTAATTTCAAGCTCATAAGATAAAATTTAATATTTCCAATAAGCAAAATAGTTTGCCATGTTTTATTTATTTTTTATTTTTTCTTTCGAATTCGATTGTTCGGATGTCTAATATTAAACAAAAACCTGGACGACAGAATTTCCTACAAGATAAGCAAACTCGTTCTAATAAAATTTTGCTGTTTTACTCCAAGAAGACCAATGCAGCACACTTTCGCGGAAGACCGCCAATGACCGTCGAAAGAACTACCAGTAAAATTCCATCACCACGCGTAAAAAATATAGTTTGAAGGGCTTGAAGACCTGCAGCAGTTTCGCGAATTAATACAAGACATGAAGTCTTGGAGAGAACTGACAAGGGATATCTAGCAATGTTGCTAAAGATGAGGAACAGCACTGATTTGCAGTATGCCTTTAAGTCGAAACACTTTTGTGGATAATGTTCCACGTTAGCAATTAGGAGCATTAATTGAAGATGCTGAGAATATTAAACCTAAACAGTTTGAGGAAGATATGGATGAGAAGAGACGGTATTAGTGAACAGCGTCAAAGGAAACAGTAAGGCAGGTCGATTTTGGAATCGTGAATATTGCACTCAATCCAAAAGTCGGGGTTTGACATCATTAATAAGGATATTAGGTATTTTTGTACATTTTCAGACGATCTTTAAAACTAAATGATAAAAGCTATAAATCTAATTTTTGGTGTCAGTACTTGATTGAAGAAGAAGAGAGTTCGAATTCCAATCGAATCCATTACATTCACGTACGTGCTAATCCCCTTGGGAAAGGTATGAATCTTCTTCTCTCCCCAGCTATAGACAGACCGGGTTCTGTAGGCTTGGATGGCAACTGGTATACAACAAAAAGAAATGGCAACCTACTGCGGGAAAAAATCTGCCTCATCAGTCATGTATCAAAAGATACATGATCTCCTAAGCGTGTATCACGCATGGTACATAACTAAACATATTACCTCAAAACCCAGCTTTCACACCGAGTGAAATGTTGATTTTTCTAAATAAAGTGAAAAAATCACCCTGCCCTACTGAAACATGCAAGAGTGAAACTCGTATCAGCATAACAATTGTGCCACATGGGGACTGATAAAAAAGATGAAGAGAAACTTTATTGATTCCATCGAAAACAGTTCAAATACCTAATCGGATACCTTCACATCATCGTGTTACGCTTAGATCAGTAAACTTGTCCTAATAAAGTTTTGCTGTTTTATTCCGAGAAAATCAATGCAGTTCACGTTCGCAGAAGACCGCCAATAACCGTCGTAAACACAGATAACAACTAACCAAAAAAAAAAAAAAAAAAACTATCAGTAAAATCCCATCACTCTCCGTAAAAAAAACCTTTGGAGAGCTTGGGAGACCTGCTGTAGTTTCGCGAATTAGAGCAGGAAACATTTGATAAGAGATATTTCCAAAGTTACTAAAGATGAGAAATCATATTGACCTGTAGTATGTCCAAGTTGAAACACCTCTGATGAAGATGATGATGTCTACACGTATGTGCCATTCTCATCATCATCTGTCCTATAATCGGTTGTGGTCATAGCATGTGACCAGCTCTCGCCATATATCTTCGTTGGTTGGTTGATTCATTTTTTCTGGCTTATCAACACTTTGCAGGAAGGACTGACAAGAGATATTTACAATGTTATTAAAGAGGAAGAATCGCACTGATTTGCAGCGCGCATTCAGGTTGGGACACTTGTGTTCTTGGGGTCTGTATAAGTATTCTTGGTGTTACTCCTTCTAGCTCATGTAAATTCAATGGCAACCTAATTTTTTTTTACATTCAAATGAACAAAAAACATTTTTTGTTTAAAATAGCAACAATGTATTACCACAAAAATAACACTTTTTGGAAACTGAGTAATTGTATGCTTTTTGTTTGTCTGTGCGTGCGTGTGTGTATGTGCGCGTGTGTGTGCGCGCGTGCGCGCGCGTGTGTGTGTGTTTGTGTGTTAGTGCTTGTAAACCTTTGACGGTTATGGCAAAATTACTTATATGCTAGACAGCATCTGTTCAGGGAACAGGAAAAATGGAAAGAGAGAGATAGCGAAGGGGATAAAAAAAAACGCGCTACTTTTCATTTATACTGATACCACGTGATTCTACTCACGTGACTACAAGTCTAAGGGAGGTACCCCCTTCCACTGCAGATGTTCCTGTTTATCTTTTATTTCATTGTGATCTTAGTTTCTACAGTGTCATCATCGTCGTCATCTGCCCTATGATCTGGTGTGGTCGTAAGATCACTGTACCCCTGAACGCCACATACCTCGGTTGCGTGCCAATGTCTGAGTCGCTGTGAATGATCTTCCAGTCCAAACGGTGAGTTTCTCAGTCCATCTCGGACCATTTGTTTTCTTTGTCTGCTTCTTCTAAGGTAGAACATTGTCGGATGGGGGTAGAAATATTGCTGGTCCTTATGACTTGGTCATGCTATTTCAACTTTCCCAACTTGACGGTGATTATGAGGTGTTCAAACGGACTTATTTCTTGTCTGATGGTGCCTCGCACTGCGTCAATCGTGTGGTGATCGACAAAGAAGAACCCTAAGATGGTTCAGTAGCATCTAATTTTTAGTGCTTGCATTCTTCGCTGCAATTCTGCTGTTAATGCCCACGATTCGCAGTCTTACAAAAAGGCTGAGAAGGCCGATAAATGCAACAATCTTATCTTTGATTTCAGATGGTTCATAGCTTTTCGACAGCTGTCATTGTTTGCGCTGATCTTGAAATTATTTCCATTCTGGAGCCCTCTTCGATGATAATCGATCCAAGATATTTGAATTGGCTCATTACTTTCAGTTCTTGACCACCGAATTTATCTTGGTTGAAAGCCTTTTCTCATTGTTGATCATGTGTTTGATTTTATTCGGCATTAAAGTTTATGGTATGTCTCGTGTGCAATGTGTCCTTCTTTCTGGAAAACAGGGATCAAGATAAACCTTTCCAAAACCGAAATAATGATCTGGAATTGCATTGGAAGCAGTGATGGCACCGACCCTGAATCCATGATAAAAATTAAGGATGTGGAATTAGTAAATACTAAACACTTCAAATAATTCGCTGTATAGATCAGTTATCTCTAAAAGAATTCTTAGTCTAAAAATATTTTCTAGCTTTAAATAACCTGCAAAGGTTTGATAAGTCGTAAAAAACAAATCAATCAATCGCACATAATCGAGCCAAGATAACTGAATTGACTTATTAAGTTCTTGACCAGTGATTTTTATCTTGTTTAAAAGCCTTTTATCATTGTTTATCATGAGTTCGACTTTTTTGGTGGGGGTATTAATTCCAATAGAATATCTGGAGGATTTTTCAGTCATGTTCTTGGTCAGACTGACGAGTTCCCCTTCTTTGCCAGCTAGGCCATCTATGCCGTCAACAAAGCGAAGGTTTGTGATGTTGCATTCGCTGAATGCTGACTGTTTTACTCAGGGGCGTTATTCAATATTTGTTCACGGAAAATGCAGCACACATTAAAAACGATTCAATTTTTTTGGTCTTTTATCTGATTTCATAAACAAGCTGATAATATTTAACTTGACTAAACTCCAACGATTGACTTGATTGTATGTAATGAACTTGTACTGGTTAACGAGAACATGAGTTTAAATCTCTTACATTTAACTTCATATTTTATTCAAGTACATGTGTGCGGTCTCATATCCTTCATCCGGACTATAAATTCTCGTTTGCGATATTCTTCTCATCTCTGGGGTGGGCGTTTGTCTGTGATACGGTCCCTGCCTATGCGTCCATTACTGGTGCAGCTGTGCCGAAAACATGGGTTTCCACTCGTCGGCTAAAAGGTCCTCTTTCGTGCCAACCTTTCGTCTGGCTTCTACGAAGGACATTGAATGCAATGTCTATTCTGGCTTGATCTGGGATGAGACGCATACCACGAGTATACGACAATCGTTCATCCGTGTCTTTAATCTTGCCAAACACAATGCTTCGACCGATCTATTCTGCGGCCTTCTTTAAGTGTAATCTCCAAATAGGTGTAATAAAGTGGGTTTACCGGCAAGATTTGTATCTTTCGTATTTAACATTATATTTTATTGACTCCGATACTTTGTTAGTTACTCTTGGGTATTGTGCGGGCTGCAGCTCTTCACTCTCGTCCGACACGCGGACCCTCCATGCTCCTGTGATGAGAGAGACATATATCAGGTGCAGCCTTAGTCACAGATGATGTGGGAGTACCCTTTCATCTTTTTCTTCTTTTTCAATCACGCATACCTACAGGTGATAATGGGTATGTCCCCATTCATATAAATACAGTAGTAAATACTCTATGTTGGTCTACAGTTGGAGATTCGTCTACAGTTATGCTGGTCAAACTCTCTGCCTCCGGGCAGAGATGATCACCAGACGAGGCTATGTCAAAGGGCAGAGTCTCGTCTCGGAAACAGCTACCCGACCCCGTTTTATACAGGGTATACGGGGATTTTTTGGCAGAGCTTACGGGCTCGGATACCCCACATTAAATTCGGCCTTGTGCCACATCTGACCACGTGAAGCGGTTGGTAGATATCCTAGAGTTGGAGATTCAGCGTGGAATTCACTTGACACACTTCTAGCTGTTGACTACTTTTACGCGTCGCTGGCGAATCGTATATGTGCTGTTCGTGTCCTAAGTATTATCGTTCATTACCAACCTTCGTGTAATTATTCTATTCAGTAACCTTCCCTAGGTTACAACACAGATATAACGTGGAAACGTTCTTGCACATTTTCTTTGTTAAATCGACCATTCATTCATGTAGTGAATATTTTCTGTCATATCTGCTCTGTTGCTCTTGTTGTATTATTAGTGATTCTTGATAAAATCCAAATAAAACTCTACAATATTATCGGTCCTGACCTGGCATCTCGACTTCAATCAACTTCCCACCGCCATAACTTAGATTGCCTGTGCCTTTTCTATAAATATCTGGCAATTGTTCTGCTGAACTTTCCACAATGGTACTTTGTTTAGTTTCTTGTATATACAATTATAACCATTGTAAATATTCATTGGGGTTTAATTTTTAAAACTTGTTATTTTATTCTCCACTCCCAGAGACAAATTGTACATATGGGGACTAGTTAGGACTTCATAGAGACTCTGAGGTATTATGGTGACTGTAGTACGAATGATAAGTAAGAATGTGTTGTTTTGATGCAAGGAATATTGTAGTTTGTTTGGGTTAGTTTTTGTGGCTAGCTAAAGTTAAGGTGAGGTAGATTGAAAATCAGCCTTCCCCAATTGTGCCTTGTGCTACATTTTTATATTTTACACAAAATAAACATTACTTTCCTCTATGGTACCTAGACTTTATGAATTTAAACGGAGTACTCAGTAAAAGGATGAGCCCGAAATGCGATCTGTAGGTCGGGAGCACTAGAATCAAACAGACGAGGAAGTTTAAATATCTGGGAAGCGTCTTCACAGAGGACGCTAAGTGCGACACTGAGATCCGTAGGCGTATTGGGATGGCCAAGGACATATTCCAAAAGCTGGGCAGAGTACTGCGAGACATGAGAATTTCTTTGGTAACAAAGAAAAGAATACTGAACAGTTACGTGACATCTGTTGGACGATTTCCTCAAAGATGAAAAAGAGACTCGAGGCGATGGATGCTAAGGATACCATGGTCCGAGCGTATGAGCAACGATGAGGTCTTAGAGAGGATGCAAACAAGGAAGTGGCGTATACTTAACACCAGGAAGAGGCAGCTGAAGTTCCCTGGACACATAATGAGGAGGGAAGGCCTGGAGAATCTGTTACTCACGGATCGAATAGAGGGGAAGAGAGACAAGGGAAAACAACGCATGACATACCTAGCGGACTGCAAGTGGATGACAGAACGTAGCAGAGGAAAAGTGGATGACAGAACGTAGCAGAGGAAAGGAACTTGCTGAGAGCTGCAAGGGACATAGGGAGGTGGAGAGCCATGATCGCCTACGTCTGGTTGGCACATAAAAAGAATGACTAGCTTGGCGGTAAGGTATCCTCATTTTACAGTTGAAATGGTCAGACATATCCATAGGTTATATGCTAACAGTTTCTTTTCTCGCACTCAGATATTCACAATTTAAATAGGATCATTTTTAGGACACCCTGTATTTTGAACGTAATTGTATGCCTTCAACTACAGATAAAACGTATTGTTTGTCATTTTGCTATAAAATGCATTGTTGGTAATTCTACTATAAGCTATATTGCTGGTCATTTTACTTTAAAAATGTGTTGTTCGTAATTTTACTATAAATATGTATTGTTGGTAATATTTTAATAAAAATGTATTGCTGGTTTTTTTTTTTTACTATAAAAATGTATTGTTATACATTCATAATGTTTTACTTTTGTTTGGAGGTTCACTACTTGCCCATAGCTGGAACCCTAACAGGCGCTATCACCCCCGAATCAGGATAGACCCGGGAACAGCAGCAATTAAGAGGTGGTTTCACGTTCCTCAAAATCTCCAATCTCCTGATCAAAGGCCTTACTGCCGGATGTAATTTATCGTCATACCCAGGATTCTTCCAATATGGTGTCTGAATAAAAAAAAACAAAAAGAAAAAATCACATTTGCATTTCGCTATTTGTGCCTCCGCTCTAGTGACAGGTTGTTATGTAGTCTACTTCATTTATTCATGGCACAAGGCCACAGGTATGTGGTGCCCAATAAGGATCGAACTTATTAGTAATATTTAACCATGTTATACACACTCGACATTATTTTACGGCGAGGTGCCTACGATTTTGCAACAGGGTTATCACAACCAATTCTACTTCACCTTCAATCGTTTGGTTCTCGAAGAAATTGTATATTTAAGTGTTCTTTGGGACAAGAAGGGGGGGTCATGGTTTCAAGGCTACGGCTAAAAACTAAGCACTATGAAGTGAATAAAGAAAGAAAGAAAGAAAGAAAGAAAGAAAGAAAGAAAGAAAGAAAGAAAGAAAAAGACTGAGGGAAAGAGTGAAAAGTAGAGAGTGGAAGAAAGAAAGAAAGAAAGAAAAAGACTGAGGGAAAGAGTGAAAAGTAGAGAGTGGAAGAAAGAAAGAAAGAAAGAAAAAGACTGAGGGAAAGAGTGAAAAGTAGAGAGTGGAAGAAAGAAAGAAAGAAAGAAAGAAAGAAAGAAAGAAAGAAAAAGACTGAGGGAAAGAGTGAAAAGTAGAGAGTGGAAGAAAGAAAGAAAGAAAGAAAAAGACAGGGAAAGAGTGAAAAGTAGAGAGTGGAAGAAAGAAAGAAAGAAAGAAAAAGACTGAGGGAAAGAGTGAAAAGTAGAGAGTGGAAGAAAGAAAGAAAGAAAGAAAAAGACTGAGGGAAAGAGTGAAAAGTAGAGAGTGGAAGAAAGAAAGAAAGAAATAAAGTGGGAGAAAGTGAGAAAAGAAGAGTGAAAGAAAAAAGAAAGCAAGCAAACGAAAACACACACACATAGGTAGATAGATAGATTAAAGCAGAGAGTGAAAAAGAAAGGGAAGAAGAAAGTTATGACTATAAAGAAAGTTAGAAAGATAGAAAGTAAACGAAAGAAAGGAAAAATATAAGCCAGAGAGAGAGAGAGAGAGAGAGAGAGAGAGAGAGAGAGAGAGAGAGGGGGGGTTCATAGACAAAAAGAAAAAACGAAAGAAAAATATGAGAGAATAAATGAAAGAAAGCAAGAAAAGACAACGAAGGCGTACAGAGAGAAAAGCGGAAAGTAAAATAAAGAAAGAAAAATACAATGAAGACAAAGTAAATAAAAGAAATAAATATAAGGAAGACAGAAAGAAAAAAAATATGAGAGAGAAAGAAAGAGAGAATGTGTGTGTGTGTGTGTGTGTGTGTGTGTGTACGTGCATTTCTGATTGGGTGGAACGTAGACAGAACTTTGTTCAATTCCATAACAATTGTCGATCTTTGGTGCCCAAGGTAACATTTCCTTTTGTTTAATGTTTTTGTTTGAATGTTTGAGTCTATATTAAAAGCCGTAGTGGGAAAACGTTCTTATGCGTCACATACATGCTCGAAGATCACAACACATAAACAATACTAACACACACACAAATATTTGCCTTTTCATCCAAACATTTCATGTAAATATTGACAAATCCAAATACGTAGGAATATTTATTCTTACATGTATTCTTTTGAAAAATATGATATGACAAAAAGGAAAAAAATCCTTATTGATACGTTTCGTGTAGGCTAATAATGGTTTTGCATTATTTACAATGTTCGGACTTCTGTCCTCGACTTTATTGCCATATTCATGACGTTTCGGCCGTTGTACACTCCGACCCTCTTCAGGTGATTGGAATTTCGAACTGAACCGTTTATTTCGTCCACCGGAGTAGATTGTTGTAATTCCACGTGTCATGCCTCTTCTAGATGTCTCAGTTATCTCCTTTTAACTCAACTCTTAAATGGCCCGGTGGGTAAAAGCATTGGTTGGATCCATTGACTTGACCAAAGAGTTGTGAGTTCAGTACCTGGCTACTGCAGTGGTGAACAAAAACTAATTTTCTTTATTTTAATGATGTCAGGGAAGACATTTTTAAGTTCTTTTCTCAATAAACATCCACAAATATATCCCAATTGATGTGGAGTTCTGTATGTGTCATTTCTTTTTAAAAACGTTTTTAGATGAAGCCAGAAGATCTCAAAATAAAACAAGATTTTCTTTATGAAAAATGTCTTCAGGATTCAGATTATACACAATTTGATCCAAATCGTAATATGCACTCAACCAGCCTTGCAGGCATTTATTTATAATAATAATAATAATAATAATAATAATAATTACCTGTCTATATTTCTGAGATGAGGTATTATATACATTATTTACATTATTCGAACTATTGTCCTCATCTTTGTCGCCATATTTATTACGTTTCGGCCGTTGTACGCTCCGGCTTTCTTCAGGTGGTTGGAATGTCGAACTGAACCCTTTATTTGGCTCACTGGCACAGTGGATAAAGGCGTTGGTTAGATCCAGTGACAGAACCCAAAGAGTGTGAGTTCAATACCCGGTTAAGACAGTGAATAACTTTCAGAGGGAAATTAACAGGAGATAATTGATAACTGACATCCATTAAACATGGCACGTGGGACTAGAACAGTCTACCCCAGTGAGCGAAATAAAGGGTTCAGTTCGACATTCCTACCACTTGAAGAAGGCCGGAGCGTACAACGGCCGAAACGTTGCAATAAATATGGCGATAAAAAGATGAGGACAATAGTCCGAATAATGTAAATAATAATTGCCTAAAATATTTTTCGATGAGACATATATAAAATAATGATTGGTAAAAGAAAACCCAAAATTCAAACCGGAAATTAAAATAAATGTCTCCAATTACTTCCCTCTACTTTAGCTTTAGGTAAATGCTGAATTTTTTTTTCTTTAGATTTTCAAAACATGCATATAATTAAATTTAAGATTTAAATTGAATTCAATTATTGATTAAAATTTAAAAAATAAAATAAACTGTATGATCTTTGTCAGTTTTTTTTTTCTCTATAACAAAAATGTTGATTTTATTAACGCGTAGGGTGGAGGTGGAGGGCATTATCCGGCATTCTTACACAATGTTCATATCTTTTTGAAATTGTTAAAAAAAAAAATTAAGTCCCTATTTTGGTACATTTTATTGACTATTTTAATTATGACCGCAAACATATTTCTCAATAAACAAATAATAAGTAAATAAACAATAATAATTAATAAATAATATTCAATAAAAAAAATAATAATTATGACCGCAAACATATTTCTCAAAAATGTCAAAAAGATTCCACAATACAACACACACCGTTTAAATCAAAGTGTCTATTGGTTAGAAATTAACATCATCATGTGAAATATTTGACCAATCAGAGAAAACTGACACGCGAGCGACTCGGTGTGGTATAATAGCTAGCAAGTTTGTCTCGCAGGAACAATTACTGCTGAGTAGGGAGTTCGACCCTCACTGGTTGCTACGCTTAGAAAATCACCTTAAAAAACTAAAACCGTATTTTTCTCGAGCCCATTTTATGGAAAAAAATTCTTAAAAAAAAACAAAAAGAAGATTTCGACTTTCAACGATCAGAGGTGTGACTGTCTCCTTACCGTTCACCATACAAGACAAGACGCGGCTTCGTAGTTTTTTCTCCCTCCGCCAAATTCAAATGAATCACCTCCAACAACAACAACAGTAGAGATGGTCAGTAAAACTTCGCTGACGACCATGTGTCAGTGACTTCAAACGAATCATCTCCAATCAACTGTAGAGACACTCAGTGAATCTTCGCTGACGATCAAAGTCTTTTCTCAACCACACTTCTGATTGTGGAGCAATTACTTAAAAGTTTTTTGTAAACCTCAGATTTTTCTGTGAATCGACTACCTAAAGACTTTAATTTATTCCCTATTATCCGGCATTCTTACCAGTGTAATTTGTTCAAATTGTTAAAACAATGGTACATTTTATTGGTTATTTTAATTATGGCAGCAAAAACATTTTGAAATTCTTTTCTCAGTAGATATTCGCAGATATACTCCCGTTGATAACGACCTCCGTATGTGCCTTTTTCTTTTAAAGACATTTTTTAGATGGATCCAGGAGTTTTCAGAAACAGAATTTCCTTTGTGTATAATGACTTCGTAGTTAACTCTAGAACACTAACTATGGGTATATAGTACCAAGCGCAAATTTTCCTATTTTTAATTACAATTTTCAGTACCTGATTTTCTTACCTAAATAATGTTTTTCAGTTCCTATTAATGTTAACTCAAAGTACAAAGTTTGAAGTGCCTACATGTAAAATATTTCAAATAAAGATTTATATTTAATATTTTTTCTGATATTTTCAAAATCGGGTATGGTATACCTATGGTTAGTAGTGATGTAACTTTAATTGATGGTTAGTGTTCTAGGGTTAATTGATTATTAGGTTCTCATCATCATTTATAAGATTTTTTATGCGACGTAACCCCTCAGGACGTAGGCGATCATAGCGCTTCACAATTTCCTGTTCAGCTCTTAATTATATCTTTTTGTTATTTCTCCTAAACCTTGTTCCGTCAACTATTTACTCAAGCTCACTAAGTATGTTATGCGTTGCTTTCCTCTGTCCTGTGAGTATTAGATTTTCTAAGCCCTCTTTTCTCATTATGTGCCCGAGAAATTTCAACTGTCTCCTCCTAAGTTTAAATATAAGTGTCCTTTTTGTTTCCATTTTCTATAAACCTTCGTCGTTGCTAACATTTTCGGGGAATGGTATTCTTGGTATCTTTCTGTAGAGCCATATTTCTGTTGCTTCAAGTCTCTTCTTCATCTGTGATGAGATTGTCCAGCATATACTGTCATATAGGAAGACTGATATTACATAACAGTTCAGTACTCTTTTCTCTTTTTCTAACGATTTTTTCCGTTTCTTTATACTATACTTACCTTATGGAATCCATTTTTATCACTCTTTCACTCCTTTGTTAGAATACTTCTTCTAAGATATTTAAATTTTTGTATTTAATTGATGTTGGTATCTCCGACTTTGGGCTCATTCTTTTGCTAATTACCCTACATTCTGTCTTCCTGCAGTTATTGCTTAATTCTTTTTCCTCGCTTTCCTTCACTAGGAGGTTTTGTAGCTTTCTTTCTGTGTCTGATATCAAAATCTGTCGTCTGCATATATTATGTTGTTAAGATTGTTGGTTGTTTTTGTTTTTTTTTTGTTTAGCGACATAACTACTATGGATTATTTAATGCCAAAATCTAAATATTTTGAACACAGCTTTATGGTTTCAACTAAATATATTTGAAACTTGACTGTATGCCTTCAACTACAGATAATATGTATTTTTGGTCATTTTGCTATAAAATGTATTGTTGGTAATTTTATAAAATTCTATTACTGGTTTATTTTACAATAAAGAGGTATTGTTGGTCATTTTACGATAATATTTATCGTAAAATGTCCAACAATACCTGTTTATAGTAAAATAAACCAGCAATAGAATTGTATTGTTGGTCATTTTACTATAAATAGGTATTGTTGTCATTTTACAATATAAAAATGTATTGCTGGTAATTATACAACATAAAAAAGTATTTTTATGCTTTCATAGTGTTTTGCTTTTATTTTGGGTTTTCCCTATTTGCTGATAGTTGTGATCCTAACAGCTAGTAAACCCGAGTAAGGGTGGACCTGGGAACAACAGCAATTAAGACGGTTTCACCCTCCTCAAAATCGCCAATCTCCCAATTAGAAGCCTTGCTGTCGGATGTAGTTTATCATCATACCCAGTACTGTGTTAAAATTGCGACCGCATAAGATTCTTGAATTCATCAATATTCATTTTGTATTTTTGTTCATGTTTTCCTCGATATAATGGCGACAGCAGAAACTTCATTTCCCTGCGCACACAGTGTTGGACCCGGGGTGTGGCAGCCTTATTCTGCATTCTTAAATCGAATTGAATTTTTTTTAAATGGTAAAATACTTCTTTTTTTTTTTTTTAAGCTTTTAATCATTATTTTTCTCTTTGTTTTCTATCCCCACCTCTTCTTTTTAATTTTTCTCAACACTTTTGAAATTTATCTATCTTCAGATTGGAGGTACGTTTTTTTTTTCGCTAATAAATATATTCTGCGAAATAGCTTTCGTAGAATTCTTTTCGGGCTCCTTGTTTTGACAGGGACCTCTTAAACATTAACTAAATGGGATAGCGAAAGATTCCTTCCAAAAGCTAAGTAAAGTATTAAAAACCGGGCAAATTTCATTCGAAACAAAGAAAAGAGTGTAGGTTACCACACTTGACTTTGCTAAAACGCCTGTTAGCAGACACTCTTTAGGTCTATAAAAAGGTAAAGATATTCTCTTTCTTTGTTTTTTTTTTTTAATTTTTTAACCCTTTTTAACTCGGACTTCCAGATGTAGTCGATGTCGATATAGAACGCTGCCGACAAGGCGCGTACGCTTTCTTGGTCCTCTGTGGAATTTGAACTCTCACACATACACACACGTGTCTATCGCACACAATCACATTTTCATCGCTAGTTTCAATGTCTTTTTCTTTCATTTCAATTGTGTACACATGTAATTTCTTTTGTTAATAATATGTAGTGTTGTTTGTTTTATATTCCTTTTTTTGTGTTTTTTTATTTTTACCCGGGCTCACATTGAGTCCACTAATATTGTTTTCAAGATAAATGTTCCAGGAACCTATAAATATTTAATATAAAATGTATATGCATATCACAACCAAGGAGGTGATACCCACAACATAATGGTGACATTTTTATCCAAACGTACTAGTATCCCGCAACAAGAGTACTGAACTGTTGTGCAATAGTCACGTGACCGAGTGGTTAGCGTGCTGGTCTTGTTCAAATTGTTGATCACGCTAGATAACACGCTCTTTCCTTTTAACTAACGTCTGCTCAGCATAGTTGCAGTATAAACCACGGGTGTGCTCTGTGCTTGTTGAATAAACTCAAAAATGCGCCTGAGCAAGCGTCTGCAGTAGGGATTGGCTAGCCGCCCTAGTAGACGGGTATCCTCGAATACGAGTGGCCAGCTATACATACATATATATGGCAGTGAATGTTGAACAGTCTCCTCCTCACTTGAAGCAATAGAAATGTGGCTCTACAGAAGGATGCTGAGGATACCATAAACCGAGCATGTAAGCAACGACGAAGTTTTAGAGAAAATGGAAACGAAAGGGACTCTGATATTTAACATCAGAAAGAGACAGCTGAAATTTTTTGAGTACATAATGAGGAAAGAAGGCTTGGAAAATTTGATACGCACAGGGCAAAATGCAGGCAAGAGGGACCGAGAAAAACAATGCATAACCTACCCAGTTTGAGGTAATGGATGGCAGAACTGGGTTTGGGAAAGATAACAAAACTACCAAATTTATTAAGAGCTGCAATGGACAGGAAATTGTGGAGAGCTATGATCGTCAACCTCCTTAAGGTACACACACGGCACAACTATGGTTTCCAGCGTGCCCGGTAAACAGAACACTATCACTGAATGTTTTTAGGAAAAGGTGCGGCAATGGGAAATGAATCCCAACACTTCCGGTCCCACAAAGAAAGGGTTGAGCATTTATTAAAGAATTCGCTAATAATTGGTGATTAACAGGTAACATTTTAAAATATTTCTTCATTATTACTTATTAAGTTTAAGAAGGTGTTTAGTTCAACATCACAAGATAATTGTCGACGTAAAGACACAGATACGGTTTTTAGCGTTATTACTACTATTGTTAACAAGCATCACCCAAACGGCACTTGGTAAACAAATCATAACTTGTCTAAAAATAAAATTAGTCAGTCCACTAAAAAAAGAAGTTAATTAATTAAATACGAATTACACGAAAAAGGAAAAAAACAAACAAACGCTCTATCTTCTTTTCTCTATGAAAGGTTTTAAAATTCTTTTAATTTCTACACGCCCTGGTAATGAGTGTTACTGATTTGGTATCGCAAACAAAAGCGAAGACATGGTGGGCTTCAGTTTTAGTCGCGTGCTTAGCTTTGTCGGCATCTTGCAATAGCACTGTTGTACATCCGTAGATGCATCGGGAGAATCGGTTCAAGCACACTTGTTATATACATACATTATTGAGGTTTAACGTGCGGTCAGAGAACAGCAGTACCAGTTCTCCTGGGACGCAGGAAAGAAAGAAAGAGAGAGCGTGTAAGACCAGAGACTTATTCACCGACTCTCAGTGCCTTAACATCAAAACTCTAAAATGCCTCGCGTCGGATACCGACTCACCGATAAAAAGGAAAAAAGGTTTAATATGGAGAAATTAGGTGTACGATTGAGGTAAGTTTTGTTTTATTTTTTAAATTAAAAAAGAAAATAAAGCAAGCCTTCTTTTATACTAACGAAGGTGTTTTAATTTAATAACAAAAAACCTGTTTCATTCGTGCGCCTTTCTAAAGTAAATAATATTTATTAAAAATATATATCGTTACTTATTTATCTTTTATGACGAAACCTAGTCTTAAATTTATTAATTTTAACAACAGTCTCTTTGCAAGTCATGAGATAGAGCTTTTATTGAAAAAGGTTACCATAAAATCGTCAACTACTGTTAGTTAGTATTAAGTGGCTCAGCGATGAGTTTGAAGACCGAAGGATAACATATCTGAGGTTCTATCTTTTAACATTGTTAAAAAAAATCTATTTTTTTTCCTTCATATCATTCTTGCATAAGCGGTTAGTTTTTTTTCTTTATTTCTCATATTTTTAAAATTAATTATACGAAAGTGTGTTAGGTTGTTTTTTGGGTTTTTTTTTTTTTTAACAACAAGCAAGAAATGGTGTACGAATGAATGAATAAATTTAGTTTTTTAAAAAAAATTTCCTGTTAGAGCACGTTTCCCATCCCGTTTTTCCCCCTTTGGGAAGGAACTGGAATGAAAATTCTTGTTTGAAGGGCTTGCTTGACATTTCCGTAATTTTTTTTCTTTTTTCGACCACACCGGTCTTTTTTTTGCTGTATTTTAAAAAAATTGTCCTTGTGTTTTGATTTGAGTCATTTAAACAAATTATGTTTTTAGAGTAGTAGACCTTGCCTATAACCGGACAGATCGGTGTTATATTCTCACGGTGACAGGTTTTTTTCTTCCTTTCTATTGCATTAAAGTTTAAACAATATGATCTTATCAACAGCCACTATGACAGCAATGAGTAAACTTGCTCGAATAGTTACTGAAATATGCACAAACTTTGGTTAGCTTACCTTTAGTTTAAATAAAACTAAAAAAGTCTATTCACATTTTTATAACGTCATATAAATGACTGAAAATAGCAGTTAAGTTTTATAAGAAAAATCATGTATCTGTTATTTTATTTTGTTTTTTTTAACTTATTGTCAAATCTGTGACTTTTATATTTCATTGATATGTGACGGGGGTTAAAAAATATGCCTCGAGTTTGCGGGCAGGGGTCACTAAAATAAAATTTATTTAGCTGTACAATGTGTAACGCGCACTTGTCTATCATTTATGGTCACGTCAGGCCGTCTGTTTTTAATATTGTACATTCCTTTTATTAACTAACATCTCCTTCCGGATTTTTCGGACAACTAAACATCGTTTTATATTCCTTTTTCTTTCTCATAACCTTTTATTTTGCCGAAAAATAAAAAACCGAACCTTTTTCAATTCATTCCTCGTTCAGTTTGTGGCCACAGACAAACGAAAAATAAATAAAAATCGTCAGTATCATGTGCGATGAGTCTTTATTTTCTTTTCCTTTTTCAATATCTACAAATTTATATTGATTTTTATCTTTCAATCGTGAGCTCAACAAAAAAAATGATAGAAAACAAAATTGCATCTGTCTACAGTTACAATCTTAAAAAACATTTTATTTTTTTTTTTATCTGTTCACATTCGGTAATCATGGTCAGTGGCATTTACCAACTTTGCTAATTAATAATTAATGACTCTTCTTACCATTTATTTTTATTGTTTTTCGTTCCTTTTTTTTTTTGTCTATTTAGTAGGGTGGAAGGTATGCTACCTCTAAATTACAACAGTATCCACGATAAACCATCGTGACGATCACTTTCCGATTTACGGATGTCTATAATTGACATAACTAGTGTTCAAAGCAGCATTAATGTTTTCGAATCTCGAACGAATTTTTAATACAATCTCTAAGTTGCTTCACTGATTTCTTTAGTAATTAATATATTACAAAGACATCAATTTTATTATTCGTTCGAATCTAGCTGGACATGTTTTTACTTGTTACTTTTAGTTTTAAAAATGTCTGTTTCATATGTAACATTCATTCAACCGTTTTTTTTTCTTCTGTCCTTCTTAATTCTTATTCAAAATTTTCGATTTTTTCTTGAATTTGCTGCTCTGAAAAGGGATTGTTTAAGCACGTTTAGATATTTTTTTTTTTTTAGTACGGCATACGCATAATTCATGAGAAGGTAAATCGTTGGCCAAGTTCAATTATTGCAATTCCAACCACTCGTTATTTCTTTTTTATACAGCATCCTCGAGCAACATTCCATGAAGCCGGCTCTACCGACGTCTTCATTACTCATTCTTCTATCTCGGGGGTGGGGGTCTCCAAACTTTTTAAGACCATCGACCTCTTCATTGAATATTTGATCCCTCATCGACCACCCTTCAGACATAATAATAAACTTAAATTTAACGGTAGAAATTTCTTTACTTTTTCCTTCTTCATTATTGTTTATCGCTAAAAGAATCGTTTTTTTAGCGTTAGGTTTCTTTTTGTTAGTTTTGTTTGTTCTTATTCTATTTTTCTTCATTCAAAACAAACACGCCTATAAAAAAAGGTTTGTTTTGAATTCTAACGAAGGAAAAAAAAATTCATAAATACTATACTAATATTTAATAAATATATCAAAATATTTAAACATAAATTAATACTTTTTTTTTTTTTTTTATAGAATTGGTTTCGTTTTTTTTTACATCACAGTTTACAATTGGAAGGATGTATTGTTGTAATTGTAGTAAGAGGGCGTTAATATTTTTAGTTGGAAATTGGTGGGTTTTTAACTTTTTATATTTTTTAGTTCTTAGTTTCCACAATTTCTTATCGATCACCTTTTTGATCACCAGACATTTATCGATCCTCCCGGATAGTCTCAAACAATTAACCCTGAGTGTCAATATCGAGCCATTTAATTGGGGTCCCCCTGTCTGGTCCTTCTGCACTCCCACTTGTTAAGTAAAAATAAAATATTTATTTAATTAATTAATTTTTTTTCCTTAGCTTAAGATGACGTTACTGCTTCACATTATGATTATTATTACAATTTATTGTTATGGATTTGATGGGGATAATAATAATAATCAGCAGTTTACGGATAAATGTCCTATGAAAATAGTCGCGACGACTTCTTGTAATGATTAAAAATAGGAAAAATAATAATCTACAATATTACAAGATCGAAAATCAAACTTGAAAAAAAGAAGCAGTCCTTTCATTTTGGAGTGAGACTAGCTAAAAAACAAAAATAAATCACACTTCTAACACTCAAGTCAGTGTTCTTCTATGTGACGTTGGAGATCATGGCTCTCCCGATCTTCCTATTCATTGTAGCTCTTAGCAACGTTTTTACTTTCGCCGTACTGCCATCTATTCACACAACTTTGTCAGAAGTGGCTCGCTGCCTCCCCAACCCTGTCCTCTTGGCTTTCGACATGTTCTGTGAGTGTAAAATTCTCCAAGGCCTCCTTCCTCAATATCTGTCCAAGGAATTTCAGCTGTTTTTCTTCCCTGAACCTAAAGAGTTCTGTTTTTTTGTTTTAAAACAAAACAAAAAACTCTGCAATCTTTACAATTTGGTTTTAAAAACTCTTCACTTACCGATTCGATTAAGTTTGGAACACAAAATTAATTTATTCAATTCTTATTTGGGGCTTTTCCATTTTTGTTGTCCTTAAGAAGGAAATGAATTTACTTTTCTTTTTTTTTTTTTTCTTTTATTTAAAAAACCCCCCAAAAAACAGATGTTAGTTGCGGTGATGTAAACTTCTCCAGTTTGTCTTAAAATTACATCGTTGATCAAACAAAAAAAATTAAAAACAAATACAGGTATCTTTTTAAGATTAGCGTTTCAAACGATTTACCTCCCTTACATTACCCATAATTTTCTTTAAACTAACCTCATATTCTGTGATCGCAGTAGGTAATTTTAAATCCAAAGTCTCGCAGAAATCGATCTTTCTTTTGAGCAGTACCACAGAAAATAGCGTGGAGCTAGAAAGCAAATGCGGTTACGAGACAGTTATTCTCATCTCATATGACGGAATTTGTGTTGGGACAATAATATTCTTAAAAAGGGCTTTTTTTTTCTTTTTCTTGTTTTGAACATTTGAGCCGAAAATGCCCCCCTTATAAGCTGAAATATCTGTGAATTATTTTATTTTTTATTTTTATTTATTTATTTTTGCGTGTAATCTCTTTCCAGAGAGCAATTTTATTTTTAAGTGTCTAATTACTAAGTCCCATCTAGGGTCTCTGATTAAAAAAGGCATCTATGCAGATTTGGGACGTTTTTAGATGGAGAGGGTTTGAGTCTCTTTTTTTTTTTCTTTTTTTTTTTTTCCTCTCCGGGTATGTGCAGTTCCGCACAAAGTAATAATCTTTTGTAAGCCTGAGAAGCTGATATGACCATGAATTTTTTTACTCACATGATTTTTTGTACCCCCCCACCTTATTATTTACCCAAAACATAATCGTAGTTTTATTTCCACGTTTTTTATACTTCGATTTGCAGGTTCTTTTGACAGTTTTTGAAATTCTGTGGGGAAAGTCATATCAATTTAGTTATCAGGTTATTTAAAAAAAATCTTTTATGACTATGCCAGCTTTATTTGCTTCCATTTTCTTATCTGTGAGGATTGGGAAATTACACACTCTGAGTATAATCACTCCATCAACATTTGTGACATCATTCGGGTGGTATTATTATTTATTTATAATAATAATAGCCCGAGGTTAAATGTTCGTTTTTGCTTAGGAGATAATAGTAGTTGAAAATAAATACATCTTTTTTTTTTCTTTCTTAAAATCGACATAAACCCGAGCAAGGCAGTAAAGCCATCGAGAAACAAGAAGGGTGTGGAAAGATTAGAAAACAATACTAAGTAGCGAGAACAAAAGATTATAGGAGGACAGTAGATAGCGATTGACATTGAATTTAAATATTTATTTGAAGATTAAAGTTGACTGGAAAGCATAGAGCCGGAAGATAGTTCTGCAAACGAGAAAAGAAGCTGTTATAGAGCTTACGGTCTGTTACATCGCTAGCATATTCAACTGTAAATTGATAAGACCTCGTCAAGAGTGTAAGTGCTGAGAAATTCATAAAGTCTAGGTACCATAAGGAAATAGCTCATCCGAAATTTCGCCGTAGAAAACTTTGCCGTATAGGATTTTTGTCGTAAGACGATTTTGCCTCATTTCTCTTAATATGCGAAATACCTTATCAAGTATATCTGAATCACACTATTGTTACTTCGATTTAAACATTTTATAAGCGAAGTTATGCTAACATGCACCCAAATTTGTGGAAACTAATTGCGTATTTGAAAAAGGAAGAGACATTAGCAAAAAAGAAAGTGTGATTTAGATCGAAGAGATGCTGTACAAATTAAGAAAATATATATTGATATTTGATATCAATGTAAGACTTCAGCGGAAATTGCTTCATTACAGTCCAACGCAAAAAAATAAGAACACATTTATGAAGCATTGCTTGGAATTTGTACACATTTTAAATTATTTCTTTGTTAATTTGATATATTTTGCATTTTATTTAAAAAAAAAAAAAATTGTTTACATTTTAATTTCTTTTCTGATGTTAGACCCTGTAAAAAAGACATCCATATATACTTGGTAACAAGGTACTTCGCATATTAAATTGAACATTACACCAAAAAAGGGACATTCAGGATAAGAGTATCGGAAAAAAAATTCGGCGAAATTGTCTTACGGCAAAAATCATATGGGCTAAGGTTCCTGCGGCAAAAATTCCTGAGGCGAATTTTCCTACGGCAAAAATGTTTACGACGAATGTTCCTCATACGTCGATATAGCAGGAACACCGGACCATATGTGGCAGCAATATTCTAAGCATAGACAAATGGTAGACATATAGATATGTACTAAGATATATTCTGGAGACAAAAATTGTCCAGCACGACACATTGATTGCATTTCAGATGGCATCTTTGAGTTTTATTGCTAATGCATGACTTACTTTAAATACTAAAAGTGCAGGATAATATGAAGTTGCTTCTTTATATGCCGTATCCGTTCTGGACTGGGCGATCATGGCTCTCCGCAACTTCCCCTCCCAGTACCTGTTCTGCTATCCATTTACACACATTCGTCAGGTAGGTGACTCGCTGTTATCGTCAGCATTTCTTGCCTTCAGTATGTCATGTGAGTGTCAAATACTCCAAGCCCCCTTTCCTCGGTCACAGTTCAGCTGTCTCTTACTGATCTTAAGCACAGCCTCCTTTTGGTTCCTCTTTTACTTAAAACTTCCTCATCGCTCACTTGTTCCATCTACGGCATTCTCAGCATCCTTCTGTAGAGCCGCATCTCTAATGCTTCGAGTCTTCTCTTCATCTGTGAAGAAATTGTCCAGCATTCATTGTCGCACATGAGGATTGATATTGCATAACATTTTAAACCCATCTTATCTTTGTTTTTTTTCCCCCCTGTTTCTTAATACCTTGCTTTGGTGTGCAGAAAACGTTTGAAACGCTAAACTAGAAACTACAGCTTCGGAATTTTAATTCATTTAACAATAAATAGATAAGCGAATGTGTTATTAGCATTTTCCCATCCAATACTCTTTTATTAAACTTAAAACGAAAAAAATAAAGGCATTATCTATGCTACATATCCTCATGATCTGCACTTGCTTCCCTCTCTTACGTCCATACAATCACCTCATTCAGTAACCCTCTAGCTTGATTGGCTCTCTTCAGGTTCAGCTCTCGAAATCAAAACATCATTAGAGTTTTGCCAAGCCAGTAGGCGCAACTCTATCCAAAAATTTGGAAAACAAATTTTGTGATAATAATAAAATGACCTGCGCGAAGAAAGTTCTTGACCTCGTGTTAAGAATGGTTCTGACTTTCTTCCCGGAAAAACAAATTAAGCAAGGTGGGATGAGGAGGGAGTAAAGGAACAGAAGACACATGGCCCGACTCGTGGCTTGATCTCTTTTTCCGTAGACGCTTGAGGTCTGTTCGATTACAGGTAAAATCAAAGACCTTAAATGCTGATATGTTACTCTCTCGATGGGTTGATCCTCCCAAATACGACTGTCAGGCGTAACATGATCTTCCTCGATCCATGTTTGGTGTGTGTCATAACCGAACTTTCAGTTGGCAGATATGTTGACGTGATTTACAGTCGAGGTTTTAAAGGTAAAAAGTCCCTTTTTGAATCGAGTAAAGTTTAATCAGTCAGTTGAGTGGCATACGGGGATACACGCTTGAGCGATCATGTCTCTTTCGAAGCAGTTTTTCCCGTAGTAGGTTGCCATTTCTTTTTGCGGTAGATTAGTTGCCACCCAAGGCTATAGTCCGTCCTGCTATTCAACCTATATTTGGGTATTTGCGCGTAAGTGGATATAACGAACCCGACTGGAATTCGAACTCGGCTCTCTAATATTCATTACACCACAACGCACGTCAGTAAAAGCTTAATAGTTTCGTAAAGAGGCTTACAGCTAAGATCGAACTTTCTCTTGTAGGCAAAAGAAATGACAGCTTCTCTTTTTTTCCCCTTCTCTTTTTTCCCCCTTCTCTTTTTTCCCCTTCTCTTTTTTTCCCCTTCTCTTTTTTTCCCCTTCTCTTTTTTTCCCCTTCTCTTTTTTTCCCCTTCTCTTTTTTTCCCCTTCTCTTTTTTTCCCCTTCTCTTTTTTTCCCCTTCTCTTTTTTTCCCCTTCTCTTTTTTTCCCCTTCTCTTTTTTTCCCCTTCTCTTTTTTTCCCCTTCTCTTTTTTTCCCCTTCTCTTTTTTTCCCCTTCTCTTTTTTTCCCCTTCTCTTTTTTTCCCCTTCTCTTTTTTTCCCCTTCTCTTTTTTTCCCCTTCTCTTTTTTTCCCCTTCTCTTTTTTTCCCCTTCTCTTTTTTTCCCCTTCTCTTTTTTTCCCCTTCTCTTTTTTTCCCCTTCTCTTTTTTTCCCCTTCTCTTTTTTTCCCCTTCTCTTTTTCCAAATACAAGGCATGGGAGCCAGGATCTTTTCTGTTCACCCCAAAATAAAAAGAATTTATATTTACTAAAATTCACACCAAATTCTCCCAGAGCGATGTCCTTCCATTGCACTCCTGTTGGGTTGACCTTTGTGATCGCGCCAAATGTTGGCGACTCGGGTGCGTTATTTCTAAGTGTGGGGGTCTACGTTCGCGCTCACGCCGATAAACAAACCAAAAACAGATTTTTTTTTTTTAATTTGAAAAAATTCTTTGTAAGTACCGCACTTACGAAATGTGAATAAGTCGCTGATTTTTCAGAATTTTTAATTCTGAGGGTTGGAATTCTTGCAAGGTAATCTAAACAAACTTTGATTTAAAATTTATAATTCCTTGGGGTTGGGGTGAATTAATACTTGCGATAAGTAGCTGGAGGCATGGTGGAGTAATGTATAGCGTCTCGGCTTGAGGAATCGAATCCATTAATGATTACATTCACTTATGTGCTATGAATCTTCTTATACCCCCAGCTATGGGTAAATAGCAGGACAGTTCTATAGCCTTGTCTGGCAACTTTCTACCGCAGAAAGAAATGGCAAACTACTGCAGGAAAAAATCTGCCTCGTCAGTCATGTATCGAAAGATGACTGCAGATACATGATCGCCTAAGCGTGTATCATGCATGGCACATAACTGACTGAACTTTACATTATTTGGGATGAATTAACAGAAAAAATCCGAGAGCCACTCAAAGAAAAAACACAATCGAAATGGTAATTTTGAATAAAATATGTCGTAGGAAATGAAGATAAATCGATCCTTGAATTGAAGAGGTCAGAGAAGCACCCACGTTGGGCTCTTTCACTAAGTAGCTGTCTGAGTCGAACTTCTTACACGCGAAGGAAATGAGGGTGATTCGACTCCGTGGATGTGTTATTAGTTTTTGTGTGAGGTGGGTATCCTTTGCATGTTTAAAGTTGTCCCCTGTCTTCGCGTGCTATTAGGGTAGAGAGTATTCAATATCGTGAGGTTGGGTAACACTGTGTTGACATAGGCATCAACATTGCACGTTGACTGTCATTTTCACGGCTTAAGCGATCACCACATAGATAATTATTTGAAAATATTTTTTTTTAATTTCCTGCTAGTGTTAAAAAAATTTAATCTTTGAATATAATCCAGCTATTTTACAAGCACCTTTTCTTTCTGTAACATCAAATGTTTCGTTCTACTGACCTATATTTTAAGCTTTTTTTTATTATTATTATTATTATTATTATTATTATTATTAATAATAATAATAATTTTTTTTTTTTTACTGCTTATCAACCTTTTGCAGATTATTTTAAAGCCCAAAAATATTTTTAGATTTTAAAAATTTGTGGGGAGATAATGATTTATTTTACTCATTACTGATAAAAAATTTTTTTAGTAATTAGCCCATAGCCAAGGTGATAAGTGGATTCATGCCTTTTCTATAGGTACTTGCGCGTAAATGTATATAACGGACACGACTGGAATGTGAACTCGGCTCTCCGATTAACAATTCTGAGCCGTTAACATTTACACCACCTTCTATACATCCAAGCTTACAACGCCGGGTATTCCCAAGCGCTCACCCATTTAGTTACTGTTCAGGTTCGACGTTGCTTAACCTCGAAAATTGTATGAGAGCCGGTGTTTCAACGTGCTTGAATCTTTTCGGAAGACTTTTTTGTGCCTTCTGATTATCGCCATCAAACTAATTTTTTTTTTATTAAAATAAACTTAAAAATCAGTTTGTTGCAATGTGGATCTGTTAAAATACTTGCTAAGTTTTGTTGAAATGTTATTTTATTTTTGTGGTTCATGAGGTCAGTAATTTTGCTCGCTGGTGGTACTTTTCTTTCGAGCTACTGAAAAGTAACTACTAAAAATCTATCCATTGGGTGACCCGTGAAAAAAAAGAATGGAGTGGGGTATGCAGGACCGGCGCCTACTACTCCGAACCCCACAAATAGGGGGAGGGGATCAAGTCTGACTAATTTTTAAATTATTCTACTTACACTTCTACTTAAAGGGTTGATGGGGAATTGAAAAAAATGAATGGAGGCTCGTTTGTTTAACCAAAATTTTGGTCCAAAAATATCTTATTCAGTTTAAAAAAATAGTTTCACGTGTTTCTTATTTTATTTTCAGTTTTTCTAGTTAAATTGTTTTCCTATTTTCATACGATCCATTATTGTACATAGGTTGTAATAAAATTTGTATTTTATTTTTACTACCTTATCAAAATTGATGTTTTAGGCTAGAGTGCCCCATCCCCTAGATTCGAGAGTGGGGAGAGATCCTTGCATTGGGCCCGTATTTATTGTCCCTCAGGTAACAATACTAGTTTCTTATTATTTCTGCCAAATTATTTTTTATGTCCTTTAAATAATTGTACACAATAAAAGTACAGAAATACATACTGTCCTTTTCAATAAAGGACAGTTGGTAACCATATGCCACCCCCAGAACTTCTCACGAAGTGTGTGTGAAAAACACTAACAGTGTTACTGTTATGGATAATGCCTGTGTACACACACACACGCACACACACACACACACACACACTTCTCAGCAAATGTTTTATTTTGACACGTGTTTATTTTTAACTTAAATTAAGCCATATATTGCAATTACATTTAAACCGTAAAAGGCTGCTCAGCAAAGAAAGATTAAATAAATCATTAACCCCCACCCCGCAAAAAATTGAAAGAGCTCAGAAATGGCTTAAAATGACCAGTTTTTTTTTTTGCCTTTTTCGAAGTCGAGATTTTTCTATACGTGCGAGTTCAATAATGACTAACGTCGTTTTTTGTATGTATATCTGTTAAAAATAGTCATTTGTTTACTAAAAAGAAGTGTGTAGTGTACATTGTACAGTTTCAGTGTACACACATTTTTTTCTGTTTTAAAAGAAAAAAAAGTCGCATGTTTCGTGATCCCTAAAATAGCCACGAGGCATGGAGGCGCGCACATTGCATTCCACCACCCAACATTCAAACGCGACCGATTATGCATTAAACTTTATCTCCTGTCTTGAAATTGGAGATCCGAATAGAAAAAGCCTTCTCGAAATATGAATCTAGAAGAAAATATTTCACTGACTAAAGTGGAAATCCGGTCACAAACAATTTTTTTTTCTAAATAAAAAACATCATATTGAACAACTTGAATGAACGTGATTCCGACTTTTATTTTTTAATTTTTTATAACGATTTTTAAAAATGCATTTACTTTTATTCTGAAGTCACAAGGAAATAAAATCGTTTGTCTCTTTCTGGAAAAAAAAATCTCGTTTTCAACTGTAATACTAGTTACTAGTTTACTTTTAATAAAAGCTTGATTTTTTTTTTTTTACTTTTTTTTAATTAATCATCAAATTTTCAATTCGTTCATTTCCCTACCCATTAAAATCATTTTTTATGGCTTCCTGTTTTAAATTAAACAGCATTAATTATATTATCATAGATGAATCTAGAGGTCATTTTACCCCCTTGTTTTTCTGCTATTAAGAGTGTAAACGCTACGTCTCGGTCTACACATAGATAAAAATAAGATGAGTAAATATTAATCAAAGGCGTGTTTCTAACATAAATATTGTACACAGTAACTAAAACCAAGTCATGTGTTTCCGAACGAGTTATCTCCCCCTGTGGGCCAAGATATGGTGACTCATCGGGGACGAAATCTTTTTATTGCTACAGTTGCCCTATAGATCCGTTCAACGTTTATTTTAATTTTTTAAACGAGAATACTTTTTTAAATAAATATTGAAAATCCGAATTTGTTTGAATCCTTAGATGCACTACTGAATAGTTTGTACTTAATTTTTTATCTTTTTTTTTTTTATTTATTTAGGTGAGGATATTGACGATCGTTAATTAAAAAAAATGACCTGACTTTTACTTTTTAATTGTCGTTAAAGTAAAATTGTCATTTTGTTTGACATTTTGATTTTAAAATGCATCTGGAGTTAAAATTCCACAATATATTTTGTAAGCGTTTTTATCCAGATTTTGTTATTAAAATGTCATCGTTTTTAGACGAGCAATGCTTGAACTAACATTAAAAGCAAACACGAAAAGAATTGAATTGTATGATTTTTCACTGTCTTTATAAAATTGTCACTAATTATGAAATTTTCATGGCTTGTCTACCGTTTAGTGGGCACACGGTTCTGGAAGACAATGACATAAATAAAACAGTTGACTAAAAAAATGGAATTGAAAAACACGTAGAATTCTGATACTGTAATTACGGTGGCGAAGATTGAATTCAGATAAAAAAAATCTAAGAATAACTAATAATTTAAATAATTCGCCTATTATTACGCTTAATCCGTCCTCAATAAATAATTTTTCAGCCTAATTACAATCAACGGTAGATAAAATACTAACAATATAGTTCAATTATGGAGATCGGATTGTTCAAGAACGCCTGTGCGGTGTAACTTGTCCAAAATATTGTGATGAGATTGCTACTGCACCACAATTTTTAGTCAATTTAGGCTAATTCAATTTAGCCAACTGTTTTATTAAAGTCGTTGTTGTGTCATCCAAACAGTAGTCAAGCCTTTTCTTTTCTTCATGTACACAATACAATAACAATACTGTGTACACTTTTCTTCCCTTTTTTTTTTTTTTTTTTTTTTGTTTTAAAAATAAATTACTGCACTTAAACGGTCGATGGAAAATTTAAAAAATAATTGGAGGTATGTTTATTTGACCAGATATCTTATTCAGTTTTACGCTATAAAAAAAAAGTTTTTTTTTTTTTTTTTCTTTTTTTGTTTTTGTTTTTCAGTTAACTTAGCGTGAAACAAACACTCAAACGTTTATTTATATTCAAATGACTCCAAGATGTTAAAACACTGACAGATTCTAGTGTTTTTCGCCCGTACTCTCCGTGCCTGGCAATTAAAAAGTCAAAGGTTGAACTTCCACCACTTGTTGATTTCGATCATTATCGATCTTCACCACCAAACATCACGTGCAATGTACAATGACGTTTTTAAACCTGTTTTTCTTCTTCATAGATAAAATATTAAGGATTCACTTCATAATCTTACATTTTATTTTTTATCTATATTCAGATTCACCCACGTGGAAGATTTTGGGCTAAAATTAAAAATAATTAAAAAAAAATGTTTGGTTTTTCTTGTATTTATTAAAACGAGAAAACATTTACACTGCATGGCCAAAAAAAAAAAAAAATACAACGAAAAAACCAAACCTCAACAGATCCACATAGAATTTCGTTTTTCTTAGAAAAACTGACTCTGGAACGGAAATATAATTCGCCAGCTTTTTTCTTTTGTGATGTTAATTATGCAATTGGATATCCATCCTTGCACTAGACATAGCAGCCCAGAATAAGAAATCTGAGGCCTAATTCGGATAACATTCGTGTACGTTAACTTATATTCACTCACAGGTTTGCAAAAGATATGACGAATCCATCCTCCTACCTCCAGCTATGGGTTAACTGAAACAGTAGAACTTCTATCTGGAAAAATCATTGTTATTCTCAAAAAATTGTTAAATGCAATATTCACTTGTAAAAAAAAAAATAATAATAATAATATTCTTACTATCTATATAATAAATGCAAATGTCACTGTGTCACACTTTCTTTTTTTTTTTAACTTTACTCCTAGAGGCTGTAGCCCAACATATCATGCCAAATCCATGAGCAAATTAAAAACATTCCAGGCCAGATCCTGAAACTTTGGATTCCCAAGTTTTCATTACTTTGCTTGTTTCTGCCTAAATTTGGGAATAATCGAAATTAATTGCAAAAGTCACCTATGAAATAAAAATAATTGTTTGTATGGAAAGTAAGACTTGCGTACATCAAATTGTTTTTAAATTAAGTGGGGGTAGAAGAATTATTGTGGAAGGTAAGCTTAAATATTAATGGAATACTTAAATGCAGTGATCATTTTTGAGTTCTTCTGTAGTTTATTGTTGCCTATCGCATATGGCAGCAGCATACCTCGCAAAAAGAAATCTCCACCAACAGATAGCCAAATTGTGATCAAAAGAGCCAAGGCTGCATCGAGGAAAAAAAGAAAGTCCCATGCAAATGAGAACCCAGATCAAACAGCAGCCAGGAGAGCTTCCAGTGCTGAGAATATGCAAAGATTTAGGGATTCTCAAATTCCTGAACAAACTGAAGGCCCAATCAAGAGCCCACTGCAGGAGGCAGCTTAAATGCCTCCCAATGGGACAGCTTTTAAGATAGTTCAAAATATGTTTCAGCTTTAAATAACTCAAAACATTGGTAAGCAAACAAAAACAATCAATCAAAAAAGAAACATTTGAAAACCCTTCATTCCCTTGCCCACTTCATTTAATTGCTCTGCCTTAAGTTGTGGCTATTCATATTGGGTTTTACTTTTTTAAGCAAGAGTTCAAGAAAGAGTTTGATCCATATGTGTCAGACTTTTGTAGCATTATGGTATCATTGTCCCTTTTCCCTTTTTTTCCCTTTTCTCTTTTTCCCTTTTCTCTTTTTCCCTTTTTATCCCTTTTCTCTTTTTCCCTTTTTTATTCCTTTTCCTCTTTTTTCTCTTTTTTATTCCTTTTTCTCTTTTTTATTCCTTTTCCTCTTTTTTCTCTTTTTTTATTCCTTTTCCTCTTTTTCTCTTTTTTTATTCCTTTTCCTCTTTTTCTCTTTTTTTATTCCTTTTCCTCTTTTTCTCTTTTTTTATTCCTTTTCCTCTTTTCCCTTTTTTATTCCTTTTCCTCTTTTTTCTCTTTTTTATTCCTTTTCCTCTTTTTTCTCTTTTTTTATTCCTTTTCCTCTTTTTTCTCTTTTTTTATTCCTTTTCCTCTTTTTTCTCTTTTTTTATTCCTTTTCCTCTTTTTCTCTCTTTTTATTCCTTTTCCTCTTTTTCTCTCTTTTTATTCCTTTTCCTCTTTTTCTCTCTTTTTATTCCTTTTCCTCTTTTTTCTCTTTTTTTATTCCTTTTCCTCTTTTTTCTCTTTTTTTATTCCTTTTCCTCTTTTTTCTCTTTTTTTATTCCTTTTCCTCTTTTTTCTCTTTTTTTATTCCTTTTCCTCTTTTTCTCTTTTTTTATTCCTTTTCCTCTTTTTTCTCTTTTTTTATTCCTTTTCCTCTTTTTCTCTTTTTTTATTCCTTTTCCTCTTTTTCTCTTTTTTTATTCCTTTTCCTCTTTTTCTCTTTTTTTATTCCTTTTCCTCTTTTTCTCTTTTTTTATTCCTTTTCCTCTTTTTCTCTTTTTTTATTCCTTTTCCTCTCTTTTTTTTATTCCTTTTCCTCTCTTTTTTTTATTCCTTTTCCTCTCTTTTTTTTATTCCTTTTCCTCTCTTTTTTTTATTCCTTTTCCTCTCTTTTTTTTATTCCTTTTTTATTCCTTTTCCTCTTTTTTTTCTCTCTGCTTATCCTTATTTATCTTAAACTTTGTATCTGCTGTACATCTTGAGATTCTTGACAAAATCCAAAAAGGATCTGTAATATAATTGATCCTGACCAGGCATCTCAACTTCAGTCACATTCTCACCAATGTAACATGGCTTCCCTGTCTTTTCTACAAATATTTTCATAGCAACTGTTCTGGTGCCACGACTACATCAATTTAGGAGTTTACTAGATTTTCAACGAGGTCTCACCGTTTTACTGTTGGACTAGCTAGATGGAACTGCCACTTCCTCATTAGTCATTATCTTGAACCCTCTCTGTTTTTTTTTCTTCTCCTCAATCCTCTCCATTATCAATCTTTTTATTCTCTTTCACTCCCTCTAACCCCCTCTGTGTTCTAGTAGCTTTACTGCCTTGCTGGGGGTGAAATAATTTAAAAAAAAAAATGTGAATAAATTGAGGTTTTAAATTTCATAATTTCTAGAAATGTCTTATACTAATGGCACAATCTTCTAAAGCCTCTTTAGCCTGGCTCATTAAATTCACATTAATATTTATTTCTTCTATAGTCTTATGAATATCCAATACAGCTGCCATTTGTTATTTTCCCTTAATTAAACATTTCACACCAGGCAAGGTGATAATGCCACTAAGACGCAGTGGTTACTGAAAGTAAAAGAGAATGAGAAGACTTTGAGAAAGGGCAATAAAAGAATAGGATCCAGGAAGATAGAAGATGGTAACTGACACTGCGTTTTAAATTTTTGAAGATTTTTAGGTGGCAGAGAAGTAAGAAACTTGAAGAGTTCCACAAGCAAGAATTGTGAGAAAAGAAACTATTAGAATAGAACTTATGGTTACAGCTAGCTAGTACAAGAGTAAAAAATGAGACCTAGTTGCCAATCTAGTAGAATGCTTAAATTCACATGGTTGAGGTACCAAGGGTTCAAGCTCATTAGAAGATATTTATTGGAAAGACAGTAAAGCTACATTATGGTGGTGGGAAAGTGACTGAATTTGAGATGCTATGTCAGGATCAATTACATTAGAGATCTTTCTTTGGATTTTCGTTGAATCTGGAGATACATAGGAGGCATGGACCAAATATGGCAGTAATATTCAATGAATGGACAAAGAGTAGATTTATAAATTTGTCTGGCACAACACAGTGGACCAACTTATATTTTATTTTTTTATTTAAAATCATATCACCCCATACAAGGCAGTAAAGCCATTAAGATACGAGAGGTTAACTGAGTGTGGAAGAACAAAAAATGGTAGATAATGATTTTAAATGACTAGCATTAAAAAGAAAGAAGGCATCTAATGATATAACCATTTCTTGTAGGCCTGATTTGGGCTGGGCTTGAGCAATTAGTATTGCTCATTATTTTTACTCCAACCAGATAAGTATTATTAATATGTAGGTTTTCACTGACCTGTTTTGGCCGAGAGTAAAATGAAGCAACAGGAAAAATTGGTTAGAAACAAATTAAATGGTGCAGAAGAACTATATAATGTCAATCCTCCTATACATCATATATTTTTTAATCGTTTCACCCGCATGCAAGGCAGTAAAGCCACTAAGACACAAGGGGTTACGCAGTATGAAAGATTAAGAAAAAAGGAAGTATTATTAAGGAGTGAGAACAATAGAAGAGTAATCAGGAAGACATTAGATAACGATTAACATTGCATTTAAATTTTTGAAGACCAACGTTGGCTGGAAAGCGTGAAGCCAGAAGAGTTCCACAAACAAGAAGTGTGAGAAAAGAAACTGTTAATTTATAACTTACGGTTACATCTAGCCATTTCATCTGTAAAATGAGACCTTGCCGACGATCTAGTACTGCACTTAAATTCTATGTACCATAGAAAAGAGTTCTTCCAAACAATTTACCATGAAAGTATTATAGCAAAAGGTACAGGGACGTTATATCATACTGGTGGGAAAGTAACTGAAGCCAATGCCAGGTTATGACCAATAATATTGCTGATTCTTCTTTGGGTTTTATCAAGAATCTCTAAAGGTACAACAGGAGAACTGGTCTAGATGTGGCAGTAATAATCAAAGCATAGACTTATAAATATACAAGATAGATTCTGGAGAGAAAAATTGTCTAGCACAACCTAGTGAATCAACCTTCTTAGCAGCTGACCTAGCAATGGATTCAACATAGTCTTTCCACTTCATGTCAGCCGAGATCGTTAGTCCAAGAAGGCGCAATTAGTCATTCTCCTGGAGGTTAGCATCAACCATGCTGACAGAAGGCAGAAAGAGGTCGTTCAGGTGATTCATAGAGAGAAGTTTCATTTTGGAGACATTAAAATTAACCAGCCGTTCCTTGCCCCAGTTAACAACTGTAGGTCATTTTCTCTCTCTGCAGACCTAACAATAGATTCAATATAATCACTCTAATTGATATCAGTGGAAAGCATTAGCCCAAGAAGATGCAATAATTTTCTTGGAAAACCTGATACTTACAGGACATATTGAGAGGGAAGAGGGACAGAGTAAAAGCAGCATGAAACATTTGAACTTTAGTAAATGGATGGTAGAACAGGGTTTGGTAGAAATAACAAATAGACAAAACTCCTACAAGGGCCAGGAAGATGTGGAAGGCCATGACTGCCTACATCCTGAAGGAACATGGCACATAAAAGAATGCAAAAATCCCTTAAAAAATTTGGTGTTAGTAATATTTCTGTTTGAATGTTTTGGTGGGAGGTGAAAGCAATGCTGTTCATAAACAAAACATTAAAGACTGATTGCTTGCGAAGAGGGTTTTTTTTTTTTTTTTTTTTTTTTTTTAAATCTTATATTTATATCCTCTGGCCTTGGTGATAGATTACAATTCTCCCCAGTCCTCAAACATTTTGGCACAAGATTTTGATCTTGCTGCCAACATCTTTCCGCCCTCTTAACTAAACCCGCTGTTTTTTGTGTTGGCTACTGAACTATCTGAAGCTCTTCATCTGGTTATCCGTTTCTAACTTATCGTTTCAAATAAGACTGGCATCTTTTCCTATAAATCGAAACGGGTTTGGGTGTTTTCCGATTTGTTTCTTTATAGAATCAGGCATTAGCATCTCGGATCTGGTTTTTGTTTGCAAAGCAAAATTACTTTCACAGGATTGCTCGTAAAACATTTTCACCTATATTTTGTGGCTAATACCATCTTCTTTATAATAATGCTTCTTCCTCCCTTCATTAGTTCAAATGCCCGTTATGCATTGCCAATACCTCCTCATCATCGTTTGACCCCCTCCCCGGTTGGTTGGAATTCCATTGACAATCCCTTTCCACACTGGTCCTGCATTGCTGTCCCTAGATCACCAATGTCCAACTCAGTCCCAAGCTATAGAGTCTGGGAAAGTCAATTTTCATAAAGACACTCCCAGAAGGATGCCATAGGAGTAAGGTTGAGGCTGTTTCCTTGTCTGCTCAGTGGAAGTGGCTGGCAAACTGTAATTGTTTTTGTTTGAGCTTAAGAGAGATTGATCTCGGTTCTTTGTAAATTGTGTTAAGCGTTGCATGGGATCTCCAGCTGATTTTTCTAAGTAGATTTGTATATGTTCCATCCAGTCATCTTTCAAGGACAAACAGATAATGTCCCAGTTTCTGATCCATACAGTAGGACTTGTTCAATCGGTGTTCAAAAGGTTTGGACTTTTAAGGAGAATGGAAGGTTTGAGCGACAAATGTTGTGAAGTTTGTTGCACGCATTCCATGCAAGAGCTTTGCGGATGTTATACCTCATAAATAATGGATTGTTCTGTTTTGATCCTGTGGAAAGTGGGGAAAAGACACTACTTCATCAGAATCAGATTTAGCTGATAAGAATAGATACTATGCTTTGATCTTTGCCAAAAAAAAAAAATGAGAAACAATTTTATTTACTTGCCGCGCCAAACCGGCAGGGTGTGACATAAGGTCAATTTAATGTGGGGAGCCTGAGCACGTGCACTTGGATCAGATCTACCCCCCGCCCAACTGCCAGTTGTGCTGGCATCATATTATTACCCACCCACCCAGTGCAATGAGGGAGATACTGCGAGGGCAACCATTTCCCAAAGCCAGGGACTTAATAATATTTTCAGTTATGCTCTGTCTGGAGACAGACACAACTGAGAGATGAAATGTAGTTTATCTGCCCAAGGTCAGATACTACACTTTGATCCCAGCTTGAGAAAAAGATGGTGACTCTGATAAAAGCATAGATTCCCCCCCCCCCCCAAGATGCACAGTGTCTATTGACAGAGACTGAGTAAGGTAATTGCCAAAAATCCAGTTGCCATAAATAAAATAAAATTGTCCACTGACTTATTTCAAAATTATTAAGACAAATGAAATGGGTTTAACAGCTTTACTGTGGAATAATTGCCCAAGCCCCCTTGGCACTTCCACTTTTGGGGGTACCTCAGGTGCTGGACAATAAACCTAGCCCCCTCCTGAAGAAGAGGTACTGGTTTCTCTGTGACTTGGGCATAATATTGTTGGAAACTCACAGAACCAAAAAGCCAAGAAAATATGCTGACTACGATAAATGAACCATTATTTAGACAAACAGTAAAGAAATGTTGAAAACCAAGTAAGGCAATTGCCAAATTCCAGTAACCATGAATAAAATGACATCGTCTGCTGAATTGTTTTAAAATTATTAAGAGGAATGTTTGTAAGATACAGATTCGGCTAGTAAAGTATTATTTTTCTGGATACTTGTGTTTGAGTAAACATAACTGTTCCTCCCCCCTTCCAAATAGTGAAATTAATGTCCACTGGCCTTGACATAGAAAGTCTTACTAAAGAAAACACACCTCTCTGCAGGGATCTAACCTGCATTCCCTTATCCTTGCAAACCAAAAATTTTACTTGGTTTCTTTTATCATTTAGTCACAGGTTTTGAAGCAAAACCAGGCTCGGCCAATTCTTCTTCTTATTCTTCTTATTCTTCTTATTCTTATTCTTCTTATTCTTCTTATTCTTATTCTTCTTATTCTTCTTATTCTTATTCTTAATCTTCTTATTCTTATTCTTCTTATTCTTATTCTTCTTATTCTTCTTATTCTTCTTCTTCTTCTTATTCTTATTCTTCTTATTCTTATTCTTCTTCTTCTTATTCTTATTCTTCTTATTCTTATTCTTCTTATTCTTATTCTTCTTATTCTTATTCTTCTTCTTCTTATTCTTCTTCTTCTTATTCTTCTTCTTCTTATTCTTCTTATTCTTCTTATTCTTCTTATTCTTCTTATTCTTCCTATTCTTCTTTTTCTTCCTATTCTTCTTTTTCTTCCTATTCTTCTTTTTCTTCTTTTTCTTCTTTTTCTTCTTTTTCTTCTTTTTCTTCTTTTTCTTCTTTTTCTTCTTTTTCTTCTTTTTTTATTATTATTATTCTTTTTCTTCTTTTTTTATTATTATTATTATTCTTTTTCTTCTTTTTATTATTCTTTTTTTTTTTTTTTTTTTTTTTTTATTATAAAAATAGACATCTCCCATTAGGATTTTTTGATATCAATATCTTTGAACTATATATTTTTTATCCAAAATGTTGGTTGATTGATTTGTTTAACAGCAAATCAACTCCTTATTGCTCATTTGATATTATTTTGCCTTCACAATTGAATACATGGTAGATGTTACTCATCTTTGTGCGTATACATGTTTGTGTGAACATAATTACTGGAGGCAGTGATATGTGCGTTTTATATTGTAGTCTTGTTGAAGTTATATTTTAGAATACAGTTTGATTTCTTTAAAAAATTGCAGGATATTATATGGATTAATGTTAGAAAAGAGTTCCTCCATGTTAGTTGGTTGATTTTGTTTGGTGGCATATCAACCTCTATAGGTTATTTAATGCCAAAATGAAAATATTTTAAACACAATTTTATGGCCACAACTAAATATATTTTGAGTGTAATTGTATACACATGGCACAGTGGATAAAGGCGTTAGTTAGATCCATTGACAGGACCCAAAAGAGTATGAATTCAATACCTGGTTAAGGCAGTGGAGAACTTGGAGAGAGGAATTAACAGGGGATAACTGATAATTGACATCCATTAAACATGGTACATGGAACTAGAACAGTCTACCCCAGTAAGCAAAATAAAGGGTTCAGTTTGACATTCCAACCACCTGAAGAAGGCTGGAGTATACATCACCCGAAATGTAATAAATATGGTGACAAAGATGAGGACAATAGTATAAATTGGTATTGTTGGTAATTTTTTTTTTTTTTTTTTTTTTTTTTATATAAAAATGCATTACTGTTATTTTACTTTAAAAATGTATTTTTATACTTTTATAGTTCTTGCTTTTTTTTTTTTTTTTATTTACTCTAACTGGTGCTACCTGTGTGGACCTGGAAATGGCAGATGTGGTTCTATGCTCCTTAAAACCTCCAATCACCCAACTACGTACTACATAGATAACACATTGGGTATGACGATAACTACATCTGACGCCTTGCTGTCAGATGTAGTTATCGTCATACTCAAGACGTTACTGAAAATGTAAATGCCTGAGATTATTTATTTTTATATATATATATATATATGCAACTGTTTTCTAATTCTATCATTTATTGGAATGGTTGGCAAAAAATAGGCTAATTACCATTTGATTCAAACTTTAGGGAAATGGTAAATAATAAGGATTTACTTATAGTTGGTTCACATATTTTAATAATTTAGTAAATATTTATAAATTGATGAATGATAAATATTGCATTAGTTTTTAGAATGTTGTAAATATAAAATTATTCTAAATAAAGAATCTAATAAATAAACAGTATTTCTTACTTTTGTCAATTCTCAAAAACAAAGAAAATGTATAAATTGACTTTTGTCACATGTTTAGGTTTTATTCCAATACTCATAATTGCTTTTTAAAATCAACATTGCCAAGGAGTGAAGATAGTTAAAGTAATAGTGGTGTCAAGGGAAAAACTGTCTTTTGGCACTTTTTTTTTTTTTTTTTTTTTTTTTTCAAGGTTGCCAAGAAAACCACAATGACCAAAATGTGAACTGGTTAATTTTTTTTATTTTAAGAGATTTTATATCTGGTTCTAATTTTAAGGTGGGTGTGGGTTATTCAACAAGTAAATTTTGAGGACTGGCTGCCCTACATTTATAGTAATAAAAATAAAATCCATTAATTGCTTTAAAAGTGTGTGTGTATATATATATATATATATATATATATATAATTTATTTTTTTATTGAATAAATTTACTCTTTATTATTTCAAGATATTTTTGTGTAATTTTGGTTGATATATCTGTTAAAATGAGACGTCAGTGTTATTTTCATTTTTGTCTAATTTAGATAACAATTTATCCATCGCACCCTGTATACATACATGCAATTGTTTTTTAATTCTATCATTTTTTTTTTTTTTTAATTCATTTTTTATATACACACACTCTTTGCCCATGTCACTCCACTCGGCAGTTCTATGAAACTCCTCATGAGGTCCCTACCTACCCTGATGATGACTTTAGAAAGTTGAAAGCTTGGACTATATTTCTTCCAAATTGAACAATTTGTGATGGAATTTTCTCCTTATCTCGGAAGGATTATTTGTAATTTAGGAAAAGGTGATCAATAAAATTAATCAACACTAAATGTTTGTTGTCTTTAATAACATTTGCTTTAAACACACACACACACACACACATAACACTGAACCTGTCTGGAAAGACTTTGTGGCCCATTGTGCATCATTTTTCTGTTATCGGCTCTTTCAAAAGAGTGTGGCTGATTTTACACAATCTTCCAGCACTGTATTCAAATCTTGTATGTGAGTAGTCTAGTAGTTCCATTTTAAAACTAACCTCTTAAACCTTCCTGCACTTAAAATGACAGGAAAGTCCATAATATAATAAAAAAGTTACTGGTAATTGTAGTGTTTATAAGGATACTAGTGTTTGCAGTTGTTGTAGTGAAGGTATTGGCAGTAATTCTTGAATGTCCATAAAATAACATCGGTTTAAGAAAATACCCCACCAAGATCTGAAGAGATTTCAGTGTGGTTGCTGGCAGAGTTTCAATATTTGTTGGAGATATTTCCACATATAATAATTTTTAATTTTTTTTTTTTTTTTTTTTTTTTTGACCAAATAACCAACCTTATCGACCATAGTTGAACTCGTGTATTCCAAGATCCCGCACCACACATAATCATGAACTCAATCTCTTCCACGGTTGTATTGTTGCCAGAGAGATATATGGTTTTGAAATCAGAGTTGCCCTCTTAGAGTGGTTGCCAATCAGAACTCTAGTGCCCAGTCTGCCCTGTTACTTAATCCATAGCTTGTGGAGAGATTTTTTTTTTTTCTTTTTTTCTTTTTCTTTACCTCAAGAAAGGCAATAAAACCACTAAGATGCAATGGGTTACTGAATGTTAGTATAAAAATAAAAAAAAACTATTAAGGATAGACAACAGTAATCGAAAAGAATGAAGATGGAAGATAACGATTGACATTGCATTTAAATTATTGAAGATCAGACTTAACTGGGAAGCAAGAAGCTGGAAAAGACTTCCACAAGTGAGAAGTGTGAGAAAAACTATTAGCATGGAACTTATGGTTACATCTAGCCATTTCAACTGTAAAATAATGAGGAAATTTCGTCTGGACAATTAACATAAAAGTATTTATAGAAAAAGCATTATGGCAGTGGAAAGGGGACTGAAGCCAAGATGCCAGGTCAGGGCTAAAGATATTGCTGATTGGATTTTATGAAGAATCTCTAAACACATAGCAGGAGCACTGAACCATATATGGCAGAAATATTCTAAGCATGGATGAATGGTAGCCTTATAGATATATAAGATAGATTCTGGAGAGAAAAATTGTCTAGTGTGACACAGTGCACCAAATTTCTTATCAGCTGACCTAGCACTGGATTCAATATAGTCTTTCCACAATAGAAGACACTGTTAGCATAGAACTTGGTTACAGCCAGCCATTTCAACTGTAAAATAAGACTTTGCTGCCAGTCTAGTACTGTGCTTAAATTCATAAAGTCTATGTACCATAGAAGAAAGTAATATTTATTTTGTTTAATGCAAAAATATGGCATAAGGCCAAAAGGAGGAATAGGGAAGGATGGTCTTCAGTCTGTCTTATCTTAAACTTAGCTAGTCACAATTACTGACCCAAACATACCACAATATTCCCTCCACCAAAGCAACGCATTCTTACTACAGTCACCATAATACCTCAGAGTCTCTATGAAGTCCTAACTAGTTTCCATATGTACAATTTGTCTGTGGAGGGTGGGAATAAAAATAACAACATTTAAAAATGAAACCCGAATGAATATTCACAATGAATACAATAATTGTTCATCAGAACAATTACCATGAAAGGCTTTACAGAAAAGACACAGGAAAGTTACATTATGGTGGTGAGAAAGTGACTGAAGTAGAGATGCCAGGTCAGCACCAATAACATTGTTTACCTTTGTGAAAGTGCATGTAGTGAGTTCAACTGGAATTTGAATTCTGCTCTCTGATTTTTTTATATTCTAAACCACTAACCATTATATGTCCTGCTATTAAATAAAAAAATGAAAAAAATCCAGACAGCACAAATTAAGTCTTTATTTGAAAATAATTACGATAATTTGTATTGGCGTCTTTTTAAATAAATCAATTTTTAGATTTCCACTTGTATTTACTTTCATCTTGATATGTTTAGCACTTACAGCCACATGTTGAAACACCAGTTTCAGGTACAATCACCAAAGTTAAGCAATGTTGAGCCTGGTCAGTACGTAGATGGGTGACCACGTGAGAATACCAGGTGCTGTAAGCTTGTTAATTGGAGGTTCGAGTTCCAATTCCAGTTGGGTTTGTTATATTCGCTTCCATGCAAATATGTTTGGGAAATGTATGAATCCACTTATTAGTAAATCTTTATCTCCAAAATAAAAAAATCTTAGAATCATCTAAAAAATATTTTCTGGCTTTAAATAACCTGCAAAAAGTTGATAAGCTGTAAAAAAATACATATCAGTCAGTCATATAAGCTTAAAATATACAAGCAAGACTATTTTTTTCTTTTGCTTTTATATCAGATCGATAAGAGACCTTTCTCTTTTTTTTTCTTTTCTTTTTTTCTTTTTTCTTTTCTTTTTTCTTTTTTTTCTTCTTTTTTCTTTTCTTTTTTCTTCATTTTTTTCTTTTTTTCTTTTTCTTTTTTTTCTTTTCTTTTTCTTTTCTTTTTTTCTTTTTCTTTTTTCTTTCCTTTTTTCTTTTTTTTTCTTTTTTTCTTTTTTTTTTTGATGTTGCAAAAAGAAAAGATACTTGTAAAATAGTTGGATTATTTTTAAAGCTGAATTTTTCAGCATTGGCAGGAAATTAAATAATGCATTCAGGTAATTATGTATCTGATAATCTCTTCTCAAAATTAAAAAATATATGATAAAAAAAATTCTTACAATCTAAAAATATTTTCTGGCTTTAAATAATCTACAGAGGGCTGATAAGCTGTAGAAAGCAAATCAATCAAATATTGATTAGCTACACGGGCATGTCTTTTAGATTTATTAACATTTTCTAGAATATAAATGTATAGAAACTATGATGGCCACAAAGTGAGAGATCAATTTATATATTGATTGTAATATAGAACTGAACCCCCTCCACTTTATATCCAGATTATAATTTTTTGTTTTTCAAATTTTTATTCAGTATGAATCCATCTCTTCTCCGTCCGGCTATGGGTTAATTAGTAAAACTTGCATCATTAAACTATTATCTCAAAAAAAAATTTTTACAATCTAAAAATATTTTTGGCTTTTAAATAACCTTCAAAGGGTTGGTGGTCTGTATAAAATAAATCGATCAATCAAAAAAACAAAACAATTTTTTCTTTTTCTTTTTCCTTATTTTGTTAGCTTGAGTCACAAGTAACTTCTGTTCTTGGGAACCAGTTGTACTGATGAATGAATCTCTCTGAATACTAATCATAGATGGATGTTAAGTTATGAAAAATGCCTTCTCTAAAAACTAAGCCAAGTATTAAGAATCAGGAAAATTTTTCTTAAAAATAAAGAAAAGCATGCTTAACAGTTATTTAGTATCGGTCCTAGTAGTGGTTCTACAAATGGATGCTGAGAATACCATAGACCGAACATGTAACTAACAAGGAAGTTTCAAGGAAAATACTCTCATCTGACCAAGCTCAGTGGGTAGAGGGGGAAACAACTGACTTGTAACATTTAATGCCTCAAAAGCCAATCTAGTAAAATATAAAATCTGATAAGTTCAATCAATTTATCAAACATCTGGCCCTGATGAGTATTTTGATGCAAAACTTCGGAGTCTGCGAACCAGATACACGACTTGAACTTTTCTTGATTTGTTGAATTTTTATCTGTATGCAGAGTGCTGTGGGTAAATTGTCACCATTTTTAATTTCAGGTATTGTTTTTGATTTTGTCAATCGCACAGTATAATAGGATCAGTTGGGCATAGTCTGTGAGAGGGAAAGCACCACTATGCAATTCACTATGCTAGAAATTTGGAAATGGTATGCGTTTGGGTGTCAATCTGAGGACAGTACAGGGAATTTGGAAAGAGTTGGATGAATCTAATAGTGATTACGAAGGTATGGCGGCTTAGAAAACTCACTCTGATCATTCTGATAGGAAAAGGACACTCGAATTTGTTGGTATAAAATCTCACACTATACACAACTACATACAGTAATTTTTACTCTGACAGTTTCTTTGTCACGATGCTGTTTCTCTGACCATATGCTACTTTGTGGAACATACACCCAAGAGGATGTTTTCTTGATCACTACAACCTTAACCTCTTCAAGTCCAGGGTCAACTGATATCTATCTGTAAATTTCCTTATTGGTTGGTTATCTGACAATAAAGAGGAATGGAAAAATTAGTGGCACCAAAATCAAACTAAAGTAACCAAACACTGGATCACAATGGGCAAGGCATGAACTAGACTTTCATGTGGTAACATGGGGCGAAAAAATTTCAAATGACACTGGGTAACACAAACAGAAATCCCTGGCAGCACACTGTGATCCTGTCACATGATCAAAAAGACAAACAGCCAAAACTGTCTCTTCAGAAAGTGTTCCTGCTTTTATGGAGCCTGAAACCTTAGCGGTTGACTCGCAAAGGAATCATTTGCATAGTTAACACTACTCAGCTTATTGTCCTGACTATCATATGAGGAAGCTGGTTCTTTGTTCACAATCCAATTATTCTGGGGTTCACACTTTTTTTTTTTTTTTTTTTTTTAAGCGTATCACCCCAAGCAAGGTTGGAGGCCACTATCATGCATGGGGTTACAGAAGGGTTGGAGGAAGAGCAGATAGGAGTGGTAAAGGAGAGGATGTGGAGAAAGATGTGGAGACAGTGGGTCGATCAAGGCAAGGGGGTTACAGAAGATTTGGAGCGAGAGCAGATAGGGATGAAAGGATGTGGAGAAGGGAAGTGGATAGATCAAGGCAACTGGAGATGTCGATTGATGCTACACTTAAACTGTTGAAGATTGTATTTGTCAGGGAAACAGTAATAGGGAAGGGAGTTCCATAGGCGAGATGTGCAAGACATGAAGGTATTGGGATAGAAGAGACGTCTACATCTAACAGTTTCAACGGTGAAGGGGTGGGAACGGGATGCCAGCCTCGTAGGACGTTTAAATTCACGAGGCCTAGGGACAAGCGAAAGCAACTCCTCGGAGCAATTACCGTGAAAGTACTTGTAAAAAAGGCAGAGCGATGCAACATCGCGTCTGTGAGAGAGCGACTGCAGACAACTCTATCTGTTCTGGCAGAGACAGCACACTAAATGTTGTCTTTTACGCTTACACTTTTCCCCCACCCCTACAATAAGGTCACTCGGTAACCCTCTGTTTTTTCTTACACAAATGTGAAGCAGAAAATGTTCTATTGCATGAAGAAGCTGGTTCTTTGTTCATAACCTGATGTTCTGGGGGTTACACTAGCTCTATTCTGGCAGACGGCACACTAAACATTGTCTCTTTGACTGACAGTGGTGGGTATCATTATCAGTAGTGATTGGCTGCTCTGTCTGCATTTTAATTTCCGTTATCCAACATATCCTCATCCTATGCACTTGGTGCTTACGCCTTCCCCTACAATAATGTCAAAAAGTAACAATCTACTTTTTCTCACACAAATGTGTAGCGGAAAATGCCCTGCTGCTATTTCTGACCTTAAGCCTCTGGTTGGGAGCCAGGAGAAAATGAGTATGTAGCAGAAATCAAAGATAATGATGAGGCCAATAATATAATAATAATTGATGATAATGATAAATTTGATTTCCATCAATAGAAGTATATAGTTTTGCATATCGCCTGGTTCACACTCCTCCCAGGTCTTTTGAACAGGAGTAGAGGTTCATCCCTTTTTTCCTGATTAGGATTGGATTTCAGGTTCCTGCTAAAGTCTACTTCAAATGTATATTTCTAACCTCTCAACTTAAACTCTGAAATTTTATTTATTATTAATTTTTTTTTTCTCTATAGGAGTAGATAGGTTTGCCTATCATATGGTTTGCATACCTCTCCGGTCTTTTGAACAGGAGTAGGGATTTATCCCTTGTTTCCTGTTTAGAATGGGGTTTCTGGTTCTTCCTAAAGTTGTTTTTTTTTTTTTTTTTTCTTTTTTTTTTCATTCTCTTTCACTCCCAGTCGCTACTTTCATCTTATGATTTTTATAATGATCTCATTTAATAATAATAGTTACGCCAATCAGTATCAGTTTAAACCCTCTCTCCAAGTTTTTGATCTTACATATTTTTCCGGATAAAAGTTTTTTGACTCTCCTCCTCCTTGCAGTTATAATATTTCTTTTAAAATCTCCCATTCATTGACCTATGATAAATTGTGAACAACTGATATTAGTAGAGTAATACAAGCAGAGAAGGCCCTGGCTTCTCTACACCTCTCTTGCGCTAGTTTTATGCACGTACAGAGAATATGGCAGAAGTGGGTGAAAGAAGGTTGAAGAGTTAAGGCTGAGCAATTGCAAAAACAAGTAATAAGTAGTAGTAGTTGTCACTGAAGCATCAATGCAAATTTCTCACGAGAAAGATTTGTTGATGTACACTTGAATGGTAAGCAGAGATTTCAAAATATTTTATTCTAAATTTAATTTATTTTATTTTTTGTTTTAGTTAGAACATGTCGGTCATAAAAATAAAAATTGGGTAACGTTATAATTGGCAGGTTAGGTAAGTGTGACAGCCGACTTGCACAATGTTGGCCTCTGGCTATACAAGTGAAAAGAATTTAATAAACCATTTTGAGTCTTAAAGGATATTTGTTTTTTTGTTTTGTTTTTTTTTGTTTTTCAATATTCTTTTGTATGAATTCTTTCATTGACAAACTCTCTCTCTCTCTCTCTCTCTCTGTTTTCTTTTTCTCTCTCTCTCTCTCTGTTTTCTTTTTCTCTCTCTCTCTCTCTGTTTTCTTTTTCTCTCTCTCTCTCTCTCTGTTTTCTTTTTCTCTCTCTCTCTCTCTCTGTTTTCTTTTTCTCTCTCTCTCTCTCTCTGTTTTCTTTTTTTTCTCTCTCTCGTCATTTTCAAATACTTGTTTTTAACTTTGACTTTTTAAGTGAAAATTCAACTGATGGTTATTTTCCCCCTCTTGCTGATTTTATTGCCTAACGTACATAAGGGGGTGCTGAAAAATTCTCTGCTCAAGGCACTTTTCAAAATTTAACCAAATGACAAATCAGAAAATTTTACTTTTTTTTTTTTCTGAAACCTTTTGCGAGTGGCTCTAATACTTGGAAATTTCATGATCACTGGTATTTCCACTCTTCCTGCCTTCCATTAGGTAACCTGGAAATTGAATATAAAATTTCCTCTCCGTCTTGGCTGTAAAGTGTCAATGGTTAGGACAAAAATTTCATGATTTGATTTTTTTTTTTTTTGTTTTGTTTTTTGTTTTTTTTTTTTTGCTTTAAATGTGTGAAGATGATTACTTTGAATTGCCCTTATTACTCATGCTACTGCAACTCCTGAACTTTGACCTTTTTCATGGACATTTGATAACGGGTCATTTAAGACAAGAGATTGGGATTTCTCTCTAGTTTGTCTTTTTTGTTTGGTGTCTTGAAGATTGCTGTGTTTGTTGTTCAAAATAACAATTCTAACTCTTCACCAAAGTTACCAGATTGTTTTTTTTTTGTTTGTTTTGGTTTTTGTTTTTCATTTCATCCCAAGCAGGGCAATAACCACTGAGATGCAAGGAGTGAAAAAGAATAAAGACTTTAGTAAGGAGAAAGGACAATAAAAGAACAGGATTCAGGAAGACAGAAGATGACAATTGACATTGCATTTAAAGTTTTGAAGAGCAAAGTTGACTGGCAAGCCAGAAGAGTCCCAAAAGTGACAAGTGTGATAAGAGAAGAAACTATTAGCATAGAACTTTAGCCATTTCAACTGTAAAATGATGAGATCCTGTTGCTAATCTAGTAACAGTTGACATTATGATTTCAGAGATTTATGCAACTTGCATTTTTTAAAATTTTTTTTTTTTTTACTTTTAAATGGTTATTCTTTTGCTAGGTCAACAATGCATGAAATTGCTGAATAAAATGGCATTGAAAAACGGTTTGAGCCACAAGATCGTTGCAGAAAGAATTTATCTGATTATATGTCCTGTGGTGAAATATTAAACACTTGAAGTATGTTTTTTGTAAGGATTTCTTTATCTCTCATTATCTGATCAGTGTTGGCCTCCATTTAATAATCTGCTTTCAAGGATACCCCAGTGGAACGAAAATTACAGATTGATTCAAATTTCAGAATCTCTTTCGGATGCCGTGAAAAGTCTTTTATGGTTCTTTTGAATGGGCAGTGCAAATGATTTTATGAAAAACCCTATCCTACTTGTGGTTGTAACTTGTTGAGAAGTATAATTTGCTCTCCGTAAATCAATATTTCATTAACGTTTTCCCTCCTGCATTTTTGCATGTCTGTGCTGGCACTTGATGTAGAAAAATAAGAAATTGCCATTCCCTAGAAATAAATGGCTATAAAGATGTTGACAGTGTTATTTTTATTTTGATCAGTAAAGACTAAACTATATGACGCCTCCCCCCCTACCATATGAGTAGGCATCTGTTATCTTGTGATAAATTAACAAGAAGCCAGTTTGGTTTGTTTTATGGCATATCAACCTCAATGGGTTATTTAATGCTGACAAGATTTTTATTACTGGTAATAATTTTTTTTTTTTTTTTTTTTTTTTTTTTTTTCAAAAAATGTCTTGCTGGTAATATTTTTTCCTTGAAAAAATCTTTCTGGTAATATTTTTTTCTTAAAATATGTATTGCTGGTAATAAATTTTTCTTTTCAAAAATGTATTGCTGGTAATAATTTTTTACACAGTATTTCTGGTATTAAAACCTATTTTTATACTTTCATAGTGTTTTGACCCTAGTTTGGGGTTTAACTATTTGCCCATAGTTGGGACCCTAAGAGGTGTTACCACCCCAGGTCAGGGTGAACCTGGGAACACCAGCAATTAACAGATGGTTCCATGCTCCTCAAAACCTCCTGATCAGAGGCCTTGCTGTTAGATGCAGTTTATCATCTTACCCAGGATGGCAAGAAGCCAGTCCACTGTCATTCCCAAGAAGGCCCAGCATTTCATAAATAAGAACGGAATGTGCAAAAAACCAGAATCACTCACACCCTTGAAGGGCCATGGCATTAATTAGCAGAAGTGAATTCTTTCTTTCTTTCTTTCTTTCTGTTTTTTTTTTTTTTTTTTTTTTTCTCTCTCTCTCTCTCTCTGTGTGAAGTTAGAATTTCTTTCACGTTTTAGCTCCTTCAATGTCTGTGGAGAGAAGACATAACTTGCGAGATACACGTAGTGCCCTATTTGGTCAAAATTCAGTACTTTGGTGGTGAGATAGGAGTGGTCTTGCCAAGGTGCAGGTCTGTGTGATATGTGGCATATGGAAGCAATGAGTTGCTCAGAATGCATGCCCCCGCCTCGGTGGTACTGACAAAATCCAAAGGAATATGTGGCGTTACTTATTCCAGTGCATCATTTTATTTACAATTATTGTCTCATGATGCAAACAATATTTGGTGCATTATTTAAACAAATTAACTGTAAATAATCAACACTGCCATTTCGTAGCCATCTGTCAATCATATTATTGCCAACTAAAACTGATTTTTGCATTTTACATATGTAGTGAAGTAAATATTCTAAGTGATATGATTAATCAAAATAAGTGCTACATAATTTGTTGCCTAATAAAACTGTCGAAGTAGTGGGACAACAACAACATTTTCCCAGAAAAGTGAATCCCACTTCTTTGTTTATATCTCATCTCATTGAAAAAGGACGTATTCTTGAAAATTCCGACTTTAAAATCTTTCTCTTCATGCTTGAATTTATTCAAAAGGCCTAATAATATATAATAAATATCATCAATCTTATTGCCAATATTTTTAGCATTTTGTTGGCTTTTTACTCCTCAAATTTTTTACACACACACACACATATATATATATATATATATATATATATATATATGTGTGTGTGTGTGTGCGTGTCATTCATTGGCAGACTGTTTCGCTGTTTCACAGCTTATCAGTGTGGCTAGACATTGCCTCAAGCCGGGATCGAAACCTGACTGATTTGGTATCAGTTGAAGACTCTACCCCTAAGCTATTGGTGCATGGATGAAGGTTGAAATTAGACGTATTTATTTTTATATAAACATGCCAGTGACTGGAGAACTCAATTCATCCTAATTAAGAGTCTTGCATTAGCAGCAGTAATAGTCACTGTTTACAAATTCACTTTTCTCCCCAAGAGCTCAACCAAAATAAACTTTTTCGGGAGCATGTATTTAATGTTGTCCACAGACTGTTTCACTGTTTCACAGCTCATCAGTGTTATAGACATCCAATTGCCTCAAGCTGGGATCAAAACCCAACTGATTTGGTATCAGTCGGAGAATCTCCCTCTAAGCCATTAGTACATGGCAGGAATGAAGGTGAATTTAGATGTGTGTGTGTATATATATATATATATATATATATATATATATATATAATAAAAATACTTAAACACTAATATTTCATGGTCATAATTTATTCCATTGGAATCATAAGAACGATCCAATTCATCAGACCTACAGATTCAAAATGAAAACGGAACGACTCTGGGAAAAATTGGTGAGAGTATGTGTGATAGTGTGGGGGGACCCGTGATCTATATAGAGGGGTAATAGATGAGAGAGACAGGGAGGTCCGAAGGTGGAGAGGGCATTAAAATATAACGGAGGGAAGATTTAAAAAGGGGTTTCAGTGAGAAAAGGGTGTGTATTTTCAAAGATATACCGGAAGAGTGTACACACACACACACACACACTCTTTCTCTATAGATTCTATATACTATGTCATTTTTTTTAGCAAATGTTTTTGTAGGCAGAATGGGCTGCTAAGATTTCACCATTTTTTTAAATTTTTTTTTATACATTTCTTTTTTTTCTGTGTTCTGTACTAATATGTTAACCCTCTCCCTCTACCTGGGCTAAAGTAAAGACGTTTCTCAAATCTGCACAAATAGTTGAGTCATTTGATGAGAGAGGGATGTGAAAATTATTTTGACACTGACCATTGTTTATGTAAAACTGGCTGCACCATTAACTTCTCTGATAGGAATTGAGTGGGGAAAGATGAAAATGTTCCCTCTCTGTTTTGATGCCAGTAGTTTGCCAAAAGTTCTTGGGTGTCTACCAATATTATGATTGGGTCCTGGTAAAGAAAGGCCTCTGTTCCCCCTCCATGTCTTGTCAAATAAAACAAACTTTAATCATCAACATGTTGTGGCTTGCAAACCTGTCTGTTGGTTGGTATATACATATATTAGCAATTGTTTGAATGGATTGTGGCTAGTATTGAGTTATGTCTTCTCTCTGCATGCATTGGAGGAGCTAAAATGTGAAAGAAAAGAAAGCATTCACTTCTGCTAAGCAACCCTTAATACTGATAAAAACTTTGTTTTTTCTTCTTTTAATGCCATGTCCTTTCAGGGTGTGGGTGATTCTGGCTTTTTGTACATTCTGTTCTTATCTCTGAATTTCTAGGCCTTCTTGGGAAAGATAATGGACTGGCTTCTTGTTGATTTCCCCATGCTTTGGAAATTAATTTTCCTTCTCTTTCTGTTGGTTGCCACCCAGGGTAGGAGAGCCTGATCTAAACTTGCTAATTCATCCGTGGGTGGTGGTGGGAGCAGAAGAAAAAGATTGATTCCTTTCCCATGGAAATTTGTGCAAAAGTGATTGCAACAAACTAGGCCAGAATTTGAACTCTGATTGCCGATTCCATTTTCTGCTACCTCATTACTCACACTTTGCTACAAAAGCATGACCAGGATCTTTTATGCTTTTAACTTAAATTTAGATTCTATGTTTTGTTTTGTGTGTTGTTGTTTTATGTGTGTGTGTTGTTGTTTTATGTGTGTGTGTGTGTTGTTGTTTTATGTGTGTGTGTGTGTTGTTGTTTTATGTGTGTGTGTGTGTTGTTGTTTTATATATATGTGTGTGTGTGTTGTTGTATGTGTTTTATTTTGTGTGTGTATGTGTGTAGTTTGTTGTGTCTGTGTTTCGTTGTGTGTGTGTGCACTTTTGTTTTGTATGTGTTTCATTGTGTGTGTGTGTGTGTTTTTCATTTTGTGAGTGTGCTGTTGTTTTTTTGTGTGCATGATTTTTTTTATGCCTTTTTGTTTGTGTGTGTTCAGCAAATTCTGTTTTTAATGTCTGCTTTGTAATTGACTTTATGCCAGGCACAAATTAATCTTGATTTAAAAAACAAAAAAAAAAAAGGCTCAACTCCTTGAGAATTGCCTTTTCCCAACACTCTAAATCCAAACCCCTTCATAGAAGTGGCTCTGTCAACATCTTTGAAAATCTGCTTCCTTACAGAAATATACAATTATTTAAAAGCATCTCCTAGTCTGACACGAGGCTACCATAATTGCTCATCCCCATGTACCCTTACCCTACATTATGGCAGGTGCTAAACCGTTATTGTTTACACAGGTGTTAGATTGCTGCAGGTGTGAACTTAGAAAAAAATAGTGATATCTGTGATACAGGAATGTTGTTCTTGGAAAGCGAAAAGAAAAAGTGGTAATGTGCTAGTGTTTCCACTTGTCTGACTTTCTCTACCCATCCTTTCTTGAGTGATTCAATAGTTTAATTGGTGAACTAAATTTGTTTATTTTTCACATCTCCTTTTCTCTTCACCAAAATGGTATATTTTATCCTTGCACACCCACTCCCATACAGATGATATTTCTTTTCTCATCATTCTTGCCCTTTTTAGTGGCTGGCTATGTGTCTTTTGTGGAGGGTTTAGCATTGTGGACAGAAAGTAAAATATATGAAAACTTACTGATTTTTTTCTTTTAATCTCTTTCTCTCTCTCTCCCTCTCTCTCTTTTGTATATATATACACACACACACACACACACACACACACACACACACACACACACACACACACACACACACACACACACACATGTACACACACACAAACATATACAATAGGTAAAAAATTTGGGGCCACTTGCTGGATTTAATAATTAATAAGTTTCATGCCTTCTTTGCTTTAATTAACTCCTACTAGGCCCAGATACAGAATCTATTTAACCCATAAATGTACAAACATGGACCTTTGTGCCTGCAAAAAAAATAGTGTCAAAAGGACGTTTTTTGTTTTTTTTCACCATGTAGATAGTGAGTGGCCATTGTTAAATGTAAATAAATGCCAGAACTGCCCAACAAACAGAACTGACAAAGTTTGTAATAAGCAATAACAAGAAAAAAGAACAGAGCAAAAAATAAAATAAAGCCAGCAAACAATATATGCAAGGCAATTTAACAGTAATAAGGCAAAGCCACAGTAATATGACAAAAAGTCCATAAACTAAGAATTGGGGTTGACTCATAAAAGTATGTTTGGATAAGTGAATGTAGCATTCTAACTACAAGGAAAGGCAAACTGGGATTTCATCAGATGAAACTGAGAACTGGTCTGTTTTATTGGCTAGGAAGAAATCCCAGCATGCATTTCTGTGCTTCTGCCTATAAATTGGTGAAGAGGGGGAAGTATTTTGCAGTCATTCCCTATCATGATTCGAATCAACATCCCATGATGCCTCTTTTATTTTAGTTACTACTTGGCAATGTTTAAAAAGCCATGATTTGAATTGGGATAAAAACTAAACATGATGAAAGTGAATTTATAAATTTACTTTGTTGAGACTTGACAGCAAAAATATTAAACACTATTTATTAGATTGTTATCTTATCTCATATACTAAATTTGTTATAACTGATTCGTGCACTGAGGTAATTGTAGTTTTAAGTATTTATTAATTAAATATTTATTAAGTAGTCTGAGTTTTTATGATAGATTCAGGGTAGGTGCCATAAGTGCTTTCATTACAATTCAGATCATAATATCTGTTTTGGGAAGGTTTAACTTGAGGCCTCCTTATTGGAACATTTGGTAAGAGCCACTCAAGATAGGTTAATGAATGAGGTGTTTGATATGAATGTAAGAAGTAAAAAGTGAAATTTGTGAGGATATGGTGGATAGATAATGATTGACACTAGATTTGGAGAGGGTATGGTTGTAGAATTCGTGGAAGCAAAGTAGCAGTTCTTGGAAAGAAGCTTTTGGACTGGAACTTGGGCAAACCTGAACTTTTGTGTCCACAAAAAAACATGTCAAATGACGGTTTTTCCCATGACACTGCTTTTATTTTAACTACCTTCACTTCTGGCAGTGTTTGTTTTTAAAAAGTTATGATTTAGAATTATAATGAAACCTAAACATATCATGACAGTGAATTTATACTTTTTTTTGTTTTGAGAATTTATAACAAAAATATTAAACTCTATTTATTTACTAGATTGTTTATTTACAAGAATAATTTTATATTTACAGCATTCTAAAAACTAATACAATTTAAACTAATACAATGCAATATTTATCATTTACCAGTTTATAAAGAAATAAATATGAAAACAATTTTTTATTCTTAAATTTATAAATATTTACTAAATTATTAAAATATGTAAACCAACTACAAAGAAATTTTTATTATTTATCATTTTATAAAGTTTGAATCAACTGGCAATTAGCCAATGTTTTGCCAACCCTTCCAATAAATAATATAGTTAGTTATGTGCCATACATGATTGCCTAAGCAGATTTTTTTCCCCGCAGTAGATTGCCATTTCTTTTTGTGGAAGACCAGTTGCCATTCAAGACTATAGAACCCAGTCTGTCCTGCTATTTAATCCATAGCTGGGGGAGAAGAGGATTCATACCTTCCCCAAGGGTATTAGCATGTAAGAGAATGTAACGGATTCAACTGGAATTTGAACTTGGCTTTCCAATTCCTCAATCTGAGCTGCTATCCATTATTACTCCACCACACCTCCAAAGTAATATAGTCAAGATTGTAAATAAACAATCTAATAAATAAACAATGTTTATTATTTTTGTTGTTGATTCTCAAGAACAAAAAAAAAAAATGCATAAATTCACTCACATATGTTTTTAAGTTTTATTTCAATTCTAATCATTGCTTTTTAAAACAAACATTGAAGTGTGAAGGTAGTTTTAAAAAAAAAAAAAAGTGGTGTCATGGGGAAAAAAATTTCATTTTGACACTACATTTTTTTTCCAAGCATAGATGTCCCTCGTTGTGCAGTCAACACGGCAGACTGCCAAGCTCCCCGTCTTCCCAGAAAATGTGCCTGTTTTTATGGAGCCTAAAACTTTAGCATTTGGCTAGCAAAGAAATCATTTGCATAGCTAACACCACTCAGCTCACTGTCCTATTTCAGGGGGATACTGGTAAATACTTTATTTCTTCATAACCAGACATTACAGAGTTTTCACCGGCATGGCAGCCATGTGCTGTCATTCTGCCGAGACAGCACATTAAACGTTGTCTCTTTGACCGATGCCAGCAGGTACGGTTATCAGCAGTGGTTGGCTGCTGTGTTTGCATTTCGTTTCCGCTACATGGAATTGTCATATTTTCATTTTATAGTCTTAGAGAAGACTTCTCTCAGATATTGGATATAAAATGTAATTGTACTTTATTTAAAAAAACAAAAAAAACAAAAACATAAATTATTCATGAGTTAACCTTTATATGTGATATAAATATAGATTTTGTTTGACATATGAGTGTCGAACAACAAAATCCATTCAAGTGTTTATGCTTGACCTGACATTTAAGTCCTGCTAGTGACTTGCAGACAAATGGTACAAGAGTGAATTTATCAAGACAAGGTGGATGATAATAACGATGATGCTTTTGTCTTTGTTCTTGTTTCCTTCAGGTGTTGAAGACAGTAAGTTTCATAGTCATTGATGCCATTAAATAACTTGCTCTTTATGATCCAAGGTCATGTGCACATAGGTTTTTGTGTGTGCGCATGCATGCATGCACTCACGCACACACACACACACACATATATATATAACAGGTATTCGTTGGTATATAATTCGGATGGATCCTAGTCATATTAATTATTAAAACTGATCCACAGAGAGCCCGATGTTTGTATTTTAAGTGAGCATATATATATATATATATATATATATATATATATATATATATATATATATATATATATAATATAATTTTTTTTTTTTTTTTTTTTTTTTTTTTTTTTTCATGAGTTATTCCATTGGGTGCTCTGGTATTACCCACAGTCTATAAATCTATAACTAATTTACATTAATCTTAACAGACCTAAGTTTAAATCCCCCATTGCTTAGTAGTACAAAAAACATTTACTGTGAATCCCAGAAAAACACACTCCAGAGCCTTTATAAGAAACACCATATAGTAGGAACTGATATTAAACTACAAACAAAAATCCTGGCCATAAATAAACTCCAAACCCAGACAGCTTGCCCCTGGGATAAGATACCTTATGTCTCACCAATCGCTAACACAAACTCATTCTCATTAACAAGGCACCTACTAGAGGAGGACTGACTTTAAAAATAAATTTAGAACAATGCTCTGAGACAAGCACTTAGAGGCTGATGATAGCCATGTGAAGAATGGTTTGAAATAGACTATACATACATACATATATATATATATATATATATATATATATATATATATATATATATATATATATAATAGTATATATTAATATATTAATATATTAGTCTTTTGACTTTTTCTAAAATAATTGATTTCCTGTATCATAATTTGATGAACTTTTTGTTAAAAAATGAGTTTAATTCAGTTCAGATTTTTAAAAATGTCACTCTCAGCACAAAATTTCTAAAATTGTATATAAGTATAATAGTATTATGACTTTTGGAGCCTTTTAGAACTTGCTTTTGTTTATTTGTAAGCTTGTATATTATGCTATTGCTATAAACTGTTAAATGCATTAAAAAATATGTAAGTACTATCCAATTACATCATTCTTTCATCTTTCTATGTGCCGTGTCCTTTCTGGATGTTGCCGATCCTGGCTCTCCACCTCCTATCTTGCTCTCAAGTTCCTTCTCTCTGCCACCTCCCCCACATCACGTTCTGTCATACACTTGCTGAAGGTCTCTAGGTATGTCATGCGTTGTTTTCCCTTGTCACTTTTTCCCGCTATTCGACCTGTGAGTATCAGATTCTCCAGGCCCTTCTTCCTCATATGTCCCAGGAAATTCAGCTGCCTCTTTCTGATAAGTATAAGCCTTCTCCTTGTTTGCATCCTCTCGAAGACCTCATCATTGCTCACACGCTATGTCCATGATATCCTTAGCATCCTTCTGTCGGCTTGAGTCTCTGTAGTAAATTAAAAAATAAAGCTTCTGATTTTTTTTTCCCTTACTTTTATTGTGTATATGGTAAAATCAAATTTTCAGATTGAGGGTGACCCTTTTTAAGGACTAAAACAAATTAATGCCTTTTTCATTACTTTTGAACAAGAGTTATGACACAGGAACATAGGGTTACAAAAAAGTTGGTTGTTTTGGTTGTTGTTTTGTTTTATGGCATATCAAAACCTCAGTGGGTCATTTAATGCCAACAAAATTTTTGAAATAGATTCATAGCGATAATTTTGAAAATAAAGTGTGTATGTATACATATATTTTTGAACCATTTTTCAATTACTCATATTTTTTGAGTACAATCCAAATTCTTAAGAATGTATAGCTGTTTGTATTACTGGGGTTTTTTTTTTTTTTGTTTTTTTTTTAAGTATTGCTGATAATAATTTTTCCTTCAAAAATTATTGCTAGTAATAATTTTTTTATTACAAAGTATTTCTAGTATTAAAACCTATTTTTACACAAGTTTGGGTGTTAACTATTTGCCTATAGCTGGGACCCAAACAGGTGCTACTACCCCGTGTCAGGGTGATACTGGGAACCCCAGCAATTAAGAGGTGGTTCCACGTGCAACAAAACCTTCTGATCAGAGGCCTTGCTGTTGGACATAGTTTATCGTCTTACCCAGGACGCGGATGTAGTTTATTGTCATACCCTGGACAGTACAAAAGGCATCATAATTCTAATATACGGTGGTCTTAAAAAAAAAACAAAAAATGTATACACATTTTTAATATTTCTCAAGAAATAATTCAAGCAACTAGAACAAATTATGCCTAATTTAAATATAGACGGCATGTATTATAAATGCATGCTCTTAAGATTTTATCATTGCATGTTTTCAAATTGATGTCCATTACAAACCAGACATTGCTGGTAATGGTAACCAATGGTAACCAATGGAATCACAAGCAGCAACCAATATTTCAATAGGTATCTTGCTCTATGGAAACTTTCATTTCAGTGATTGTTGCTGGCTTTGTATCATAGACTCTGTCTTTTAAGCATCCCCACAAGAAAAAAAATGTAAAGGTGTTGGGTCTGGTGAATAAGAAGGGTATTCTACAGAACCTTGTCTTATGATCCATCTGTTTGACAAGATTTCATTTCATGCATCATGATGGTAGTGTGTTGTTGCTCCATCTAGCTGAAAATAAAATTCATCATCTCCCAAAACTTTGCATGATAGACTGTTGGGTTAGGGTGTATACATTTTTTTTGGAGAGACACACACACACACATATGGAAGTATGGTGGTCTAATGAGAAATATGGGAGAACCAAATTTGAATTACAGAATTTTACATTCACTTACACACAAATATCCTTAGAAAGGGTATAAATCCATCTCTTTCTCTTCACAGCCACGGGTTAAATAGCAGTACAGACTGGGTTGTATAGCCTTAGTTGATAGCCATTCTAAAGATAGTGATTCAATAAAAACCACTCATCTCCCAGCAAGCCTGGGCCAATTGTGGAGATGCATTGGCCCATGAAAATGCACAGTGACTGAAATTATTCAGTTGTGCAACTTGTATATACTGATGCAGGTAGAGAGAGCATGTTGTATTTATTTATTTTTTTAAATAGCTTAGGTCCTATAGTTTTGGTTAGCAACAAGTCTAGAAGATAAACTCTGAATTCAAACCAGCCTGGAGAGGGTTGGGCTATCTTGTCCAGGACACACCACTGCTATTATGGCTGAAGTACATGTGCCCATATTGACCCAATCAGTTAAAGGACTCATGATTTTGACGGGTATAATGCTGGTTATGCTTACACAAAATCACAAGTCATCATGACTGAGGGTTTGAGTGTAGTGGCCATGTTCAGAAAACTGTTGATCACACCAGAATAGTTGTGTAGTTGCAGTATAAATCACAGGTGCGCTCTATGGGTGCTGAACAAACACAAATGTACCTGAGCAGGGTTTGGCTAACCACCTTGGCTGACTGGCATACTGGGGCTACAGTCAACCACCTATTGTGATTGATATATATAGTGTATTTAGGCAGCAATCCTTCATTTATGCATGTTTCATTAAAAACGACAGAAAAGGTACTACAGTTAAGCTTTTTATTTAATTTTTCTTATGTTTGCACAAGAGCTTTCTTTTTTGGACATAGTGTGTAGAAACTGTGCAAATGTTCTATAGTTCCGAGCGCTTTCAGCTATACTTTTCGCCATTATCAAGGATGGTTTTATTTTTCAGTTTAAATGAGTGTGTATCATGTGTATACTTTTAGTGTGTTATAGAAGTGTTTTATTTTTCGAACATGTTTAGCACATTGTGGCCTTGTTCGTAGTTAATATTGTTAAGAGTTGGCGTTTTCCTTTTTTATTATTAGGGATTCCATTATTTTTAATCTTTTTTTTACAAGTGGATGAGGTTATTATGTTTGTGTTTTCTACTAGAATGTTTCAAATGGAATCTGGTAGGTAGGTAGGTGTGTGTGTGTGTGTGTGTGTGTGTGTAAATGGGTTCTAATAGAGCTCTGGTTAGATAGGTGTAATGTAAGGCATCTGGATAGGCATGTAGTTGTGTGACTGATATAATTATTTATGAGTTCGGTTTGATGAGGAACACAGTTCCTTAAGGGGCATTTGAACTCATAGATAATGTTAGTTTGTTGTAATTTTGACTTGGCTGGTGTGTTGTTTTTGAGGATAAGATTAGCAGTGTTAAATTTTTTTATAGTAATCTTTTTATTCAGGTCGATTGGGGTAGTGTATGTCTTTATAATAGTACTAAGTGAAGATTTGTCTTGTCTGTAGTTAATGTGCATTTGGTTTTTGTAGAAAATATGTAATTTTTGACTGTATGTTCACTATCATTGTTATTTATTTTGGGGAGAAATAGTCTTATTTGGTGGTCTGTAAGGTGGTTAGGGAAGCCATTGTTAATTAGTGTCTGTTTTACTTAGGAAAGAGGGCTTGGAAAATCTGATACTAACAGGACAAGAATAGATAGAAGGCAAGAGGGACAGAGGAAAACTTATAATTTACTTAGTGAGCTTGTGTAAATGGATGGATGAGTAAAGTTGAAGAAATAGAAAAAAAACAATTTATTAAGAGCTATAAAGGACAGGAAATTTTGGAGAGCCATGATCACCTATGTCCTAATGGAACACAGCACATAGAAGATGGAACCAGTGACAATCTTGAAACAGCCCTCTTAAGATTTGAATTCAATTTTCCTCCTTCTAGATTGGCTGTCACACAAGGCAAAAGAGTTTATTTAACCCTTAGCTGGAGGAAATGGATTCATGCCTTTTTTCCAAGGGCATTGTCAAAAAAAGTGAATAAAATAGAATTCATTGGATTGTAGATTTCACTTGCTGTACCAATAAGGCACACACACATACACTGACTCTCACTCACTAATGTGTGTGATGTAATGCTGTGTATGATGTCATACTCAATGTGTGTGTGATGTTTTGTTTTTTGTTTTCAATTGGACATAACTTATAAATGACATCTGTGTTATTTTAAATGGTGAAATTAATGTCAACCAACCTAGAAATTGAGAAGTCCTTACTAAAGAAAAATATATCTCCTGGACTTTACTTTTCATTAATTCAGACTTCTCGATTTCTAGGCTGGTTGACATTAATTTCACTGTTTAAAATAACACAAATGCCAAATCAAACACACGTACCTATTAAAAATAGTGCATATGTGTAGATCTGTGAGATATATATATATATATATATATATATATATATATAACATTTATTTTTCTTTCTTTCTGCATAGAGAAAGAATGTTTTCATTCACTGAAACACTTTTAAAGCTGATTGAATTTTGTTGGCTTCTTTGAATAAACCAGCTTTTGATTGGTATTTTATGACATACGAACCCATTGCAAAGGCAAAAAATATATATATTTTTTTTTTAATTTGTAAGAATTTTTTTAAAGATAATATTGGTCTAATGATACAAGTGTTACTACTTAACCCATAGCTGGGAGAAAGAGGTGGGTTCATGCCTTTTCCAAGTGTATTTGCATGTAACTCAATATAATGAATCCAATGAGAATTAGAACAATTAAGAATTGTTAATGCCAATTAACAATTTTGAGCATTTATCCATTACACCACACATCTGCTATTCCAATGTGGTCACCCATTTAGATATTGATCAGGCTCAACATTGCTTAAGTGATCATTTGGGAACCAATGATTCAATGTGATGTGGCCGTAAACTTAACCTGCTTTTGTAAGTTACCCAGTGTTGACTGGGCCTCTGGATCAGACTCGGAGTTATATATTGTGCATGTTTCTGTGTTACTGGTGTGTTCAATCATACTGCTCTGAGGCAAAATCAAGTATTTTACTATCATTTATTTCAAATTGGCAATCTGTACTCACTGTTGTAGATTTATAAATTGATGACCATTTTACTTAAAAAAAAAAAAAAAAAAAAAAAAAAAAATTCAATACTTACCAAAATTAATAGTTTATTTAGTTATTTGTTTAAGATCAGTCTGGGTCATATAGCTAGGTAGAGTGGGTCCTTTAGCCTTGCATAGTAACCAGTTGAAAGACGACTCTCCTCCTTATTCTCATAATCTTCACTTCTTACTACTTCCTCATAAACTCCTATCACACAACCCTTTCAGTAATGATCTACCTTGAGGGGCTTTCGAGCCTCTAATTTGAATTTTTATTTAAAAAGAAAAAATTCTGAACTTTTGGTAAAGGCAATGGTGAAGTTACTCTATATTTTTCAAGAATACATATCAGTTCACAGATAAAAAAGAAATTATGGTGAACCATGATTGCTTCCATCCTGATGAAACCTGGCATGAAAAAAAATACATCATTCCAGAAAATAGCTAAATTCTTCTTTGGCAGATTTTTTTTTTTTTGTTTAATCAAATTTACCCCAAGCAAGGCGGTAACGCCACTAAGATTGGTGTGAAAAACTTGAAAAACAGTAACAATATGAATGAATGAGAACAATAGAAGAATGATGAGGAAGACAGTAATGATTGATAATACATTTAATTTTTGAAGATCAAAGTTGATTGGAAAGCATGGAGCCAGAAGAAAGTTCCACAACTGAGAAGTGTGAGAAAAGAAACTTAGCATAGAACTTTTGGTTACATTTAAATAATTCAACTGTAAATTGATGAGACCTTGTTGTCAATCTAGTACTTTGGTTAAATTCGTAAAGTCTCGGTACCATAGTGAAGAGTTCATCTCAAAAATTACTATGAAAGTATTTATAGAAAAGGCAAAGAGAAGTAACTTTATGGTGGTGCGAAAGTGACTGAAGCAGAGACACTAGGTCATGCTTTATTTTTATTTTAAAATTTTTAATTATAATTATATTTAAACAATTTTCTTTATAATTTTTTTTATTTTAATTATTTTCTAATTTAATTTTTTTATTAAATTTTTTTTTTAATTTAATATTTAAAACAAAAATTTCCTTTTTAAATTCACACTTTTTTAAAATTTAAATAATTGTTTTAAAGTAAAATTTTAGAAAATATGGATAAATTTGCTTGCAATATGACATGGCATCAATCTAGTCAATAAATATTGTTTATTATTTTTGTCACTTCTCAAGAACATAGAAAATATATAAATTCACTTTCGCATATTTAGGTTTTATTCCAATTCTAATCATTGCTTTTTAAAACAATAAACATTGCTGAGCAATGAAGGTACTTAAAAATGGGGTGCCATGTTAAAAACTGTCCGTATCTGCTGTTTTAATGTGGGCATGTTTATCCATGTTTGCCAAAATGTTTTTAATTTATTTCTTTTAAATTTGTACTTTTATTTTAAAGAATTTATTTTTTTTTTTTTTTTTCACCAAAGCATTGAGGTTAGTACAAGAAACAATATTATTTTTTCAGATATTAAAAGGTTTTTAACTTTTTAACACAGGGCTTTGTATAACTGTCTATAAATACTCTACAAATATTCATCCCTGCAGAATTTGTGTTGACAGAATGATTTACTTCCCAACTTGCTGTCCGACACCTGCTGCTGTGCAGTTAAGTCCAATGAAAGAATAGTTTTATTACTTTGTACACACAAGCTTGTTCTGACTTTGTTTTAAGCTTCTAAATTCTTGTTCAAGAATTAAATATAATCAATTTGTTTTTTTTTTCCTCAAAATACTATTTTTAAACATGTTAATCTGCATCAAGGATCATGACACCTGTAGAGGAAAAAAACAAATCTGGTTTGACATTATTAGATATTTAAAAACATTTCATTGTAAAAAATTCCTTATCTTAAAAAATTTTGCAGCATTTTTATGATGATGATAATAATAATAATAAACTTATTTACATTTGGATTAATATCCTCTTCTTTGTTGTTATTATCACAATGTTTTGGCCTATGTACTCTCCTGATGTCTGTCGTTACAAGTAACCTTTGGGGAATTTCAAACTGGACCCTCTATGTAATCTATAAGGGTAGATTCTGCTCTCCATATCTAAAGATTTTTTTTCTTAATATTTTTTTATTATAATCAACTCACCCCAAGCAAGATGATAATGCCACTAAGCCACAGAGAGCTACTGGAAGTGAAAGAGAAAGAAAAAAAAAAAAACTTTAGAAGTGGGATTCACTCCTCCGAGTAATGTTGTTGTTGGTTGGAAGACTCTCTGGAAATTATAACCACCACCAACAACAAGAACAACATTCCCCAGAAGAGTGAATCCCACTTCTTTGTTTATATATGATCTCATTGAAAAAGGACAAAAAGGAAGAAAAAAAAAAAAAAAAAAGTAAAAAAAGAATTGCAGTCTGGGGAGTTCAGTGGCCAGATGTAAGGGGGGTGATTTTGTCGCAGAAATTGTCTTACATTCATGACTGGGTTCTCCTGCTTTGGTGGTGTGGTGCAGAGTCCTGCTGCCAGACATAGGATCTTCCAGCAGACATCCTCTTGACCAACAGCAGCACTACCTCCTCAAGGCACTTGACGTAGGCCTTTGAGTTGAGTCTGAGGCTCTCACCAAAAGTTCTTTTCTTATCAGAATGATGAGAGTGAGTTTGTCCAAGCTGCTGCACCTTCATAGTTATCGTTAGACGCCTCAGACTCCATCCAAATTCTCTGGACTGTTGTCAGACTGACACCCAAACACTCTCCAATGTTCTTATTGGAACTTTCGATATGAATGCCAAGCACTGCAGAATGCTGTTTCCAAATTTCTGGTGGAGTGAATTGTGTGATGGTGCTCTTTTTCTCACAGACGGTTTTGTTTTGTTTTGTTTTACAGCATATCAACCTGAATGGGTTATTTAATGCTGACAAGATTTTTATTGCTGGTAATAAGTTTTTTTTTTTCAAAAAATGTGTTGCTACTAATATATGTTATTCCCCCCCCCCCAATCTATTGCTGGTAATAAATTTTTACAAAAATGCATAGCTGGTTTTAAAACCTATATTTTTACACATTCATAATGTTTCGAACCCAGTTGGGAGTTAACTATTTGGCCATAGCTGGGACCCTAACAGGTGCTACCAGCCTGGGTTTGGGTGAACCTGGGAACACCAGCAATTAAGAGGTGGTTCCATGATCCTCAAAACCTCCGGATCGGAGGCCTTGCTGTTGGACGTAATTTATCGTCTTACCCAGGACACGGATGTTGTTTATCGTCTTACCCAGGATGGCTCACAGACGGTGCCCAACTGACCCTACTATATTGTACAGTTGACAAAAACAATATGCATGCATGAAATTAAAAATATAAAATGGCAACAATTTCTCCATTTCACCCTGTATGTTGCACACACACACACACACACACACACACACACACACATATATATATATATGAAGAAATATAGTCTTAAAGTGTGCTATATTTATGGGATAAAGTGCTCAATATCAGAGATAGAGCGTGTGTAAATATAAAAGTGGACATGGAAGTCAGCACTTACAGGCTATATATATATATAGTGTATATTTAGGCAGCAATTTTTCATTAATGCAGATTTCATTAAATAATATAGACGAGTTTTGTCTATCTATTTTAAGTAAGTTCCTTTCATATTGTCTGATAAGCTTAATCACATTATTGTTGAAAGACGAAAGGAAAACACTATATTGATACATGTTTAAATCCAATCTAAGCTTTTGGAACTTACTTAAAATAAATAGACAAAACTTGTCTATATTATTTAATGAAATTAATATATATATATATATATATATATATTATATTATATATATTATATTATATTATATTATATATATTATATTATATATATTATATTATATTATATTATATATATTATATTATATATATTATATTATATATATTATATTATATTATATATATTATATTATATATATTATATTATATATATTATATTATATTATATATATTATATTATATATATTATATATATTATATATATTATATTATATATATTATATTATATTATATATATTATATTATATATATTATATTATATTATATTATATATATTATATTATATATATAATATATATATATATTATATATATATATATTATATATATATTATATATATATATATATTATATATATAATCTCGATCTTATTGTCAGTATTGTTATCATTTTGTTGTCTTTTTATTCCCCATATTTCATTAACAGTCCTATTAAATTTACATATACACACATACGGTGAGGCAGAAGTCATGCACCATAGGGATCATTTATTAAAAGTATAATTACACATGAATATTTTATTTCCTAATTATTAAATTGTTATATGTGCTATTCAAAATATCCTCCTCCTTTTTTCAAAAACAGATTTCAATTCTGTGCCTGCTTGATTCATTAACACATTCGAGTTTCTGCTGTCATTCTACTGCATTCATATTTAATTCTTTCATCAAGTTCCATTTTACTTTCAAAATTGTTTCTTCAAAATAAGAAAATATCAAAAAAAATTAGACATTTAAAATAGGATTAATTAATTAAGCCCTATGGTGCACGCCTTTAGCTTGACCCTGTATATGTACATATATAGAATTAATACTAGCAAAAGGTTGGTCACTTAGCTGATTGATGTTACCTTCAGCATCCCAACACCAGAGTTTCATAGACAGACCCTCCTGGAATCAAACTGTCCACTTATCAGTGGGTATCATCAATTGACTGCTTATACTTCTTGATTTTTGTTTTTTTATATATGAAAGTTTTTTTTCATAGTGTATGTGTGTGTGCATTCATATGCATGTGTATGTGCATATATGCAGAATTTGTGGTTATTTGTCCTTTTTTTTTTTTTTTTTTTTTTCACTTTACATTCACTCTTTAATCTCTTCTCTTTTTCCTCTTGTCTTTTAATTGTAGCCATTTTGACTTCTGGTTTTCTAGACATATGCTGTTGTTGTTTTTAAGCTTGTTAAAATTTGAATAAAAATGTCTACTTCTTTCGATCCTGAATAAGTGGAGTTTGTTTTAACTGTGAATTTACTTCATGAGTCATGTTAGAAAATGACAACCCTAATAAAACTGTGCTTCTTCTACTGAAAGACAATTAAGTAATATAGGAAGATGATTTGTCTACTTGTTATAACAGTCAGTTAGGTGCCATGTGTAATAAGTGCTTGGATGATCATGTCTCTTTCAATTCATAACTGACTTGGCAGAAGATTTTCTTTTAGTTGATTACCATTTCTTTTTGCAATAGACTGGTTGCCAACCAAGGATAAAGGATCAAGTCTCTCCTGCTATTCCATCCATAAATGGGGTAGAGAAGAGATAAATTTATACCTTTCCTAATGGTATTTGTGTGTAAGTGAATGTAATGAACCTGAGTGGAATTCAAAGTTGGCTCTCTGATTTCTCAATCTGAGCCATTATCCAATATGCCATATATTCTCATTATATAGAATGCTTAAATCCTAATCAGGAAAAAATATCAGCTGAAGAAAAGAAAAAGAATGATGGCCACTGAACAAAGTAAAACATTAGACAAGAAGCATTTAAAGTTAAGAGAGAACAATAGAAAAGAATTAAGTGGCATTGTAAGTTCTGAAAAATCTCTATCAAAATCTGGGAAGTAATAAACTTGACCAAATTTTATATATTGAGTATAGATGTTATATTGTGTTGGATCAGACAGCTGATCTTATACAATGGAGGTTTTGTTGTCCACTTGTCATTTTTGCTGTTTTTTTTTGTTTTTTTTACAGCACTTGTGATTTCGTAGAATATGGACATTTTCAATGAAAACATTTGGGGAATTATCAAAAATGTTATTGGATATTTAGGCTTGAATACTGAATTTTTTTTCTCACTCAGTTATGTGCCATGCATGATACACACTTAGGCGATCATGTATCTTTTGATACATGACTGATGAGGCAGATTTTTTTCTTGCAGTAGGTTGCCATTTCTTTCTGCGGTAGACCAGTTGGCATCCAAGGCTATAGAACCCAATCTGTCCTGCTATTTACCCACAGCGGGGGGGGGGGGGGTGAGAAGAAGAGGATTCATACCTTTCCTAAGGGTATTAGCATGTAAGAGAATGTAATGGATTCAACTGGAATTCAAACTTAGCTTTCCAATTCCTCAATCCAAGTTTTCTTGGCGATAATTTCTTTACTTTGTTAACAGAACAAAAATCTAAAATCTTTTCTCCCAGTGTCTAATGCTTTAGGTCAGTCATGGACAAACTGTGGCTCATGTGCTGCATACAGCCTCTTTCATCTTTCTGAATAGCACAATTTCATAAGGAGAATAACATTTCTTAAAATTTAGTACAATGTTTCTTGAATTTTGTAAACATTCGATGAAGATAATGTTTTAATTTATTGGTGATTTTCACTATGGAAAATTATACATGCAAACGTCTTTTACTTTTGATACACAGTAGTTTTTTCCTCTAAAGAAGAAATGTTTTTATTTTCAAATGAATAAATTAGAAATAAATCTCACACAATGAGATGTGATAATCACACTGTCAAGAATGATAATATTGTACTAAGTCTTCAACTTTTTTTTAATTATAGAAAAAAATCACATCACCTTTCAAAGGTATATGCTTACATGTATGGTGTTCTGTAATGAAAATAGCTGAGGTGCCTACTATGGAAAATTACCTTAAATCTTTTTAGTAGGGTGCAGCCCATCTTGGGAATAACTATGGATCATGTGGCCCATTGCTTAAAAAGAAAAGGGTGTTTCCCACGCCTGTTCTAGGTTTTTGTATTATACAATGTTATACAATAGGTTTGACATTTTTCTTTCTTGGTAGCTGGATGTTCAATAATGAATTACTAAGCAGATTGTTCCTGATAATGTGATCTCTGTCAGTTCCCAATTTAGGAGCTACTTGCTAAAATTGTTAAAAAAAATAAAAATAGTAGTGGGGGAAATTTTCTGGGGAATAATTATTTTTATAAATTATGATTGTATTCATTAGTCCTTCCTCAAGTGATTTATTTATCTATTTATTTTTTTTTTTTTACAATGTTCATTCTGTACATGGCCCAAGTGCCACAATGTAGAGGTTTACAGAGTAAGTTACCACACTAAGCAAGGTGTTAATGCCATCAAGACAAAGGTCCACTGGGAGTGAAGGAGGATGAGAAGACTTTAGAAGGAACTGGAAACCCAATCCTAAACTGGAAACTAGACATAAACCTCTAGTCCTGTTCAAAAGTGTTATATAGGAATAAAGTATCGCTGCCGACACTGGAGTTTGAACACAGATCACCAGCAAGCAAATGCTGATGATCCCCTGTTGATAATGTGATCTAAAAGGAAATGTATATATGGGAATTAGTGTGACGTCTAATTGATCACCGTTTCTATTCTATCCTCTATTACTATATAGATCACTCTTTCTACTCTATCCTCTATTACTATACAGATTGCTATTTTCTATTTCACTATACTGATCACTATGTGGATTACTATTCAGTGGTTACTTTTGAGTGAATATTATTGAGTAATTACTATTAGTGCGAGTGTTATTCAAAGGCGTCTGACACCAGTATTGTTCAACAGCATTACTATAGTTGTATCTGCGATTACAAAGTCTCTACTACAATGAGCATTACAAAAGTGACAATGAGTATTTGTTGACATCACAAAAGTGTCAATGAGTGTTCAATGACATCACAAAAAAAAAGGTTAGGGAGGAGTGTGGACTGGTCGATAGGCAAACCTATCTACTTCAATTAAGGAGGAAAAAAAATAGTAGATAAAAGTACAGTTTGAGATGGAGACATTAGAAGTATAGAGTTGAAGTAGACTTCAGAAGCCATAGCATTTGTTATAATCAAGAAATACTGATGTTTTTTTATTTTTTTTATTTTTTATTTTTTTATTTTTTTTAATCGATTTAGAAGTGGGTGTCTGTTCATAATATCAATTCAGTGTCAAATTGATCCCTAACTTTTACTGAGTTATCTACATTTAGTTTTTCTTATTTAAAAATGTCAAGTTTGCAACTGCTCTTGCATCATAAATATCTGTCATTAATTTTTTTTAACTTTATGCTCTTCCGTAAAAAAAAAATCTATATATCCATTTCTTCCTTTAATCTTCTAAATAAATAAATGGCAAATTCTGTCTGTCCGTCTGTGTGTCTGAAACCCCTCTAAACTCTGGCAACACTTGCTCTATAGACATATTATTTTTGGAATCAGGATGATCCCAGTATTGAAAATTTGCCCTTCATTTGGTGCTTGAACATCCAGCATTAAGATTTGTGTCTGGATGATGAACTGTTAAAAATTCAATTTTTAAAATTGAAAATAATTAGTGATTTTAAAAGTAACACAAAAAGTAACCGTAAAGTGACACAAAAACTTTGAATTTTAAATTTTTTTTGTTTTAAATTTAGTTTAATATATCTCCAAAACTTTGAATTGAAGAAATCAATTTTATTTCTTCAAAATGCCAGAAATTTGGAGTTAAAGTGAGAGGTTTTGTGACATGTGGTTTTGAAGTTCCACAGAGTTTGTGATTTGAAGAACTCAATTTTCACCCTGAATTGGACTTATAGTCCGAATCGGAATTAAAGTGAGGTTTTGAAATTCCATGGAGTGAATTGAGGAATTTCTTCAAAATTATCATTGCTATTTTCTAAGCTGAACCAGAGGTACCCTTATTTTTTGGCTGGAGACACCATTAGCCCTCTACAGCAGTTAGTTTAAAAGTCCATAAAGAGTGCATATTTTAAGCTAGTTAAGCTTTTTATCTACCAGGGTAGACTGTTCTCATTTTACTGCTCATGGATAGCTAGGGATATCTTCTAGTTCTTATTTTTATTTAGTACTGTTCAGTTACTGCTTGCCCATTTCCACTGAGTACAAGTACATAATGCTCGATTGAACTCCCAACCACTATGTTGCTAAATTCACAGACTAACACCTTTACCCACCAGGCCATTTTCCTATAGGATGATTTGTTGTAGTAAACTTAGAGCTTTAAACTTAACCTGGCTGCTGATTTGGTTGCAACTGCTGCTGTTGTCTGTTATGTTTTTTTTTTTACTGCTGCTGCTGAAGACTTGCTGTCATTTGTCTCCCTTTATTAGATGAGGACATTAGTCCAAATATAAATAATGTATATAATGATAACTCCTCATTCTAGAAATTCAGACAAAAAAAGTATGTATCTTTTCATTCTTTATTTAGAGTCTGCTTTTGTCTGCAGATATCAATGATGCAAGCCGTTTCAAATTTGACATTTGCAAACAAAAATAAAAGTACTGTTATTTTTTTGTTATTTAAAACTCATTTCACCCTAAGCAAGGCAACAAAGCCACTAAGATGCCAGGGGGTTACTGTGTTTGAAAGACTATGAGAAAAAGGAAAACATTATTAAGGAGAGAGAACAATAAAATAACAGGAATTAAGAAGATGTAAGATAATGATTGACATTGCATTTAAATTTTTGAAGATCAAAGCTGACTGGGAAGCAAAAAGTTGGAAGAGAGTTCCATAAGTGAGAAGTGCAATAGAAGAAACTGTTACCATAGAACTTACGGTTACATCTAGCAGCCATTTCTACTGTAAAATGATGAGACCTTGCCACCAATCTAGTTCTGCGATTAAATTCATAAAGTAACTTGTTGCTTGGCATGGAATAGGTAAGCCGTAAATTTTTGCTAGTGTCTTGCGAAACGTGTAGTCGTCAAGTGAACATTTTATCTGTCCGATTAAGTATGAACCCACTCTACCCTAGATTCTGTCTTTCTTGTGTATGTATATGTAATTTTTTTTTTAAATTTTTTTAATTTAAAAAAATTTTTTTTGCTTTTTCTTAACCGTCGTTCTTGGACCCCCTAACATATCTTATTTTAACACTAACTATTCTAACCTAACTGGTAATATTACATTTTCGCCGATTCAGAAATCCGTTTTTGAGTCTAAAGAATGGACAATGTTTGAGAATTTGCTTGTATTTCGTCACTAATTTCCAATTCCAAGTTGGCCTTTTCTCTGCTTGCTTGGTTGAAATATTAAATCGACATGGAATTCTGACCGTTTGTTCATCCTGTTGATTTGAATATTCTCCATTAATAGCACGCTAGCCAAGCCCACTGTTGGGGTTGAATGGGTCGATGAATGGCCGTATTTATAAAAAAGTCAAAGGGTAGCTACATTACAGTGATGGGAAAGTGACTGAAGTTGAGATGCCAGGTCAGGACTAATGTTATTGCAGATTCTTTGGATTTTATCAAGAATCTCTAAATATATAACAGGTGCACCAGACCATATATGGCAGCAATATTCTAAGCATGGATGAATGGA